>CM019168.2:3318562-3918562 GCA_009739505.2 Apolygus lucorum | reverse complement strand
TTCTTTATTCAAACGTCAATGCCTCCCCTTAATTGCGCTGTAATTTTTTTTATTTTTTTATTGTACCTACCGTTGGAAAGTTGCGCCAGTTTTTACAGCAGGGGTACACGAAAAACAATCCAGGAATAAAACACAAATAACTGGTTTACAAATTGGAATTGCTCATACCCACAAAAATGTTATGTTTTGGCAATTCAACAAATAAATTCCATCAAAAAATTTTGGTTTGACATCGCGGAAAAAGTAAATTTTACGCTCTTTCCAACGGTATCCTCAAATTTAAACTTACTGAATTAATTATGGCAATTAAGGGTCGACATCATGAAAAAAACTTAAATGTGAAAAAATTCAGATTTCAAGTTGAGTAAAAATATGTTATAGGACAATTTTGTTGCAAATTAGTAGTAGAATCACCCCCTAAAGGACTGACCACATTGTCTGGTAGACGCTGTATAATTGATGTAAATGTACGCGGATGTATATTCAAAACGCAACTTGGAATTCAAGATGCACTGAGCTGAAGAGAAAGTCCATTTACGTGTTGCGCCACACGCAAGATGGTGTTTTGACGACAAACGCACAGAAATCTCCTGCATGACTTTCACCTGGCGAAGCTAAATCTTTTGCTAACGCACTATGATTTCCAAAAAAACCTCAAGCCTGGTGAGTTCGGTACCTACTCACATGCATGTCAACGATGAGAACTATGCAAAAATGTATTAGAAATCAACCTTTTAAAGTACTAGTCGAGTTAACTAATATTAACAAAAAACCCGCTCAACTGGTGATCGGTGGTCATAGGTATTTCTCGAATTGTTGTAATTAACCCTCAATGTCCTGAAGTATTTTTTCGGAAGTCCAGTTTTTTAAGCATTCTGCAACACTGTTCAACCACATTTAAGTCAATACCGATATTCTTTAATATGTATTCTTTTGGCTACCTGAATACTTCAACTATTGTGTTGAAAAACACAATAAAACCGGATAAAAAACCGGAAAAACATCAATCTTTGAGATAATATTGTGTTGAGATCGCCTCTACCGTGAACTGAGGGACACTAAAGGTCAGTTTCATGAATTAGTTCAGACACCTTGTTATAACAAAACTATTCTGCCAAATTTAATTTTAAATCTTACAGAAAAACTCAAGATGTTGAGGAAATAAAAGTTGTGGATGGAATTATCCAAGAATAGCAGAAAAGTTCCATTTTTCAATGGTGTCTTTTTTGCATACCCCTAGGAGCAGAGGGGTCGGATGGAATATTATTGGAAACCTCAGGATGCGGGGGATCAATATTTCATTTATCCTGATTATCCTGAAAAAGGTGGTCTTATTGAGCAGCTAACAATTTTATTTGTGTCATTAAGTTTATTTATTTGTTTTATAATTTATTTGTTACCTATGTAATATTTTTATTTGTTTGTATAAAATATTGATTTGTTGTTTAAAGGTTTCGTCCAGCGAAAATTGGATAGAACGTATTCTAAGTATCTATTTTTATAACAATAGCTCCCCCCCTCCTCCTCCGCTCCTGAAGTAAGAACCAATATTTTTAGATTTTAGATTTTTAGATCTTCCTCCTGAGTTTTCCATATACCTATACAGGGTGTAACCCTTTCGGGCGCACCACCGGGCAGGGTTCGATTCAACTACTAATTTGCAACAAAAAATGTCTCTTAGCAATTTTGTTTTAGAGGCTTCGTTTTCCAGATATTCCACTTTTAAGATTTTGGTTTATTATTTTCAATAATGAACCTTTGGAATCGACCAAGAAAAAAAATTTTTAACACCCCCTCAAAATGGGGAGTGCGCCTTGATTTTTTTTAGATTTTTAATCGAAAGTAGACTACATCCTGAGAATTTTGGCACCAACCGCGACCTTTTAGCGTGAGTAGATCTGTTTCTATGATTTTTCAAAGTTTCGACCGTTTATGACGTCACGCGCCCCTCTCGGCTGGGCGGGACCCCCCATCCCCCTGTGACGTCATAAACGGTCGAAACTTTAAAAATTCATAGGAAAAGATTTACACGCGCTAGAAGGTCGCGGTTGGTACCAAAATTCTCAGAATGAGGTCTACCTTAGATTAAAAATAACAGTTAACAGTTTTTCCTACCCAGGCGCACACCCTATTTGATGGTTTACGTTTCAAGGTACGTAGAATCCAAAAATCGAATGAACATTTGGCCGTCCGTCCGCCGTACGCTGTACGCGGCACTTTTGCCACTTAGCATTGACCGATTTTGATAAAATGTAGGCTCCTTCTGGGGTCTAGTTGTACCCCGAAGATTTTGGTTGAGGTAGGTCACTTCTAAGGGTTCCAAAATCAATTTTGAAAACGCCCGAACTCAAAAAATTTGGATATAAAGGTATTGTTTTTCCTTCAATTTAAGATTCTATAGAATTTTTTGAGACCACCCGGAGCATTGTAGGACAAACCGTTCGCTCACTACGAGAATTTAAAGTTTGAACGTACGATAAATCAGAAACACGAGTGTGAATCGCAAAAGAGGCCTAATCTCCGTTCAAATTAAAGCTGACCGAAATGCGATCGATGTTTTTCTTCATGTTGGATGGTTGGTGGCTTTGCAGACGAGTGATCTATATAGAAAAATAAAAAAAATAAACCATTGTGTAATAGTTTGCAGCGTTTTTTCGGGTTTTCGACCTTACATCACTAAAATGGCTATAACTCCCTTAATTGATGAAGTACATTCAAATTTGATTATATCATTGGAAAGAGCGTCAAATTTTCTATCTCCCTTTTTTTTAAGAAAATTTCAAATAAAACGAACGAATGTAAAATAAGCCAAAAGTAATAAATTGGTAAAGTTTCGAAAATGTTCACTTTTTTCAAAGTTTGTTTCTCGAAACGTCGTGAAGGAAATTTCCATGCTGTAAGCCTAAAAGTTGCGTGTGAATCCCAGCTTTCTAACGGTGTAGTCATTTTTTTAAAACACCACTTATTCAGTTATAAAATGACGTTTTTAGGGCAGAAAACGTTCATTTTCGGTTGTAAATCGGCGTTTTTCACCAAAAATGCTTTCCAACTTAATAAATCATTTGACATGAAATTTTACGTACTTTTTGACGCTGAATCGAATGGTAACACTTTCCGATCTCCTCGACAAACAAATAGTACGTTTCAAGCCCTTTCTTGGTTGAACAGGGTACAACAAATTAGTCCTCGACTCCCAACTTGTTATCTATCGAAAATATAAAGCTTTCCGCAAATGATCGGGACGATATTTTCAAGACAGAGGGCAAAAATTAGGTAAGTCAACAAAGTGGAAGGAGTGCGAGTCATTTATAACCCAGACCTCCCTCAATGACAATTTTGGATAAAACAAACAACGAGATTGAGCCCAACGGAAAGGGCTTGAAAAGTACTATTTGTTTGTCGAGGAGATCGGAATGTGATTCAGCGTCAAAAATTACGTTAAATTTCATGTCAAATGATCTATTAAGTAAGGTCGAAAACACGAAAAAAATCTTAAATGTGAAATAAGTCGAAAACGAAGCCTCTAAAAAAAAATAGCTGAGAGACATTTTTTGTTGCAAATTAGTGGTAGAATCGAACCCTGCCCGGTGGTGCGCCCGTAAGGGTGACACCCTGTATACCATCCAGTTTTCATCTAACTAAGAAAATTTAGATACATCTCGATCAAAACTAGCAATTCTATGCCATTTGGTTGGTCAAAATATACCAAAATCTTAAAAAATATCCGAAAAAACAACTTTTAACGAGTTTATTTTATATTCACTAAACTAAGTTTTGTACCCATTTTTTAGAAGAAAAAAAAAATGGTTAAAAATCACTTGAAGGAATATGTTTTCGAATTGGGATTCTTAGCTTTGTACGAGTAGTACTCGTAGTTGAGCTTTCTGAGCTTTTTGAGAAGAACCAAAACCTCTCGGAGAGCGATATTTTGTAGATCCGATTGAGACCACTCAGAGCTGTGTAGATAAATAATAAACCGTTATATAATAATTTACGGCGTTTTTATTTTAGTTTTACAAAAAATGTTTGCCCTATTTAAAAAAAAAAAAAATAAAATGGTTGGCGCCTTTGGAGAGATGAAATTTTTTCAATAATAATAATATTTTTTTGAATTGTTTGAACTCCTGAAATTCACTTCAAACTCCTATCTGATTTTTAAAATACACCAACACTCAGCTTTATAAAGATGCAGAATTTCGTAATCTAATTTTAGTGCAGTAATTAAGGGGTAAAATAGCATTTAAAGGCAAAAATGGTTGGTTTTTTTAATTGAAAATCAAGTTTTTAAAGAACCGCATCAATAATTGGAGTCTGAATCGGATGGTGTCGCTTTTGATCTGATGGCTGATGAAAATAGCACTTTTTTGCGAAATTCCAGAAATTTAGTCAGTCAGTCTGATTCCCGATGAACAATCGAACGGAAAAGTACGAGTATAAGGTAATTTTTCAACCATCAGGTACTTACCTACCTACAATGCCCTGTCTACCTACCTACCTGCATTGTTCTCCGAGTCTGTCAGTCACGAAATCCTTGTAACGGGCAAAACTATGCAAATTATTGCTTGCAAATTAATTATTTCGATGAAAATTCAGGGATTGTCTGGGTTGGCGTGTAGATGGTTCCCTATAAAATCATCGCCCCCGGAATGATAGTCATTGCGCGTGCGCAAACGTGAATTCCTAGTAACAGCCATAATTTCTACATTTCCCTTCTGATTTCGATGAAATTTTCAGGGATTATGAGGATTGGGATGTAGATGGTCCCCTATCAGGATAGTGCTAGGTACTTAGAGATTAACTACTATTTGTCGGATCATCCATACAATCGGGTTATAGATAAGGAAGCTATGTGCCATACACACCTGGCCGACGTGTTTTCCTTTGGATAAAGTCAAGTGATATCTCTGTTGCTATTCAAGTCAACCAGTAGGTACAACGTGAGCGGAAACTAGCACGTAGATGAAGGAAACCGCTTCTCACTGCTCGTAACGCATAAAAGAGACAGACCAGAATAGTGGGATTCACCGCAGAAATGTTGCGTATGACATGTCAGGGGGGCTGGCGGGTCAAGCTCTGGAGGACACCAGCCAGCAGGCCGCAGTGGGGTCATGGAGCTAAGCCCGAGCAAGACCTCCGTTGCGGAGGCCTGCGAGCTTGTTTGATGGAGTGAAAGATCCAGTTTAGAAGGTACCAATTTACCAGAGTTTCACCTCACTTTGGAGGATTGGTGCAGTTTATTATGTTGCTTTAGCTAAGCTAAGGAACCTGAAACGACCGAATGCTAAATAAATTACGTTTATAACCGCATAAAGCTTACTATTTAGCCCTAACAAGGAAATCGATCGGGGCATAATTATGAAAGTAATGTACCAAACCAGCATCCGCTTGATAGATTGGACAAGTTATCTTGGATGAAACAAAGTGAAATTATGTAGGTACGCGGGGGTGTTTGCTATGGTCAATAAATGTATCATTAATTCTTTTTACAAATTAGCCATTATTGAGCACAATCTGGAGATTTGACTTATGTGAATGGTCTACCCAAATCTTACCTATGTGGAGTAAGAAATGAGTGGTTTGATACATTACTCCAGGCCAGAAATGAAGAATTACAAGGTGATTCAAGTTCACTGTCGAAATGCTAGGCACCTACTCGTACCTACTTGTTTAGAGTTGCCATCCGTTCTTTTATCCCATTTTGGGGATATGGGGATGGTATTTTTTCTTCCGCCTTGGGTTTATTTGAGATTTCAACTGTCGTGGGAAAAGTCCAAGTTTTTAAAAATATTCATTATTATAAGACATGTATACACACCTTGGTAATATTTATCTACCAATTACTAGTGGGTAACTACCCCCCATGTTTATGGATGGCCATGGTTTATGATCCACTGGGTCCTTGAATATTTGGTGTGATTATTGAAATAGAGATAGCAACCCTACACTTGGCAGTATTTATTTTCTCGATTCCATAAAATATCGAATATACAAAGTGTAATAGTAGATCAAATGGGTAGATATCTTGATGGATCAGATCAACCTACCTTAACTAGTATGTTGGGTACACAAGTAGGTAGGTTATCTTCCAACTCTAATCTCGATGATTATGGTGATGGCTGAGCCCACGTTCAAAATTATAGTCTGGTGGGATGAGTCATTCCCGAAGCTGCGAGGCCTTCATAGCGGAGGCTCTGTTCCAGCAAAGGCAGTTTTAGTTGAATGGACAAGGCTACTTTTCTCGCTTATTCTCCTTCTTCCACCTCCAGTTCTTGTGATATTCTGCGCTCCCCCTCTTCCATTCCACCGTTCCTTCTCTATGAAGAGAATCTGGAAGGGAGCATTGAAAAGGAATGGGTACGTACGCGGCAAACAGTGAAAGAGCCAGGCAACGCCGGCTCTTCATCTAAATCCTGACCAGGTCTGGAAAAAAAAAACTTTCATTTTGAAGGCATTTCTATTGAAGACGAACTAACCAAACGAGTCTGTCCGCCCGCAAAATTCGGGGTAACCACTTCCGCATCACTTTAATTTCAAGCCAATCGGCATTGAGTAATTTAACATGGGAAGTTTCACCGCCCCATCTCTCTTCCTTGATGAGACTGGCTTGTATTTAGAAGTAAATTGGCCTCTGGACTATTCAAACGGATCATGTTTCCATCAAACTGAAGCTTTCCAGACATCAATCCGGCGGACAAATCCCATCCCAGCCAGGCTGGGTTACAGCTGCTTACAGCCTGTAAGTTGTGAATCGTAGGCAGTTGCGTATCAAAGCTTCTTACTTTCTCCTAATGGAAAGACCCATCAATGTTAATATTAATCTATTCTTAAGCAACTTTGGTAAAGTAATATATACCGATATTATCTACTTGTTCAAATCGGAAGTATTGGGCCTCCAGCCGGTTCAACTAGTATGCGTCTAACCGACATACAAATAACATTTTGCTTCCGAGTTTACCTAGGTAGCGGAAGCGTTTTCACTTTTCAAGGTTGAAAAAAAAAGTGTTCTCCAAAATCAAAATTTCCACTCTTGTTTTACGTTTCAGACCTTCCTAACAATTTTGGTTCCGTGTCTGTCTGTATGTTCGTGTGTCTGTCTGTCATGAAATCCTTGAATGATAAAGTTACTCATTTGGTGCAGCCCCACAGAGGGCACCCATACATCCAAACTGGTTTAATCACTTGCTCATGAAGAATGAGCATCGGATGGGCAGCTGGGATTTTCTTGAACTTCAGGTATTGCTTGCCTCTTTCTCTTGACATGCTCTTTTCAATAGAGTTTGACATATAAGTTCATTCGATATTTACAGACTGCTGCAAATTTCTAGAGGCTTCCTCAATTGTAGTTCCAACTGCTAGGATTGCCGTCCTGTAGGCTCTGGGCGGTAACTGGTGTTGGACTCATTCGATTCAGCGTTAAAAAAACATCATACTTAAAATTTTAGACAAATGTAGAAGGTAGGATGATGTTACTGTATCTACCTATACTTGAGATGGAAGGTGGTTTCTTTTGAAAATCTCAAAATCCTGATTAGTGGTCTTCATTTTTCAGGAACGTTTTAGAACCATTCCAAATCAATTTTTCCCAAAAATTCGTTAACATCATCAAAACGTGAACATTTTAAGTCAGGCGTCAAGAATTTTTATAGGGGATGATAAATAATTGCCTACGAGAAATGACAGCTATACCTACGGTTTTTGAAGGAATTCGAGAAGTGGTGACATTCCCCCTCTCTTATCTCACGATCTCGAGAACACATTATTTCTCAATAGTGTAACTTTATGGAGGATACGTTACGGAGAAGGCGAGAAATAATCACCCACGTGAGAATCGATTTGTCGTTTCACGCTCACTCGACAGACTGCTAATGGCCGCTAGTGAAGTGCCAGAAACCTAATTCCAAATTGTAATACTACATACCGACCCAAAACGGACAAATTTTCATTTTACTTAACTCAGGTATTCGTACACCATGCTAAACAATTTTTAGTACCTACCCCTAAAATTCATCATTTTCCCTCTCCAACTCTTCTAAAATGTTTAAATTGTTTTCAGAGTTGGAGAACCTTCGACACGCAACCAAAAATTTCAAAAAACTGGGACGATCACATACACCGAGAAGCTGAGTCTCGCACTTTGAAAAAGTTAGGCGTTTCCTGCACAGTGGGGTAAAAAAATACCCCAGCTACCTTCTTACGCAGTGATTTTTAGAGAACTGAGCTAGTTTTGCATTTAGGAGAAAAATATGTGAGTGGAGGTTATTTTAAAAGAGGTCGAAGGGTCTGTGATTCACATAAATCGGAAAAAGTGGGAAACAAGAGCCTGGGGTATTTTTCACCCCACGGTATCAATCCTGGGTTCCATCACTCATGTCCGAGGCGAAACAGTAAAACATATAGTAGAGTTGATGCATGAATTCCGGGGGACGTCCCATTGTTGATAAGCGATAAAACTGTTTCACTCGATGTAATTTATTTAGTACTTTAGGCAAGAAATAGTAGTCCCCCCCCCCCAACAACATTATCCACCATTTCTAGCGGCGTGAGAGCCTCGAATTTGAAGAGAATTTTAAAATCCATGATCTACGACACCCAACATGCGAATTTGAGTTCACCCCCCCCCTCCACCCCCACCCCACCAGTAAGCAGTAAAGGAACCGAAATATTGAAAAATTTGATATTTTGTGAATATTATCCTCCCACTCGCCTCCTCCCCTTAAGAATTTTGATACTCTGGTGAAATGGTGTGCAATTTGGAAGATTTCTGAGTCGAAAAAGAAGAAATACGCAAATCGGTTGGAAATTGAGGCCTGGGCAGAGTACACAAGATTATGCCCAGAAACTCACGTTTTTTAAGCATTAACCCCCCCTTTCCCCCGCCACTTAAAAAGCAAAATTCGAAAATCAGGCAACGTAGTGCACAACTAGATTGATTTGCGCGTCGAATAAAAAACGCTGCAAATTATTACACAATGGTTTATTATTTTTCTATAGATCACTCGTCTGCAAAGCCACCAACCATCCAACATGAAGAAAAACATCGATCGTATTTCGGTCAGCTATAATTTGAACGGAGATTAGGCCTCTTTTGCGATTCACACTCGTGTTTCTGATTTATCGTACGTCCAAACCTTAAATTCTCGTAGTGAGCGAACGTTTTGTCCTACAGAGCTCCGCGTGGTCTCAAAAAATTCTATGGAATCTTAAATTGAAGGTAAAACAATACCTTTATATCAAAAATTTTTGAGTTAGGGCGTTTTCAAAATTTCAAAATTCATTTTGGAACCCTTAGAAGTGAGCTACATCAACCAAAATCTTCGGGGCACAACTAGACCCCAAATGGAGCCCACATACCAAATTTCATCAAAATCGGTCAATGCTAAGTGGGGAAAGTGCCGCGTACGGCGTACGGACGGCCAATTTTTCATTCGATTTTTGGATTCTACGTACCTTGCAACGTAAACCATCAAATTTTGAGGGGGTCTTAAAAAATTTTGTTTCTTGGTCGATTCCAAAGGTTCATTATTTAAAATAATAAACCAAAAGAACCACGGAAATCGGTTGGAAATTGAGGCTTGGGTAGAGTACACAAGTGTATGCCCAAAAACGCTTACATACACACACACATACGCACCCACTAACAGACATACACCTATGGGTTTTTCGCGGGTTTGGATTCAGAATGGTCCAAAACGGATTAGTGTGTGGTTATTTTTCGGGTTTTATGTAAATAAAAACACCGAAGATGATAATTTCAAAATGTAATTTTAAATGAAAAAACTCTTGTACAAAACACGGGTGAAAAAGCTCAATGAATTAATAATGATCGAAAAGAAAACAAGTCCAGATACGTCTTCAGTGTTGCCACCACAGTTCACTTGGTTGTGGTTTATTGAAGTGTCAAGACAGGATATCATGGCAGACACACCTCCCCCCTGTAGCAGCTACAGCATCTACAGGACTGGCCTCGCTGGAGGTTTGCGGTCTCTTTTTGATCGTCGGAGAGCAACTGGAGTGCTCTGGGCCATTGGTGGTACTGGAATACGAGGCAGTGTTAGTGTAGTGCTGGGACTTCCACCTGGCATAGTCAGGTTGCTGCCTGGAGGATCATGTAGAATTTCTTCGAGATAACGGTTTCAGCGGAAGAGGAAGTCGATCCAGTTCGGTTTCCACTGCTGGTATCTTGGTTCGACACTTGAGAGGATGTTGGAGTATGAGGACTAGTCAATGTACAGGAACTAGTTGGTGTGCCAGCTGGAACTCCTGGACCTCCTATAGGACCTCTCAGATTGGTTGGTTGCTGAATACCAGTGCTCCTCATCTGATTGACGTGTCGCCTGAAAGTCTGTCCATCAGTGGAGACAGTAAAATATAGATTGCCATCTTGAGCAATTATGGTGCCAATCTTCCATTTCAAATTTGGACTGTTGTACATCCTGAAAGCAACTGACTCTCCTACCTTGAAATTTTTGCATGCCAGACCCCATCTGTCTTTTATAGTGTTCTTTTTCCCTGTTTGACGCATATCTGGTCTCAATATATCAAGTGTTGAACGGATGTCACGTCCCAAAAATAGTCGTGCAGGGCTGTCTTCTGTAGTGGCATGAGGAGCACGTCTGTAGGTGTAAAGGAACTCCTGTAGATTGTTGTGAAGTGATTGATGCGTAGAGTTCAGGGCCTTCAGTTTCTTTTTCATAGTATCCATGTACCGTTCAGCCTGTCCGTTGGTGGATGGATGAAATGGTGCTGACGTCACATGGTCTATACCCAGGCTTTTCATGTATTGTTGGAAATCAGCGCTGGTGAAAACTGCCGCATTGTCACTTACAAGTATACGAGGAAGGCCATAGCGTGCAAATAGCTCTTGTAGTATACCTATAGTCGTACTTGCCTTAATATCCTTTACAATATGAATTTCTGGCCATTTCGAAAAAGCGTCAATGACCAAGAAAAAATACTGGCTCTGAAAGGGACCAGCAAAGTCCACATGGATACGTTCCCATGGAAAGGAAGGATACTCCCAAAAATGAGTTACCCTAGGCGGATTCTTCTGTGACTGAATGCATTCAGGGCAGCTGCGTGCTATATTCTCTAAATCAGTGTCAATTTTGGGAATAACTTACTTAATTATTGTTTAATTATTGTTAATTATTGTATTGAATAAACTTAAGTTATTGTTATTATTTTTCTGTTGAGTGTTGTCCAACTTTACCACAGATTAATCGCATAAGGACGCCCAAGTCTTACCTACTGTGGGACATCCTAAAAAAGAAGCAAAACCATAAATACGACGTATTGTAAAATTTTATTGGCATTTTAAGGAAATGTATGGGTAAGGCTCACCCCAAATGTGTGTATATCTATTTCTTGTGTGGTTAAGTTATTTAGTGGTCAGTAAGTTGGACATAAATTTCTTCATTAACAATCACATTAATTAATCGAAACTTTAATTATTTTTTCAGTATCTAATTAATGACTAGAATATCAAAATAAACAGGGTTCCAAATCGTCCAAACTTTGAGGTCTCATACGTCCCCACAGAATTAGGTTCGGGATTATTCATGCATCTTTGGAATAGATCAACGAATTCTTGGTGAAATTCAAAATTCCACCTTCTCAAGCTACCTAGATAAATAAGCCTGAAAACGATAGATATTTACGTAACAAAGCGTTTTCTGGTCGACTCTCCTGTATTGAATGAGACCAACTGCTCCTCTCTAAGTGTCATGTTTCACTTTTTAACCTAAATCTAATTATTGCTTCACGAGAAACGACTTCCCGAGGAACAACTTCCCTTACTTGAGGGCAAACTATATAGGAAGTACATTAATAATATTCGATATTCAGCTCTTCCTTCTCCAGTAGGAAGTAGTTTGAAGTCAAATTTAATTTATTATTAATTTGAATGAGTTTTTATTATTTTAATTGATTTAATTTCCTCTCCTCAAAAGGCATATTATAATTCATATTCTCATTTCAGGTATTATTTTGGTAACACCAGAGTATACAATTGAAAAGTTAGATAATATTCGTTAACTTGACACTGTCTAAAATTATTCTTAAATAAGAAATATTCCTAATAGAGCACGAGAGGATAGATAAATCCGTATCTATAGGGGTAATTTCCATTATATCCTCCATATACAAAAAAATATAAATAGTACTATCTTAGAATATATTTTCCATACATTCTTTCCCACTATTTTCCCATTTTCAATTTGCACTCCAATAAAGAGGAATTGATTCACGTTCGACGGTACCCATTCTATTTACACATGCGGACGGATTATTATAAAAGTAGGTAATGAGGTTCCTAATTTTCAGGATAATGGCGCAATTTTCTTCATGCTCTTGAGCGCCAGTTATGTGGAACCTCGCATCCACTGCGAGTTGGCGCAACTTCAGTTGACATTGGTAAACAAGCAGCCACTGTCAGGTGTATTGAGGACTTGATTGCCAACTGTGTGTTGCAATAATAATTAATAATGTAGAATAATAATAAACTGTAATGTCATAACGTCGCTTTATCTGCGTACCTATTTCTTGGGTGAACATATATTAAACTACCTGATCAGCGATTCATATAGCACGTTTGGAAATTGAAAGAGCTAATTAAAAGATTCGGTCACACAGAATGACACATTTTCAAACAGTAAACCATTTGAGATAAATTGAAAATAATTGTTTAGGTAGCTTTGCGTTTTTCCTCAAACACAACCAAAAATGAAGTGTTTGTGTAGCAAATAAAAATTTTCACTCACATTTCGTGTTTTAATGCTTTAATAATGACACGTAATGACTCACTAATATACAGGGTGTACCAGATTATGTGGTCACTACCTACTTCAGTAGGTGATTCCCAAATGCACGATTCATGAAAATTTCCGATTTTTAATCGATTTTTTCGACCGCGCGCAACCCACTCAACGAACGCGCGAAAAAGGTGTCTACCGAAAACCCCAAGTGTGGCACATGAAATTTCATTGTTTTACGTGGTGCTATTCATTTACGTTTTTGAGAAGGGAGTTGAAAGAAATAATAAATTTTAGTATAAAGTGCATTTTAAAGTAAAAACGCTGCAAATTATTACACAATGGTTTATTATTTCTACATAGATCACTCGTCTGCAAAGCCACCAACCATCCAACATGAAGAAAAACGTTGATCGCATTTTGGTCAGCTAAAATTTGAACGGAGATTAGGCCTCTTTTGCGATTCAAATTCGTGTTTCTGATTTATCGTACGTAAAACCCTCAAATTCTCGTAGTGAGCGAACGGTTTGTCCTACAGAGCTCCGCGTGGTCCTAAAAAATTCTAAAAATTCTATAGAATCTTAATTTGAAGGAAAAACAATACCTTTATATAAGAATTTTTTGAGTTAGAGCGTTTTCAAAATTTCAAAATTCATTTTGGAACCCTTAGAACTGACCTACATTAACCAAAATCTTCGGGGCACAACTAGACCCCAAATGGAGCCTACACATCAAATTTCATCAAAATCGGTCAATGCTAAGTGGCAAAAGTGCCGCGTACGGCGGACGGACGGCCTAATTTTGGTTTATTATTTTCAATAATGAACCTTTGGAATCGACCAAGAAAAACAATTTTTTAACACCCCCTCAAAACTTGATGGTTTACGTTGCAAGGTACCTACGTAGAATCCAAAAATCGAATAAAAATTGGGCTGTCTGTCCGCCGTACGCGGCACTTTTGCCACTTAGCATTGACCGATTTTGATGAAATTTGGTATGTAGGCTCCATTTGGGGTCTAGTTGTGCCCCGAAGATTTTGGTTGATGTAGGTCACTTCTAAGGGTTCCAAAATCAATTTTGAAATTTTGAAAACGCCTTAACTCAAAAAATTTTGATATAAAGGTATTGTTTTTCCTTCAATTTAAGATTCAATAGAATTTTTAGAATTTTTTGAGACCACCCGGAGCTCGGTTGGACAAACCGTTCGCTCACTACGAGAATTTAAAGTTTGAACGTACGATAAATCAGAAACACGAGTGTGAATCGCAAAAGAGGCCTAATCTCCGTTCAAATTAAAGCTGACCGAAATGCGATCGATGTTTTTCTTCATGTTGGATGGTTGGTGGCTTTGCAGACGAGTGATCTATATAGAAAAATAAAAAATAATAAACCATTGTGTAATAATTTGCAGCGTTTTATTCGATTTTTGGATTCTACGTACCTTGAAACGTAAACCATCAAATTTTGAGAGGGTGTTAAAATTTTTGCTTCCGAGTCTACCAAGGTAGCGGAAGCTTTGTTTTCATTTTTCAAGGATGAAAAAAAAAAGTTCTCCAAAATCAAAATTTCCACTCGCGTTTTACGTTTCAGACCTTCCTGAACAATTTTGGTTCCGTGTCTGTGTGTCTGTGTGTCTGTCTGTCTGTCTGTCTGTCTGTCTGTCTGTCTGTCTGTCTGTCATGAATTCCTTGTAACGCGCATAACTATACGAAGTTATTGTCCGATTTCGATGAAATTTTCAGGGATTGTGCGGGTTGGTGTGTAGACGGTCCCCTATGAAAATCATCATCCTCGGACTGATGAAAGCGACTGCGCATGCGCAAACGTGAATTCCTTGTAACGGCCATAACTTCTACATTTACCATTCGATTTCAATGAAATTTTCAGGGATGTCACAGATTAGTATTTAGATGGTCTCTTATGAAAATCATCATCCCCGGACTGATAGAAGCGACTGCGCATGCGCAAACGTGAATTCCTTGTAACAGCCATAACTTCTACATTTTCCATCCGATTTCAATGATATTTTCAGGGATTATGTGGATTAGGTTGTAGATGGTCCCCTATGAAAATCGGCACCTTCGAACTGATAGCAGCCACTGCGCATGCGCAAACGTGAATTTCCTTGTAATAGCCATAACTTCTACATTTTCCATCCGATTTCAATGACATTTTAAGAGATATTACAGATTAGTATTTAGATGGTTCCTTATGAAAATCATCATCCCTGGACTGATAGAAGCGACTGCGCATGCGCAAACGTGAATTCCTTGTAACGGCCATAACTTCTACATTTTCCATCCGATTTTGATGAAATTTTCAGGGATGTTACAGATTAGTATTTAAATGGTCCCCTATGACCTTACCTCCTTATGTGAATTTCCTTGTAACGGCCATAGCTTCTACATTTTTCATCCGATTTCAATGACATTTTCAGGGATGTTACAGATTAACTTGTTTCGATGTTTTGAGATTAACTACTATGCATCGGATCATCTATACAATTGGGTTATGGATACGAGGAAGCTATGTGCCACACCCACTTGGCAGACGTTTTTTTTTCTTGGTCGATTCCAAAGGTTCATTATTGAAAATAATAAACCAAAATAAAAAATAAAATGTCTCTCACAAAAATTGCTCAAATTGTGAACCAAAGTTGACTACCTCGGCTCTTTGATGTGATCCAGGTGTGATCTTTGGTGTGATTGAGGTGATCTTTCATACAGGCAAAAACCGTCATCTCGAAAGAAAATAACCAGATCTCTTGGGATCGCAGTGATCCGCGGATGAGGGTTTGGGTCTGACGTGCGAAGGTGAACATTGATTTTCTCACAAAGTAAACACTTCAAAGGTCGAGATTTTTTGCTGTTAAGTTTATCTCGACGAATCAATACAATAAATGAAAATGAGTCATCATCAGTGTGAACTGGAGAGCCAAGGATGTCGCCTCTCTTACTTTACAACTGTGAGGAACGGCTAGCCATGTTAGAGTTTTTTTTCAATTTTCATCTCAAAAACGTAAATGAATAGCACCACGTGAATCAGCGTTGAAAAACAATGAAATTTCATGTGGCACAGTTGGGGTTTACGGTAGGCAACATTTTCGCGCAATTTCAGGGTTGCGCTTTTTCGCGCGCTCGTTGAGTGGGTTACGGTAAAAAAAATCGATTGAGGTGTCAAATTTTCATGATATTTTGCGTAGAAACTGAATCTGCGATAAAAAATGGGAGTTATCATTTGAAAAAAACTAAGTCGATGCGCAAATAGCGCATTTGCGCGCATGCGCGACGGAAATTACGGAGATAAATGGCTGGTTCTATAAATTTTGGCCACCCTGTATATTTTAGCCAACTTAAAATCCGATTGTTTTTCTCGTGATTTTGACCTTGTACGACTTGAAACACTCTAACTACCATAATTAATTCAGTACCTATGTTCAATCTGAGGATACCTTTGGGAAGAGCGTTAAATTTCCTTTATCACTGATGTCAAATCAAACTTTTTTGGTAGAATTTATTTTGTGTAAAAACTTTTAGAAAATATTTTTTTTTTTTTTACAAATATGAGATTCATTCATCAGTTGTATTTTTTACCGACTGTACTTTAACGGCTAACAATTTTTTTCCGGGTGTTTTTTTTTTTTTTTAAGTGTCGTATTTTTTTAATCTTCTGGGTTTATCAACAACCCACAGGATGATCTAAACAATCGAATTATGGTTACAAGGAAACGGTGGGGACACCTTAGAACAAAACTTGATAAATTAAGAGAGTAAATAGTGGGGAGGACGTCCCTAAAATCCCACGTTAGAGGATTTCTGGGAATGATGGGAAGTGCCTCTTCGGAGAGACCACCAATTCAAGTAAGTGTGTTAGCTGTGTTCGACACTTCAACGATCCTTCTCTGTATTATCTACACCCACATCAGGTTAGGAGCCCCACGCGCAATAAAAAAAGTACAAAATTGATCGGGGCAAGGGTCAACAGAGAATCACTCCAATTTTGCCGAGCTTTCAGTCAATATATTACCTTCATCAGGGCTCAAGTATGAAACTGCTGTGTGAAATCCACAACGACGTCTACAACAAAATTTTGATTGGCCATCAACCTTATTGAAGAAGTGATGGAGGTTATTATTTAGAACCAGAAACTATTGAAACAAGTGGATGTGGCACATAGCTTCCTCGTATCCATAACCCGATTATATAGATGATCCGATGCATAGTAGTTAATCTCAAAACACAAATCTCTGAGTACCTTCCACTACCCTCATAGGGGACCATCTACACGCTAATCTGGACAATCCTAGAAAATTTCATCAAATTCGGATGAAAAATTAAGTGAAGTAGATGTATGTGATTGGATCAAAAAAATACTTAGCCTCGGCTGAGATTCGAACCCGCGACCCCTGGGGGACAGTTGAAGTTATGGCTGTTACAAGGAATTCACGTTTGCGCATGCGCAGTCGCTTCTATCAGTCCGGGGATGATGATTTTCATAGGGGACTATCTACAACCTAATCCACATAATCCCTGAAAATTTCATCGAAATCGGGTGGAACATGTGGAAGTTATGGCCGTTACAAGTAAATTCACGTTAACGCATGCGCAGTCGCTTCTATCAGTTCGGGGATGATGATTTTCATAGGGAACCATCTAAATACTAATGTGTAACATCCCTGCAAATTTCATTGAAATCGGATGGAAAATGTAGAAGTTATGGCCGTTACAAGGAATTCACGTTTGCGCATGCGCAGTCGCTTCTATCAGTCCGGGGAAAATGATTTTCATAGGGGACCGTCTACACGCCAACCCGCACAATCCCTGAAAATTTCATAGAAATCGGACAATAACTTCGTATAGTTATGCGCGTTACAAGGAATTCATGACAGACACACAGACAGACAGACAGACAGACGGACAGACAGACAGACACACAGACAGACAGACACGGAACCAAAATTGTTCAGAAAGGTCTAAAACGCAAAACGCGAGTGGAAATTTTGATTTTGGAGAACTTTTTTTTTTCGTCCTTGAAAAGTGAAAACAAAGCTTCCGCTACCTTGGTAGACTCGGAAGCAAAACTAACAAACATCAAGAATCGTGCTGAAAACACTATCTAAAACAATCTCAATTTCAATTTTTGGCAAACTTTTGGCATACCTATCTGAACTTTCGGCAAATCCATTACGTTTCGACAACTACTGGTGTCCTTGTCCACCTTCATTCCTTCTACAATGTTCAATAAAGTGTTTTGGTTTATTATTTTCAATAATAAGCCTTTGGAATCGAGCAAGAAAAAAAATTTTAACCCCCCCCCCCCCCCCCCTCAAAATTTGATGTTTTACGTTTCAAGGTACGTAGAATACGAAAATCGAATAAAAAATTTCCGTCCGTCCGCCGTACGCGGCACTTTTCTTAGCAACACTGGACCGATTTGGTTCAAATTTGGTATATGGGCTCCATTTGGGGTCTAGTTGTGCCGCGAAGCTTTTGGTTCATGTCAGTCACTTCTAAGGGGTGAAAATTAAGGGTTGAAATTTTCAAGAGTGCCCTAGCTCGAAAACTCTCGAAATAAAGGTATCGTTTTTTCACCTATTTTAAATAGTATTGAATTTTTAAAAATTTTTTGAGACCACCCGGAGCTCTGTAGGACAAACCGTTCGGTCCCTACGAGTACTTGAAGGTTTTCCTTCGATAAAACAGAATCATGAGTGTGAATCGCAAAAGAGGTCTAATCTCCATTCAAATTGTATCGGACTAAATGCGATCGCTGTTCATTTCTTCGATTTGTATACAGTTTTGCCTTCTGCGTAACCAGTAATCAAATTTCCATATGAAGCTTTCTATTTTTCCAATCGAGTGTGAAGCGTTTAGTTCTTTCTAATAAACTTGATTGTGAAGGTGTGAAGCCAGTATGGTGTGGTAGGTAGTACCTAGCTGGTAGGTAAAAAAAAATGTTGGTGGGTAAAAAACGCTGCAAATCATTGCTCAAAGGCTTCTTCACTCTTCAGATCACTGATCAGCTGAGTGAGCTCCAAAGCAATTTTCAATCCTATTGAATGGAAGTGCTCTTCCAGGCGTCTCCAGCATTCGAGGAGATCTTCTTCACTCCTCAGATCACTGATCAGCTGAGTGAGCTCCGAAGCCATTTTCAATCCTATTGAATGGAAGTGCTCTTCCAGGCGTCTCCAGCATTCACTCCTCAGATCACTGATCAGCTGAGTGAGCTCCGAAGCCATTTTCAATCCTATTGAATGGAAGTGCTCTTCCAGGCGTCTCCAGCATTCACTCCTCAGATCACTGATCAGCTGAGTGAGCTCCGAAGCCATTTTCAATCCTATTGAATGGAAGTGCTCTTCCAGGCGTCTCCAGCATTCACTCCTCAGATCACTGATCAGCTGAGTGAGCTCCAAAGCCATTTTCAATCCTATTGAATGGAACTGCTCTTCCAGGCGTCTCCAGCATTCGAGGAGGTCTTCTTCATTCTTCAGATCACTGATCAGCTGAGTGAGCTCCGAAGTCATTTTCAATCCTATTGAACGCAGGAAGCTGAAATTTGAGAGGGAAGGTCAAGGGAGAATACGGATGGTGGTAGGTGCTATTGATGGAGAACCAGTGATCTATACAGAAGGGTGATCTATACAGAAAATAATAAACCTTTGAGCAATGATTTGCAGCGTTTTTTTTACAACAATCCAAATTGAACAGCAAATTTCTAGATCGACCCTGTTACATTAGGTTTTATTTTACTGATGAAAACTGTTATACAGGGTGTCTACAAAACAGTTGTAAGGAATTCAAGGGGTCGATTCTACAACTAATGTCCAACAAAAAATGTCTCTTAGAATTTTTTTTAAACGCCTCTTTAACCCTTAATATCCTGAGGTATCTTTCTGGAATCCGATTTTTACCTGCAACAGTTTACCCATTTTTGAACCAAAACTGATAGCCGTTGGCTATCTTGATATTGCAACTATGGAGTAAGGAAATTTGTGTAAATAAACGTAATAATTATAACAATAATTAAAAGAGTTGACAAACTGTGATAGAACCTTTGAGGTTCCTTCTACCCACATTTCTCACCTTGTAGGCTATTAGTTAGGTTTTCTCAGAAAAGGCAGCACAGATTTCTCTATGAAGTTAATCTTCTCCACCTTATTCCTTGGTTCTGTACTTTACGGGAAATAGCAGATTCTAACATCCCACCGAGGATTTTTCCAAGTTTCCTCCTTTTACTCCATCAAAATTGGGTTTATGGACAAACTTTGCTGACGCAAATAGCGCTTGAGTTGCCCTTGGAAAGATCATTCTTGAGGTGACAGATTGTACAGGGCCTTTGAGGTACCTTCTGCTAGAAGTATTCTCTAAATTTGAAGTCAAAACTCCGAAAAAAAAACATTTTTTTAAAAACAAGTGGGAAATTAAGGGTTAACCGACTTTTTTCACTTTCAAGTTTTTTTTCGTGTTTTCGACCTTACACCATTAAAACGGTCATAACTCTCTTAAATTACACTCAAAAATTAAAAATAAGGATACCGTTGGAAAGAGCGTCAAATTTCCTATCGCCCTGATACCAAATAACAAATTTTCAGTTGAATTACACGGGGAATAAAGCAACCTAAAAAGTGTACTTAGTAAATTAGGGGAGAAATTTGTGTTTGAACGCGGAAAAACGTGCATTTTTTCAACGAAATCAGCGCTCCGCCTAGTCTATCTGAGGGGCCGGACGATAGAAGTGGGTGGGCGGGCGCAGCAGTAGACCGCGAGGCCTACGGAAACAGGAGGCCAGAGCGCTGATTTCTTGGAAAAAAATGCACGTTTTTCCGCGTTCAAACACAAATTTCTCCCCTAAATTTGGTTGTACATTATTTGTTGATTATACCGTTGGAAAGCTGAGATTCTGGCGCAGTTTTTAGGCTTTCTGGCAACAGAACTTTACCTGGTAATATTTGGAGATTTATAGGCGTTGAAAAACGGGAATTTTTCGAAAATTTACTAAGTTCACTTTTTAGGTTGCTTTATCCCCCGTGTAATTCAACTGAAAATTTGTTATTTGGTATCAGGGAGGTAGGAAATTTGACGCTCTTTCCAACGGTATCCTTATTTTTAATTTTTGAGTGTAATTTAAGAGAGTTATGACCGGTTTAATGGTGTAAGGTCGAAAACACGAAAAAAAACTTGAAAGTGAAAAAAGTCGGTTAAAGAGGCGTTTAAAAAAATTCTAGGAGACACTTTTTGTTGGAAATTAGTTGTAGAATCGACCCTTTGAATGCCTTACAACTGTTTTGTAGACACCCTGTATACAAGAAAACTGATTTATTTGACGAAAGGAAAGGCTCAGTACAATACCTAATATTGTGTCCTATAATATAATGGCAGTTGGAGAAAAAAACTAATGCCTTCCTGTAACCCACAGCATCAGCTGACTTTATAACAATTTAAATTGTTAGTTAGTAATTAATTGATTTTATTATCACTATTTACTTTATTTATTATATTATTTTTATTGTTTTTAATGTTATTTTTAAATATTATTTTATGATAAATAAATCATCATTTATTTAGGTAAAAGACCCAACAAAACACACTTATCAACTGATTGGAAATGGTGTCAACTGGAATAAATTCGTTCTTTGCCGAGCTTTCGGTAAATTGATTACCTTCTTCAGGGCTCAAAGGGCGTCTTACGTCCAGTGATGTCCTTCGAGCCCTGAAAAAGGTAATCAATTTTACGGAAGCTTGGCAAAAAAGGAGTTTATACCTACCAGTTGATCCCATTCCCAATCAGTTGACATAATCCAAATTGATGACCAATCAAAATTTTGTTGTAGACATCGGTGAGGATTTCACACAGTCGTTTCTTCCTTGAGCCTGATGGAGGTAATTGACAGAAAGCTCGTCAAAAAGGAGTGATTCTCTGTTTAACCCTTCTTCTTCTTCTTCTTCCGCGGCGCAACAGTCCTCTAAAGGGCAGCCATCCGCCATCGCCTGACCTGAAGGGCCCTAAGGTCGGCCTCCACGTCGTCAATCCATCTCATACGCGGTCTTCCTCTCAATCTACTGCCACCCGGATGTCCGTAGAGCAATCTTCGTGGAACTCTTTCAGGCTCCATCCGTTCAACGTGACCCAACCATCGGAGTCTGCTCCTCTTGACAAATGTCACCACCTCCGGCTGACCATACAGCTCTCTTAGCTCTTCATTTGTTCTTATTCTCCAGGCTTGGTTCTCTGCGTCAAACACTGGACCGTAAATTCTTCGGAGGATCTTCCTCTCCCAAACCCGGAGCTTCTGTTCCCATTCTAGCGTGAGTACCCACGTCTCAGACCCATAGGTGACAACTGGGCGAATCGTGGTCTTATACAACATCACCTTTGCCTTTCGAGGGAGAGCACTGAAGCTGAGGACCTTGTGGAGGGACCAAAAGCATCTATCACCCGCTACAATTCTCGCTTTGATCTCTGAGGGCACATCGTTTTGTTCTGTTACCAGCGAGCCGAGGTACTTGAACTCCTTGCAGATCGGAAAATGGTGACCAGCCATCTGAATTGTTCCAGGGTGCTGCGTAGTAGGGTTTCTTGCCGTCTTCATATAAATGGTCTTTTGGTCATTGATTACCAGGCCCCTATCTTTCGCTGCTTGCTCAAACTCCTCAAACGCCTCAGAGAGTGCAGAGAGCGATCTTGCAACTATCTCAACATCATCTGCATAAGCCATGTGTTGGGTCATTCGGTTGAAGATAGTGCCCCCAGGATTGGTTCGAATAGCCCTTACTGGTCCCTCCAAGCAGAAGTTGAACAGCCCTGGCGCCTCCGGGTCCCCCTGTCTCAGTCCATTGCTCACATCAAAACTCTCTGTCAGATCCCCTTGAACTCTAACAAGACACTTGGAGTTATGTAGGGTCGTTCTGACGAGTCTCACTAGCTTCTTTGGGACACCAAAGGACAGAAGGTCTTTCAGAAGAGCAGTTCGACTCACACTGTCATATGCTTGTTTGGCATCCACGAACAAATGGTGCAAGGTGACATCGAACTCGTAGGCCTTCTCCAAGATTTGTCTTAAAGCAAAAATGTGATCAGTTGTGGACCGGCCAGTGCGAAAACCACACTGATATCTCTCGGTCTGCATATGGCTGGAGTCTTTTGCTGATGGCAATAGCTAGGACCTTGTATGCCACGCATAGTAGAGCAATTCCTCGATAATTATCACATACGAGCTTGTCTCCTTTCTTGTGGATTGGACATATCATGGCCAGGCTCCACTCTTCAGGCATCTTCTCGCTCGTCCAAATATCCCAGATCAGCCGAAAAAGGCTCTGGGTCAGCCCCTCTCCACCCTGCTTCAGAAGTTCCGCCGCCACCCCATCCACACCAGGTGACTTATTATTTTTGAGACTGTCAATAATTTCTACAATGTCATCCATATCTGGTGGGAGGTCTTCATCATCTTCTTCTGCATCATGCAGTATTTGATCAAGAAACTGGCGGTCATGGGACTCCTGTTCTGTCTCGCCTCTATTAAGAAGCTCCCGGAAGTGCCTTACCCATTCTTCTGATCACTTTTAACCCTTCACCTGATCAATTTTGACTATTGAAGTCTGGTGGGTCGATCTTCGTACCTACTTTCCATAAAAAGTTACGAGGGTGGAAAAGTGCTGACAGCAAAGTCTTTAGGTACAAGTAAATATAGGTACCTACCTACTAATATTTGGTACTGAAGAATTTTATATGTATGTTTCTGATTAGATTCCTCTGTTTAGCAACACAAATGTGGAACGTGTCCATGCAACGATGGGTCCATTCTGCGTAATTTCAAAGCTTCATCGGCCTGGGAAAAGCTCCAAGTTGCGCAATAGGTTTGTAATTGTTGTTTTGAAGTTCATCTTCCCATGTCTCTCGGTCTATCTTGGGATTAACAACCGGTTATTACCATTTCAAGAGCGACTTGCTTCGGTAGTAGATACATTCATTGAGCAGTAATTGTTTTATTCACGAAAGTTGGCTCGCATTGCCGAAGTATTGTTAAACAGTTTTGCGAAAGGCGCGGGTGATTTGCTAAGTAAAACTTCGCAAATACTATCAAAAACGAAAAATTTCATAAATACAGGCAGCTTCATCACCTACAATATTATGGAAATAAATAGTTGGTAGCGGAACTGAACGTGGAAATGATTATATGAAATGGAGCACTTCGGACTGCCATTGCAACTACCTTCGCCAACCATTATTTTTCTTCACAGGAAATTTGATTACGGGTCGCTAAGGACGCAAAACTGAATACATCTCAAACGAACAACTCGCATTTCGGTTAGAGATGGGTATCGTTATAAAAGTATCGATTTTTTGTATCGATACTGTATCGTATCTGAGTATCGATATCCCAAGTATCGTTGGCCATGAGTATCGATATTTTAAAATATCGAGTATCGATACTTTAGAGTCACAAACTATCAATATTATCCAATTTTCTCAAGGAAAATAATTTTTCCAACAACTTTTATTCATTTTTCACTATTAAGAGTCCAAGCAGAGTGATTTTTTCCATGATATAAACGTTATTTGTGTAATCAAAGAGTAATGACCCAAAAGCCTCTCTACCTTCATTATTTTTCAGCCATTATATTGAATTTTCCGCGAGAACAGTATCGATATTCGATATTTAGAAATATCGGATCCAAAGTATCGATATCCAAAAATATCGGATAGTGCAGTATCGATTCTTAAATATCGAGTATCGGTACGAAAGTATCGATATTTTGAAATATCGAGTATCGATACCCATCCCTAATTTCGGTCAGCTAAAATTTGAACGGAGATGACGCCTTTTTTGCAATTCACTCTCGTGTTTCTGATTTATCGTAATTATTCAAGTTCTCATAGGGACCGAACAGTTGGCCCTTCAGAGCTCAGGGTGGTCTCATTCAATTCTAAAAATTCAATACTATTTCAAATTGAAGAAAAAAACGATAACTTTTGTAGTGTTACTACAGTAGCGGTCATATTGTCATCACCTTAACAACAGTTACATAAACAATGAGATAGAGATGGGCAAAACGGTTCACCAAGAAGAACGGCTCTGAGCGCTCCGCTCATTCAAAAGATCCGGATCTTTTCGACGGATCAGTGGCTCTTTTTGGCTCTTTTGAGCTCGTATTTATTGTAGAGATGAAAATACGATGAAAAACGCTACAAATTGTTACACAACGGTGTATTTTAGTTCTGCCCGGAAATGTTTATTCGATTATTGGATTCTACACTACCTTGCCTAAGCCATGAAATTTTGAGGGCGAGAGGGCATAATTTCTCTGTTGCTCGATTCCAATGGTTCATTATTGAAAATAATAACTCAAAAAGCGCTGATTTTCAATAAAGATGCTCAACAAATCCTTCAAAAATCAACGAAAATTAATAAATGAACAGCAATGAATAAGTAAGACTTGAAAATACAGTTTTTTGGTAAAATATTTATTTATATGAAATCTGCATTTTTTATGCCTCTAATGACAAAACACAATTTAAAGAAAAAATTCTTAGTAGGTATAACATTTTTATAATATAACATTTTGATGTTATATCATGTTATTCAACAAAGAAAATTAAGGTAACCAAGGTGAAAGAGAATAAACGAACCAATAAGTACGTAAGCTTCAATATTGATAATATTGGTAAGATAAGGCTGTGCTTTTGCTTGCCTTTTGAACTTGTATCAGAAAGCTCCTCACAAAAAATCATGATGTAAAAATCAAACAGGGAGAAAAAACAACGGAAAGAATCAGAAAGTGGGTCGCAGAAAACACTGGAAAAATACGGTAAAGTTTACGACCGAAAATACAATAATGCATGTGGTGGTACGATACAATTCCGCAAAATTGTATTGTTTGATCGACTTATATCGTATTTTCCCTCGGAATTATCGTACGGGTTGGCAACAGTGAGCTGACGAAAAGGAGGTCCTAATTTTCCCGAACACTGCCGATCTCAATAGAACCGAAGAACGAAGAGCCCCCGTTCTCAAAAGGACCGAAAATCGAAGAGCCGCCGTTCATTTGTTTTACTGGATCTCAAGAGATCCAAAGATCGAAGAACCGCGATTCATTTGTCATTTTTACTGATCCGCAGTTCACTCGCTCTTTTGAAGAACCGATCTTCACCGAACACTACCAGCACTGAGCTCAAAAGATCCGAAGAGCCGCGGTTCTTTTTTACTGACCCGTGGTTCACTCGCTCTTCTGAAAGACCCGGCTCTACAATGAGAATGATTGAAACCAAAAATACATTGAGTTCGGATTATGACTTCACCTTAATCTTGTGTTCTCTATAATTTTGTATACGTTTACTAACATAGTTCTGTATCTATTATTGAATTGTAGTTCAGAAGCTACAACTTTATATCAAACGTTTTTGAGTTAGGGCGTTTTGAAAATTTTAGCCCTTATTTTTCAACCGTTAGGAGCGATAACTTGTCTCCAGTACTCTGTGGGAGCGATTGACATCAACCAAAAGCTTCGGGGCACAACTAGACCCCAAATGGAGCTCGTGTACCAAATTTCATCAAAATCGGTCCATGGTAACTAGGGTAAGTGACGCGTTCGGCGGACGGACGTCCAACTTTTGTTGATGGTCGGACCGTCCGACCAAAAAGAGTTCCTGCCCTGAAACTCATGAGGTGCACAGAGATCAGGAGAAGCTATGGAGAAGGGACAGAATAGGTGCTTTTCTCTGCCAAATAGAAATTTCAACGATATACAAATGGGATAAATCTTGGTAACTTTTTCATCTTAAAATTGCAAACGGTACTAAACACGTAGGTGCAATAGACACGAAAAATAATGTTCTCTAGTGGTTAACAGAAATTCTGAAATACTTACTAATCATCAAAGGTCTAAACCCAAGAAATGCACCCATATTATTGCAATAGCTGAAATGTATGTTTGCCCGTTACGATTCAAAACATCGTCCAACTCGGAAGAAAAATTAACGAGCCCCTTGAAGACTCCGGGATTCGAAGAATCTTCCCTCTCATCATGTCCACGCACGGCTAGCTCGAGAACACCACAGAACTTGATACAATCAATGATTCGAGATAGAATGTAGGTACCTATTTTTTTTTTAACCTTTTCGGTTTTTTGCATCAGATTAAGACGGTATGCACTGTCGAGTTGTTGCATTATATTTTGACGGCCCAGTATACGCAAATCTACCAGAGCGTTTTTATGGGAGACAGCCAATGCGTTTTTCAATTTTTTGGCTAAATGGGAGACCACTTATGCCGTCTTTAACTCAAGCCTCATTAGAACAAAGTAGGCAAGCAAAGCAAAATAATTTGTTAGTCACTTCACACCCGCAAAGTCAATCTTCTTTAATATACCTTCTTAAAATATTCGACATTAACTTACGGTACGAATCTGCACGATTTTTAAACTTTAACGTCTGCTGGAGTCCAGGTAGAGACGGCAAGGGGCGGCCAGTTTCTCGAATGTCGCACTTTTCCACGACTGACAAACACGAATAGTTTACTTTAATGTAATGCACCGAATTATTCATAGTACCTACAACACTCCTAAATAATCACAATATGTTGAACAAAACAGTGGACCGAAAACGAAAAACGCGAAATGCCTTTATCAGTTTTGTTTGTTTACGATAAAGTTTATCGTATAAACCGCCGCTGATTGGTCAGAAAAGAGGGAGCTCCCCGCCTCTGTTTTCGCGCGTAGATTCAACCAGCACAGGACCTACGATCGTGTCTTCTATCACCCAGAGGAACTACCTAACTTTGATTTTTTTTTCTTTTTAAATTTTAAATTGGCTGGGGGTGCACATGCGCCTATGCTCCTATCAGTAGCAGTCCTATGAACCTTTGGAATCGAATAAGGAACAAATTTTTTTAACCCCCCCCCCCAGCAAATGTATTTGGGAGGGGGGTAAAAAATGTGTTTCTTGTTCGATTCCAAAGGTTCATTATAATATAATGAACCTTTGGAATCGAACTTTTCATATTATGAAAATGAACTTTTCGAAATTTTCATATAAAGAAAATGATAGATTAGATGAACCTCTTATCTCAAAATCGTACTACCCCCCCCCCCCCCCAACCACGATAATCACCTATAGCATGAACATTGGAATCGTTTCGCGGTATTATTATTAGGAATCAAAATTGTGGTCATCATCATAACAAAAATTTTATGTTCAAAATGTGAGGAAAATTGGCCGAACGCCGTTTGGAACCAAAAGTGCGAAAAATTTCGCGGAGACTTGTTGGCAACCCTGTCGACGATCAACAAGTCTTCCAGTCCTCCGCCGGGTCTCCTAGGTCGTGGGTTAGTCTGTGCTAGATTAGATTCGTCAGATTTCTTCGGATTTTCGGTTGAATATCTTTCAGTCCACTTTTTACTCAATTTTCGCGATCGGTAGTGAATATGGCCTCTGCGATGCGTTGTGTGGTTCAGTGAAATGATGTGTTCCTGGTGGTAAGATCACGGAGACAAAACCTGAAGTTAGCTGAACAAGGTAACATCTTTCCTACTGGTCATTCACACAGGATGGTTTCTAGAGGGATGATTCTTCCATTCAAATTCTACCTGTTTATTTTCAAGCTCCTGGTTCCAAAAGGTTAGTTGTAACCAACAACTCACGCAAGGTGAGTTGTACCAAACCTAGTTTTACTTCTACCAGTTTCTAGTTTAGTGTCTCCGCCATCTTGTCAACTGTTGCTAGGCATGTTTGCTCCGTGAAGTAGGTATCAGGTACCTATCAGATGACACGAGAAACCCTAGTTTTCGTTCTTACAAGGAAATACTCGAAAAATGTACAGCACCGCTCGAAACAATCGTCTTGCCTCACTTGTAGGAGCCTTCTTGCGTGATAGTCGGGTTCGAGTTCGAGTGGGACGCTCCAGATAGGCCCAAACACAGGAAAATGGAGATACCTAGTCGCATTCATTTTGGGTGAAATGTTTGTAATCAGTTTATCATTACAAATTCAGAGGGTCTTTATTGAGTGAGCTGATGATAGTGTACTGATTTCATCACCGTCCGACATCTCTTTATAAAGTTTTTGTGTGCTAAAAGCACTGAAAAAATAAAAAATACCTTGTACCGTATGTGGCACGCCTTGTTCCCGTGGACCGATTTTGATGAAATTTTGTGTATCTGCTCAGTTTTTGACCGACTTCAACGCGCCGAAGGCGCGCGAAAGAGGAGGTACTCAATTCGGGTTGTCGTGGGACGATTTTTTTTTTTTTTTTCTAGTGTGCGCCGAACATTTGGTTGTAAGTCAAGAGGCTCAAAGAGGAGGAAATATTCCGGTATAAAGGTGTTGTTTTTCCATTATTTTAAATTATTGACTATTTTAAAACCTGTCAAGGACCATACTGTCTCTAGTGACACCGAAAACGACTTGAGAATTGCACAGCTGTCCCAAGGTGTCGCCAGATTAATTAAATGTACCTAAGTTCTAATTTAAAATCTAATTGATAGAGCTGAATTTTTTTAAACCATTTTTTGTAAGTTATTAAAAATCTAAAATTATTGGTATAACAAAATTATTCCTTGGAAATTTTTGTTATAACTCTATTATGAGACTTCCAATAGGGTGTCAAAAAATTCTGTTGTCCATTACATTTAAAATTGCAGTTTACTTTTGGTTACTCTGGTGACACTTTAGGACATCTGTGGAGTTCCTGACATGTTTTCGGTGACAATAGTGATACCATGGAGAGAGAGAGAGAATATATTTGTGGAAATACAATGCATATCACAATTGTCAACAATTCAGATAATAGAATAACATAAAATAAACAATGGATAGAAATGATACATACTTAACAAAACAATGTAACAGTCGTATATAATAAAATGTTATGGCCCAATTAGGGTTAAGTATTTAATGACACCATCCTAAGCTCTGTAGGCCCATTGTTTGCTTATGAGGATATTAGATTACCTAGGTAATTAGTGAAGGTTCCATGACTTTTTTTCATCCTTTAAAAGGTATTTGAAAGGATTCGTTCCAATTTTGGTTCATTATTTTCAATAATGAACCTTTGGAATCGACCAAGAAAAAAAAATTTTTAATACCCCCTCAAAATTTGATGGTTTACGTTTCAAGGTACGTAGAAACCAAAAAGCGAATAAAAATTTGGCCGTCCGTCCGCCGTACGCGGCACTTTTGCCACTTAGCATTGACCGATTTTGATGAAATTTGGTATGTAGGCTCCATTTGGGGTCTAGTTGTGCCCCGAAGATTTTGGTTGATGTAGGTCACTTCTAAGGGTTCCAAAATCAATTTTGACATTTTTTTTTATATTTATATTTTTTTATTGAGGCCTAAGCTCCGTTCAAATTAAAGCTGACCAAAATGCGATCGATGTTTTTCTACATGTTGGATGGTTGGTGGCTTTGCAGACGAGTGATCTATAGAAAAATAATAAACCATTGTGTAATAATTTGCAGCGTTTTGGTTTATTATTTTCAATAATAAGCCTTTGGAATCGAGCAAGAAAAAAAAAATTTTAACCCCCCCTCAAAATTTGATGTTTTACGTTTCAAGGTACGTAGAATCCGAAAATCGAATAAAAAAATTTCCGTCCGTCCGCCGTACGCCGTACGCCGTACACCGTACGCCGTACGCCGTACGCCGTACGCGGCACTTTTCTTAGTTACCATGGACCGATTTCGATGAAATTTGGTATATGGGCTCCATTTGGGGTCTAGTTGTGCCGCGAAGCTTTTGGTTGATGTAGGTCACTTCTAAGGGGTGAAAATTAAGGGTTGAAATTTTCAAGAGTGCCCTAGCTCGAAAACTCTCGAAATAAAGGTATCGTTTTTTCACTAATTTTAAATAGTACCTACTGAATTTAAAAAAATTTTTGAGACCACCCGGAGCTCTGTAGGGCAAACCGTTCAGTCCCTACGAGTACTTGAAGGTTTTCCTTCGATAAAACAGAATCATGAGTGTGAATCGCAAAAGAGGTCTAATCTCCGTTGAAATTTATTCTGACTAAAATGCGATCGCTGTTCATTTCTTCGATTTGTATACAGTTTTGCCTTCTGCGTAACCAGTAATCAAATTTCCATAATCAAAAGTCAATGGAGAATACTGAAGGCGCCTGAGTGGTCACTGATCAGCTGAGTGAGCTCCAAGGCCATTTTCTCTCCTGTTGAACGCAGGAACCTGAAATTTGAGAGGCAGGGTCAATGGAGATTGCTGAAGGCGCCTGAGTGGTAACTGATCAGCTGAGTGAGCTCCAAGGCCATTTCCTCTCCTGTTGGACGCAGGAACCTGAAATTTGAGAGGGCGGGTCAATGGAGAATGCTGAAGGCGCCTGAGTGGTCACTGATCAGTTGAGTGAGCTCCAAGGCCATTTCCTCTCCTGTTGAACGCAGGAAGCTGAAATTTTAGAGGCAGGGTCAAAGGAGAATGCTGAAGGCGCCTGAGTGGTAACTGATCAGCTGAGTGAGCTCCAAGGCCATTTCCTCTCCTGTTGAACGCAGGAACCTGAAATTTGAGAGGGCGGGTCAATGGAGAATGCTGAAGGCGCATGAGTGGTCACTGATCAGCTGAGTGAGCTCCAAGGCCATTTTCTCTTCTGTTGAACGCAGGAAGCTGAAATTTGAGAGGGCGGGTCAATGGAGAATACAGATGGTGGTAGGTGCTATTGATGGAGAACCAGTGATCTATACAGAAGGGTGATCTATACAGAAAATAATAAACCTTTGAGCAATGATTTGCAGCGTTTTAGAAACGATTGAAACCGCCCAGACGATCAACTATCGTTAAATGTGCAATGATTGCCCAATAATTACTATCATGACACTAAATGTTATATTTCTGATAAATTTTATCAGAAATATAACTCTAAATCTAACCTCCTCCCCTTCTCACATGGTCCCTGGAAGAATCGATAGAAGCCATGTTCTTTGCCAAAGGGCGATCTTGACAGAAAATAACAAACCGTTGTGTAATAATTTGCAGCGTATTTCATCCTCATATTCCCTTCAAGCAGTTATTATTATTAGGTATGTTAGAGGCTGAGAAAACGGTATATATATGATGACGGTATATATAATATGACGCTTTTTCCAACGGTGTGTCCATTTATGTTTTGTTATGGGCTTTTCAGTGACCAAAGGTCGAAGTGGTAACAGCGGAAAACTCAGGTTTTTTTTAATTGTTTAATAAAACATTATTGGACACATTTTGTTGAAAACTAGTTGTAGAACACATGGAACACGTCGAACAACGCAAATAACGTGGAACGGCCTTCAGATGCAAAAAATAGGATTTTCCTCTTATCATAGGAAATTACTTTATAGTGTTTTCGTAGCTATCTGATCATATTATCTCCTACCTTCGTCAGAAGTACCACTCATCGAAGTAGGTGTAATGAAGGTTTCCTACGTAAGTACTTGAAAGAAAACAGGAACTTTCGTATAAATAATTCAGAGGTTTGATTTTATAATAATTGGGAAAGCGAAATTTAACGTTATTTTTCCTTTAAATATTTATGTACATTGATTATGAAATTAATTAATTATTCTTGAATTATGGTGTACCAGTTTTCTACATATTGAGCCGAATTGAATCTTAATTCTAAGCCTGCTGCATTGGAACGTTGGAAACCAACTCCACTGCTAACAGAGATGATTATAAAACAATTTTTCTTGTGATATTCTCACCATTTGTCCCACACTCAACAAGGCAGCCGCGAATATTGAGGATCAACAAAATCCCAATTTTTGAACCTTCGAAATCGGAGCCAAGTTAGGAATTCTCTACATATTACATACTTCTGCTCTTGTGCATTGTACGAAGTGTTATTTGGTAACATTGCTTCACCCCTCCAGTTAGAGACGAGGAAATCCATCTTCATAAATATCGGTATTCGAAACTTTACGTTCATCTTCGTCGGAACTACCGGTACTCTCCATCGGGAAGTTACTTAACAGTTTATTGTTCCCCAGTTTTCCCAACAACCTCGTAGACGCATATTGATTTTGAGAAAACCTGTACTCCTCGTAGAACTTCCTCTCTATTAGCATGATCAGACCGCAGAAAAAATAACGGTGTCTCGAGTCTCACTGTAGATTGATTCTTCACGAATTGATCACTTCACTGAATTGCTGTCTGTCTGCCGTGGAACCAAAATTATTCAAAACAAGCTGAAATGTAGCTTGGAAATTTTCATGACCTCACTGAAGTGAAACCAAATTTTTGATACATTAGATTAGAAAAAACACAAAAGGCCTCCTCCCCACTGATGGGACACTCAGCCTTTCTGAGAGTAGGTACCTACCTAGTCCTTTTTTGGCACTAATGTGTTTGATGTAATCACCGTTCTATCACATAAGGTGTGCTTTACCCCTGATGAACAAAGCTATATGTAGGGTAAATGCGCCAGTAGTCGGACACCTAACTACATCGATGACTTTGACAGTTCATAAAAATTTAACTGTTCAGAAAAACTACTTTCTTTTTGCTCTACAACCTCATGACAGGGCTAAAGAATAAGAGCCATAAGTTGGAATCGTTAAAAATAAATTCAAAAAATGGTTTCAGTGAATTTTAGAAGAAAACCCCCAAACCCCAGTCGGCGGACACGTTTTTCCTAATGCCGGACATTTGGGAGCCAGTAGACGGACAGTTCACGAGGAATTCAGGTTTTTTGAAAAACAGAGTGGTCATTCAAAAGAAATAGGTGTAAATTTTTTTTTTAGTTCGGAAACCCCGAAAATTAAATCACAACCAACCTACAGAGGTGGGTATAACATCACAACAATATTCAGTTGGTAAGTAACTACCAAATGGCTCTTGGATTTTTTCTATTTTAATTAGCAACAGTTTCACAGAACAGCTTGTCTGCATCTTCAGGCTAAAAATATTCATAAAACAAAACAACGAACTAGTGGAATTCCTAGTGGAATACACGGTTTCTCATACCAAATAATATTGTTTATAATATAAAATACTGCAAAATGCTCTAAAAATAATTTTTTATACTGCCACGTGGAGGTCCTGTGCTTAGCAGTAGTAGGGACAACACTGCCTCTCCATTTCAATAATGGTGTTTTTCTCATTCTCCTTTGTTAAAAGTTTTTTCATTTTATCTGCTCTGTAGCCTCAGTATTATTCAAAATTTCCCCACTGAACTGTGACTTATGTACGGAGGAATTGTGTATATTTTTTGACATTGAACAACAATTTAAACTGGACAAGGTATGTACCTGTACATTTGCTGTAGGTACTTGTCATAGCTGACTCAGCCTAAGGTTAAACCTACCTGGGTTACTTTTTTTCTCTCATGTGGTTGCATATTTAACTTGAAATTTGCCAATGTGTTGTTTTTAAGTAGCTAATAATTGTTTTTCAGTCGTGAAGATTTGCTTGAAGTTTTCTGGATAGCCCATCTAGTTTCTCTCTCTTTGAATGCCCTCAGAGGAGGTGGTGGTGGTCTGGGCATCCCTAAGCCAACCATTAGGTAATATTTTACTATATTTCAAAGTGAATACCAGCTACCTACACTACTGTTATTTTTTTTTTGGAACACCTGTTGTTCACAAATACCTACCCCCTTTTTCCTTCCAGCCTGCTGGCAGACGTTTTTTATTAATAGTGCCTGAAGCAGATGAAAGAGAGGTTGATAAAACTGATAAAAAATTGTATACCCACATGTATGAATACTACACTAGAGAATATAAGGTAAATATGAAGTATTATTATAGTACATAAGATTGTTGAACTGTCTGAAATTTTATTTTATATTACACTGTTAAAGTGTGTTCCATTTTATAGTTAATTAAGTTCGTTGTTTTGTTTTATGAATATTTTTAGCCTGAAGATGCAGACAAGCTGTTCTGTGAAACTGTTGCTAGTTAATAAAAGAAAAAATCCAAGAGCCTTTTATTTCAAGAGGACCCAACCCGAGTCGTATCGACCCTAACGTAGCTACGTTCATCCACGACTCAGAAATCCACTACAATAACTACCAAATAGATAACCAGTTAGTATCTGGAACCACCAAACATAAGTTTCTTAAATCTAAAATCAATCTTTTTCAGACTTTCTCTTTTGTTCTCATCTTTTCTATACTTATTTATCAATAGATATCTTCAATGTACACTGTAATTATGTCAAATTTTTCTCTTCTTTTGCACTGATTTTGGTTTATCAGTTTCAATAATGAACCTTTGAAATCGACCAAGAGAAAAAATTGTTTAACACCCCCTCAAAATTTGTTGGTTTACGTTTCAAGGTACGTAAAATCCAAAAATCGAATAAAAATTTGGCCGTCCTTCTGCCGTTCGCGGCACTTTCCCCACTTAGCATTGACCGATTTTGATGAAATGTGGTATGAAGGCTTCATTCGGGGTCTAGTTGTGCCCCAAAGATTTTGGTTGATGTAAGTCACTTCCAAGGGTCAAAAATTGAATTTTGAAAACGCCCTAACTCAAAAAATTTTGATATAAAGGTATTGTTTTTCCTTCAATTTAAGATTCTAAAGAATTTTTATAGTTTTTTGAGACCACGCGGAACTCTGTAAAAAAAACCATTCGCTCCCTACGATAATTTAAGGGTTGGACGTACGATAAATCAGAAACACGTTTAATTCAGAAAAAGACTGAATGTTACTAGGTCCATTACATAGGTAAATGAGGGTGTCCGTTTACTGGATTTTTCAAGTTTTTAGTCCATACCCAGTAGACGGACACTTTGTCCGCCTACTGAAAGTTGGGTGTTTTGCAGCTCCAGTAGACAGATAAGGCCATTTTCAAGTGATTATTTAAGAAATCGCCTGTTACACCAATTCCACGTCTTCAGGTGAATAACAACACACTAATGAAATGAGGATTCATTGAATTGAAACGAAAAATGTGATTTCCATGCCTTATTTCCTCAGAGCACCTCCACAACCAAACAGATAACTCCATCAAGGGTTTTCAGTACAAGCATTGTTGCACCACTTTTGTCAATTTCTCAACATTAACAGCTACGCTTTTTAGAGGTTGGCAGACTTGTTCCTAGCAAAGAGAAGGTTTGTGAAGGAAAAGGACATAGGCACAATCGCCCCAACAAACTCTGGACTTATTTACGAGGGGAAAACTGCACCAGTGTCCGTCTACTGGGCCTGTCCGTTAATAGGCTCATCTACCCTATATCCAGCAGTCAATTAGGCAAAAAAAAGTCAACGTGTGAAATACCTAGGCAATGGGGAATTTGCCTCAATTTTAGATTCTGGAAATTCAAGTCAAATCCTATAATAGGGCCCTAACATAACGTCCAACACCAGGAATACCCAAGGGAAAAAAATTACCGTTGAAGAAAATGAAAAAACAAGTGAAGCCTCTGTGAAAAATCACCGCGAAAATCGAGGGAAGCTGAGGAAGCAGCCATCTACAGATTGCCGCTACATCTAAAATTCCCATCTTCCTTAAATTCTCTAAATTGTTTGGATGCTTTTTCGAGCAGCACACGATGTTTTTTTTCCATATCAGTGGACTCTCTTTCGAAAAAAAAAAACGCTGCAAATCATTGCTCAAAGGTTTATTATTTTCTGTATAGATCACCCTTCTGTATAGATCACTGGTTCTCCATCAATAGCACCTACCACCATCTGTATTCTCCATTGACCCGCCCTCTCAAATTTCAGCTTCCTGCGTTCAACAGAAGAGAAAATGGCCTTGGAGCTCACTCAGCTGATCAGTGACCACTCATGCGCCTTCAGCATTCTCCATTGACCCGCCCTCTCAAATTTCAGGTTCCTGCGTCCAACAGGAGAGGAAATGGCCTTGGAGCTCACTCAGCTGATCAGTGACCACTCAGGCGCCTTCAGCAATCTCCATTGACCCTGCCTCTCAAATTTCAGGTTCCTGCGTTCAACAGGAGAGAAAATGGCCTTGGAGCTCACTCAGCTGATCAGTGACCACTCAGGCACCTTCAGCAATCTCCATTGACCCGCCCTCTCAAATTTCAGCTTCCTGCGTTCAACAGGAGAGGAAATGGCCTTGGAGCTCACTCAGCTGATCAGTGACCACTCAGGCGCCTTCAGCATTCTCAATTGACCCGCCCTCTCAAATTTCAGGTTCCTGCGTTCAACAGGAGAGGAAATGGCCTTGGAGCTCACTCAGCTGATCAGTGACCACTCAGGCGCCTTCAGTATTCTCCATTGACTTTTGATTATGGAAATTTGATTACTGGTTACGCAGAAGGCAAAACTGTATACAAATCGAAGAAATGAACAGCGATCGCATTTTAGTCAGAAAAAATTTCAACGGAGATTAGACCTCTTTTGCGATTCACACTCATGATTCTGTTTTATCGAAGGAAACCTTCAAGTACTCGTAGGGACTGAACGGTTTGCCCTACAGAGCTCCGGGTGGTCTCAAAATTTTTTTAAAATTCAGTACTATTTAAAATTAGTGAAAAAACGATACCTTTATTTCGAGAGTTTTCGAGCTAGGGCACTCTTGAAAATTTCAACCCTTAATTTTCACCCCTTAGAAGTGACCGACATCAACCAAAAGCTTCGCGGCACAACTAGACCCCAAATGGAGCCCATATACCAAATTTCATCGAAATCGGTCCAGTGTTGCTAAGAAAAGTGCCTCGTACGGCGTACGGCGTACGGCGGACGGACGGAAATTTTTTTATTCGATTTTCGGATTCTACGTACCTTGAAACGTAAAACATCAAATTTTGAGGGGGGGTTAAAATTTTTTTTTTCTTGCTCGATTCCAAAGGCTTATTATTGAAAATAATAAACCAAAATTTTTAATGTGAAGCAAATTACTCATTTGTCAAATAGTCTTGTAAACTAAAATGAAAAGCTCGTCACACTGCCACGGATGCTCAACATGCTTTAACTAATTATACAATTTATCTACTTCTTCTGAATTAGACAAGTGTTGTACATTAAACATGCAGCAATTCTAAAATCCAAGGTTTTTGATTTGTGTAACATCAGCTCGTCAATCCACAACATACCAAGGCGAACTGTCAAATTTCGATTAGACACGAGTATTTTGACGATTTGCACTATCTCCACCACACATTTTGTGAAGGTGGAGATAGCACACGCCTTTGAAGTTGTCTCTCGAGTACACCAACTAGTTTCGATTATTTTCACCTTCTTTCCTCGACTTTTTCAGTCAATTGAAGGGAGTCCCCAAATGGAGCCGAAATACTCGTACCAAATTTCATCAAATTATCCCCTGGAACTGTGCTAGAATTTTCTTGGTGGAATCCAAAGGATCATTACTAAATGTGATGAACCAAACAAGTGAAAATTTGTAAAATGTTTGAAATTTCCTGTTTTTGGTTTATTATTTTCAATAATGAACCTTTGGCATCGAGCAAAAAGAAGAAAGTTGAACCCCCTCAAAATGTGATGTTCTACGTTTCAAGGTACGTTGAATCCGAAAATCAAATTTTGAACAAATCCTTCCGTACGCCTCAAGTGGTACTTTTAGGTGTATCGGGTCCATTTGGAGTCTGGTTGTGCCCCGATGGTGAAAAATGGGGGAAGTAATTTTCCAAACACCTTAGCAGGGAAAATCTCGATATAAAGGTATTCTTTTCTCACCAATTTATGATGAAATAAATTTTTAGGTTCGAATGAGACCTCGGAGAGCTGTGGAGGTTTACCGTTCGCTCCAGTCTCAAGAGTTGAACTTACATTAAATAAAAAAAAAAGATTGTGAATCGCAAAAGAGGCCTAATCTCCGTTTAAATTTCAACTGATTCTTTGAATTTGAATTAAATTTATTAAAATTCATTGAATTTGATTTAAATTATTCATTTTAATTTTAGCTGGTTGATTTTACGTCACCTAAGTCCTTAGCAACCAAGAATTCTTTCTTCGATCATGTCTTTCAGTTGTTAGGTACCCACAACTCCCACGTATGATACTCGGATTTTATACGGAGTAAGTCAAAAAAATATGTCATTGAATTTTTTGTCACCCATCAGTTGTTGAGTCTACCCCCGGCCGGTGGTTCGACCTTAACCCTGGAATGGAAACCATCCGCAAAATACGCTTAATGGAAACGTTCGACGTAAATTTTACTCCCACTAAAAATTTGAATTTCCCATGATTTTTTTTTTGCTTCAACGTTCTCTATAATCTATTATCTGCTAAAACGCCACATACTATTAGTTTAGCTAACTGGGAGCTTAATACAAAAAGAAAAGAGAACAATTTTGTCCCAAAATGGTAATTTTTGTAATTATACACTGATACATTGATACAATTAATTATTAAAGCAAAAATTACTTGAAATTATAGACTTCTCTTATGTAGGTAGGTATAAACTAGGTAATAATTGGAGGTTCGATTTAGAAGAATTACAGATGTTGAAAATGATCATTAAATAAATTTATTGACATTTTCATGTCTTTGGTTTGGCACATAAACTGAAAAATCGTCACGAAAACTTGCTCACGCGACCAATAAATAAATAAAATAGACTCACTGTGTTGCGTAGAGAACAATAAACTGTTTTCTTATTTGGATGCGTGGGTACATGAACTAACAACCTTACTTCACTACCTTGTTGTGTAGTGGTACACACATGAAAATGTTCCAATGTGTTGCAGACTCGTATGCAAGCATTTGATTTAATAAACATGATTGTGATTGTTTTTCTCATAAAAAATAGAGAGTTCCTAGTAGGTTTGGTTTGGCTTAGATACGGTGTGATTTCTTTTTTTGAAAATAAACTCAATTTAAAATTCTGGTGTGTTTTTTGAATAGGTTCAAACATTGCTGGGTTGATAAAAAGCGAAAAGCAATCGATAGGCTCGAGTAATTCCCTTCTCTTCAAGCATAAACAAAGCTTCCGGAATAACATCATCACTCATCAACTTATCCATTTTGGATTACTATTATCAATAATAAACCATTGGAATCAAACAAGAAAAAGAAATTGTACACCCCTCAAAATTTGTTGGTTTATGTTTCAAGGTACGTAGAATCGGAGAATCGAATTTTAAAAAATTCCGTTCGTCCCCTATACGCTGCACTTTCTTTGGTTACCATGGACCGATTTTGATGAAATTCGGTATATTTATGGCCTCCATTTGGGGTTATTATGTTTTTGTTGATGTCAGTCTTTCCTAAGCAGTGGAAAATAGGCGTTGTAATTTTCAAAAGTGCTCTAGCTCGAAAACTCTCGAAATAAAGGTACTTTTTTTTCACCGATTTGGAATAGTACTGAATTTTTATAATCGAATGAGACCACCCGGAGCTCTGTAGGGCAAACCGTTCGCTGCCTACGAGATTTTAAGAGTCGGACTTCCCATTCTTAAGAGTTCGTATCCCAGTTGATAAATAGAATAAATTAATGTCAAGATAATGAATCCTGGTTTATAAGTTACACGAATGAAAGCAATTGCGGAATTAACAATCGGTCAAATGGAAATTGGAATTGTAAATTTACTTGGGTGTAATGGAAGTGGGTGTAATGGAATCATGAAGTAAAAATTACTTCATCCAAAGGGGGTTGATTGGAAACGAGGAGTAAATTTTACTTCATCCTTCATACCTTATTGGAAAGGAAGTAATTTTTACGTGTAGGGTTTTGGTTTCTTGCCTGTAAAGGGCAAACGGAGATCAGCACGGTGTCGCAGGTTAAGCCGAACCTTGGAGGACATCTGAGGGCAGGCATAGATAGAACCCTGGCACCTCCTACCCTTTCTATCCTCGTCTACACTATTTTACAGGCTCGAGACGTAAAATTTACGTCACCTTTCCATTTCAGGGTTAACTTCCCTCTATACCTTGCATTTTGGTTGAAACTTTCTATTCACTTTTAAAGGATTGTCTCCAGAAATTCAAGCATTACTACAAAAAAAGATGTTCATAAACCGAAAGACTCATAGTGGAACTTCCTTTCCATTTGCATTCCTCGCGAACTCCCCGGAAGGAATGAGGAAGATCCACTAGTGTCTTTAGCAGGAAACAATAACGGAGTCCTGGACTTGGCCGTAGATGGTCGGCCAGCAGTCGAGACGTCGACCCGACCAGGGTAACGGGACCCCCAGAGACCTGCAGGCTTCTTGTAAGGTAGAAAACCTCCCCTCCTGGTCGCACCTCAGTCTTCCAACTGTACCCCAACTGTTGATGTGAGCCAGCGAGCTTGTCACTGAAGTGAAATCTATTCGGAAAGGTGATAACTTTTTTTCCCTCTAAGAAACGAGAGAATTCAGTTTTTTCCGTAGTTATTCGAAAAGTGAAAAGGTTGGGCGTGGGGATCGACGGAGAACTCAAAGGACTAATCCAAGGACTTCTTGCAAAGTAAGAACCTTTACTCTACATTTTATCTTATATCTACCTTAAAACATCGCCATTTACTCGCATAAACCATCTCTGACACCGAAATCTCTTTAAAAACACTCCCTTAGAAGTAAATAATGAAAACCCCTCAGCGAAAACCCGATTTGAATCCGTTATGGCCAATCCCAAATTGATTACATGTTAGCAGGGACGGGGTGCAGGAATTCCGCAGGATGGAAGCCTGCGGCAGCTGTCCATCCCGTCAACCTCAGGAATCTGGAACTCGCGCAAAATCGGGGCATTGACCAGGTTAATCGAGCCTTCCCGTCATCTTAGAATCGATCGATTTGACATTAACATGTAATCACCACTGCCTACTGTCAGACGAATGCTTTTAGTCACTGATTATACCCAAATCGGGCAGGAATGTCTTACGCAGAAGCAACAAGTGTTATTGTGGCCTTGGAAAATCGAAATGGCTCTATTATTATTATATTGATAGATAATATGATGAATATGAGTTTTGATTTTTCAAACAATCATGACCCAATTGGTGGGCTGTTTGATCAGCGATTTTCCACACAGAAAACTTTAGGTAGGTAACTAATCCACGCACCTTCACAAAAAAACTTTACGACAAGATTTTCTTTAAAAACTTTAAGCATTATTTGCAAATATATTGAAAATGAAGTCTAAATACTATCGAACGATCGACAGTAGTTAGTATTATACCTGAATTGGGTTGGTATTCATGTCTTACGAGGAAGTACCTACTTCGTTAAACGGAAAAATAACAAAAAATAGAGAAATCTGATACAAAAACTTCATTGTGTTTGTTTGGCCTTTCTTTTATGAGGTAGGTAGGTTAAGGGTAGGAAATTTGAATACTCCTTTCCTCGTTATAAGATTATTAGTCAAGTGCACTTTCGTCAACGATCACTTCATTAAATACATTTTAGGGCCTAATCTCGTAGAATAGATTTTCATGTGGACATTAAAAATTAATTATCAACGAAGTCCGTTTAAAGCAATCCATAGGAAAGATTTTCAAGCTTCCCATTCAAAAAATCCCATTCGTACCTGATGAGTAACTGAGCGAATTTTCAATTTTTCAAATATTCTACCCGATTTTCTGCCATTTTTTACGTCAAAAATCCTAAAATCGCGGTCATAAAGACTACCTTCACGCAGATTGTTCATTTTTTCGATTTTCAGTAAACCTCTCAATCACACCTCCTTCCTCCAGATTTGCAATTTTCTTCCAAATTTAGTTTTTCGTTATCTACTTTTACTTTGAATGTGGGAGGAGTACGAGTACGAGTGAATCCATTTCTGGTAACTTGTCATAAATGCGTCCCGTAGTTCACTCTTGACTTGCTATGGAACTGGTTTTGTGAACTGAGGTCCACATGTTTTTAATCAAAATCGTAGTTTCAAAAATGGAATTTTCTCCATGTTTTCATTGTCGCCGATTATCAGTCACCAACTCCCGTCAAAACAACGGAAAAACGCTGCAAATCATTGCTCAAAGGTTTATTATTTTCTGTATAGATCACCCTTCTGTATGGATCACTGGTTCTCCATCAATAGCACCTACCACCATCTGTATTCTCCCTTGACCTTCCCTCTCAAATTTCAGCTTCCTGCGTTCAATAGGATTGAAAATGGCTTCGGAGCTCACTCAGCTGATCAGTGATCTGAAGAGTGAAGAAGATCTCCTCGAATGCTGGAGACGCCTGGAAGAGCATTTCCATTCAATAGGAGTAAAAATGGTTTTGGAGCTCACTCAGCTGATCAGTGATCTGAAGAGTGAAGAAGATCTCCTCGAATGCTGGAGACGCCTGGAAGAGCACTTCCATTCAATAGGATTGAAAATGGCTTCGGAGCTCTCTCAGCTGATCAGTGATCTGAAGAGTGAAGAAGCCTTTGAGCAATGATTTGCAGCGTTTTTTACCCACCAACATTTTTTTCACCTACCAACTTTTTTTTACCTACCAGCTAGGTGGTAGGTTTTTTACCTACCACACCATACTGGCTTCACACCTTCACAATCAAGTTTATTAGAAAGAACTAAACGCTTCACACTCGATTCGAAAAATAGAAAGCTTGATATGGAAATTTGATTACTGGTTACGCAGAAGGCAAAACTGTATACAAATCGAAGAAATGAACAGCGATCGCATTTTAGTCCGATAAAATTTGAATGGAGATTAGACCTCTTTTGCGATTCACACTCATGATTCTGTTTTATCGAAGGAAAACCTTCAAGTACTCGTAGGGACCGAACGGTTTGTCCTACAGAGCTCCGGGTGGTCTCAAAAATTTTTAAAAATTCAATACTATTTAAAATTGGTGAAAAAACGATAGCTTTATTTCGAGAGTTTTCGAGCTAGGGCACTCTTGAAAATTTCAACCCTTAATTTTCACCCCTTAGAAGTGACCTACATCAACCAAAAGCTTCGCGGCACAACTAGACCCCAAATGGAGCCCATATACCAAATTTGAACCAAATCGGTCCAGTGTTGCTAAGAAAAGTGCCGCGTACGGCGGACGGACGGAAATTTTTTTATTCGATTTTCGTATTCTACGTACCTTGAAACGTAAAACATCAAATTTTGAGGGGGGGTTAAAATTTTTTTTTTCTTGCTCGATTCCAAAGGCTTATTATTGAAAATAATAAACCAAAATGACCGAATTTACGGTTTGATCCAACCTTGGTTTGACAGCATCATTGATGATAATTATATACGTAGTATATTTATCTATGGACGGCATACTGCTATGACTAGACTATTTCGGGTTTGCCACCTTCGAAATCAACTTAACCTAGAACTCCAATGGTGCCGACTTGATGGATCTGGTCTAGAACAGCTTGTCAATAATACCTTTTATTTAGTGTGGTAATCCAACGAAAAATAATGAAATAACTACAGTTAAGAGATAGGGGTTTAAAAAACTAAGAAATTTCCAAATTGATGGGTGGAACCTTCGTATATTCTGTGACTTTTCCGAAAAATTTCTTCTCTGAAATCCGTTTTGGAACATTCTGAAACGATCCTTGTAGAGGGTAAATAAAAAGATTTCTTTGAAAATTCGCCCATTAATTCATGATGCATGAATGAACTTTTCAAGGTTCAAACATTCCTAAAAATGTAGGTAAAATTTGAGGTTCTAGGAAAATGATTGGTAGGTAAGAATGCTCCATACAAATATAAAGGAAGGACCTGTAAACTTCTGTAAATGATCTCAAGTCGTTCTATGAGACAGATGTATCAAAGAATTTAAACAGATTTAATTAGTTGTAAAATCTCTTTAAAAAATCCGGTTAAATCGCCAACAAGTTTTAAATTTCATTGTACTGGAAATTGGTGGTGTCGATGAACATTTTTGTTCAACAATTTTTTTGTTAAATCAGAAGAACCTTTGATTGACCAATTTTAGAAATATCTTGAGCTGGATTTCGATATATATTTTTGCTTCCGAGTCTTCCAAGGTAGCGGAAGCTTTGTTTTCACTTTTCAAGGACGAAAAAAAAAAGTTCTCCAAAATCAAAATTTCCACTCGCGTTTTGCGTTTTAGACCTTTCTGAACAATTTTGGTTCCGTGTCTGTCTGTCTGTCTGTCTGTCATGAATTCCTTGTAACGCGCATAACTATACGAAGTTATTGTCCGATTTCTATGAAATTTTCAGGGATTGTGCGGGTTGGTGTGTAGACGGTCCCCTATGAAAATCATCATCCCCGGACAGATAGAAGCGACTGCGCATGCGCAAACGTGAATTCCTTGTAACAGCCGTAACTTCAACTGTCCCCCAGGGGTCGCGGGTTCGAATCCCAGCCGAGGCTAGGTATTTTTTTGATCCAATCACATACATCTACTCACTTAATTTTTCATCCGAATTTGATGAAATTTTCTAGGATTGTCCAGATTAGCGTGTAGATGGTCCCCTATGAGGGTAGTGGAAGGTACTTAGAGATTGGTGTTTTGAGATTAACAACAATGCATCTGATCATCTATATAATCGGGTTATGGATACGAGGAAGCTATGTGCCACACCCACTTGGCAGACGTTTTTTCTATGTTTTTGGAGTACCCCGAAACATGAGAGCTATCATCTTAATTGAGGTTCTAATGAATGGCTTAGTTAGATAATTAAATGAGATTCATCTATACGGATGCTTGCATTACTAAGCGGCATTACTAATTTGCGAAACACCAAAAAACGGGGGTCAGGTATGACCAATAGTTAATTGTATAATTCGAACATCGTGCGATGGAACTGTTATGAAAATTGGATGTTCCTTTCTTAGCTCAGATTACTCACCTGATGAATTAGGAAGGGTGTCCTAATATGGTATTTTACTGTCATCTATCTACCTTCCTGGGCCCACTGAGTTCTTATCTATCAAATATGATCATGCTTTGGGCAATCAATCTTCTACAAGAGTTAATAGTGTTACTTGGTAGGTATCCTCTTGTTGGAAAACAAACTTGACGGGAATTGCTTTATAAAAGTAAGTAACGCAATTCTAAAAGTCCAAGTCCCGAAGATCTTCAACGTCGATTGTGATAAATCGATGGTTTAAAAATAAAAGTAAATCCGTTTTCGGGGGGTTATCGAACCATTGAAACATTTACCACCTCTATTATGTGAATAAGGTTCCCTCTTCTACAGTTTTTTTCCAATACTACCTACGTACTTACGTGCGCGAACTTTTGTCATGTTTTTCTATGATTCTAACTTTCCAACATCAAAATGGTCTCTGTAACGTATCGGGACGAATAGTTGAACTCAGATTCTTGGTTTAACTGTTGTATTTGTTGGAAAATAGCGAGAGCGCACAATACAGCAATGAACAGTAGTAACACAACAGGTGATCTACATTAGGGAGGGGAGCCGCTACCTCATCTACTAATAATAAATTAGGCTGGCAATCCTAGTAATTAGGTTCTTAACAGTCTCAAAGGGGGGAAATTGGTATTGCATTTTGGAAGGTTTGTGTCAAACGAGAATGATATTGACGAGGTTCGAATATGAATGTCCATCAAGTAGGTATAGAAGGTAAAAAGATGAACCATTGTGAAGTAATATGCACTTCAATACCTTCGTTATGAATCATAATTATAAAACGAAGTACCTATCTAATCGTCGGTTTCAAGAGTGAATCCAGTTTTTGTTGATCGAAGATACAAATTTACTGTGATTGATTTCTGTAGTGAGAATATATCGGTGAATAATTTAATGTACGAAATAAATAACTTGTCATTACATGAAGAAATGACGAATATTTTTGGGTAATGTGTAGAATAAATGGGGTGTGCGCATGGCTTGGAAAAACTTTTTATTGGTATTTTTAATCTAAACTAAACCTCATTCTGAGAATTTTGACTTTAACCTTCTAGGTGAGAAGACCCTTTTCTATGATTTTTCAACGTTTTGTATGTTTATGACGTCACAGTGGACTGGGGGGATAAACATTCGAAACTTCGGAAAGGTAGTTGGAGAATAAAATCTAGATTTCCTACCTATTAGTGATGTTTGCTCCAAGGAATGTGGGATGTTGGTTCAGTAGGATCCAAGGGGAGCGATGGAGTGACTGAGAGGAATTCATGTCAGCTGTGTGACCGATAATGATAATTATCTCCTTTACATCCACGAGCTCTGCAATTCTGTTGGTCGTACTCTTTTGACGGCTATTTGGCGATTTTGAAAGCTAACTTTTCGCATTTTATCGTATTCTTCGAGATGAAATTCTTCACGTTATGATTATTTCGGCTGTTAAAGCATCAACCACCTCGTAATCGAGCTATCGATATGTTTATGGTAACCGGCTAGTCATTCATAAATAGTTCAATACAGTTTTCCTGAACAAGGTAAGTAAATACCTAGCATTGTACTGCATGACAGCTGCTCAAATAGGTTCACCAAATGGGTTCATCAGGTTGTACTCTGAAGTAGGTAAATATTGAAAGTAGGTACCTGGTTTCCTAATCTTTCGTGTTATGGATACCTTTTCCTCAAACAAATATGAATTCCAAGATAGGTTTCTCATTATTTAAATTATAATACATCTAACGAATCGTTGCATAAGCTAATAATATAATCCATATTCTAGTGATTGATAAATTATATTGTTTTTCTTTCTGCACCTATCTATAAAAAGCTCTGCTTTCAGGTGTCTCCGTAACGAGTATCGAAATCTACGTGCCCATCATGAGGCACAGAACATCGGCATCCACAATAAGGTTAGTTTTGAACATGAGGGACTAAGGTATGCAACAACTCATTTTTTCCTTGATCTTGCCAGCCTCTGTAGGTATTTAGGAGGTTTAAATGTATTACTCACAATGTAGATTAGTTTGAGATGAATCAAATCAATGGTCCTAATCTTGGTAGGGTAGAGTCACCAATTATCGTCATGCTTAAGACCTTATCATTTTTTCCCCCCACTAATTCGCTCATTTCTTCCTTATTCTACCCCTAATCGTTTAACTCCGGGACATTTTTGAATCGCCAGCAATCCAAGCTTCGATTATACCACCATTTTTCCTGAAAAAACTGTTAATTATGCTTTTAGAGCAATAAAACTCATTATGATTTTTTAACCAGTTATCGTCATGAGAAATCCAGTGTTCGTCACCGCAGTGCACCAGCTATCGTCAGGGGGAATCCAGTATTCGTCAGATAATTGCACCAGTTATCGTCATCCATGACTATTCACTTAGGTATACAGGGTGTCTACACTTAAGATGGGCATAACTTCGGGGTTCGATTCTACAAGGTATTTCGAACAAAAAATGTCTCCTAGCAATTTTCTGATAACCCATTGAACATTCCTTTTTTTTCACTTTAAAGTTTTTTCTCGTGTTTTCGACTTTACGGCACTGATTTGGTCATAACTTCCTTATTTCTCCTGAAAATTCAAATCTGACTACACCGTTGAAAAGAAAGTTAAATTCCCAAGCTATCTAGTGCAAAATCAAAATCTTTCAGCAATAAAATAGTTTTAAAAAATCAAGTCAAAAAGCAAACTTTTAAAAATTTGTCGAAACTTGACTTTTTTCGACGAAAGTTTTCACTGTAAATCCCTGCTCATTTCGATGGGCACTCTTCGGAGAAAACATGCTCAAATTGTCAGCTTTCCAACGGTCTATCAATTTTTTATTTTAACATTCAAATTGGAAGAGTAAATGAAGTTTGAATGTCAAAAAACGTGTGTTTTACAGGAAAATCCAGTGTTTTAAGCGGTTTATGATCCCCCTCGATCTCAAAATGGCGTGACGAGTTTGGTATCATTTCCTATGTAACTTTTTACGCTGAATCCAATGGTGATACTTCCGAATGATTCCGACTGCTAGAAAGTGGATTTTTCGAAGAAAACCTTCTTTTTTCGTACATAAAATACGCATTATTCGTAGATATGGTAGTGAGCGTAAAGTAACACCTTTCACCTCAACAAAAACTTCAATCAGCTAGAAATTCGGTGTGCTCCCTACGAGAATTTAAGGGTTTTACGTACGATAAATCAGAAACACGATGTGGATTTAGGACCTAGGTAACTACCTAGGTACCTTGGTAGATAGAAGTAGGTATTCCTACCTATCTACACTTTTCTAGTTGCATATTCCACTATTCTGCCTAATTATCCATTAGAAAATGAAAATACCTTATTGGATAATTAAAACATTGCTCATTTCGTAAATCATGCACTCTCTAAGAGAGTTGGGATGAAGTGATGATAACTGGTACTGCAAGATGACGGTTACTGGTGAACGTATAACCCAGTTATCTGCACCCTGGATCTTGTTATCGTCACCCCCTGACGAATACTGGATCCAATTGTTATTAACGAAAAATTCGAACACCTTCTTGTTCCCCTTGAAAAGAAGATTCCGATAGAACTAAGAACTGAAAAATTGACTGAAACTCAGTAATCGTCACATGTGACGATAACTGGATAAACCATCATTTCATGACACCAGTTATCGTCATCCCATATCAATTAAACTAATCTCCATAGAGCTCGAACAACGCTCGAATTCAAGCTTTAAACTATATAAAAACTATTCAAATAAAAAGAAATGAGAAAATCGCTACTTGGGTAGGTAAAAAATGCTAGAAACTACACTCACCTCTTAGTAACACCCGACAATGGAGAGCTGGTTTCGGGTACTGGTGATGATTTCTTTTTATCACCAACAGAACCGTTACAATACTGACTTGATTTTGGAGGAAATCGGAAGCCTGCAACCTCCTCTTTCAAATGGCGACAGATTCAAATCCCTAGGTGGCGCCAAACTCTTATTATATTGAAATGAAATATGACGTGACGAACACTGGTTCCATATTTGCGCCTGACGATAATTGGTGACTCTACCCTATATTATTCATTAGTATTCAGCAGGCAATGGTAATTACGAGACAATGGAGAAATATTCAAGTATAGCTCCCAGAGTTGAAAGTGGTGATAAATGCGGAGACATCAAAAAATTACCATTTTAGGTGATTTAGCAATAAGTTGGGCCCTCGGAATACTTAACTGTTGGTGAAGGTAATTGGAAATAGTGTACACCTCTGAATAAAAACAATCCTTCTAGTTGATCAAAACCACAGTGCAATGGGGGGTGCGCCTTGATTTTTTTAGATTTTTAATCGATAGTAGACTACATTTTGAGAATTTTGGCACCAACCGCGACCTTCTAGCGTGAGTAGATCTGTTTCTATGATTTTTCAAAGTTTCGACCGTTTATGACGTCACCCCAGCCCACTGTCACGTCATAAACTGTCGAAACTTTAAAAATTCATCGGAAAAGATTTACACACGCTAGAAGGTCGCAGTCGGTACCAATAAACAGTTTTTCCTACCCAGGCGCACACCCTATTTGGGCGAAAATCGATAAAAGAACTTTGAAAAAATCCCATTCGAATGAGCGAATTTTCAGTCTCCATTATTTGACTTTGAAAACCTCAAAAAACTACTTTCTTTGTCTCTCCGAACTCATTGAGTACCCACACGTTAGGTGTTGGTTGTTGCATACTGTATGAAAATATACCTAAATCATCTAAATAGTTCGTTATAATTAAAAACATATTTTTTATCCACGGGGTAAGTTTTGAAGATGTGTTCATCCATATTCATGTTGTACTCAATTTTTAAGTTCTAAAATTCCACCTAGTCGGAAAATTGTAAATACATATTTGAACGAGTGGGTCAGTGGGTACTGTAAGAGTTCAAGGAGACGAGTAGAACCTGAGTATGGACTCTGAACATCTTCAAAACATTCCGCCTAGTATATCAGAAATCTCGTTGTCCAAAGTTCCTGGCTAACGAACTCATCTTTCCGTTTGTTATTTTGGCACCAACTTGAAATTTATGCCAGTAAGTCCAAGTAACTACGCTCCCCCCACTTATTTTCTCTAATAGTGTAACAAAAAAATCGGATTAACGCTATTCTTCATAATTTTTTGCGTAGAAATCAAAAATGACAAAATTGCGCAGTGCGCAATCGCGCAACTATGCGCAATCATGATCAACTTTGGTTTTTCAAATGGGAACCCCCATTTTTTATTGCGGATTTGGATTCTACGTCAAATTTTATGAACATTTTACTTCGACAACTTTTGCTTCCGAGTCTACCAAGGTAGCGGAAGCTTTGTTTTCACTTTTCAAGGACGAAAAAAAAAGTTCTCCAAAATCAAAATTTCCACTCGCGTTTTGCGTTTTAGACCTTTCTGAACAATTTTGGTTCCGTGTCTGTCTGTCTGTCTATCTGTCATGAATTCATTGTAACGCGCATAACTATACGAAGTTATTGTCCGATTTCTATGAAATTTTTAGGGATTGTGCGGGTTGGTGTGTAGACGGCCCCCTATGAAAATCATCATCCTCGGACTGATAGAAGCGACTACGCATGCGCAAACGTGAATTCCTTGTAACAGCCATAACTTCTCCATTTTCAATCCGATTTCAATGAAATTTTCAGGGATGTTACAGATTAGTATTTAGATGGTCCTCTATGAAAATCACCACCTTCGGAATGACAGTAGCCACTGCGCATGCGCAAACGTAATTTCCTTGTAACAGCCATAACTTCCACATTTTCTACCCGATTTCAATGACATTTTTAGGGATTACGCGGATTAGGTTACAGATTGTCCCCAATGAAAATTAAGGCCTTAAAATTTACAGAAGCCTCTGCGCATGCGCATACGTAAAATCCTTGTAACAGCCATAACATTTACATTTTTCATCCGAATTTGATGACATTTTCTAGGATTGACCAGAATAGAGTGTAGATGGTCCCCTATGAGGGTAGTGGAAGGTACTTAGAGATTGATGTTTTGAGATTAACTACTATCCATCGGATCATCTATATAATCGGGTTATGGATACGAGGAAGCTATGTGCCACACCCACTTGGCAGACGTTTTTTATTTGGACGCGCGCAGCCCGCTCAGCGAGCGCTCAAAGATGCGCCACCCAGAGATTGCGCCAAAGTTGAGATGAAGGTAAACCTCAAGTGCGGCACATCACTTAGCACTGTTTTTCTACGCTGAATCGCCTGGTGATATCCCTTTCTTGATTTGATTTCATTTTACCCTATCTACAGCCGAAAAAGTCACTTTTTGAGGAGGAAATCATCGATTTTCCGTGGAATCTTTTCCGAGTATTGTTTTCTTCTCGAATTATTACTCCTTTGTGCAGTTAGACAATACAGTTTACATTAAGAGTTATTATTTATTAAGAGTTTATTTAAGAGTTCTTAATTTATAAAGAGTTATTATTATGAGTTTATCGCTTAATTGTTTCAATCGTTGTTCATCCAATCATGTTTTTAGAAGACTGAAAATTATTTTGCAACATTTTGTGATAATTATGTAGACGTTTCCCGTTATTTTACAATTTTTAAAAATTTAATTTTTTTTTACATTTTATTAGGATGATCATTACCCTTCGTAAGAAAATCGATGATTTCCTCCTCAAAAAGTGTCTTTTTCGGCTGTAGATACGGTAAAATGAAATCAAATCAAGAAAGGGATATCACCACGCGATTCAGCGTAGAAAAACAGTGCTAAGTGATGTGCCGCACTTGAGGTTTACCTTCATCTCAACTTTGGCGCAATCCCTGGGTTGCGCATCTTTGAGCGCTCGCTGAGCGGGCTGCGCGCGTCCAAATAAAAAAGTTGTCGAAGTAGAATGTTCATAAAATTTGACGTAGAATCCAAATCTGCAATAAAAAATGGGGGTTCCCATTTGAAAAACCAAAGTTGATCATGATTGCGCATAGTTGCGCGATTGCGCACTGCGCAATTTTGTCATTTTTGAATTCTACGCAAAAAATTATGAAGAATAGCGTTAATCCGATTTTTTTTCTTACACTATTAGAGAAAATAAGTGGGGGGAGCGTAGTTACTTGGACACCCTGTATTTTGAAAACCCTTGAGTGGTCGTTTTAGATTGTTCCAAAACGGATTTCAGTGAGAAAATGTTTTCAAAAAAGTCCATGCTAATAATTTTTTTGCTTCCTCACTAGGTACCGAAGGTAGGGAAGCTTTGTATTCGTGAAAGAAGTGAAAAAAAAAAAATGTCCTCCAAAATCAAAATTTCCACTTGCTTTTTGCGTTTTAGAGCTTCCCGAACAATTTTGGTTCCGTGTCTGTCTGTCTGTCTGTCTGTCTGTCTGTCTGTCTGTCGGTCTGTCTGTCTGTCTGTGGTCAATCCTTGTCCCGGGCAAAACTATACTAACCTGTGGTCCGATTTTGATGAAATTTTCAGGGATTGTGCGGGTTAGGTCCTAGACGGTCCCCTATAAATTTCAGCACCTTCGGATCAGCTGAGTGAGCTCCAAGGCCATTTTCTCTCCTGTTGAACGCAGGAAGCTGAAATTTGAGAGGCAGGGTCAATGGAGAATGCTGAAGGTGCCTGAGTGGTCACTGATCAGCTGAGTGAGCTCCAAGGCCATTTCCTCTCCTGTTTTTCGCCAACTGATTCTATACGTCCATGTTACAATGAGTGAGGAAGCTATACTGCCCACCCAACTTGGCAGACGTTTTTAGTCTGTTGCAATAGCTTCATTTTAATCGAAAATTCGCTAACTTCGTTTTTAGGACGTCCCACTGTAAGTCATGGGCAAAGGCAAAAAAAAGTTCTATTGTTTACCTGTTGATATTGAAAGAAATACCTACTCCTTGTCCAATCAGACTTCCCATGGAGTGCGTGTTGTATGATTTCACTTGTTTCAATTTTTTCTTTCCCATACGATTTACCAGCAAGGCTGAAACGTCTACCAATTTGTCATCATTAGTAGACAAGCTCTGTACCCCTTTAATAAAGCTTTTGGAATTTGGAATAAAACAGCTTTAGATTGTCGACAGGATTGGAAGCAAAATTTCACTCAGTCCATTCGACACACATTGGATATTGAGTCATTCTATTGACACCTACTAAGAGAGCAGTAGGACTCGTGGCTAAAATTTTTGGGTTTCTCTATTGCAGGTGGACTGCATGGATGTTGCTTACTTTGCTGTGCTGCGGGAGCGCGGCTCTGGAGTGCGACGAGCTCATCCGGTTCCTGGGCTACCCCTGCAGCTGCACGTCACTGGCGGACGACGAGATGGCCGTCGACTGCGACCACGTGGTTCTCCCCTCCGACTTCCCGTCGCTGCCAGTCCAGGCGCAGGTCGTCTCCTTCAGCCACAGGTCGGCGGGAATTCAGAGCCTGCCGACGCCGTCTTTCGTCCAGTCAGGTGAGACTCAGTCAGTCAGATGTGCGGACATCCTGACAGGACCTTTTTTTCATACTGAGTCTCCCATTTAATAGCTAATAGGCTTAATAGCTTAATAGCTTCCTCGTATCCATAACTTGAAAGTATTGATACTCTTATAATTGAGAAATCATCAAAAAACCGATTTTGAGAATATCACCCCTATTTTTCACTAATTAATAATAAAAACGTCGGCCAAGTAGGTGTGGCACATAGCTTCCTAGTACCCATAACCCGATTGTATAGATGATCCGATGCATACCTAGTTGTTGATCTCAAAACATCAATCTCTAAGTACCTTCCACTACCTTCATAGGGGACCATCTACTCGCCAATCCGCACAATCCCTGAAAATTTCATCAAAATCGGATGAGAAATGTAGAAGTTACGGCTATGGCAAGGATTTCATGATACACGTTTCATGATGACACGTAACCAAAATTGTTCAGGAAGTTCGAATCTAAAACGTGAACGCGAGTGGAAATTTTGATTTTGTAGAACATTTTTTTGTTCAATCTTGAAAAGTAAAAGTAATACTTCCGCTACCTTGGCAGACTCGGAAGCAAAATGTTTGCATGAGGTTGTGCCACATACCATCTTCGTAGGTACCTAAAACACGACTGCATAGAGATAATCCTATATGCTCAGTAGGTAATAGAAACTTCAATTTCTAACTATCTGTCAAAACCCTCCACATTTGAGGTCAGACGATGATGACATTCATAGGGAACCATCCTAAGTCCCAACCACACACAACTCAGAAAATTCAATAGAAATCAATTCGGATTGAAAATGCGAAAGTTATGCTAGGTGCGTCCGTAGCAACCAGTGTTTTACGAAAAGGTTACACCCCCCCTTTATTTCCCCAAAATACAGCGTAAAAAATCGGGACCAACGCTATTCTTTATGATTTTTTGTGAGGAATTCAGGTAAAGTACTTTCGCAAATAATACTTGCGCGCGATTGACACTAACTTCATTTTTTTTAAACGAAACTCCCCTTTTTTATTCAAGATTTGGATTCTACGTCAAATTTCATGAAAAATTCATACCCGAACCGATTTTTTTATAGCGCGCAATTTGGCTTTTTGAACGCTCTAAGTTGCGCAACTCCACAATTACACAAAAATTAGGTTTTGGAGAACCAAAAGCAAATAAGTTGTAGAATCGATCCCTGAAGTTATTCACCCATATAATACCCATACAGTTACACCCTGTATAAACTTCCCAGCTATGCGAAAATCCACTCGTTTAGCTCGCACAATTATTTAGGTACTCAGAATTTTCATATTTATATTATTTAAATGAAACATTCATTCTTCTGTGCAACGTTAGAAAAATGAATAGATATATACAAAGGTATTCAAAAATATCAAGTATGAACATATTTTTTGAAAAAAAAAAAACGTTGATTAGTTGAAGTTTTTTTATTCAATATTATTACTAAAAAAAGGTTTTTTAATTATGATTGGATAACATAAATATCCCACTTGAGTAACTATGTAATGAAAATTCATTTATCAATCAATTCATTTTCATAGCATATGATGAATATCACTCAATAAAATTGCTTATTCAGCATAACTTGGTAGGTAGATGTGGAAGTGAAATTGCAAGCAATGATCTATTCCGTGGGGCTCAAGGAGGGTCGGATTGAAGGGGAGGGTAACAAGGGTCGCTAGGCAACCAACCTCATACTCCATTTGCTAGCAACCAATGAGCGTACGTTATTTTTCATTTACCCTTTCCGTCTCCAATTGTCCAAGAATCGGATTTCTAACCAATCATTCATCAATTATCAATGACAATGAATATGCAAGCTATCTCATTTTTTACTCAACACCTCTAATAGCCCGAATTCAGCGATTTCATGATAAAAATAATTAAAGTATGGTAAAAATTCAATGGTGGAAACCGAGATCTACTTATTTTGGATACATTCCCGTACTATAATTGAAAAAAATCTTTCGTGTAGGATGAGAAACTTTGGGAAAACTTTTGAATGCGACGCTAGCGCAATCTCCTAAAAGAGAATCAAACTAGAGGGCTGTCCCCTTTAGCCTTAAGGATCGGAAAACTTCGGCGGTCGATTCTACAACTAATTGTAGTTAGAAAATGTCCCATTTCACACAGATGTTTCTTAGTATTTTTGTTTTAACCCCTTGTTTTTCCCATTTCAAGATTTTGTTCGTGTTCACGACCTTACGTCACTAATATTACCATATCTACCTTAATTGAGCAAGCGTCAAATTTACCATCTTTCTAGTGCCAACGGGAAACTATTTGTGGTTGCCTGATGGGTTTTTTTTTCAATCAAGTCGTAGAGTAATTTTTGTCAAATTGGCAAAATTTCCTATTTTGGTTTATTATTTTCAATAATGAACTTTTGGAATCGACCAAGAAAAAAAAATTTTAACACCCCCTCAAAATTTTATGGTTTACGTTTCAAGGTACGTAGAATCCAAAAATCGAATAAAAATTTGGCCGTCCGTCCGCCGTACGCGGCACTTTTGCCACTTAGCATTGACCGATTTTGATGAAATTTGGTTTGTAGGCTCCATTTGGGGTCTAGTTGTGCCCCGAAGATTTTGGTTGATGTAGGTCACTTCTAAGGGTTCCAAAATCAATTTTGAAATTTTGAAAACGCCCTAACTCAAAACATTTTCATATAAAGTTATTGTTTTTCCTTCAATTTAAGATTCTATAGAATTTTTAGAATTTTTTGAGACCACCCGGAGCACTGTAGGACAAACCGTTCGCTCCCTACGAGAATTTAAAGTTTGGACGTACGATAAATCAGAAACACGAGTGTGAATAGCAAAAGAGGCCTAATCTCCGTTCAAATTAAAGCTGACCGAAATGCGATCGATGTTTTTCTTCATGTTGGATGGTTGGTGGCTTTGCAGATGAGTGATCTATAGAAAAATAATAAACCATTGTGTAATGATTTGCAGCGTTTTTTTCATACTGAGTCTCCCATGTTAAGGATCGGAAAACTTCGGCAGTCGATTCTACAACTAATTGTAGTTAGAAAATGTCCCATTTCACACAGGTGTCTCCTAGCATTTTTTTAAACCCCTTGTTCTTCCAAGTTTTTCCCATTTGAGATTTTGTTCATGTGTACGACCTTTTTTCACTAATATTACCATATCTACCTAAATTTAGCAAGCGTCAAATTTACCATCTTTCTAGTGCCGACGGAAAACTATTTGTGGTTGCCTGATGGGTTTTTTTTTTCAATCAAGTCGTAGAGTAATTTTTGTCAAATTGGGAAAATTTCCTATTTTTCCTTCCGCATGGTGTTTACGTACCTCAACACCAAAAACTGTGCAAAAATCTCAGCTTTCCAATGGTATAATCAAAAAATATTTTACAATCAAATTTAGGGGAAAATGTGTGTTTGAATACGGAAAAACGTGCATTTTTTTTTTCAACAAAATCAACGGTTTGAGGGAAGGACTGCGGGGTCTACTCCTAAGTACCAAATCCTCCAGTCAAAATGCCGATTTCGTTGAAAAAAATCCACGGGACTGTCGGACTTGAGTCCTGCGATGAGCTGTCATGGCTTATCCTTTCCAGTGCGAGGCAAACTACCTTGACTTCGCTGTAAAAGCTTGAGGCCTGGCCACCAACTGGAGCAAGCAGCTCAAAATCCGCACAATAGGCTTCACCCCCTGCGTTTTTGTTGGCTTCCTGGGGTGGTCCATCAGAGTAGATGTGCAGCCACTCACTGCCAGGATACCAAAGGATTACGGTTTTCTGCGTTGGCTTTCTAATAAGAGTGGAGGTATGCCCTTCCTTGGCCTTTTCAACTACCTCAGTCTCGGTTACTGAAAATGAACTGAAACTATTGCAGGGCTACCTATGCGAAAGTTGGACTTCTCTGACAACTCCATCAGAAGACTGAGCGAAAGAGTCTTCCGCGGGCTGAGCGGAACTCTGCAAGAACTCAGACTCGCCAAAAACCTGCTGGGCGATTCGTTGAACCCCATTTTCTCCACTACGGAGCTCCACGGTCTCGCTCAACTCAGGATTTTGGACCTCCGATGGAACTTCATCAAGGCGCTGGAGGAAGGCCTGCTGAAAGGGTGCACGGATCTCCAAGTAATCACTAGCTTCATTTCTATACTACGATGCCTAATCATTCTATGATAAGGCAAGTCCTGAAAAATAACTGAACTCAGAGCTCAAATAAGTTTTGGTGTAAGTTTCCAGAATATTCTGAAAAGTTTTGGCCGTCGTCTATCAAGACGGAAATAAAACTCAATATTTTGGGTTCTCATGTTATAATGAAAAGTGTAACTCTGGATTTCGGTTTTCAGGAGATTTGGTTGGATCACAACAGCTTTGTGGAAGTTCCTTCATCTTCGCTAAATGGCCCTCAAGCACTCAAAATGCTGTCGCTTCAAAGCAACCGAATCAGTAAGTAAAACCTTCAGCATTTGCAGTAAGTAGGCGGCAAATCACCGATGCTGACACGGAACGTTGTAGAACGATTAAATATTGTAAAAGACAGAATCTTGTTGGTGGTCGAAACGACTCCGGGTCCTCTTTGTGAATAAAAAAGGGGAAACGTTGATTTTCTGATGTTTAATTCTCTTTCTAGCAACAGTTTCGCTGGGGCAAATTGCCAGCATTTTCAGGCTAAAACATATTTGAGTTAAAACATATTTTAACCTGATGATGCTGGCAAGTTGCCCCACCGAAACTGTTGCTAGAAAGAGAATTAAACATCAGAAAATCAACGTTTCCCCTTTTTTATTCACAAAGAGGACCCGGAGTCGTTTCGACCACCAACAAGACTATATCATCCGACTCAACACCCTTCAACAAAGATAGAATCTCCATTATTAACAATAAGCTAAGCTGGTTTAATGAACGAGTTCCCGTGGGATCACCGAAGTTAGGGCAAGTCAGCCTGAAATCTGGAATCGGATTGGTGATGGCTCGAGGGCGGTATCGCAGGTCTTGATAATTTTTCGAGTTTGGCTGTTGGTGAACCCAGCCCTATTTAATGTAGCCCTATGTATCTGTATTTAAGGAGGTGAGGCAGCGATTATCCATGAGCGAAATCATCAGAACCAATTCTGATCTTCCCTTTGGAAGACGATTTATGACGTCCACGACGCCAGGAATGGCAGTCTGACGAAAATTCAACCTGCGATTTTTTTTTATCATTCGTTTATTTTGCAGCATACTACAAACACATTTATTTGAATGCTACTCCCCCACGTGAGAAAAATCTCGTGCTTGGGGGAGGAGTTGAACAAAATTACATCATTATAGAATAAGTAGGGAAAGTCCTGTACCTTGGGACACTTTTGGTTTTTGGCTTCCTGTGAAGTCCTGAAAAGGAAATTGGGTACCCTGGCTATTTTTCTTGTATCCTAGTCTAATGGCCAAGCTTCGTGATTTATTTCAGATTTTTCACTATTTTCAAAATATTTTAAAATCAATTTTTCGAAATCACTTTTTTGTCCCGAGGTACGAGACTTGACCTGTACCTTGGGACACCCAATCCTGTACCTTGGGACAGGGTTGTACCTTGGGACAGATGGTAAATTTTATCAAAAATGCTAACGAAACTTTCAAATTGTATATTTAAATCAGTCTTTAGTCTTTAAAATAATATTGCTCGTTCTAAAAGTACAATACAGCTTCGAGAGGTAACTAAATATAGTGCATATCACAAAGGAGATCACGAAACGAAATGGCTAAATGAGTAAAACACCAATTCAACTTACAAATATTTCTAAGGAATAAAATCAAAGTTAGTGTCAAAATTATGACAAGGAGAAATAATCAGGTAAAACTTGAATCACAGAAAAATATTTGAATACTGAAGAGAACGACATCGACTTGACTTAAATGTCGAAAAGCTTCTTCTAAAAAACAATCACGAAACAAATGACTAAATGAATAAAACCAATTAAACTCATAACAAAATCAAAGTTAGTGTCAACATTATGACAAGGAGAAATAATTCTTAGGTAAAACAGGAATCACATAAAAAAAGTTTTGAAACTGAAGCATCGACTTGACTTTAAAGTCGAGAACTCTAAAGAATTAAAATTGGGGAAATTTCACGCCCTCTGCTGAGCGTGGCATCTGAAAAAAAAAAAAAAAAAAAAAAACATTTCCGTGAAAATAATAATAATATTCGAAGATTACCTCAATAATCACCAAAATATCGTGTCCCAAGGTACAAGAAACGGAATGTCCCAAGGTACAAGAATATTAACTTTTTACGAAAATTGAGTTGATGAATTGAATAATGGAGGAAATATCATGCAAACGTTAGGAACTTCAGAACTAACCTCAAGGAACGTAATGCAAGCAAAAGTAATGAAATATTCGACTTACCTTCTCTCCAAAAGGGTTTTCAACTCACGTCCAAAAATTTTTCTGCACTAGCAAAAAGTCAACTATGTGTTATCAGCCTGATAAGGTGGGTGATAGCGGGAACCACGAACAAGCCCCAGTGTTGCCAACCTATTTGCTTCCCTTTAGTGATTTTTCCCGATTTTTTCCTTCTTCCATAGTATGAATACTGCAACTGTCCCAAGGTACAAACGTCCCAAGGTACAGGACTTTACCCTATACTTAAATACAGATACATAGTGCAGAAAACAAGTTGAAAATACATGAAAATAGCTCAGAAAATTTAAGTTATAAGGAATTTTTTTATCGCTAGCTTGAATTCGTGTAGGGAGGTCGCTTCTCTCACCTGGGGGGGAAGCTCATTGAAGATATTTGCACCTCTATACGATCACGCTAGTTGACCCGCTGTGGTGGAACGAAATGGAAGCTTAATATGGAATGGAACGAAACGAAATGCTTCCGTAGTTACGAGTGTTTAAGTTTGAAAATTCATACTTGCCCGCTTTAATGTTCTTATATGTAACAATCAGGGATATTTTTTTACACGTCGAATCAAAATTTGGGACTTTGAATTCCCGAAACACCTCAGCAGATGGGAAGCGTCTGTGCTTTTTAAGAAGGATTTTAATCAAGCTTTTTTGAGCAATAATAAGAGGTTGTAGAGTAGTCGTGCTCGCACCCCCCCAAACGGCCACACCTTAAGGTGCGATTTCCCTGGCGCGTCTGCGGCAGGCAGCTGCGGCTCGCGACCAGACGCTCCCCACTGCTTCAGTGTTTTTAGATGGCACCGATTTCCCTGGCGCGGCCGGCGGCTCGTCTCGGCGGCTACATGGCCCATTCTGGGCGGCTACATGACAGCCGCCGCGGCTGCGACCCGACTGGTCTAGTGAGCAGTCCAGCCACGCTGCCTTCGCGACCAGGGTATGCAAAACCGCAATGTTTCTACATTTTACTGTGAGTTACAGTATTGAGCCTGGCGTGTATGGCAAATTCAAACTCACAAGAAGATCAGTACTAAACGAACATTTTCTCTTCTCATAAATACAACCCTCTGAAAAGAGTGACAATGTCTCTGTCTACATTTATGTGCAACATCCACTTAGTAGACTTTTCAGGTGTGAAATAATAGGTAGGTATATACATTTCTTAATGTATAAATATGTCATGTTTATACATTAAGAAATGTATATACCTACCTATTATTTCACACCTGAAAAGTCCACTAAGTGGATGTTGCACATAAATATGAGGAGTTTGATTCCAGAAGGTACTAACGACCATTTCTATCGATATTGAGTTAACACTTGCCCAGGTTTTTAGGGAGGTAGTTCTTCACAAAAATGCTATCGTTTTGAAGCAAAAGATAATTTATTCCCTTGAAACACGAGGGTGAATATTCCGTTTAGTTTCAAAAGGTACTGTATCCAGCACAATGGCGGTCTCTTATCCGTTTTGTTTCAAAAAGTGCTTTATCCACTTCGTATGTTTAAAAAAAGTACTATATCCACTTCTTTTGATTCCAAAAAGTACTAAACGCCATGTTTTGTATTTAAAAGTACTATATTCATAAACCTGATATTTCAAATCTCGTTCAAAATTATTTTAAACTTAGAACTAATTTACCTTTCTTTCCAAAAATATTTATTGTAATTTAGAAATATATGAAGAATAACATCATTGGTTTACAGCACGTTTTTCAGGTCGTTATGGTTTTTTGCGTTTTTCTCACGTTTGACCAAAATGGATATAGTACCTACCTTATGAAATCAAACTCCTCATATCTACTTCGCATCCATAACCCGATTGTTATAGATGATCCGATGCATAATATTTATTCTCAAAAATTCAATCATTTAAATTTATAGGGAACCAACCAGAGTTTCATCCCCACAATCTCTGAAAGTACCATCGAAATCGAACGGAAACTATGGACCATGATATGGTCATATTATGATCGTTATTTTTCACCATCTAGTGTCCCGAACCCACAATTCCTGAACATGTCATCGAATTCGGATGGATAATGTGGATAATTTGGAAAGTAACTACACAGTCAAACTGTTTGAAGTTCAACAGAAAGAACGATCTTAAAAGTTGTTCATAATTTCTCAGACGATGAGAATATTGTAAAATCCCTCTTCTGTTCTTGCCAAAAACATGGTTGAGTGAGGCTTCCTATCCATCAACAATAGTTCCGCCTCTGCCAGTGAATGGGCAACAACAATAATCTCGCGCAACATTATCGAAACGGGTGGGGGGGACGGCGCCGCTGAGAAAACGTTGTTCTACAGCGCGGCGCGGCCGGCAGCTAGTTGGTACATGACAAAATCGCCAGCCGCAGACGCGCCAGGGAAATCGCACCTTTAGGACAGTACGGAGTGGACTAAGGCATAATAAAATTTTCTTAAATTCTCAAGAGTTAAGAACCCACGAACTACAAAAGAGATTCCTGTCATTCTTCGTAGGCGACGACACAAAGTTGAGGTATCCTTCCAATTCAGGCATTGGTCCACCACTATTCCCAAGTACTTGACTGTACTAACTTGCTCAATTACTGGACAAGAACAAGAAACGCCTGCACATTCCTCTCTTTGGTGACATTATGATGGTTGTTTACTTTTACTTTAACATTAAGAATATTACCTATATTGTGTAGTTCTTCCTTCATATTCTAAGATGTGTTTTACGAGTATTTTTACTTCGCGGAAATAATCATACAGTTATTTTGCAGTCGAATATGAGATTTCTCAAGTCTCGAAGAGAAGATGAGCTAGAGAGAGAGAGAGAGAGAGTATTTTATTTGCCAATATACAGAGTATGTTGTGATCAGCGACCTCTTCGCATTTCTGTCCATTTCGCTTCCTTAGCTCAGTGGTAACGAGCTCCGACTCAGAAGTGTAAATATAGTTTAGTCGGACAATAGGAGATCGATCCCCGGTCGAGGGAAGTTAATTTTTGATGATTCAACATTGTGGCGCAGTCGGTAGGACACGAATTGTCTCCTTAGCATTTCTCAGAGAAACATTAATTCATTAAAAGATTGGGTCATCAAAAACAACTCCCTCCCAAGACACGAGTCGAGCCACCGCCTATTTGGACAAACGTTGAGGTCAGCAGATCCCCCGCCCCGTCAATAAGGAAGAATAACAAAAAACTCCGAAGCCAGTCAAAAATAGCGCGTTCTCACTGGGTTGGAAAACGCCGGCCAAAGCTGCCCCTCACCTCCCTGACTAGGTAACGGAGTATCTGAGATTTCCTAATGGGGGGGGAGATGTTGTGATCGGCGACCTCTTCGCATTTCTGTCCATTCGCTTCCTTAGCTCAGTGGTAACGAGCTCCGACTCAGAAGTGTAAATATAGTTTAGTCGGACGATAGGAGATCGATTCCCGGTCGAGGGAAGTTAATTTTTGATGATTTAACATTGTGGCTGGGGTTGCTTGTAGGGGTGGATTCAGGATATGGTAAGTTAGTTGGGTTGTCGTGGGTGACTTCCTGGGGGAGTTGGTTGGGAACTAGTGGTGTGCTTGATTGTTGTTCATTCTCCCACCAGAAACTGTTTTCCCCTACATACGTCATAGGAGGTATTGTGGGTTGCCGAAGCAACGCGCTATTTTTGACTGGCTTCGGAGTTTTTGTTATTCTTCCTTATTGACGGGGCGGGGGATCTGCTGACCTCAACGTTCAAATAGGCGGTGGCTCGACTCGTGTCTTGAGAGGGAGTTGTTTTGATGACCCAATCGTTTAATGAATTAATGTTTCTCTGAGAAATGCTAAGGAGACTATTCGTGTCCTACCGACTGCGCCACAATGTTGAATCATCAAAAATTAACTTCCCTCGACCGGGGATCGATCTCCTATCGTCCGACTAAACTATATTTACACTTCTGAGTCGGAGCTCGTTACCACTGAGCTAAGGAAGCGAATGGACAGAAATGCGAAGAGGTCGGTGATCACAACATCTACATTGCAATCACTATACTATCAATCAACTATAGGTACTATTGTATGGTTTTAGTTTCGTGACTCCGCTAATTTTATTGGTTTTCTCCACAGGTATGATTAAAGAAAATGCATTTTCCGCCCAAACCAAGCTTGAGCGCCTTTTACTGGGAGGCAACAGAATCTCGTCCATAGAAGAAGGAGCTTTTGCCAGCCTGTCCGGCCTCAAAGAGCTGAATCTGTCCCACAACCGACTGTACAAACTCAATAGCGACGTTTTTCTCGGTAAGAAAAGTACATTTACTCCCAGTAACAAAAACATTTCTGACACTCTCATTGATTAATTGATATTACGCGCTAATAATAATTAATATTCGTAATGAACCCAGTTAGAGTACTGAGGTGACCTGTTCCCACCAAACGTTTCGTATAAAATTATGAAAAAGACTTGGTAATTTTATTGAAAAATTGTGATGGATGATACCTGCCTACTTTGAAGCAATAAATGATTGAAGTATGAGAAGTATTATTTATATCTATTTATTATGTGGTATGAAGTGACCGACTTTGGTAGATGAAGGTGGCGTTGATGAAGACGGCCAGCTAGGTTGCCCCTTCAGGTAGGTAGCTTTCTGTATTTCAGTCCCCCAGGTCTCCAGGATATGAGATCAGTTACTGCATGAGCTCACAGAAACGCCTTTCATCAGGGTACCCTGAATTACAGGATTTGAATCCGGAAATTCGTGAGGTTTGATTGTTTAAGCTGGTTGCTCCTGGCAACGTGGTAAATAAGAAAGAAGATTGAGAGCTGCTCGGCTACAACTGTAGGATTATGCAAATATACCTGCAATTCAACCAGAAATTGCACTGCATTGCCTTCAGTCAATTGTGCCCTCCTCCAATCTTCTTTAACCCATTTCCGGCCACTGATGCGTTTTTGCATCGTCATATCTATGATTTTGTAAATCGTCCCTATACCTGGTAAACCATGTAAGTCGAGTTTATCAAATTTTACAGGAAACACTTAAAACTAAATAATTCAGTTTTCATTCCATATGCAATAAGTTTTTTCGTTCCATTCCTTAAAACTGGTGGTAACAGTAGTACTTCAAAGAGCCTGAGACTAATTTCATCAAAATTTACTTCAGCGAAAGAAAAAATGGACTTACATGCTTTTACTCAGCCTTTGACACCCGACTTACATGGTTTTCAATTTGATTTTTATGAAAATATACCCAGCTTGGGTTATTTATTCATTAGGAATCTTATTCAATTTTGTTCTCTAGGTTTCAAGGTTACACCAAAAACCCAAATCGATGCAAAAGGAAAATATTTAAATGAAAATTCATAAACGTTGACTAATACGCAGTCCAAATTTAAGGCTCCTTGAGTCAAAATGACAGTCTTCACTCTTAATATTACTAGAGTTGAGCAATAAATTATTCAATATACTACCAATTCCTCAATTACCATTTCTTAAATTACAACCATTACTTTTAGGAACACTTTACCTATCACAACCGTAACTAGGTAGGTATGCATTGAATTTAAGTGTTAGGCAACTAGGTAGGTACTTTTATTTCATTAAAACAAGGGATGAGTTAGGGGTTGGAGATAGGTAAGGGCTAGGTTGGGTTAGAGATGGACTAGGGATGGGATAGGAATGGGATAGGGGTTAGGAATAGGTTGGGGATGGGTTAGGGGTTGGGATAGGTCAAGGCTGGGTTAGGGATGAGCTGGGGATGGGTTATAGATGGACTAGGGATGGATTGAGGATAGGTTAGGTGTGAGTTAGGTTAGAGATGGGATAGGGGGTTAGGGATAGGTTAGAGATGGGCTAGGGACGGGTTAGGGGTTGGGATAGGTCAGGGCTGGGTTGTGGATGGGTAATGGATGGGATAGGGATGAGTTAGGGACAGGTTGGGTATGGGTTATGGATTGGTTGGGTGTGGGTAAGGGTTTAGGGATAGGTCAGAGCTGGATTTCCGCAACATCAGCATTACAGCCAGGTCAAACAGCCAACAAATCAATTAATTCATCTGAAATTATCCTCCTAAATAATGTAAAAATAATTTAGAAATATTGCGGAAAAATACGTAGGTAGGTCGTGATCTTGAGGTGGGCCACAGTATGGAAAATCTCGTGTCTGCAGAACACAAGGAGTGGAATTTATTGCTGAAATTGAGACTTATAAAAAGGTTTCTATTTATGATCACTTTCTCCGAACTCCATTTATGAATTTTGTAAACTTTTACATGAAAAAAAAGAAGAAAAAACTTGCTATCTTTGATGGAAACTTGCCACCAGCGTGAGCTGCTCATTTTATGAAGGGATACACAGGACTTACATGGTTTTCCGGCGAAAAAAGAGGTTAACGACTTACAGGTTTTTTCTATTCCTTCTGGATGAAAAACTATACATCAGATTGGAAAACGGCTTCACTAAATGAATCAAGCGACCCTAATTTACCCGAAAAGCTCAAAACCTTATTTTCGAAAAAATACCGACTTACATGGTTTACCAGGTATAGGGACGAAATATTAAAAATAGTGGAAAATCTTTGCAGGAGAATTTTTTCTCGTTCATGCTGTTCCTAAACTTTTCAGAAAAAGTTTGCTTTGACTTTCGGGAGCTCAATGCGATTTTGGACATTTTTTGAAACGGAGGCCGTTTTGGCCGAAGGCTTGAGTATGGTGGCTCAAATTCGATTCTGGACGAGTGAGCATTCTGGGCCATGAGTTGAAACAGATTCCGGTCCATAAATAGACTTTTACCAAATCGACAGCCCCACTGCAAAACCCTGTATGTTCAATACCAAAAAGTTTCCGGGAGACGAAAAAAACGGTGACATTTTGGTTTATTATTTTCAATAATAAGCCTTTGGAATCGAGCAAGAAAAAAAAATTTTTAACCCCCCCTCAAAATTTGATGTTTTACGTTTCAAGGTACGTAGAATACGAAAATCGAATTAAAAAAATTTCCGTCCGTCCGCCGTACGGCGTACGCGGCACTTTTCTTAGCAACACTGGACCGATTTGGTTCAAATTTGGTATATGGGCTCCATTTGGGGTCTAGTTGTGCCGCGAAGCTTTTGGTTGATGTAGGTCACTTCTAAGGGGTGAACATTAAGGGTTGAAATTTTCAAGAGTGCCCTAGCTCGAAAACTCTCGAAATAAAGGTATCGTTTTTTCACCAATTTTAAATAGTACAGAATTTTTAAAAATTTTTGAGACCACCCGGAGCTCTTTAGGACAAACCGTTCGGTCCCTACGAGTATTAAATACTCGTATTAAATATTCAAATATTTCCCTACGAGTATTAAATATTCAAATTTTGAAGGTTTTCCTTCGATAAAACAGAATCATGAGTGTGAATCGCAAATTTTTGAGACCACCCGGAGCTCTTTAGGACAAACCGTTCGGTCCCTACGAGTATTAAATACTCGTATTAAATATTCAAATATTTCCCTACGAGTATTAAATATTCAAATTTTGAAGGTTTTCCTTCGATAAAACAGAATCATGAGTGTGAATCGCAAAAGAGGTCTAATCGCCGTTCAAATTTTATCTGACTAAAATGCGATCGCTGTTCATTTCTTCGATTTGTATACAGTTTTGCCTTCTGCGTAACCAGTAATCAAATTTCCATATCAAGGTTTCTATTTTTCGAATCGAGTGTGAAGCGTTTAGTTCTTTCTAATAAACTTGATTGTGAAGGTGTGAAGCCATTATAGTGTGGTAGGTAGTACCTACCAATAGTTGGTAGGTAAAAAAAAAGTTGGTAGGTAAAACAATGTTTGTAGGTAAAAAACGCTGCAAATCATTGCTCACTGATCAGATCACTGATCAGCTGAGTGAGCTCCACAGCCATTTTCAATGCTATTGAATGAAGTGCTCTTCCAGGCGTCTCCAGCATTCGAGGATATCTTCTTCACTCCTCACATCACTGATCAGCTGAGTGAGCTCCAAAGCCATTTTCAATCCTATTGAATGGAAGTGCTCTTCCAGGCGTCTCCAGCATTCGAGAAGATCTTCTTCACTCCTCACATCACTGATCAGCTGAGTGTGCTCCAAAGCCATTTTCAATCCTATTGAATGGAAGTGCTCTTCCAGGCGTCTCCAGCATTCGAGGAGATCTTCTTCACTCCTCAGATCACTGATCAGCTGAGTGAGCTCCAAAGCCATTTTCAATCCTATTGAATGGAGGTGCTCTTCCAGGCGTCTCCAGCATTCGAGGATATCTTCTTCACTCCTCACATCACTGATCAGCTGAGTGAGCTCCAAAGCCATTTTCAATCCTATTGAATGGAAGTGCTCTTCCAGGCGTCTCCAGCATTCGAGAAGATCTTCTTCACTCCTCACATCACTGATCAGCTGAGTGAGCTCCAAAGCCATTTTCAATCCTATTGAATGGAAGTGCTCTTCCAGGCGTCTCCAGCATTCGAGAAGATCTTCTTCACTCCTCACATCACTGATCAGCTGAGTGTGCTCCAAAGCCATTTTCAATCCTATTGAATGGAAGTGCTCTTCCAGGCGTCTCCAGCATTCGAGGAGATCTTCTTCACTCCTCAGATCACTGATCAGCTGAGTGAGCTCCAAAGCAATTTTCAATCCTATTGAATGGAGGTGCTCTTCCAGGCGTCTCCAGCATTTGAGGATATCTTCTTCACTCCTCACATCACTGATCAGCTGAGTGAGCTCCAAAGCCATTTTCAATCCTATTGAATGGAGGTGCTCTTCCAGGCGTCTCCAGCATTCGAGGATATCTTCTTCACTCCTCACATCACTGATCAGCTGAGTGAGCTCCGAAGCCATTTTCAATCCTATTGAACGCAGGAGCTGAAATTTGAGAGGGAAGGTCAAGGGAGAATACAGATGGTGGTAGGTGCTATTGATGGAGAACCAGTGATCTATACAGAAGGGTGATCTATACAGAAAATAATAAACCTTTGAGCAATGATTTGCAGCGTTTTTAACATATGAACCTGGCTTACAGGTTATTACATTTCACCACAGAAAATAAATGAGAAGCCCCGATTTTGGCGACACTATAATGTGCGCAAGAGCACAATCTGTCGGAAAGGCTCAAATCCTTATTTTTGGAAAAATTCGAACTTGCAGGGTTTTTGCAGTGAGGCTGTCGAAATACAATGAACTGGTTGAATCATTTCGATTTGGAAAATCTCAGTAAAAAGTAAAATTCATAAAATGTCGAGTATTTTTGCTCGATTGATTTTGCTTTATTTCGGCTGGTATTCTGTGAAACAGTTCATCCTCCACTCCTCATTATTCAGTTTTTTATACCCTTGGCTTGAAATGGGTTAAGCATATTGGCATAAGTAACTCGAAAAATAATCTAATAAATAATGTACTGTTTTTCTACCTCTTACACTTGGCAAACATATTTCATATTCCACGCATTTTACCCAGTGATGTGATTGGAACTTCCATTAGTTTTGGTTTATTATTTTCAATAATGAACCTTTGGAATCGACCAAGAAAAAAAAAAAATTTTACACCCCCTCAAAATTTGATGGTTTACGTTTCAAGGTACGTAGAATCCAAAAATCGAATAAAAATTTTGCCGTCCGCCGTACGCGGCACTTTTGCCACTTAGCATTGACCGATTTTGATGAAATTTGGTATGTAGGCTCCATTTGGGGTCTAGTTGTGCCCCGAAGATTTTGGTTGATGTAGGTCACTTCTATGGGTTCCAAAATCAATTTTGAAAACGCCCTAACTCAAAAAATTTTGATATAAAGGTATTGTTTTTCCTTCAATTTAAGATTCTATAGAATTTTTAGAATTTTTTGAGACCACGCGGAGCTCTGTAGGACTAACCGTTCGCTCCCTACGAAAATTTAAGGGTTTATATTGAAATATATATATATAAAACAAAACACGAGTGTGAATCGCAAAAGAGGCCTAATCTCCGTTCAAATTAGAGCTGACCAAAATGCGATGGATGGTTTTGATTTTTTTTTCTTTTTTTTTTTCTTCATATTGGATGGTTGGTGATTTTGTAGACGATTGATCTATATAGAAAAATAATAAACCATTGTGTAATAATTTGCAGCGTTTTTAAAACATATTGATGCATTCTTGTAAATGGGTTTCACCCAATGTACAGATGTGAGCTATGAATAACAACCCCAAAGGTCTGAAGATCCTATAAACTGAAAGTGCACTCTAATATTAAATTTGAGAGAATTCAATGCTTCTCCCCTCAATATAACGTACAATACTCAAACATTATATTCTAGTCCCAAATCTTTGTCTTGTTAACTTCACTCCTGCTCCTTCCTTTAAACGATCTATTAACGGTTTTGGGCCGGCTGATCATCCTACCTACCAAACCCACAACATAGTATCAGTTTCGGGCTGATTGATTTACCCTCATTTACGTCGTTTTATCGTTTTCTATACCGTCTCCTTTCTTTTCCTAGTCACAGTGAATTCTAGATCAAATTTCAAAATCCAAATTTGTCGTTTGGATTCAATTTCGACCACTCGGTCAGAAATGCAGTCCTAACAATGGTCACCCTGACGTGATAGTCTTAACAAGTATGTTTTTGAATGTAACTTAAATCTTAAATTGTATTTCAGGAGCTGAAAGCGTCCAAAAATTGGACTTATCCGGCAATTTCTTGGTTGGATTCCCATCGATTTCTCTGCAACGTTTCTCTTCTTTGAAACATCTCAATCTGTCATCGAATATGATTGAGGTAAGAAATCACATTTTTCCAATAAATTATACCTGAAACAGATTGAAATAGTCCCAATGGAAGCGCGCTGAAGCATAATAGGGTGTGCGCCTGGGTAGGAAAAACTGTTTATTGCTATTTTTAATCTAAGGTAGACCTCATTCTGAGAATTTTGGTACCAACCGCGACCTTCTAGCGTGTGTAAATCTTTTCCTATGAATTTTTAAAGTTTCGACCGTTTATGACGTCACAGTGGGCTCGGGGGTCCCGCCCAGGCGAGAGGGGCGCGTGACGTCATAAACGGTCGAAACTTTGAAAAATCATAGAAACAGATCTACTCATTCAAAAAGAGAATGGCTGGTGCTAAAATTCTCAGGATGTAGTCTACTTTCGATTGAAAATCTAAAAAAAATCAAGGCGCACCCCCCATTGATAGTTATTTACATCATGAGTGAGTTGTGTCACATCATGTGTCTCAACAACTTCAAACCTAGAACAACAACCTTCAAAAATCATACTTTACATCAGCAATATGTTGGTTGGATTCTCCATTTCTCTACGACGTTTCTCGTCGTTTTTTCTGCCCCAACCTCTCATCAAACAAATTGAGGCAATAATTTTTACAATTATTCCTGATCAAGTGAAAAATAATTCGATGAGATAGAACGAATGAGGAATTTCACCATGTCGGAATGGGGTATTTCGGTCAATTTTTTTTATTTTTTTTTTCAAAAGAGTATGGCTCAGGAATAACGGTAATCGGGTCTGTTCGTCGAGAAAATGTTTTTAAAAAATCAGAGAAGCTAAGGAAAGTTGAAGATTTGAATGGTGTGACGTAGCTAGCCAATCGTGATGTAGCTAGCCAACTGTCTTTGAAAAAAGTATCCATGCACAGAAACCCTTGGGGACCTCTTGGATACTACAAAACACCACTCACACAGGCCTGCCGCGTAGTCCGCGGCGTAGTCCTTGCCTAGTGTGTGTGCATTTATAGCGGCCCGCCTTTTTCAAACGTGTGATCTCTCTAATTCATTTTTCTACCACATGTTATAGTATCATTGGGCTAAAAGTTTGAGTCTATAGGTTTTCAAGGGTGCTGAATCCAAATTTGAGGTCAAAAACCTGAATTTCCGACCCACCGAAATACCCCATTTCCTATTTTTGACTCCAAAATCGGATTCAGCACCTCTAAAAACCCCCTAAAGCAAACTTTCAGCCCGAACTTCCTAATTTACGAATAAACAAAACAGTGTAGAAAATACGAATGTTTAAAAAAAACGGGAAAAATGACGTCATGCTGGAATAGTTCATTTATGGCCGCTTGAAGCGCTGAGATCGAGAAATCCATAGTCCCCAGATGCAAAATTTCATGAAACACTAAAGTTCGAAATCGAAAAACTGAAGAAAAAAATATAAAAAGCGAGATGGGGAAAATTAGGTTTCCTCTGTTTTTGTTTGATAACTTTTCTCTTAGAAAACACGATTTCGTCGTCCCAATGGGCAACACTGGGAGGAGACGGCTATCCCAACAGCCCAATCAGCGAGCGTTCCCGCTGCACGTCCGTTTTCCCGGTTAGTTTTGAAATTAAAAATTTTGACTGTCTCCCAAAAATAACTGGAGACTTATTTTCCGAAGTCAGCCCGATTTTCATCTATCCCACACCATTAACTATTCAGGAAAAATGCAAACAGAAATCGGTGAAATTCCTCATTGCAATATACAAGTGAATTTACTCATCCAATCTTAAACTACCCCCAGTATACGAAGCTGATCAAAAAGTTCCAGCACTTTTTCAAAAATGCTCCATTAAATTGTTAACAATCATTCGAATGTATCCCCTTCAAACTACTCCCCCTGGCTCACATACACTTTTCCCAGCGGGTTTTCATTGGTCCAGGCACCTGGAAAATTCATCTTCTATGTTGCTGTTAGCTGGTGCTCTTCTGCCGAATCTGTTGCCTTTTCTTACTAGGTACTAAAATCGATTAAATGTTTCATCTTGTGGGAGGAAGTCCTTTGAATCAAAGAAAACTTTAACGTTCGATCTCACCTAGTGAGCTTTTTGGGTCTAGGAGAGGTTCTTGACTTCCTCTGGGATGAGTGCACCTTGGTTTCCACGTCGCAGCCATAAACCCTATGACTCATCACAAGTGACGATGTCCATGAAGTTTCGATTAGTTGGAATTGGCCATTTCTTAGAGCTCCTGACAGACCTCCATGCGTAGCGCCATCCAATCCTCTATCATCATAGGTGGAACGAACTTGACTACAACCCTTTCCATCTTCAATGTCTTGGTCAAAATCTCCTGACTCCTCTGCACCTCGTCAGAACACACAAGGGAGTTCACTTTGGCCACTTTAGAGTCTTCTGCTGAAGTTGGTTGTTACCTGAACAAGGGTCATCTTGAGTCGATGAACCACTCATGACTCTGATAGACTCATCGCATCATCTCCAAGCTCCTAAGCTCTCTGAAGTATTTCAAAAGTTTCTGTGGACAATTTGTCCAATTTCGCAGAAAATGCCACGCTGCTCGTCCTTCGCGTTCATCACAACAAACTCTAAAAAACACAGACCAAGAGGGTTCACAAGAACAACTAAAAACTAGTTTGAAGGATGATAGAGCTATAAATTTAAAACGTTGTTACTCGGGAAGATTCATGCTAAAAAATGAGAATGAAATGAAATCAACCCTACGTTAATGCAAAAGCACTGTTTGAAAAAGTCCTGAAAGGTTTCGATCAAACCTCGGTATTATAATGGGGTATTTCAGTCCTTTTTTTCTCTTTTTCAAAAGAGTATGGCTCAGGAATAACGGTAATTGGGGTCTGTTCGTTGAGAAAATGTTTTTAAAAAATCAGAGGAGCTAAGGAAAGTTGAAGATTTGAATGGTGTGACGTAGCTAGCCAAAACTCTTTGAATAAGTATCCATGCACAGAGAAGAGATGAAACCCTTGGAGAATCTCTTGGATACTACAAAATACTACTCACACACACGCGCGGCGTAGTAGTGTGTGCATTCATGGTGGCCCGCCTTTTTTTCAAACGTGTGATCTCTCTAATTCATTTTTCTACCACATGTTATAGTATCATTGGGCTAAAAGTTGGAGTAAATAGGTTTTCAAGGGTGCTGAATCCAAATTTGAGGTCAAAAACCTGAATTTCCGACCCACCGAAATACCCCATTGTGACCTTATTATGACTCATTATTGATACCGCATACATTGTTTTCATTCTTTTCTCAACTATATTGTTTGTCTACATTCTTTTCACGACTACAATTCTCAACTTCACTGTTCATTTTTTCGCTACAGAAATTGGACAGTTCTTTACTACAATCCGTGCCTGACCTGGAGCTCCTCGACATCAGTAGAAACAGCATTGGTAACATCGCTCCTGGAACTTTCCTCGCTCTCAGGCATTTGAGGCATTTGGACCTGAGCGTCAACACTCTACGAACGGTGAGCTCCCAGTGGGAAAACTTAGCATTTTCCCGTCAAAATGAAGGTTTCCCTCCAATTTGATGTATAAAACCTCCAATTTGAAATGGAAAACCTCCAAATTGATGTGTAAAACCTCCATTTTGATGTGTAAAACCTCAAATTTTACGTTTAATTGTAAATTCTATAATATATAATTCTGGCAATATAATAATTATATATTATATAATTATTATATTGCCAGAAATAGATGTAGGGATTTGGCCATCTATTTCTTTGGTTGCTGCAATCTGTTAGGATCCACAAAAATACGGGTTCACTACCCTAATTCCTATGTTGGGTCATTCGCCATTTCAAGAGTCTGAAATTTGAGCAAGTTGTTTCATGAAAATTTGACAGGTATGTTCAGATTGTTCAAACAAGTTGAGTTTCAAAGGGAAGGATGCCCATAGTGAAATTTCACGTGATATCGATCATCTTAGCTAGCTTTCAAGGAAACTGAAGTTATTGCAATAGCCTCAAAATGTATAGAATAGACTTGTTGTTTGAAAAAAATTTCACCGAAATACTCCCAAAATCGGAATAGCCGTGTGAGTACTCTATAAGTTCGTGGAGACGAGTAGAACATGAATATGGACTCCGAACATCTTCAAAACATACCATCAACTGGTACAACTTTGTGCCAATTTTGAGTTTTTTTACGTGTAAATACTTTACTTTTCATCGTATATTATTGAAAAATTTACCCAACGTACCTCTACTTTCCAAGTATCAAATGCCACCATGAAAAAAATTCTATCTCTTATGCAAGAATAGAGAGAAATGTTTTATCGTGGCACATTCTTGTACCCCATAAGGGTACAACAATGTACCACAATTTTTTTTTAGCTTGAATATATACGATTATTCGTTTTATCCTCGAGACTCAATAATCGATTATTTTCGATATCAAACATAAACTTCTCAACATAACCTTCTCTGACCCGATCAGCTGGTCGTGAAGGGGCGCCATTTGCGCTCCTATCCAGCAAGGTTATTCTGTTTACATACCAAGTTTTCTGTTCTGTAAACAGAACAATGGTGATAATATTCTTTAAAAGCAATTATGTAATCGTTATTATTATGTCTGCCTTGTGGGTTAGATGTCTGACAAGAAATTCCATACTCAGTATGTGTGTTCACTCTCAGGTGACGACCTGAGAAGGTATGAATATAAGATACGTCTCTGCGGTGGTTTAGACCCCTTTGAACATACTGATGGTATTAACTTTCCTTTAACTCAAAAATACTTAATAATACGTGATTTTAGCCCAGTGCTATTGAATGATGGAATCAGTATGTAGGTAGGTAGGTAAACAACTTCGTTCAGCTGTAACTCTCAGCGCCTCCTACCAACATCCTCCGCCAAAGTTAACTTTGGAATCATTCAGAAATTACTTAGTATCAACTAATTAGTATCAACTTCCTACTTAAATGCCTACTTAAGAAGGTAATTAACTAAACGAATAAACCAGTCAACAGAATTTGTTGAGGCAACGTAACTACACATCTTTCCAAAAACATCACGTTCCTCACTTTCCTACTTCCTCTCCCTGCACATGAATTTTGAAATTCAGGAGATGAAGTGCATATTTACATCGATCATTTACTAATTGAACTTCAAAACAATCATGCAAATTGGTTCAAAATTATCTTCCTGGGAACTTCGTACAAATCAAAAACATTTCGTGAAGCTCGTCCAATGAGGGTAGGCATACTATTATTACTACCTAACTACTGATGACTGAAGTAATGTAAGCACATTAAAATGTGATGTATTTTTATTCTTACCGGTGATGAAATGCCGAGAACAAACTAGTATTTGTTTGGAGTTTAGTCGTCTCCCTCTCAAATTGCGATTGATTCTAGCGAGCCACCTTGCTCTTCTTTTTTCTGATAGGTCTTTTGTCTTTTCACATTGGCTTCTAATGACTTTTGGCAAACCATACAACGAAATACTGCTCCCGTGACGGGAAGAGCAGCCAAACACCGCACAAATCGGCATGTCTAATGAAAAAATCTTTGTTTACAACGATGGGAATTCAGTCAGTTCATCGAACATGGTTGTCAGGAACGCTGGTAATCAGCGACGCCAAAAGGCTGATATTCTTATTTTTTCGGAAAGTTCTCTTGTCTTTCCACACTGTTTCTAATCACTTTTGGCAAACCAAAAATTTAAATACCGCTTCCGGGACAAGAAGAGCAACTAGTAACCGCATAAATTGGCATAATGAAAAACCGTCCATGCAATCTTTGTTTACAACGGAGTCAACATGGCCGCCTTTCAGCGAGATTCGAATAACCGTTCGATTAGTCGAAGAATCGATACATCCATTCTGTGTGACGTCACACGGATGAAAGCAATCGAGCAGTGGACACTTCTTGCCCTGGTTTCTTTGTTACTCATCATGTTAACTTTGAAAAGGAACCAAAAACAAGCTTGTTTCTAAAAAAAAATTTCAATATTTTTCAACTTTTTAGGGAGTGTGTGATCACAAAACAACTCGAAACCTTATCTTCTTCATTTTTTAATAAAATTCAGTAAGCATAACACAGAAAATATATTTTTTATAACAAAAATATAACCCTGATTTATATGGCTCAATTCAAAAGTAATTCCAAAACCATGGATGAACGGATGAACCGAAAATTTTGAGATTTTTAGGTAACCATCAGGAGGTTAGTTTTAACAAATCGGAGTGAAGATATTTGGAGTATTTAAATTTTTCAAATGTATGATACCAACAAAAATATATGATAACATTTAAAAATCTAAAATGTAAGCTCATTGCTCTATTTCTTGACTAAAAATATGAAGAATTACAAAAAATAGTCCCTGTAGGCCTATCTGATGCGGAGATATATGGGGGAAATGGTAAGGATCTCCCCCTAAAAGGTTTGGGTTCCGTAATTTGGTTTGATTCGTGAACTGTGGCATTTGGATCGTCCATGTGATCAAAAAATAGAACAGAACACTTTAAATATCAATGCATAAACGGGAAAAAGTTGGTGGCACAAAGTTGTACCCTGTTTGTCCCATTTTTTACTTTCCTGTAAATATCAAAGAAAATAACACACTCATGAAAAAGGCAAATATGGCAATTCGTTGCTGATATTATAGGTTTGAAAATATAAACTTACCAGAAACGTGAACCAAACGCTAGTGGGGTACCCAGAGGAGACTTTTTGGACAAATTCAACTTACGAAAAAAACCGGGAACAGATACAATTTTATCACTGTCGCTAATGTCCACTGATAAGCTTGTTGAGTTGGTTAACCTGTGCCTATACTATTGCCCTGCCCCTGTGATTTTTCCAGAATTAATAGCTTCATCCCAGGAATCGCTAGGTAGCGCTGACTGTGAAAAACGTTTGTGGCACATTGTTGAACGGGGTGGCGAAAGTTGTACCAGTTGACGGTACTCAGTGCATACAGTATGTTGGTATTGTATAGGAAAGATAGGAAAAAATAACAATATACCTGTGAATAACAGTTTACTCTGTGTGTGCGGGGTTGCCAGAAGAGTATTTTTGAGGGTTCAAAAAAATATTTATCCAAGAGTTGTATAATTTTAACGTTTCGTGCTGTGTGCCACACGATCTAGGTTGACTACCTACTCTTTCATACAACTGATGTGAGATTTTTTCTACCCATAGCTTTGAAAATTCACTCATTAACTCATACTGCTTGTATGGACTTTTTGGATTGTACAGAGCTCAGATTACTCATCGAAGTAGTTCGGTTGATGGAAAGGTGGGGCATAACACAAATAAACTTGAAACCTATTGTTTAGTAATGCATGCATTCCAGGGTACGTCCCATTGGATAAGCATTAGATCAGTTTAACCAGTTGTTAAGTGATAAAACTGTTTCACTCGATGTAATTTATTTATTACTTTAGGCAAGAAATACTGACCCCCCCCCCACCATTATCCACCTTAACATTTCTGGCGGTGTGGGAACCTCGAATCTGAAGACCATTTTAAAATCCATGATCTACGATACCCAACATGCGAATTCGAGTTCACCCCCCCCCCCCCAAACCACCACCCAACGCCAACAATGGTGCCAGTCCGGCACCAAAGCGGAAATACGTCGTAACATTGAACTTTCATCTGTTAGTTTTGGTTTGCAGTCCGTCAAAGTTCTCATCCGTATTCAAGGTGAAACGCACAAAAAAAAAAACACGAAATAAGCGGTTTATGGCATCATGGCACCATGTCCTGGCACCATGGTGGCACCACTATTAGTTCCATGGTGGTACAGAGAATAATTCATGAAAATCCGGAGGTATAATGAGAATTTTTCCTCAATTTCAAAGCTTGGGTACAATTAGTAAGCAGTAAAGGAACCGAAATATTGAAAAATCGGATATTTTGTGAATATTATCCCCCCACTCACCCCCTCCCCTTGCGAATTTTGGTACTCTGGTAAAATCATGTACAACTCGGAAGTTATTTGAGTCAAACAAAAAAAGAAACACGCAAATCGGTTGGAAATTGAGGCCTGGGCAGAGTTTACAAGATTACGCACGCAAACGCACGTTTTTTAATCATTAACCCCCCCTTTCCCCCTCTTAAAAAGCAAAATCCAAAATTCCGGCGCCGTAGTGCACAACTAGATAGTATTTCGCGTCAAACGAAAAAAGAACCACGAAAATCGTTTGAGAACTAAGGCCTGGGCAGAGTACACAAGATTGTGCCCAAAAAACGCACGTTTTTCGAGCATTAACCCCCCCTTTCCTCCCCTTAAAAGGCAAAATTCGAAATTCCGGCGACGTAGTGCACAACTAGATAGTTTTCCGCGACGAACAAAAAAAGAACCAGGAAAATCGGTTGAGAACTAAGGCCTGTGCAGAGTACACAAGATTTTGTTACACACACACATACACACATACACACACACACACACACACAGACATACACCTATGGTTTTTTTCGCGGATTTGGATTCAGAATGGTCTAAAACGGATTACTGTGTGGTTATTTTTTTTCTGTTGAGTGTTGTCCAACTTCACCCCAGATCGATCGCATAAGGACGCCCAAGTCTTACTGTGGGACGTCCTAAAAACGTGGTTGAAATTTTATATTCCACTATTAACATAATACAACGAACGAATTAAAATTTTAGTTGAACATCAAACAATTTTCACAGGTAAATATTGAACACATTTAATGTGTCGAATTTTAAAACAATTGTAGTAAAAACCTAGTCAATTTAAATACATTGGCACAGGTTGCAGGTAATAGGGGCCTTCCTGATGATGGATATTGAGATCCTTGAAAATTACCATGAGCATCATCAGTGAATAAAAGGTAAAAACAGTAACAACTTTACGAAGAATAAAAAAAAAACAGAACAGCGGAGGAGAGATAATGAAGAAGAAAAGTTTCCAGTCGTAGTTTCTCAAGGGGCTTTTGTTTCGTTCAATGGGAATCCGTGAGTGCGTTTTTTGGAGGAATTGTGGTGCAGATGTCCTGCCCTTCAAGGGTCTCTGCTGTAGTTATTTCAAGAAACCTATGAAACTGATTCTTCAATATCCATTGTCTTGCCTCTGCTGGGCCTCAATCGAGCAAATCCTATTTCCCTCCACCAGTGGCTTGCAAAGCAGCCAATTCGAACGAAATTACTTTTAAATTGGTCTGACATTGGAGGCCATGAAAAGACCATGATCCGTTTATCGTACTTGATTCAAAATGGCGTCAACAGCGTTCTTCAAGACTTGGATGGACATACTGAGGCCAATTCCAGCTCTACAACTTGAAGAAGTCAGTTGGATGTCTCGCGGGTCGAGAATTCATATTCGGGACTCACATTACATAATATTTTAATGAATCAAGTTTAAAAAAAAATCGTAGTCAGAAAATGAATAACAGAGATAAAACAGACTTAAAACAACATGCATAGGTCGACATATTCGGTTCGGTAATGAATTAAGATTGTTAAAGAAAATTCCGAATAATAGAAAAGTACGAGTGCGCAGTCATAATGAGTAACATGAGCAGGAATGTTCCAATAACATAATAACTATAAAACAAACATTTTCTCTGAGAAGTCTTCCTTACTGGGACCAAGACGCTTAGAGGGTAGTTTTCGGTGTTGGGTGGTTGAGATCCAGTATAATCATCCATGACGAAGCCTACAAGATAGTCTTTGGTCTTGTAATGAGAAGATTTCTGTGGTTTTATTGCTCGTGGGCTCCTGAGATTGAAATCTTGAAGTTTGGTTGTTCTTGGGAAAGTTTCCGAAATCACAGATACGACGGGGGCTCCTGGACATTTTTTGGTTTGGAAGGTGTCGAGTGAAGATGGGCCGGCTCCATGGATGTATCCTGGACGTTTGGTATTGAAATGTGAAGATTTCTGTGGTTTGATTGCTCGTGGGCTCCTGAGATCGAAATCTTGGATTATGGGTGTTCTTGGGAAAGTTTCCGAAATCACAGATACGACTGGGTAGGGGGTTCCTGGACGTTTTTTGGTTTTTGGTTTTTGGAAGGTGGCGAGTGAAGATGAGCGGGTTTCATGGATGTATGCTGGAGGTGAGACCGGGTGTGTTCCTGAACAGGTTTGTCCTGTTTGGTTCCTCACGTTGAAATTCGGGTGGTTAAGGTACCTTCCGGGATCGTTCCAGTAGGTTCCTGTGATGTCCAAACCTCGAAAAATACGACGATCTTCCAAATAATACTTGGGCTTACGTGGTGCATTTGGTGGTTGGATGGTTCCGAAGTGGGAACTTGGAAGACGACGTGCACTGGGTGGAGGATACACACCATTCCAGGGTTCTTTCGATCTATTTTTCTGATGACTTACGCCTTTAGCATGACGCCAGCAACAAATTTCAGCCCCGCCAACTGGGTTGTCGAAAGCTTCGTTCATAATTTCTTCATCACAAGTACAGTCTATGCAGACACCTGGCGGATAAATTGCATCTAAAAACTCGGGACGGAAGATCTTCCTGCTGTCAAGGCCAGGATATGGCGTCAGCTGTCTCGATTGGCCTTTCTTAGGGGGAATTTTTGACCGACACGTACCGGACATTTTTGCACCGAATCAATTGGCGAAATGGAGAGCGCCTGCATGAACTGAAACAAAATAAATATTGTGAAATTATGGAATGAAAATATGGTTTTTACATTGTTGAGGACTCGAAATTTGTAATGTCCAGAAAATAATTAAGTTAATTTAACCCTCCAGTAGTAGAATCCGGAGCGTAGCGCTCCCTTGGCCCATTTTTCGAATACTGTGGTTCACAGTGGCTATCCTGAGGGCTGTTATTCACAGTTCCCTCCTAGAAACTACCTCCATGCTGGATCTCACCTTCCTCTCTGTCTCCCAACCCGCTCAGGGGTTAGTATGAGTCGTTTTCTTGCACAAAACCGTGAAATTGTCAAATCGATCCGCCGTCTACCCTTTGTGTACTTTTCTATTTTTTAATCTTGTATAAAATGACTGTGCGCTCTTCTGACCCCAAGTAATGGCGGCAGTGGCTTTAGGTCAAATTCGGAATATTCCAACCCAAATTGAGACTTTTCCAAATCAAATTCAGACTTGTGAATGTTTATCACTTCAAAATCAGAATTCTTAAACTTTTGCACCACCTTTCTCACCACTGGTAAATGCAACTCTGGGATATAAAAGCATCTAGTATTCGATGGGCAGAGCTGGAGTATATCGTTTTGGGTAAAAAAAAACGTAATGGTGAAAAAAACAACTATTTTTACCATTACGTATTTCTGAGTTAATAAAAAAGTGTTTAAACCAATATGTTTTTCATTGGACACCTTTAGATGCACCAGAAGACGAGTTGAATACCTATCACATTCAGACTGATAATCAAAAATATGATGAATATTGATTTATTCGGGAGGAAGTACCGCAAGAGCGCCAGTTGCGGAATGATAAGAGGTTTACCACTGAAGGGTTAACTAATTTTACCGATTTAAATTTTGACCCGGAATTTATACTTGGAAGTTACTTGGGGTAAGAAAAAGTGATAGGATTGATAGTGGAGCTTGTCGGCCGGCCCAAAACCGGAGTAGATTTGACTTTGAATTGATTTGTTTGGTGGATAGGATAAATCACTCGGCACGAAAACGTAGATGAACGTTTAAGGTAGAGGTGAAGCAGCAAATGAGCAAGACAAGATTTGGGACTAGAATGATGTTGGTGGTTCCTCAAGTTGCCCTTATGTTGTGATAGGCCCAAGTCTTGACTGTCATGGGTTTGCAGGTAGCCTGCTCTAGGTACCCTCACCTGTTCTTTATTTGGACAATATCTTCAAGAGGAAGGAGGACAAGACACACATAAATAAACATGCGTGCCTGTTCAGTGAAATGGTGGCCCCTCAGATTGGACCATTTTGTAGGTTGGTATATGGAACGGTAGGGTAACAGGTCCAATGAGTTGGTAAGGAAATTGAACATTTGCCGCCAAACTGTGATTTGTTCTGAATGAACGCTGCCAATGGGGAATTTGCCTCAATTTTAGATTCTGGAATTTCAAGTCAAATCCTATAATAGGGCCCTAGAATAACGTTTAACACTAGGAATAACCAAGGGGAAAAATTACCGTAGAAGAAAATGCCTAAACAAGTGAAGCCTCTGTTACAAAACACCGCGAAAATCGAGGAATATTGTTGACGTCATACGAAAAAAAAACGACGCGAAAACAACTCTGACAACAGACAGAGTTCTAGCACCGCCACACAAAACGATCCAGTGAAATGGCTACTCAATTAATGTGATTCAAATCTTGAAACTAAATAAGAGAAGATGGAGACTAATAATGCTTGATAAACTAGTAGGTAGAATCGTACTGTAAAAAAGTGAGTAATATTGTTTCTTTTGGTCACTTTTGTGTCTGCGTTCTTCCTGCCAGTTCGCGGCGCACTCTTGTGCGCACTACTCGGAAGCTAAAAGTTCGTGTATGTTCCGCTTCTGTGGTAGAATATCCGTTACGTTTCAAACATGGCTGCCTCTTACTCATTGCCACCACATTTAAAATTTCCACCTTCCTTAAGTTCTCTAAATTTTTTGGATGCGTTTTCGAGCAGCTCACTATGGTTTTATTCCATAAAAATAAACCCTCATTCGGAAAAAAAAAATGTGAGGCAAATTCCCCATTGAAATCTTTTGTTCAAGGGGAAGTGGTGGGTCAACAGATACCCATTGCAGTGCTTGTCAGAGTGGAAATGAACATCTGTATCTTGTGGTGCATTGGTCTCCACGGACTTATCGGGGCCATCTAATGCCATGCTGTCGCCAAGCACTTGGCAGGTGCCTTGTCATCTAGCGGATGGGATGTTGAGTGGGAGAGATTGTTTCACATGCCGAGTAAAATCTCGGCATCTTTGCCATCAAGTAAGATGCGTTTTGCATTTATCTATTCTGGATGTTCAAGTTGTCAAGGGCAGCTTGGACATGGAGGAGACCTGGTGGGTTAAGAGGAAAAAGTACGAGTACGATAGAGATTATTTGTGGCAAGTAGTGTCGAAGATAAAAGAAGTGGCATCCATCAACAGCAAGCTCAACAAGCTGTGACATTCATGGGGTGTGGTGTGGAAAAAGTGCCACGGCGTTAATCGAGTTGGGCATCTCGGCAAGTATCCGTTGAATGCGCCTGAATAAAGTAAAGTAGTAGTAGCGATTCACACTCGTGTTTCTGCTATATCATTCGACCCAACTTTGAGCTTTCATAGGATGAGAAGGTTGGTCCTATAAAGCTCTGGTCTCATTCGATTCTAAAATATAAATACAATTTTAAATTGATGAAAAACTATAGCTTCATGTCTAACAAGTTTTGAGGTGGAGCGTTTGAAATTATCAACCCCTATTTTTAACAACCAAAAGCTTTGGTGCACAACTAGACCCCAAAAATGGAGCCTACATGATTCTGCGTGCTGGTTAAGGCTAAATGTAACGAGTTTAGTTGTGAAATCTGCCACCACGTGGCAGCACCAAAATGAAGAAAATTTCGTCAAATAGCTGCCATTTGGAACCAGTTTACCAATAAAACCCTCTTCATACAAAGAATATAATATATTAATTCATATTATGAATTCATCTTCCAGTTTCAATGAAATCTCTGCCTTAAGTGCAAAGACGCTATGTCCACCCATCTTCCACATTTTTAAATTTTTATTTAAATTCAGAAGAACTCAAATACAACAAAACTTGCTCTCCTTGAAGATTATCTAGCGTGAAAATTTCTTGAAGAAATTGAAGGGTTTAGTTTAATAAGCCATTATTTTAGGAACTGTGAACTGGTGACAACTTCTTGCGAGTTTCTCCTAAAACTCCGTTTTTGGAAATAACGCCTTTGCGCTTTAAGGCATCGAAATGAAACTAAATCAAAGGGAAACCGTTATTAGATTTTGATACTTGTAACATCACCAATTATACAATCATAACTATTTAGTACAGAAGAACAAATGAATCATCGTCTCCCAAGTGTTTTCTTGCAGTACATAGATCTCTTTTGAATAGAGTTGGTTGTTAGTTCCATTTTACCGTAGTTGTATCAAAGAATGGGGTATTTCAGTTTTTTTCTTCAAAAGAGTATGGCTCAGGAATAACGGTAATCGGGTCTGTTCGTCGAGAAAATGTTTTTAAAAAATCAGAGAAGCTAAGGAAAGTTGAAGATTTGAATGGTGTGACGTAGCTAGCCAATCGTGACTTAGCTAGCCAACTGTCTTTGAAAAAAGTATCCATGCACAGAGAAGAGATGAAACCCTTGGAGGACCACTTAGATACTACACAATACTACTCACACACGGGCACGGCGTAGTGTGTGTGCATTTATGGCGGCCCGCCTTTTTTTCAAACGTGTGATCTCTTTAGTTAATTTTTCTACTACATGTTATATATGTTATAAATACCATGTTATAGTATCATGAAAAAAAGTTAAAGTTGGAGTATATAGGTTTTCAAGGGTGCTGAATCCAAATTTGAGGTCAAATACCTGAATTTCCGACCCACCGAAATGCCCCATTGACGAAGTTATTGAAGAATAATGTATTCTTTGTGAATTTTTCAGATTGAAGATGACGCGTTCGAAGGACTCAACAGCTTGGATACCTTATCACTTCAAGACAACAACATTTTGCTAGTTCCAGCGAGCGCCCTGGGTAGACTGCCGCGCCTCACCAAGCTTCAACTGGACTTCAACAGAGTGGCAGCTCTGAGCTCTGACATCCTGAGAGCTGTCGCAGACCGAGTCACAGTACTGAGCTTTGCGCGCAATGTGGTCAGAGAACTTCCCCCGGACGCATTCCAAGTAATAATTCAGAAGCATGTTTTCACACCTTTCATGAGTCCAAGACTTGTAGGATACCCATCCTACAAGTCTACTACCCACCCGGGTAGTTAAGGAATAATTGGGATTTTTGCCAGCTAGAAACTAACGACTCTAATCCGTTGATACGGAGAGCAGTAATCAGTGAAGGCTGTCGGAAGCTCTTAGCATCTGTCCTTTAGGTTCCAACCAATCTCTGGAAACGATCCTTCTTCCATCAGGTGGATCTTAAACTTATGTTTTCGGGAGATCCATAGTGTGCAACTTTGATAATTACTGCCTAGTCGTTCTCACTGCCTTGAATACTATATGATACTGTGTTTGACTTCTAAACCACCCGATTGGAGAGGAATTGCAGGCTTCTTAATGACTGGTCGGTATCATATAAACTGATATGAAAAGATACCAGCTGAGAGTCTTCGCTTCAAAAAGCTACTGCCCTCCTAACGAGAGCACTTGGAATCAACAAAATAGTCTCTAAATACTGAATAATTTATGCTAGTGCCATGAATCGTTGCTAATCAACTAAAAATCTTGATTTCCGTCGGTACAGCAATAATTATTTTGTTGATGTAAAATAATTATGCTCGTGTATCAACATCTATTCCTACCGTGAATATATTATGGTGTGCTCAAGCAATAAATCCTAACTAACCAATAGTTGTTATCATAGCATAAATCAGCCAAATTGCAATATTTTATCAGCATAAATTAGCCAAATTGCATAATTTATTCCAAATAGTCGTACAAAAATTGTTTTATGGGGTCACTTTTCCTGACCATGTATTCTAGTCCACAAATCCTGGACACAGAGGTACAAAACGTTTTGTTATTAAATACTATACTGTCTAATGAAACAATTTTATCACGTGTTGCAGGACTTCAAGAAGTTAAAAGCTCTTGATCTGAGTGGAAACCTACTCTTGAACATTGAGATGGCATCTTTCACCGGGCTAGAAGAAACTTTGGAGGAGCTCTACCTAAAAGGAAACAGGCTCTCGTCTCTTCCCAACAAACCTTTGATGTTGCTGAAAATGAAAACTTTCGACTTGTCCCACAACCACTTGACGGAGCTGCCCAGAACGTCTTTCTTGATGGTGCCCAACTTGCTCAGCCTCAATCTGAGTCACAACCAACAGCTGAGCGCCGTCCCGTCCACCTTGTTCCACCCTCTCACTCAGATGAGGATCCTTGACTTGAGTAATTGCGCTCTGAAATTGCTTAGTCCTGAACTCATGATGAAATCCACTTCCCTCCAGATTTTGTCTCTCAGGCAGAACTTCTTGGAAGAACTCACTGAAGCCGCTTTTCAAAATCTGAGGAATCTGACTGAACTCGACCTGTCCAAGAACGTCATCTCTAGCATACGACCAGGTTGTTTCTCTCATCTCCCATCACTGAAACGACTCGATTTAAGTGGTAACAAGCTTTCGTCATTCAAAGGAGAATACTTCATAACCAGGAGGAGCAATGGAACTAAACTGGAATTTTTAGATTTGTCTGATAACGACTTGAGTTACCTGTTCCCTTCGTCTTTCCGAGTTCATCCCAAACTCACCAAATTAATAGCAGCTCGTAACAGGTTCAGTTTCTTCCCTGCTGAGCTGCTAGTAGGTCTCAACTACTTACAAGTAGTCGATTTGGGGCAAAACATGCTGAAGAGTTTGGAAGAGTTTGACTTTGGACGACTCCCCCGTTTGACAACGCTAAAACTGAGCGACAATTTGTTAGACTCCATAAGTGAAACGGCTTTCCACAATTCGACTCAACTTCAAATAATCGATCTATCTGGGAATAAGCTCGAGCGAATGGGCGAACGAACTTTCCAAGGATTGGGGCGTTTAAAGTTGCTCAATCTCGGAAACAATTTGCTTTCGGAGCTGCCCGAATCGATCTTCGAAAGATCGAAGTTGAGAATGTTGGAAAATATCGATCTCTCCAACAATCTATTCGAAGTTCCTCCTCTGAAAACGTTGCAAAGGCAGTACTTCTTTTTGAACTCGGTCAATTTGGCCAACAATAAATTGAAGGAAATCCCGCCCGATGACAGCATTATGGTGAACATCAAAGTGCTGGACTTATCCTTCAATAATTTGACGGCAGAATCCATCGCCAACGTCCTCGGTGAGCCGAAAACCGTGAAAGAACTGAATCTCGCCGGTACGGGAATATCGTACATCACCAGGCTCGAGACTCCGTTTTTGCAGAACTTGAACCTGTCGTACAACGAAATTTCCGATATCCCGGAAAAAGTGTTCGAAAGACCGACTCTGCTCGAAGTGCTGGATCTGTCCCACAATAATATCGGGAGTTTGAGTGGATCAGTTTCGGAAATTTGGAGTAAATTGAAAAATTTGGAGGTGATTGATTTGTCGTCAAATCCGATAAAGACGATAGTGCAGAATGACTTTGAAGGGCTGCAGTCGCTGAAGAGACTGAATATATCCAACTTGGAAGAGTGCACGAAAATCGAGAAGGCGGCGTTCAAAAATCTGGTGAACTTGGCAGAACTGGAAGCGTACGATTACCCCCGTTTGGGATACTTGGATGTAACTGGTCTTTTGCACAGCTTGCCATCTCTGGAACATTTGGACGTTGAAGTCAAAGATTCAGCGATAGGAAGCGAGCAGTTGTCGGCCGCCATGAATCCAAGGCTGAACAAATTGGGAATCAGAGGCAATCGAGTTAAAAGTATATCGTCGAGCGCCTTAGCTGGACTTAAGTCTCCCAAAATTACCATTAAAGTGAGAGATACGTCTCTCAGCTCTCTCCTCCCTGCGCTCCTCATACCTCTTCCGAGATCCTCAAAAGTGGATTTGGATGTATCGGAAAATCAAATTTCCACGCTGTCTCCCCAGTTTTTGTCAGCTCTGGACGACAGAAGAGGGGATTTGATGTTGAGCGGACTTGAGACGAATCCGATAGCCTGCGACTGCAATTCTAGGGCTTTGAGGCGGTCAGAGTTCGGAGCAAGAATCATATGCAATTCACCGGATTACCTGGCAGGTAAGGAAAGTAGTCATTTATTAATTAATTAAGTTATTGATTGGTTACTTCAAATTTGCCATTGAAATAGTTTTGTGGGTGGTCACGAAAGGATGGATCACACTTTCTATATCCTTTAGGTATTATGAGAGGTAGAAAACACATCAAGCGATCCTGGCGGCAATTTGCGTAACGAAACCCAATTCCCTCCAATGAACAGAATTTTCATTAGTTTTTATCCACGGATTTTCACGATTTTTTACTTGATATCGACCGTATTTCACTAAAACGACCTTGACTCCCTTAATGGGGGGTGCGCCTCGATTTTTTTTAGATTTTTGATCGAAAGTAGACTACAACCTGAGAATTTTGGCACCAACCGCGACCTTCTAGCGTGAGTAGATCTGTTTCTATGATTTTTCAAAGTTTCGACCGTTTATGACGTCACGCGCCCCTCTCGCCTGGGCGGGACTCCCGAGCCCACTGTGACGTCATAAACGGTCGAAACATTAAAAATTCATAGGATAAGATTTACACACGCTAGAAGGTCGCGGTTGGTGTCAAAATTCTCAGAATGAGGTCTACCTTTGATTGAAAATAACAATAAACAGTTTTTCCTACCCAGGCGCACACCCTATTTTTAGGACGTCCCACAGTAAGACTTGGGCGTCCTTATGCGATCGATCTGGGGTGGAGGAGGACAACACTCTTCAGAAAAAAAAAATAACCACTCAGTAATCCGTTTTAGACCATTCTGAATCCAAATCCGCGAAAAAAAACAATAGGTGTATGTCTGTGTGTGTGTGTGACAAAAGCTTGTGTCGTCCGCCCAGGCCTTAGTTTTCAACCGATTTTCGTGGTTCTTTTTTTGTTCGTCGTGGAAAACTATCTAGTTGTGCACTACGTCGCCGGAATTTCGAATTTTGCCTTTCAAGGGGGGGAAAGGGGGGGTTAATGCTCAAAAAACGTGCGTTTTTGGGCAAAATCTTGTGTACTCTGCCCAGGCCTCAACTTCCAACCGATTTTCGTGGTTCTTTTTTTATTCGACGCGGAAACCTATCTAGTTGTGCACTACGTCGCCGGAATTTCGAATTTGGCCATTTAAGGGGGGAAAGGGGGGGTTAATGCTCAAAAAACGTGCGTTTGCGGGCATAATCTTGTAAAATCTGCCCAGGCCTCAATTTCCAACCGATTTGAGTGTTTCTTCTTTTGTTCGACTCAGAAATCTTCCAAATTGCACACTATTCCACCAGAGTATCAAAATTAGCATGTGGAGGGGGCGAGCGGACGGGATAATATTGAGAAAATATCCGGTTTTTCAATATGTCGGTTCCTTTATAGCTTACTAATTGTACCCACGCTTTGAAACTCGAGTTCGTATGTAGATCATGGATTTCAAAATGCTCTTCAAATTTGAGGCTCCCACGCCGCTAGAAATGTTGTGGTGGATAAGAGTGTGGGGGGGGGGTGTTGTGGTGCCTAAAATACTTAATAAATTACATCGAGTGAAAAAGTTTTTTCGCTTACCAACTGGTATTAATTGACCTAATGTTTATCCAATGGGACGTCCCCTGGAATGCATGCATTACTAAACAATACGTTTGTACTAAATAAAGAACTGAAAAAGAAGAACACTGTTGGAACTCCTAACATTACAGGTTACATTCCCTACCGCTCTGAGGTGTTTTGATTTATTTTTAAGGAGGTAAATGTGGCAAAAAATGGACTAGAAACATCCTTTTCTTGATGAATAGGTGTCATAATGGAATGGAGGCGCTCATCCAGGAATCTATACAACTGGGTTATGGATACGAGGAAGCTATGTGCCACACACTATTGGCAGTGCTGATGGGTAGCATAGTTTTTTTTTTCGTTGGAGGTGAGGAAATCTTTAAGATCCAGAGGTGGAAATTGGATCTCGTGAGATATCCGAGGGAACCTCGCGCGGGTTCTGTGGGATTCAAACCCCACTAGAACCTCACCTCCTTATCCCACGTTGGATCTCAGCCTGGAACTGTTCAACACAGTACTTCAGGCAGCATAGTTGCATGGGTAGATAGTTGCAGTGGTAACAAACTAACTTTCTACCCCCGTGAACTCCCCGCTGACTAAGTCGATGGTGTGATGTATTTACCACACTGAAAGTTCGTCGGTTCATCCATCTAGACAACAGACTACTCTAGTTCACTATCGGCATGACTAGAAAACGTGTTAATAACCTAAAATCAATGGCAAAATCAAAATGAGGAATTTCACCATGTCGGAATTTCCTATTTTTGACCCCAAAATCAGATTCAGCACCTCGAAAAACCTTCTAAGGCAAACTTTCAGCCCGAACTTCCTAATTTACGAATAAACAAAACAGTGTAGAAAATACGAATGTTTAAAAAAACCGGGAAAATGACGTAATGCTGGAGTAGTTCATTTATGGCCGCTTGAAGCGCTGAAATCGAGAAATCCATAGTCCCCAGATGCAAAATTTCACGAAACAGTAAAGTTTGAAATCGAAAAACTGAAGAAAAAAATAGAAAAAGCAAGATGGGGAAACTTAGGTTTCCCCTGTTTTTGTTTGATAACTTTTCTCTTAGAAAACACGATTTTGTCGTCCCAATGGGCAACACTGGGAGGAGACGGCAATCCGAACAGCCCAATCAGCGAGCGTTCCCGCTTCACGTCCGTTTTCCCGGTTAGTTTTGAAATCAAAAATTTTGATTGTCTCCCAAAAATAACAGGAGACTTATTTTCCGAAATCAGCCCGATTTTCATCTATCCCACACCACTAACTATTCAGGAAAAATGCAAACAGAATTCGGTGAAATTCCTCATTAAGCATATTTAGAAGAAATTGACAAGTTATATTTACAAGTTGAAGTGGACTTGGAAAAATGAATGAATGGGTTTTGTTACACAAGTTGCCACTATGAGCGCTGGAACTTCGGAACTGCAGATCGAGGAGATTCCAAAAAGGTATTCGAATGAGCTTGAAACACGTGAAATCAGTTCTCCTTTGTCAAGTAGGTTGAGAAATTTCAATAAGGTTGAACCTGAGCAGTCAGTGCTTCAGAGTTTTGCAAACCTTACTCATGAATATGACTGAGATTTTTAATCACAGGAACATGTTTCCATGATTAAGAATAAGATTAAATTCGTATGCACACTTCAGAATATGCTTAAAATAAACACTGTATGAGTACGATTAAATTCTTGATCAAACGAAATTTGAGATCGACAAATCCGTAATTAATCACGGAAATCCGTGAGTAATCATGGGAAAATTGTATAAATCAATTGTTTAATCATAGATTAATCATACTTTTCCTGTGATTAAGAATTTATTCTCATCCATACAGAGATTATGATTTTAATCATACTCTATTTATCTTTACGTGAATACGAATCTTATTTAATCTTATTTTTAATCGTAGAAAGATATTCCTGTGATTAGAAATCTCAATCATATTCATGAGATTTTGCCCAAATCTGGCCTCAACACACTAGTCCGGGCAACGAAGGGTTTGAGGCAGAAAAAAATAGAACCCAGACCAAAATTGGCACAGATGTAGGGGTGGGTATCCTTATTAACATACTAAAAGTCCTGGAGGGTGGGGCACGAGCTCGAGGGGAGGGGGGTCACTAAAGGTCCCATTTTGGGGTTTTTCGTAAATATCTCGAAAACGGTGCATTTCTCGATAAATCATGTCCTATAGTAAATTAAAGCTTATAAAATTCTCCACAACTTTGATTCCATACGTTTTATTGAAATTCCGAACCGTTACCGTGTTTTATGCATCCAAAAATGGAGGAATTTTGAAAATTCGGTTTTTAGGTCACGTTTTCTGGATAACTTTGTTGAATTTCGTCCAAACGGTTGATCTGAGAAAAAATGTCTGTCAGAAAAAGTTGTAGAGCATTAAATTTCCTTGAAGAATATGTGGTTTATTGCCAATTTATCATTTACCAATCAAAATTACGCCAATTTCAAAATTTTGCCAATTTGTGTCATTTGTACTCAAATGTTGCCATTCCCCTTTTTATGTGCCCTCGAACTTCAATCGTCCTTCTTTTCGTCATCTGTCGTCATTTAATGCTATATATACCACGAATTAACAACCCAGAATTACATAACAACAGATCGGGGGGGGGGGGGGGGGGGTATATGAAAATATGATGTAGAAAAAAACGAAAAAGTTTTTTTTATTAACTAAGTATTGAAGTAAGGTATTTACAAAATAACATGATCGTTAGGTAAGGTCAAAGTACATCAAAAATCGCCTTCTTCGTCACTCATGGAGGTTGCTTCAGTGGGGGCGGCGTTGGTGCAGGTGCCATGGCACCCGCCACAGGCGACCGAGCAGGCAATGCCTGTTTTCCGACAACCGCAGCGAGTTCCACATCCGGTTGTGCACCGACAAAACATGGAATTCAGAACTTCTTCGGGTGCCACTGGGGCGTTGGTGGTCACTGGATGGAGTCCATCTTCCTGCATGGCCCATCCGAAGCTAGTTGGTTGGTGGTAAACTGTTACCCAGCCACTGTTGGATCAGCAAAGAAATACCAAAATATTTGTTAGCAAAGCAATTAATACAGTAAGGAATTTCTTTGCTGCTCCAACAGTGGTTGGGTAACAGTTTACCACCAACCAACTAGCTTCGGATGGGCCATGCAGGAGGATGGACTCCATCCAGTGACCACCAACGCCCCAGTGGCACCCGAAGAAGTTCTGAATTCCATGTTTTGTCGGTGCACAACCGGATGTGGAACTCTCTGCGGTTGTCGGAAAACAGGCATTGCCTGCTCGGTCGCCTGTGGCAGGTGCCATGGCACCTGCACCAACGCCGCCCCCACTGAAGCAACCTCCATGAGTGACGAAGAAGGCGATTTTTGATGTACTTTGACCTTACCTAATGATCATGTTATTTTGTAAATACCTTACTTCAATACTTAGTTAATAAAAAAAACTTTTTCGTTTTTTTCTACATCATATTTTCATATCCCCCCGATCTGTTGATATGTAATTCTGGGTTGTTAATTCGTGGTATATATAGCATTAAATGACGACAGATGACGAAAAGAAGGACGATTGAAGTTCGAGGGCACATAAAAAGGGGAATGGCAACATTTGAGTAAAAATGACCCAAATTGGCAAAATTTTGAAATTGGCGTAATTTTGATTGGTAAATGATAAATTGGCAATAAACCACATATTCTTCAAGGAAATTTAATGCTCTACAACTTTTTCTGACAGACATTTTTTCTCAGATCAACCGTTTGGACGAAATTCAACAAAGTTATCCAGAAAACGTGACCTGAAAACCGAATTTTCAAAATTCCTCCGTTTTTGGATGCATAAAACACGGTAACGGTTCGGAATTTCAATAAAACGTATGGAATCAAAGTTGTGGAGAATTTTATAAGCTTTAATTTGCTATAGGACATGATTTATCGAGAAATGCACCGTTTTCGAGATATTTACGAAAAACACCAAAATGGGACCTTTAGTGACCCCCCTCCCCTCGAGCTCGTGCCCCACCCTCCAGGACTTTTAGTATGTTAATAAGGATACCCACCCCTACATCTGTGCCAATTTTGGTTTGGGTTCTATTTTTTTCTACCTCAAACCCTTCGTTGCCCGGACTATTCGAATGAGTTTGAAACACGTGAAATCAGTTCTCCTTTGTCAAGTAGGTCGAGAAATTTCAATAAGGTTGAACCTGAGCAGTCAGTGCTTCAGAGTTTTGCAAACCTTACTCATGAATATGACTGAGATTTTTAATCACAGGAACATGTTTCCATGATTAAGAATAAGATTAAATTCGTATGCACACTTCAGAATATGCTTAAAATAAACATTGTATGAGTACGATTAAATTCTTGATCAAACGAAATTTGAGATCGACAAATCCGTAATTAATCACGGAAATCCGTGAGTAATCATGGGAAAATTGTATAAATCAATTGTTTAATCATAGATTAATCATACTTTTCCTGTGATTAAGAATTTATTCTCATCCATACAGAGATTATGATTTTAATCATACTCTATTTGAATCAGTGAGAATGACAACAGTACATGTCCCCAATCAGCTCATCGAGATATCAGGTGTCAGGTGGTATTAGTCCATGGACTCCTACTGTTTTTTCCCTCAATCATTTTCATTTAGGCTCTTTTCAAGCTTACCGATGTGGTTAGCATACTGCTCTTGTGCTCAATGCGTAGTTCTACTGGTTACAACCTACAAAAAGCCATTTTTCAACACTCGTCAAAAATGGACTTGTACTGTTTTTATTCTCATCGATTCATTTATATGTACGTGAATACGAATTTAATCTTATTTTTAATCATAGAAAGATATTCCTGTGATTAGAAATCTCAATCATATTCATGAGTAAGATCTTGCCCAAATCTGGCCTCAATGCACTTGAATCGGGGTTTTTCGGTCCTTGCAACCAAACTTAACACGTTCCACGCGGATTGCCTACCGGCAGGCAAACGCGATTCTCTCGCCAGCGCGGATTGCCTACCGGTAGGCAAACAAAATCCCACCCCCTGAGCGGCTGACGATTCGAGCGCTTTCTATACGTTGAATGAACTACTAATTTTGGAGCGAGATTGCAACCCGTTTTGCACCCGGAACGCATCCTAGTGGAGAAGGGTATTACTAAGCAAAATCACATGGAGAAATCCCGTTGAAAAAAATTACGAACTGGTTCATCTAAGAAGAAACAGATGGCAGTAGAGCGGCGAAAAAGTGCCTACCGGTAGGCACCCCGCGCAGTCGGGAAGACCACCCTGTTTGGGATCCGCGTTGGTGATGAAATCGCCGTTTTGGGACCCGCGTGGAAGGTGTTAAGGGAAATCATTTTAAAAAACTTCCTGTATGCCGCTATTGATGAAATTGTGAAAGGAAAACATTTTTCCCCGTCTCAGCAATCGATTTGACAAGTTTTACGTATTTTTCCAGATTTTTATGTTCCACCTAGGAGTTCAAAATTCGCTAATCTATCCATGAACTTGAGCCCTTTTTTTAAACGAATTGCCGGCTTTCTGGCCTGTTTGTGTCTACAGAGGGGCTTGATGGTGACTTAATGCGTACCTTCCTATCTGAATACGCTGTGATTATTATTTTTTCCCTTTTTGGTGGTTTACCGACTTCAGTTTGAGTCCGTTCTTTTGTTTAAAATGTTTTTATTTCATTATAATTGCTAACGATGCCCCTAGAGTTGTTGAACAGAAAAACGCAAGTAATTGAAATGGCGTTTTTGTGGACTTCGCTCTTTTAAAAACACCCCGATTCACTTGTATTGTCTTGTAGGAGGTGGTGTATAACTAGTTCCTTAAGTTTTACTTGTAAGGTTAAACTCTGTTTATTAGTTAAAATGAGGGCTTAAGATTGTTAAACACGTTGTTTGTTGTTTTAAGGAAAGCGATTGATTGAAGTTGGAGACGATGATTTGACGTGCGACCCTCACAGGCCCACGAGCAGTACAGAAGCTCCGACGAGCACTTTAAGAACTACGAAGCATGTTGAGCGACACAACATGATGGAGCCGGACATCATCTGGTCTGTAGAACCGACGACCACCACCCATCGGATGCCCATGAAGCCTTTCGTGGGAGCGACGACGATCAACAACGACGACACGCTGATCATCAGCATAGTTGGGGGCGTCGTGGCTTTCATCGCCGTCCTCATCATCATCATTTGCGTGGTGAAACTGCGATGGACGGACGGAGGGGGTCCAGGTTACCTCCACCCAGGCGCCATGCAGTTCTTCCCGCATTGTAACAACCCTGGATGCCCGTGTCCCAAGATGCCGCCGATGATGCCGCCACCTCCACCCTCGTCGCCGCCATACGGGATGACCTACGCCACGCTTCCAGGCAAGAGGATGGCGCCGTCTTCGATATCGCCGCCACTCAGGCCGACCTATTCGACTCTGGGTAGGAGTCAGTACCCTCCCAACAGCCACCCTTTCTACATCTCCTACCCGTCAGGAGATGAGAAAGAAAACGGTTCCAGGTAATATCCACTCAGTGTACTTCCCTCTTTGGGAAACGGACTAGTAATTTAGTACAAACACCGACCAAATAAGTCTATTCAAGAGTCAACTATGTCTATGGAGTCTATGGATGGTGCAGAAGGTATCCAAATCAGGAGTTGACATGTAGGTTTCAACTGCACTTTTCTCAGGTGACTGTTACAGACGTTACTGCCATCATCAGTCCAGAGATGTTAGCAGTAGGTGCTTGTGAGGCTCAGTTCGCAATTATGCACGTAAATGAGTGTCTCAAAATGTAAGATGTTCCAACGTTTTGTGCTCAGATCTCTGAGGGACAAAGCCGAGTAAATCCTCGAACGGGTCTCTGAGTGACCCTGCGTGCTCAACGCTATTCACAGTAGTCATCTCGAGTATTTACTCGGGTAATTACTCGAAACTTTGAACATAACCTACATCATGAGTAGGTAGAAGATAAGTAAAAGTTAATTTATCTGTTTGACGTATTGTTGCAAATCCAGGATGAACTGTGAAAATGTAGGAAGATTCTCACAAATACACTTTCTCACAATACACAATACACTTTCTCACAGTGAAGCAAACTCAAATCGCGAAACGGAAATGATTACATTAAAATCAATGTGGAATTGTAATTCCCTGACGGATTTTCTAAAGAGACATTTTCGAGAAAAACCCTGGTTTAGGGAGGCGAGGTATGTGATTGGATGTTATAGACCCTCAAAGGAAGAGGAGTTTAACACCTGAATCCAGTACCAGGCCAAACGGTGAAATCTGGCTTGTTGGCTACAACTGGGGATATTTCCACTCATAAAATGTCGAGGTGAAAACGGCTCCTTCTATGGTGTTAGTAGGTAACTGAGGGAGATAAATCCACCTTTAGAAAAATCATGGATGGCACTGAACTTGCTGGTGGAAATTTTAAAGTTGTCGACTAGTCAGAGACTCCATGATGTAATATGACATCACCCACGACTGGGGAAGTCCTGCATGGTGTAATATGACATCACCCACGACTGGGGAAGTCCTGCATGATGTAATATGACATCACCAACAACTAGGGAAGTCCTGCATGATGTAATATGACATCACCCATGACTGGGGAAGTCCTGCATGATGTAATATGACATCACCCACGACTGGGGAAGTCCTGCATGATGTAATATGACATCACCAACAACTAGGGAAGTCCTGCATGATGTAATATGACATCACCCACGACTGGGGAAGTCCTGCATGATGTAATATGACATCACCAACAACTAGGGAAGTCCTGCATGATGTAATATGACATCACCCATGACTGGGGAAGTCCTGCATGATGTAATATGACATCACCCATGACTGGGGAAGTCCTGCATGATTTAATATGACATCACCCACGACTGGGGAAGTCCTGCATGATGTAATATGACATCACCCATGACTGGGGAAGTCCTGCATGATGTAATATGACATCACCCATGACTGGGGAAGTCCTGCATGATTTAATATGACATCTCCCACGACTGGGGAAGTTCTGCATGATGTAATATGACATCACCCATGACTGGGGAAGTCCTGCATGATGTAATATGACATCACCCATGACTGGGGAAGTCCTGCATGATTAAATATGACTTCACCCACGACTGGGGAAGTTCTGCATGATGTAATATGACATCACCCACGACTGGGGAAGTCCTGCATGATGTAATATGACATCACCCATGACTGGGGAAGTCCTGCATGATTTAATATGACATCACCCACGACTGGGGAAGTCCTGCATGATGTATTATGACATCACCCACTACTGGGGAAGTCCTGCATGATGTAATATGACATCACCCACGACTGGGGAAGTCCTGCATGATGTAATATGACATCACCCACGACTGGGAAGTCCTGCATGATGTAATATGACATCACCCACGACTGGGGAAGTCCTGCATGATGTAATATGACATCACCCACGACTGGGGAAGTCCTGCATGATGTAATATGACATCACCCACTACTAGGGAAGTCCTGCATGATTTAATATGACATCACCCATGACTGGGGAAGCACTGCATGATGTAATATGACATCACCCACGACTGAGGAAGTCCTGCATGATGTAATATGACATCACCCATGACTGGGGAAGTCCTGCATGATGTAATATGACATCACCCATGACTGGGGAAGTACTGCATGATGTAATATGACATCATCCATGACTGGGGAAGTCCTGCATGATGTAATATGACATCACCAACAACTAGGGAAGTCCTGCATGATGTAATATGACATCACCCATGACTGGGGAAGTCCTGCATGATGTAATATGACATCACCCACGACTGGGGAAGTCCTGCATGATGTAATATGACATCACCAACAACTAGGGAAGTCCTGCATGATGTAATATGACATCACCCATGACTGGGGAAGTCCTGCATGATGTAATATGACATCACCCATGACTGGGGAAGTCCTGCATGATGTAATATGACATCACCCACGACTGGGGAAGTCCTGCATGATGTAATATGACATCACCCACGACTGAGGAAGTCCTGCATGATGTAATATGACATCACCCATGACTGGGGAAGTCCTGCATGATGTAATATGACATCACCCATGACTGGGGAAGTCCTGCATGATGTAATATGACATCACCCACGACGATTTTTCGATGGGTGTTTTTTCAACTTAAAGGTAAAAATCTAGCTTAAAGAGAGGGAAATTTTCCCTCTGGGAAACTGGGTGAACGCTGGGTTCACAAGCGTCCGACTCTGCATTCTGCCCGCTGATTGGCCTCTTTCCATCGGTTCTTGGCCAATCAGCGGGCAGAACGGAGAGAGTTGGAAACTCAGAGCCGGACGCTTGTGAACCCACCTTGAGTGACCTCATGGACCACGCCTCTGCTGGAAACTCATCCGTCTAACGTATGTCCCCCTCCAAAAGTACTCACTACGTTGAATAAGAGCGATGAAATACAGTAAAGGGTTTTTCCTGCTGAATATCCTTCAACCTCCTGCTTTGGATTACCGAACCAGTTCATTAACTTCTGAATATCGAACTTGAACGATAGGAACAACGAAAACTGCAGAAAACAACTCTTTTCACAGCCTCCACTGAACAATCAATGATGACTCTTGCATATTCTATTGTCAAATAAGTGTAGATAACTTGATGTACAGTGAAACGATCTTGTCCAGTTTGAATCTACTGTAAGTTAAAGTGTTCAACGTACTGGCACCAGATGATGCCTGGTAGGTCGAATATCGTACCAAACTTACCCAATAATTCCAGTAGGACTCTTTCCGACCTCAAAAACTCGTTCACGATTTGACCTGCACAACAGACCAAGAAAAATAGCTTTACAATTGTTTATATTACGTAGCATAGGTAGTTAATTAATTGTTTATTAAAATAGATTTTATGTTGCTGTCGCAGTCCTCATAACACGTTAATTTCTAAGAGAATATCATTTGCCCTGAAATGAAGATGAGCGAATGACTTGTGATATTAATCCCAATGTATTAAAAATATCGCGAAGAACGTTTGTATTTTATGTAAGTTATAAACAATTCTTGCCTTAAAGAGTATTGATTGTATACGAAGCGAAGAGTTTCCTACCAAAACTAGCAGTTTGGTGCGAGATTCCCTATTTCCACAGCCAAATTTAAGGTTGTTCTGGAAATTATCAACTGGTAAAGTATTCAAAAGTTTGGAAAGTTTGTGGGACTTTACACTTCTAAACTTAGTTGTGATATTTAGTTGTTCAGTTTTGGTAAAATTACTAAAGACAAACTGAACTTGAGGAGATTTACATAGAAATTGTCTCAGCAGGAAACATTGCATTTCATTCAGACTGAAACTGAATTTCGATTCCACAAAAATGGGAGTTCCCATCCAAAATAGCAAAGTTGAAGAATCGCGCACGGTTTATGCTCACTCAAAGCATTCTTTATTGGTGCAAACATTTATGACCCATTAATTCAAAGATCGCTTGACACTCGCTGTAGCATCAGGGTGCCCCAGTAACTACTCCCCCCCTCCCCGCCTTATTTTGTCTAATTGTGGACAAAAAAAATCGGACCAACGCTATCTTTCATAATTTCTTGCGTAAAACTCAAAAATGACCAAATTGCGCTGCGTGCAATCGCGCAACCAAAATCAACTTGGTTCTTTTCAAACCCCCATTTTTCATTCCAGATTGGGATTCGACGTCAAATTTTATGAACATTTTACTTTTTCTTTTGAACGCGCGCAATCCAGGGATTGTGCCAAAATTGAGATGAAGGTAGATCTCACGTGTGGCACATCACTTAGGACTATTTTTCTTCGCTGAACCGCGTGGTGACATCCCTTTCTTGATTTGAATACATTTTACCGCATTTACGGCCGAAAAAGTCACTTATTAACCCTCCAGTTCCTAATGCACCCTCCAGGGTGCACTTCTTTTTAGGGCTGTGAAAAATCGAATAACGTCCATGTAACACTTTTAGCGCTTCCAGCAGTTGCTTTAGAAACTGTAGAAGCTACGAAAAAAGTTTGAAGCCGATTGTGGGAAATCTGTGCTATTTATAACCTTCCAAACACTTGTGATCGCTTGTATTTTGCTGTGACTGAAAGTGTTGAAGAATTATTGATCATCATGTCCCGAAAAAGGTATGTAACTTCTTTTTCTGCCAATATCTCGTTTGTGTGATAGTTTCTGTGTCAGTGTATGTCAAAATGTTTGGATGAATCACAATAATTACGTTTCAGGAGTTCGTTGAAGTGGAGTGCACCCTACAGGGTGCACTAGGTGCTGTGTCAACTTTTGGTGCATGACCAACTACTACGTGTTTGTATGTGTATTCCTTCAGAAATTTTATGTTTTGGGTAAATTTGGACTTATTTTCTCGATGTTTGTCATATTCTATTCTATGTATGTCAATTTTTATGTTCATTCGTTTGTTATATATGTTCCATGTTGTAGTCAACTGTTGTTTACTGTGGGTGGAAGCTGACCTCAGAGTAGTTTTTCGATGGTACATCACTAGGTGAGTCGGAACTTTCTCAGATTGGTTTTGGAAAGTAACTGTGCTGTAAGGTAGGTATGCTGTACCCATGTTTCCTGCGAATATGGTGGTACCCTATGTTCATCTTTGGGATTGATTCTGCTTGTCAGAATGCTTGGCAACTATGGAGGAATACCACGGGAGAAGAGAATACCTACTGCGATTTTAGAAGAGCAGTGGTACAAACGTACTGCTTCAAGTACGAAACACCCCCGAAGCGATCAACATTCATATCCAGCGTCCCGAAGTCGAAAGTTATGAATTTATCCACTCAACCTGTCTCCACTCATGAAAAAGTAGCCTGTGGTCAAAGGAGGTGCAGGAAATGCCATAAAAACACTAGATTTATGTGTAGAGCTTGTGGAGTTGGCTTACATGTTCATTGTTGGTTTGAATACCACGAAGCCCTAAAGTGAGAATCTTATTTTTCCGTTCTGTACATGTTCGCATGTTGATTTTACTTACCCGAGAAACAACTGTGTTCAATTTTAAATAAAAAGTGTAACGATATCATGTTTTTGTTGATCCACTGCCTAGTGCACCCTACAGGGTGCGGTACCGTAACTTGGAGAAATAATGTAATATTTTTTTAAAACCTGCATATTTACTTCAGTTAAGTCCCAAAAGCTCAGGAAATCGTGGGAAAAATTAAATTCGGTTTTCCTACGAGTTATAGGAATTGGAGGGTTAAGGAGGAAATCGTCGATTTTCCGTGGAATCTTTTCCGTGTTTCATTTCCTCCTCGAATTATTCCTCCTCCGACACAATTTTATAAGTTTTACAGTTTTTTTAAACACTTGATTGAGATTGATTCATTACCCTTCATTAAAAAAAAAGCTGCAAATTATTACACAATGGTTTAATATTTTCGTATATAGATCACTCGTCTGCAAAGCCACCAACCATCCAACATGAAGAAAAACATCGATCGCATTTCGGTCAGCTAAAATTTGAACGGAGATTAGACCTCTTTTGCGATTCACACTCGTGTTTCCGATTTATCTTACGTCCAACCCTTAAATTTTCGTAGGGAGCGAACGGTTAGTCCTACAGAGCTCCACAATACCTTTATATCGAAATTGTTTGAGTTAGGGCGTTTTCAAAATTGATTTTGGAACCCTTAGAAGTGACCTACATCAACCAAAATCTTCGAGGCACAACTAGACCCCAAATGGAGCCTACATACCAAATTTCATCAAAATCGGTCAATGCTAAGTGGCAAAAGTGCCGCAGACGGCGGACGGACGGCCAAATTTTTATTCGATTTTTGGATTCTACGTACCTTGAAACGTAAACCATCAAATTTCGAGGGCGTTTTATAAAAAAAAAATTTCTTGGTCGATTCCAAAGGTTCATTATTGAGAATAATAAACCAAAATCGATGATTTCCTCCTTAAAAAGTGACTTTTTCGGTTGTAAATGCGGTAAAATGAAATCAAATTAAGAAAGGGCTATCACAATTACCAAAATCACGTTATAATTAAATTATAATTAAATTTATAGATAAATTTTATCTTCTACTTTCATTGAAGAACTTTGCATGTTGCCTCTAAGTTTAACGTTCTTTCAAAAAATGTCTCCGAGCTACAATTGAACTCTTTTCAAACCGCTCGACATAAAAAAGACCTGCAAAAATACGAAGCAATTTCTATCACTTTTCAATCCACTTCGGCTTGAGAAAGGAAAACGACCCAGTTCTCAGTTCAATAACACAATAACCGCTAACAAAAAGACACCAACAGGAAAGGCGACACAAAAGAAGACTAGAGGCGGCCTTTCTAGAACAAACCTTCGTTCCTCCTAGTGCAACTGAACGAGAAACTAAAGTTAGAAATCGCTTACAAAAGATGTAACCCCCATTTCTAGGTTAACTTCGACGGGATTTTAGAAGTTCCGTTTTGAATCGAAACAGCGTTACTGTTAATTTTACGTTATTATAGATTAAGAACAATTTATGTAAGCTCCAAATCCCCGAAATGTATTGCTCAAATGTGTACTCGTAGGTGCCTGTTATTATACGTACTTGAAAGACAGAGTGTTCTAATTTATTTGTGGAAACTGTTGATTTTTTTACAATTTCATAGAATTTAATAAACGTTGTGACTGTAAAAAATGTGATTGTTGAATATTACTTACCCTATTACGAAGATCTGTTTTATTTGAGTACTAACGATTGTTGTGTATTATTTTTATCTGGCTGAAAAGCCTGCTAAAAACTTTTTCGAACAATCGAAGGTTGAAACAAGCATTTCAAGTGGTCATTTCTCTCGAGTAAACCAACAAGTTTCGATGATTTTAACGTTCATTCTCGATTTTTTCAAATATCGAAGGTGAAAAAAAGCCTTTGAAGTGGTCATATCTCTCGAGTAAACCAACAAGTTTCGATGATTTTAACGTTCATTCTCGATTTTTTCAAATATCGAAGGTGAAAACAAGCATTTGAAGTGGTCATTTCTCTCGAGTAAACCAACAAGTAAACTCGACAAAGTAAATAAAATAAAGTTCAAACTCGACTTTTTCGAACAATCGAAGGTGAAAACAAGCCTTTGAAGTGGTCATATCTCTCGAGTAAACCTACAAGTTTTGTTGAATTTATTGTTAAATCTCGACTTTATCCAAGAATCGAAGTCCCTTTTGCGTCTTTCATGAAATTTTTGTAACGGGCGAATGTATTTGTAGTAGTTTTCTTCATTTTAGGTTAAATATTCAGGATTTGAGCGAATTGGGTTGCAGGTGGTCCCTATGAAAATATGCATCCCTTAATTTTTTTTTATTTTTTTTTTTATTTTTTTTTATTTAGTGCCATTTATTTACACAAAAATAAATATTAATATCTTGGTAAGAAAGAAAATAAAGTATTTTATACTTGTGATTAATAAACATTATGTATACTAAAAAAATAATATGGCAATTACTGATCTCCATAATTTAAAAGAAATTGTCCGGAGATCAGGAGTTGCTTACATTAAAATAGGTAAAAATTTAATCGACGCCATGGCATAACCAATCGAAACATACTCGTGTTAGATAAGTAAACAAAACAAACTAATAAAGAAGAACAAAACGGAAATGAACAAAATAATACTTATACAATTTGATGGCAAAATAATATAGTTTAAACAACAAGGAGGTTTAACAATGAAAATTTATCACTCAACCCATCCGAATAATGCTGCATCAAAAACTCATTTACAGCAGTCTTGAATTTATTAAATTTCTCAATGCGCTTAACATGAGGAGGCAGTTCGATGAAAAGACTGGGTCCAAAATAATAACATTGCCTAGTAAAAAAACGCTGCAAATTATTACACAATGGTTTATTATTTTTCTATATAGATCAATCCTCTACAAAATCACCAACCATCCAATATGAAAAAGAGAAAAAAAAAAAAAAAAATCGAAAAAAATCAAAAAAAAAAATCAAAATCACCAACCATCGATCGCATTTCGGTCAGCTCTTATTTGAAAGGAGATTAGGCCTCTTCTGCGATTCACACTCGTGTTTTGATTTATATATATATATATTTCAATATAAACCCTTAAATTTTCGTAGGGAGCGAACGGTTAGTACTACAGAGCTCCGCGTGGTCTCAAAAAATTCTAAAAATTCTATAGAATCTTAAATTGAAGGAAAAACAATACCTTTATATCGAAATTTTTTGAGTTAGGGCGTTTTCAAAATTTCAAAATTGATTTTGGAACCCTTAGAAGTGACCTACATCAACCAAAAGCTTCGGGGCACAATTAGACCCCAAATGGAGCCTACATACCAAATTTCATCAAAATCGGTCAATGCTAAGTGGCAAAAGTGCCGCGTACGGCGGACGGACGGCCAAATTTTGGTTTATTATTTTCAATAATGAACCTTTGGAATCGACCAAGAAAAAAAAAATTTTAACACCCCCTCAAAATTTGATGGTTTACGTTTCAAGGTACGTAGAATCCAAAAATCGAATAAAAATTTGGCCGTCCGTACGCCGTACGCGGCACTTTTGCCACTTAGCATTGACCGATTTTGATGAAATTTGGTATGTAGGCTCCATTTGGGGTCTAGTTGTGCCCCGAAGATTTTGGTTGATGTAGGTCACTTCTAAGGGTTCCAAAATCAATTTTGAAATTTTGAAAACGCCCTAACTCAAAAAACTTTGATATAAAGGTATTGTTTTTCCTTCAATTTAAGATTCTATAGAATTTTTTGAGACCATGCGGAGCTCTGTAGGACAAACCGTTCAATTCGCTCCCTACGAAAATTTAAGGATTTATATTGAAATATATGTATATATATATATAAATCAAAACACGAGTGTGAATCGCAAAAGAGGCCTAATCTCCGTTCAAATTAGAGCTGACCGAAATGCGATCGATGGTTGGTAATTTTCTTTTTTTTTTAATTTTTTATTTTCATTTTTTTGTATTTTTTTTATTATTTATTTTATTTTTTTTATTTTTTATTTATTTTTTTTTATTTTTTTTTTTCCTTCATATTGGATGGTTGCTGATTTTGTAGACGAGTGATCTATATAGAAAAATAATAAACCATTGTGTAATAATTTGCAGCGTTTTATTCGATTTTTGGATTCTACGTACCTTGAAACGTAAACCATCAAATTTTGAGGGGGTGTTAAAATTTTTTTTTTCTTGGTCGATTCCAAAGGTTCATTATTGAAAATAATAAACCAAAATCACATCTAGGGTAAGGGATCGGCACCATAACTCCAAAATGAAGGCGAGTTACACCTTGTAACCGAGGGACAAAGGGAAGAAAATTTCCATAATAATACTGGAGCAATTGATTGCCACCTCTACAATTTCCATCCAATTTTGATTGTGCGGATTGGAGTGTAGATGAAAATCATCGCGCCTGGACTTACAGATTGATGTTTTGAGATAAGCTACGTTATTTCTTATGCTTCTTCATTCAAAAATGTCCTTGAAAACCTAAATTTTGAGAAATAATATTCATGTTTATTTATATTGTAAACGATTTAGAACCCCGGACTGACACTGGAAAACTCTGGACATTTTTTTTCGGGGAATCGCTGGACATCCTGGGTAGGTATAGATGAATAATGCGCAGAAACTCGAGTGTGAATCGCAAATGAAGGGTCACTGACGGAAACAGGGCAAATTTCAGCTGACCGAAAGGGAAATGTTTTTCGTTTCTTCCAATAGAGTTTCATGGACTCAGTTGTACTTAAAAAATCTATACTTACTAGAAAATTCAGGGAATTCTTTTTTTAACGAAAAACCCTGGAAAAGTCCCAAGCGCTAAACCTTTCTTGTGGGCAGAAGTTCCTGCAGTTTTAGTACGGAAAAATAATCACACTTGAAAGTTTGACCTTTTAGTCAGTTTATTTATTCCATGGATCTAGCCATAATAGAAAACGCAAGTGCAAATTTTGATTTGGGATAACATTTTTTTCAGCCTTCAAAAGTGAACACAATCCTTCCGCTACCTTAGTAGACTAGGAAGCAATAATAAACCATTTTGTAATAATTTGCAGAGCTTTAAAAAGTGACTGACTTTTAGAAACGTCATGAAACGGACAGTTTTAGGTCTGCTTTTATCGACGCAGGTCTTTTCCCAAATCGTCAGATCGTTGACATTTTCAGATATTGCTTCCGAGTCTACCAAGGTAGCGGAAGATTTGTTTTCACTTTTCAAGGACGAAAATCAAAATTTTCACTCGCGATTGCGTTTTAGACCTTTCTGAACAATTTTGGTTCCGTGTCTGTCTGTGTGTCTGTCATGAATTCCTTGTAACGAGCATAACTACACGAAGTTATTGTCCGATTTCTATGAAATTTTCAGGGATTGTGCGGGTTGGTGTGTAGACGGTCCCCTATGAAAATCATCATCCCCGGACTGATAGAAGCGACTGCGCATGCGCAAACGTGAATTCCTTGTAACGGCCATACCTTCTACATTTTCCATCCAATTTCAGTGAAATTTTCAGGGATGTTACAGATTGGTATTTAGATGGTCCCCTATGAGAGTCACCACCTTCGGAATGATAGTAGCCACTGCGCATGCGCAAACGTGAATTTCCTTGTAACGGCCATAACATTTACATTTTTCATCCGAATTTGATGAAATTTTCTAGGATTGTCCAGATTAGCGAGTAGATGGTCCCCTATGAGGTTAGTGAAAGGTACTTAGATATTGGTGACTTGAGATTAGCTACTATGCATCGGATCATCTATACAGGGTGTCTACACTTTCGATGGGCATAACTTCAGGGTTCGATTCTACAAGGTATTTCCAACAAAAAATGTCTCTTAGCAATTTTCTTTTAACCCACTCAAAATTCTATTTTTTTCACTTTCAAGTTTTTCTTCGCGTTTTCGACCTAACGGCACTGATATGGTCATAACTCCCTTAAATCTCCTAAAAATTCAAATCTGACTACACCGTTAGAAAGAGCGTTAAATTACCAAGCTACCTAAAGCAAAATCAAAATTTTTTAGCTATAAAATAGTATCAACAAATCAAGTCAAAAAGTGAACTTTGTGAAGTGAAAAAGTGATCCCTGCCTATTTCGATGGGCGCTCTTCGGAGAAAACATGCTAAAATTGTCACCTTTCCAACGGTATATCAATTTTTCTGTTTACAAATCAAAAATAAAGAGTAAAAGAAGTTTGAATGTCAAAAAACGTGTGTTTTACAAGCAAATCCAGTGTTTCAAGCCGGTTTATGGTCTCCCTCGATCACAAAATGGCTTGACGATTTTGGTACCATTGTCTATGTAATTATTTACGCTGAATCCAATAGTGATACTTCCGAATGATTCCGACTGCTAGAAAGTGGATTTTTCGAAGAAAACCTTCGGTTTTCGTACATAAAATGCGCATTATTCGTAGATATGGAAGATATCATAAAGTAATACCTTTCTACTCAACAAAAACTTCAATCAGCTAGAAATTCGGTGTTTTTATTGAGTAGAAAGGAGTTACTTTATGTACGATGAGAATTTTATGTACGAAAAACGAAGGTTTTCTTTGAAAAATCCACTTTCCAGCAGTCGGAATCATTCGGAAGTATAACTATTGGATTCAGCGTAAATAATTACATAGAAAATGATACCAAAATCGTCAAGCCATTTTGTGATCGAGGGGGACCATAAACCGGCTTGAAACACTGGATTTGCTTGTAAAACACACGTTTTTTGACATTCAAACTTCTTTTACTCTTTCTTTTTGATTTGTGAACAGAAAAATTGATAGACCGTTGGAAAGGTGACAATTTTAGCATGTTCTCTCCGAAGAGCGCCCATCGAAATAGGAAAGAATTTAGAGTGAAAACGTTGGTCGAAGAAAGTCAAGTTTCAAAAAAAAATTTTGATTTTGCTTCAGGTAGCTTGGTAATGTAACGCTCTTTCTAACGGTGTAGTCAGATTTGAATTTTCAGGAGAAATATGGGAAGTTATGACCATATCAGTGCCATGAGGTCGACAACGCGAAAAAAAAACTTCAAAGTAAAAAAAAAGGAATTTTGAGTGGGTTAAAAGAAAATTGCTAGGAGACATTTTTTGTTGGAAATATATTGTAGAATCGAACTCTGAAGTTATGCCCATCGAAAGTGTAGACACCCTGTATAATCGGGTTATGGATACGAGGAAGCTATGTGCGACACCCACTTGGCAGACTTTTTTTTTTGTTTGAGTTGACAATATAGCCAAGTTATGAAACTTTTTCAGTGGAAATCGTATCTTATAAAAAATTTGTTGTACATTCCAAAATTGTCGCTCAAGTTGCGAAAAATTGCAACAAAGAGAATGGTTTGGGGGTTTTATGGGGAAAAACAGTTTTCTAAAAACAAATCCTATCTTGGCAATAGACTGAGGTAGGATTGGTGGAATTCTGCTTCACTTCATAATATTTATGTACTTTCATCTAAATTGTTTCGTCACATTTAAAATTTATTAACCATCCTGTATTATACCTATCTATATATTATAACCATCCTATTTTATAGTACCTAGGTATAATTAATTTCCCATTCCACATGAGGTGTAGAACTGTACCTATAATGTCTTACTCTTACACTCTTGGAGGAAAACCATCATGATTTCAATTTCGTCGGATAATTGATAAAGTTCGCCACTTCCTGTACTACCTTAGGAGATTGTACTTCCTTCAAGGACATGTATCTAATAGTAACCTTAGTAATAGTAGGTTTGGGCTTAGTTACAAACCAGAAGAATTACAAAAAATCGCGTTGCTTACCATTTGCAGCAAGATAGAGAGCAACTACTCTTGTTCACCTCATCTCACACGTTGTCCCAACATGCACTGGATCTCCTCGATTTCATAGGTAGTTGAGTGGACAGACTAGACCGAACAACAGGACAAAATATCAAGTCCTCGCTGATTCTCAGAGTCGCATGTTTGTAAACACGCAGTTGCCGCTGATTTGAGAATAGATCGTGTGTTACTTGGACTCTCCATAATTGAATATGCCAGTGGTGAAGGGAATCAGTGCAAAAACGCTGCAAATGATTAAACAAAGGTTTATTATTTTTCTATATAGATCACTCGTCTGCAAAGAACACAGCTTTGCCATTGTCACCACCAATACAACAACCATAGGTACTACCTATTGTACCACTATCTATCTACTACTTTTTTTTTACTTTCATTTAAACCTTTTTCACTTTCAATTAAATATTTTTTACATTGAATTTAACCTTCTTCGATTCCCAATAAGAATATAGAAGTTCACATCCGTATTGAAGGTGAAATACACAAAAACCATAGATGGTGACAATGGCAAAGTCATGTTCTTTGCAGATGAGTGATATAATATATCATTACACAAAGGTATATTATTTCTATATATTATATACATAAGGAGTTTACATAACAACATAATGAAGTTTTCATGACATGAAACTTTAAACATTAAACATTTTAAACTTTAAACATTTTTTACATTGAATTTAACCTTGGGAATCTTCAATTTTTAATCTTTAATCTCCAAATTTTACATTTAATTTGGGAATCAAAGAAGGTTAAATTCAATGTAAAAAATGTTTAAAGTTTAAAATGTTTAATGTTTAAAGTTTCATGTCATGAAAACTTCATTTCACACAGCAGGACCACTGGAAAATCACAGTCAATGTGGTTTTGCAGATCTATGATGGTGTCAATGTAGTGGTTGGTCATTGACTGTGTTTTTCCTGTGTTCCTGTTGTTCCTTGTGTGTGAAATGAAGTTTTCATGCGTTCATTCCGTTCAAAAAAGTATTTTCCTTCTTGGGAATCGAAGAAGGTTTAATTCAATGTAAAAAATGTTTAATTGAAAGTAAAAAATGCTTCAAATGATTACACAAAGGTATATTATTTCCCTCACAAGCTGATATGCGAACTCCTTAAGAAGAACAATCAGCTCAGAACTTCCAGAACTAGCCAAACCAATAAATCTTCAACCTCAAAATTTTACTCCCTGCCACACGTTCATTACCTGTCTCCGTCACTCAATAAAATACTATGCAACAAAGAAAACAATTGCCAATTTGCATACAAAAATCAAAAAACAATTCAACAAATATTCACCAAAACTAAAGACCCTATTCCAAATTCCATGAGAGCCGATTTAATCTATCAGATACCCTGTGAATGTGGGAAATCATATCATGGAGTAACCCATTCGCACTTAAAAACAAGAGTTTATGCACACAAACATAGTATCGATGTTATGCAAAAAAAAACCTGCCAAGAAAGATCCAACTGCCCTAACCACTCACGCTCGCCAAGGTCACAATATAAATTTCGAAAATACCAAAATTGTATCATTTGAAGAAAACAGATTAAAAAGTAATGTAAAAGAGATGATAACGATAGAAAGGAATGAAATGAATGCAATCAACACCAAAACAGACGTGCAAAACCTCAGCAAATGCTATTCCAATTTAATCCACATGAAAAAAAAAACCCTGAATGCAAACAATCGCCTCCAACTTCATCAAATCGACTACCTAAACCAATTCTGCTTAATTAGATTAGAACTTTATCGTGCAGCCTAACTTTTGAAAAAACTAGCCAGCTCAAAGCTCTAGCAGGTACCTACCTATAAGCACCCAAAGCATCACACAATAGCTAACTGTACAGGTAATCAACCCTCTCTCTCCACCACAAAAATCAGGTCCGTTTTCCTTACCTACTTTTGAGCTAGTTCTACATTGAAAGCTTGAGTGAACACATCTTAAACTGTGCTGAAACCCAGTGTCTGCAAGTTTCCGAATTGTACATTTTTGCGTCTCATTCAATAGAACTTAAGTAAGTAAATAAGTTTTCCTCCTCTTAGTCAATAGCTTACATATGTTATAACAAACCACTCTCAAGTCTAATCCATATAAATCAGTCACACTTTTATATTCATCCTACCGAATCCTGTTAATTCTAAGTTCGTTTGTATTATCTGTTTGTAGTTTCCCTGAAGATGTACGAATAAACGTACGAAACGTCGGAAAATTTTCGTTTCTATCGACCGCACCTCAATAACCTCGTTGCGCAACGCATTGTAATACGGTTTTTGACGTGTGAAGGCGTTAAACCGGCCGAAATTTTTCGCCGATTGCGTGCACAATTTGCGGAACAGACCCTATCATGGCCACGGGTTAAAGTTTGGTGTAGCAAATTCAGGCAAGGTCGCCAACGCGTCGAGAACGAACCTCATGATCGCCGCCCACGGACCAGCAAGACCCAGGAAAACATAAACGAAATTCGCCGCCTTATTGAAGGTGATCGCCACTTCACTGTGCGGGAAATTTCGGAGGAGCTTGGGATATCGTTCGGAAGTGTTCAGAGCATCATCAAAACGGATTTGGGTTTCACCAAAATTGCTGCTCGTTGGGTTCCAAGACTGCTCAGTGATGAACAGAAAAACGAACGAGTTCGCATTTCGCAGCTTCTTCTTCAACGTTTTCAAGAAGAGGGAACAGATTTTTTGCACAAAATCGTTACCTGTGACGAGACGTGGGTCCACCACTACACGCCCTCAAACAAAAGAAGCAGCAAGGAGTGGAGGAAGAAAGGGGAGATGGCTCCAGTCAAAGCCAAAGCCCGCCTGTCCGCAGGGAAGGTTTTGGCAACCGTCTTCTGGGACTGTAGGGGGGTTCTGCTGATTGATTTTTTGCACGAACGCCGCACCATCAACGCCGAGTACTACTGCGGCCTCTTGCACCAAGTTCGGCAAGCAGGGCAAGCATATCGGACCAAAAGACGTGACTGCCCCATCAGAGAAGTGCTGCTTCTCCACGACAACGCTCGGCCGCACACAGCTGCATTGACCAGAGAAAAACTGGAGGAAATGCATTGGACTACAGTCGAACACCCACCATACAGTCCAGACTTGTCACCCTGTGACTACCACATGTTCGGGCCATTGAAGGAAGCGCTTGGTGGGGAGAGATTCCAGACTGACGAGGAGGTGGAAACATTCGTGTGCAATTGGTTGCGTACCCGCCCCTCAACTTTCTTCAAAACCGGAATTGAAAAACTACCCAATCGCTGGGAAAAGTGTATAACCCGTGAGGGGGATTATGTAGAGAAGTAGTTCTCGAAGTTTTAAATTTTTTATTGTAAAAATAAACCATTCAGACCAAAAGGCTCGTTTATATTTGATCGACCCTCGTACATCACTCATCTGCAATGAACATGGCTTTGCCATTGTCACCATCTATGGTTTTTGTGTATTTCACCTTCAATACGGATGTGAACTTCTACGGACTGCCAAAACTGGCATTGATTTTCAAATGCTATTAAAAATCGAGGCTCGCATTAGAAATGTTTTGGCAGCACTGTTTGTTACTCAAAAAACGCTGCAAATCATTGCTCAAAGGTTTATTATTTTCTGTATAAATCACCCTTCTGTATAGATCACTGGTTCTCCATCAATAGCACCTACCACCATCTGTATTCTCCCTTGACCTTCCCTCTCAAATTTCAGCTTCCTGCGTTCAATAGGATTGAAAATGGCTTCGGAGCTCACTCAGCTGATCTGTGATCTGAAGAGTGAAGAAGATCTCCTCGAATGCTGGAGACGCCTGGAAGAGCACTGATCACCTGAGTAAGCTCCGAAGCCATTTTCAATCCTATTGAACGCAGGAAGCTGAAATTTGAGAGGGAAGGTCAAGGAAGAATACAGATGGTGGTAGGTGCTATTGATGGAGAGATCTATACAGAAGGGTGATCTATACAGAAAATAATAAACCTTTGGGCAATGATTTGCAGCGTTTTTTACCCACCAACATTTTTTTACCTACCAACTTTTTTTTACCTACCAGCTAGGTACTACCTACCACACCATACTGGCTTCACACCTTCACAGTCAAGTTTATTAGAAAGAACTAAACGCTTCACACTCGATTCGAAAAATAGAAAGCTTCGTATGGAAATTTGATTACTGGTTACGCAGAAGGCAAAACTGTATACAAATCGAAGAAATGAACAGCGATCGCATTTTAGTCAGATAAAATTTGAACGGCGATTAGACCTCTTTTGCGATTCACACTCATGATTCTGTTTGAACGAAGGAAAACCTTCAAGTACTTGTAGGGACCGAACGGTTTGTCCTACAGAGCTCCGGGTGGTCTCAAAAATTTTTTAAAATTCAATACTATTTAAAATTGGTGAAAAAACGACACCTTTATTTCGAGAGTTTTCGAGCTAGGGCACTCTTGAAAATTTCAACCCTTAATATTCACCCCTTAGAAGTGACCTACATCAACCAAAAGCTTCGCGGCACAACTAGACCCCAAATGGAGCCCATATACCAAATTTGAACCAAATCAGTCCAGTGTTGCTAAGAAAAGTGCCGCGTACGGCGGACGGACGGAAATTTTTTTATTCGATTTTCGTATTCTACGTACCTTGAAACGTAAAACATCAAATTTTGAGGGGGGGTAAACATTTTTTTTCTTGCTCGATTCCAAAGGCTTATTATTGAAAATAATAAACCAAAAATACTAACTAAATTACATACAATGAATGAGACGGTTTTGTGCAGCAAGAAGGTAAATGAGAATGCGTGTTTTATCGCTTACCAACTGGTTTGAATTGAACTAATGCTTATCTAATGGGACGTCCCTAGGAATGCATGCATTACTTAACAATATGTTTCATGCTCGATTCCAAAGGTTCATTACTTATTGAAAATAATAAACTAAAAACATCGCGATTACCCCAAAAACTGCGCTATTTGAGATCCAAGGAGCAAATCTGACCCTAAATTCCTCAGTGTTATCTACTCACCTACCGTCATTTCTATTAAAACTTGTTGAAACAGCGGGGTTGGCGAGAGAAGGCTGGGATCGTTACTGCGGAAACCTCCACTCAAGTGCGTCCCGAGGGGCGAATCCCAGTGGTCGTCTGATTGCAGGGTAACTGATAACATCTGATGTACTTCTTGTAATGTCGGGCGATTCAATCCGATACTACATGTATTGTGCGAGATGTGCCTTCTCCAGAGGATACGATCGTTTTGTAGTCCATTCTAACGGTCATACACTCCCCTTCTATGTCGTTCCCGACACATGAAATTGGATTTTCTTAGTATTCAACCCAGAGAAAATAAAAATGTTCAGTTCTGTTGTTGTTGGACCCTGATTGTTTTACGTCGTCAATATCGAAGATGAGGAAGCTTTGTGTTCATGCTGCAGGTAAAAAAAACGCTCCAAATTATTAACCAACGGTTTATTATTTGTCGGTGTTGATCACTCGCCTGTAAAGAACACGGTTATTCCAGTATTACAACCAACCACATTTTCGCCCAAGTTTAACTATTACGTTTATTTTGGCTAAAAATACTTACCAGCAAAACATCTTAATGTACATGTAGCCGCCCCCACAGATAGTCCAGACATATCCCGAGTAGGGATCTCCATGCCAAGCACCCTGGAAGAAGAGTGTGAGGACCCTGGGTTCTCCCTAGATACTTCTTCAATCGTCAGTCGGGTTCAGGACGAGCCAGTGAACTGAGCGACAGGGGAGTTTCGCGGTCTAGAGCTATGTAATTGATTTATAATCCGTTTTGAACCAAGTTATTGTAGAATGCAGTTGTTTCTTTATACGCGAGTGATTTATGATCCTGACAACCAACTGGAAGAAGATGGAAATACCTGAGAATGGAATAAGAGTTATCCCATCTCCATCATACAGATAGAAATATATTTGTTCATTTGGCACCATTTTGTACATTTTTACAATAATATTTATCATATGATGATAAATGCATGAAGAGATGAGATTTGCTCAGATTTCCTACCCGTCGTTAGGCTTGGCCCGTGTTCTACGGTAGGATCATTGCAAAATCGTTCCATCTCGATAAACAAATTGATACCTACACTATTCATTATAAAATAAGTAAATTACTAAACTATACTTTAATTATTAAAAAAAATAAATTGATACTTGATGTAAATAAATTGAAACCTACCTTACATAACAGACATAACCGATAGTTGTGGGTGCCCTCATATGCATAACGAAATTTGAAGGACAACTGAGTGCGTGAAACTATTTGAAGAAAGAAAAAAGATCGTAATACGATTTTTGTAAAAAGATCGTAATACCAAATACTATTTGGTCACCTGAAACTTGAAAGGAGATTTGGCCTATTAAAGACATTTACATCTACTTATTATTTTTATTTAAGACAGTGAGCTTACTTAAGCGATTCACTCTCCTGTTTTGGTTTATTATTTTCAATAATGAATGGAATCGACCAAGAAAAAAATTGTTCAACACCCCTCAAAATTTCATGGTTTACGTTTCAAGGTACGTAGAATCCAAAAATCGAATAAAAATTTGGCCGTCCGTCCGCCGTACGCGGCACTTTTGCCACTTAGCATTGACCGATTTTTATGAAATTTGGTGTGTAGGTTCCATTTGGGGTCTAGTTGTGCCCCAAAGATTTTGGTTGATGTAAGTCACTTCTAAGGGTTCAAAAATGAATTTTTGAAAACGCCCTAACTCAAAAAATTTTGATATAAAGGTATTGTTTTTCCTTCAGTTTAAGATTCTATAGAATTTTTAGAATTTTTTGAGGACAAACCGTTCGCTCCCTACGAGAATTTAAGGGTTGGACGTACGATAAATAAGAAACACGAGTTTGAATCGCAAAAGAGACCTAATCTCCGTTCAAATTTTAGCTGACCGAAATGCGATCGATGTTTTTCTTCATGTTGGATGGTTGGTGGCTTTGCAGACGAGTGATCTATGTAGAAAAATAATAAACCATTGTGTAATAATTTGCAGCGTTTTTTAAATCGTTCGTCTCAATTCAAAGTTCTTGGTCCTACTGAGCTCTGTGTGGTCTCATTCGATTCTAAAAATTCAATTCTATTATAAATTGGTGAAAAGTAACCATACCTTTAAATCAAAGGTTTTCGAATTATAGTCTTTTGAAAATTCATCCCCTATTTTGGTTCATTACTTTGAATTATGAACCTTATGGATCGACCAAGAAAAAAAAGTTTATCCCCCCCCCCCCCCTCAAAATTAGTTGATTTATGTTTCAAGGTAGTACGTAGAATCCAAAAAAAAACGAGAAAACTCGATATAAAGGTATCGTTTTTCCACTAATTAAAATAGAAATTGCATTTTTAATATCGATTGAGACCACCCAGAGCTCTGTAGGACCAACCGTTCCAACTTTAAGGGTCGGACTTCGAATAAATCAGAAGTGCGAGTGTGAATCGCGAAAGATTTTAGCTGGCAAAAATGCGATCGTTTTTGTTTCTTCGAGTTGTACTCAGTTTTGCATCCTTAGCAATCAGCATTCAAATGTCCTAATCGAGGCACCCACAACTCCCTATTTCTCCCAATTGAGTGTGAAGCGAAAATAAATATGGTTGGTAGGTAGTAACAATAACAAATCTGCGTTCTTTGCAGCGTTTTTCTTTATAGTTCGTCTCAATTCAAAGTTCTCATTGGTAGTACAGCTACGAGTGCTCCTACGGGAGCTCCGTGTGGTTCCATTCGATTCTAAAAATTCAATTCTACCATAAATTGGTGAAAAACCCGTACCTTTAAATCAAAAATTTATGAAAATTTCATCCCTTATTTTTCACCCCTCTGAAAGAAGTGACTGACAATAAACCTTCGGGGCTCTACTAGAACCTATAAGGTGCCGGTATAACGAATTTCATCCAAATCGGTCCATGGGAACTAAGCAAATTGCCCCAACCCGTTACCGTGTTACCTTTTTTTTCTTGCTCGATTCCAAAGGTTTAGTATTGAATATAATATACCAAATAAAATGGCGATTTCCTCCGAAACTGCGCCAGTTGAGATCCAAGGAGCAAATTTGACCCTAAATTCTACTGAGTTATCTACTCACCCACTGTAATTTCTACGAGGTATTACTACTAATATGTTATATAATGACGAAGGTCGTGAACAGATCTGGGAAGAGATGTATCTATAAAATTCGTAAGAGAAAGGATGGTACTTGGCCTAACTACATAAAATTTCTCTAAGGCCACTGAAACCTTGGAATGGGTAACCAGGATCTTGAGAATAACAGTAAAATATCTTGAAGTCAGCTTGAACCATCAACCAAATTGGTGGGAATTTTCCAATTATATGATGAAAATCCGGTACCCGTTTTTTTGCAATCAGACTGAGTTGACTTGATCAACGTCGATGACAAAGGCCTCATTCACTATGAAAGAGAAGGTTTAAGAATTTTAAACATAGTCTTTATGTCAACCCAGAACTTCCTGGTCGTTTTGAGAAAAGCTCTTGAATCGGTCCAGGCGCTTAATAGGTACCACCGAATTTAGAGTAAAAGCTTAAGAAGGCCTCGTTCACGATGAAAGAGGAGGTCTAAACTAAAATAAAGAATTATAACCACCGAATTTAGAGTAAACGCTTAAGAAGGCCTCGTTCACGATGAAAGAGGAGGTCTAAACTAAAATAAAGAATTATAAACATAATCTAACCGTTTTGGGAAAAGGTGGATGTGAATCGGTCCAGCTGCTTATATCAGTCACCACCAAATTAATGATACAGAAAACTCTTATTGACTGGGAAAACATGGCTGTCATGATGATCTTCGTCATTTTTAGGACGTCCCACAGTAAGACTTGGGCGTCCTTATGCGATCGATCTGGGGTGAAGGAGGACAACACTCAACAGAAGAAAAAAAATAACCACACAGTAATCCGTTTTAGACCATTCTGAATCTAAATCCGCGAAAAAAAACCATAGGTGTATGTCTGTGTGTGTGTATGTAACAAAATCTTGTGTACTCTGCACAGGCCTTAGTTCTCAACCGATTTTCCTGGTTCTTTTTTTGTTCGTCGCGGAAAACTATCTAGTTGTGTACTACGTCGCCGGAATTTCGAATTTTGCCTTTTAAGGGGGGGAAAGGGGGGGTTAATGCTCGAAAAACGTGCGTTTGCGTGCATAATCTTGTAAACTCTGCCCAGGCCTCAATTTCCAACCGATTTGCGTGTTTCTTTTTTTGTTTGACTCAAATAACTCCCGAGTTGTACATGATTTTACCAGAGTACCAAAATTCGCAAGGGGAGGGGGTAAGTGGGGGGATAATATTCACAAAATATCCGATTTTTCAATATTTTGGTTCGTTTACTGCTTACTAATTGTACCCAAGCTTTGAAATTGAGGAAAAATTCTCATTATACCTCCGGATTTTCATGAATTATTCTCTGTACCACCATGTAACTAATAGTGGTGCCACCATGGTGCCAGGACATGGTGCCATGATGCCATAAACCGCTTATTTCGTGTTTTTTTTTTGTGTTTCACCTTGAATACGGAAGTGAACTTCGACGGACTGCCTACCAAAACTAACAGATGAAAGTTCAATGTTACGACGTATTTCCGCTTTGGTGCCAGACTGGCACCATTTTTGGCGTTGGGGAGATGGTGGGGGGGGGGGGTGAACTCGAATTCGCATGTTGGGTATCGTAGATCATGGATTTTAAAATGCTCTTCAGATTCGAGGCTCCCATGCCGCTAGAAATGTTAAGGTGGATAATGGTGGGGGGGGGTCAGTATTTCTTGCCTAAAGTAATAAGTAAATTACATCGAGTGAAACAGTTTTATCACTTAACAACTGGTTAAACTGATCTAATGCTTATCCAATGGGACGTCCCCTGGAATGCATGTATTACTAAACAATATGTTTTTCTTCTCCCCAATTTTCCGAGTGCTATTGAGGTTTAGATGAAACATCAGATTGGGGAGGAAGAGAACGCCTCGGTGGGGAACGTCAGAAGATCACGCACTTCGAACCTCGAAAGGTAGAAAAGTAAGGGGGAAAGTGGGAAGGTGGCACCAACCAACCCCTTCAACAAAAACTCCCTGCAGAGAGAGGAAGAGTAAATCAAAAGGGAGTCCTGAGTTCTTCAAGATCTGACGAAACAATAAAGAGGGAGTAATCTTCCGTCACGCAATCTTGCCTTATTTCCTTCGTGTTTTTTAGCTTACTTTCCTAGATAACTTCCAGTAAAAGTTGAAGACCTTTAAATATTCATCGCGCACACTCGAGTTGTGGAATGAAACTTACCCATAATATTTGAATAAGCTATAATGATGAAGGGAAGAAAGAAACCATCACTCGTGGCGTTGCAATGGGTAATTTACCTGTAGGTTTTTAGAGGTAATGCGTCAGTAGTCGATACTGCACTAATAGTCGACACCCTCTTCAAAAGTGAACAAAACCAAGAATAGGGTTATGGTTTGAGGTTCTTACTTGTTGCTTCCTATTATGCAATGTGTTCTCAATGTAGAAGGATGAAGTTTCCATTGAAATACGGGAGATAAAGGTCGCCTCTCAATTTCGAGAACGTCCGTTTGGAATCGTTTCATGTAAGCGTATTTCCTCGTATTACCTGAAATTTCACAATATATGGATAATGAGTGTAATAGCATTCCAGTCATTGTTTATTTGAAGTTAGAAAAAGGAGGAATTGTACACACTGACTAATATAGAAAATGACCTGTCATTATACAGAAGGGCTAGTCATTACGTGAAACGCCTGCTGCATACAAATTGACTATAACACAATAATCTACTCATATACATTACAGGGTCTGTTCGGAGAGGCAGTCCGGAAACAAACCGGAACTGAAAAGGGGAGGGGATAGAGGAGAATGGACTCCTCCGGGCTCCTCCAAACCCCTCCGAACCGTTAAGGACTGCCTCTCCGAACAGACCAACAGACATTAGAAATTACAATTTTGATAGTTGCTGTGCGAAAAAAATTTAAAAATTTAAAAATGTTTAAAAAGTATCTTGTTTTTATCAAAATTAGCCGTTTTCATTCAATATTTTGCTCTAATATCGATTTTGCTGAAATATCGACGGTAAAACATAATTATATTGTTGTCCTTACGCCTAACGACGAGTAACTCCCACAGATAAGGAACATCAACCAAACGTGACAAGATTTGATGTTACAGGAAGTATTACAAAATATCACAATATATTTAACTTTACCAAATAAAAACGCTGCAAATTATTACACAATGGTTTATTATTTTTCTATACAGGGTGTTTCACGAAAAGGTTACACCCCCCTTCATTTTCGCAAAATACAGCGTAAAAAATTCCGACCAACGCAATTTTTCATGATTTTTTGTGAGGATCTCAGGAAAAATACTTTTGCGCAAAAAAGTTGCGCGCAATCGTGCGCAATTGACACTAACTTCATTTTTTCAAATGGAACCCCCCCTTTTTTATTACAGATTCGGATTCTACGTCAAATTTCATGAGCAATTCATGCCCACATCGATTTGTTTTATTGCGCGCAACCTGGCTTTTTGAACGCTCTAAGTTGCGCAACTCCACAATTGCACAAAAATTAGATTTTGGAGAACCCTTAGTGTGGCACATGTTTTTTCATCATTTTTTAACGCTAAATCACATGGTGACATCTGTTTTTCAATTTGACTGGAATTTTTCAAAATAGCGGCCAAAAATTCGGTTGTTTTTAGTGAAAAAATCGCTCTTTTTAAATCGTTATGAGTTTTAAGGTAATTTTATTAAGTTCAAGCATGATCATGCTGTCAGTTTTTATTTTTAACTCCACCGTAGACAGCCCCAAGCCCGTGGTTCAAAAGGAGGTGAGAAAATAAAAAATAAACATGATTTCGACCTCAAAACTGATGTTTTCGTGAAAGAAATGTTAATTTTTCCTCTCAAATCTTAGTTTTTCTCAAAACGGATGACACCATGTGATTCAGCGTTAAAAATTATGAAAAAACATGTGCCACACTAAGGGTTTTCAAAAACCTAATTTTTGCGCAATTGTGGAGTTGCGCAACTTAGAGCGTTCAAAAAGCCAGGTTGCGCGCAATAAAACAAATCGATGTGGGTATGAATTTCTCATGAAATTTGACGTAGAATCCGAATCTGTAATAAAAAAGGGGGGGTTCCATTTGAAAAAATGAAGTTAGTGTCAATTGCGCACGATTGCGCGCAACTTTTTTGCGCAAAAGTATTTTTCCTGAGATCCTCACAAAAAATCATGAAGAATTGCGTTGGTCGGATTCTTTTACGCTGTATTTTGCGAAAATGAAGGGGGGTGTAACCTTTTCGTGAAACACCCTGTAGATCACTCGTCTGCAAAGCGACCAACCATCCAACTTGAAGAAAAACATCGATCGTATTTCGGTCAGCTAAAATTTGAACGGAGATTAGGCCTCTATTGCGATTCACACTCGTGTTTCTGATTTATCGTACGTCCAAACTTTAAATTCTCGTAGCGAGCGAACGGTTTGTCCTACAGAGAATTCTAAAAATTCTATAGAATCCTAAATTGAAGGAAAAACAATACCTTTATATCAAAATTTTTTGAGTTAGGGCGTTTTCAAAATTTCAAAATTGATTTTGGAACCCTTAGAAGTGACCTACATCAACCAAAATCTTCGGGGCACAACTAGACCCCAAATGGAGCCTACATACCAAATTTCATCAAAATCGGTCAATGCTAAGTGGCAAAAGTGCCGCGAACGGCGGATGGACGGCCAAATTTTTATTCGATTTTTGGATTATACGTACCTTGAAACGTAAACCATCAAATTTTGAGGGGGTGTTAAAAATTTTTTTTTCTTGGTCGATTCCAAAGGTTCATTATTGAAAATAATAAACCAAAAGCAATATTTAAAATCATATACCTAATCAGAAGGGAACCTTTCGGTTACATCAGACGTTCCCATCAAGAAGGTACTTTTGCGATTCCTTAACTGCATTATTATTCCTTAATAATTTAATATGATCGTATCACGCATGGTATCGTAATGGATTGCTTGGGGTATTCGTTGTCCTCCATCCTCCTATCACTTTATAATGGTGGGGGTACCATAGGCAAATTACTTGTAGTAGGTACCTACCATAGAGAAAAGTAAAGTATTGTAGTCCTTCCCTGTCCCTAATAAACACTACTTCTGCAGTTTCCATTAAATTTCGATGGAATGATCAAGAGTCGTGTGGTTGAGATTCTGAATGGTTCCCTATGAATGTATTCTTTATTGGATTATAAAATTTAGAGGCAATCTTTATCGTAGGCAATCTTGGAGATTGAGGTTTTTAGATCACCACAATCGAGTGATGTGTAGGTACGAGGGAGCTAAGTGCCACACACACTTGGTTTTTATGTCCTTACCGCCCAAGGTTCAGTAACTCTCTCGTATTATAAAGAATTAATACGATCCAATCAAATTTATTTACTCAATATTAAGTATTGCAAAGTATCACAATTTTTCGAACCCACCAAGAAGGTATCTGTGCTAATCCTTATCTACATTATTTGTCAATATTGACTATCAACCAGAATATAGTAGAGGATTGTATTCGTTTTATACTCGGATACGTTTTATACACCTTTTATACTGAGGATTGTATTCTTTTATACTCCTATCACTTAATAATGGCAGAATAGTACTTGTAGTAGGTACCTTGGCGAATTATTGAGTTGTGAGTAGCGGGACCGAAACCAAACAAAATTCCTACTTCATCCAGCAAGGAACACAGATGAAACTGAGGAACTGAGCTTAGTATAACTAATTGATAGTAAGTGAAAATTCTACCAATTATCTCTCTTTGTTCTACTCGATTTGTTTAATCCAATCAGTCGTCCTTGCAAAAGTTGCACCTACCTTGTTGGAACTTTGCGGATATTTTTGATCTTTCACGAGATGTTTGTATCAAACAGGTGTACGAAAGAGAACGCTGCAAATTATTACACACAGGTTTATTCATTTTTCGTACCACCTGCCAATGTCATTACCTACCAACTTTGTTCTCTCTTCTCAATCAAGTTCATTTTAAAGGTGTTTACGCTTCTTACTCAATCTGAAGTAATAAAGAGTTGTGGGTGCCTTCGTCGGGAAATTTGATTACTGCCATTACTGGTTGCTTAGGACGCAAAACTGAGAACAACTCGAAGAAACAAACAACGATCGAATTTCGGTCAATTAAAATGTGAATGAAAATTTTGTCGATGCCAAAGGTTCATTCTTGCAATTAATATACAAAACGTCTGCCAAGTTGGGTGGGCAGTATAGCTTCCTCACTCATTGTAACATGGACGTATAGAATCAGTTGGCGAAAAAATTATGATTCTTTATTTAGCGGTCCACCGTCTAGGACCTAACCCACACAATCCCTGAAAATTTCATCGAAATTGGTTGAATAGTTGCGGAGTTTTGGTTGTAACAATAAATTTAAAGTTCGCGCATGCGCAGCGGCTATTGCATGACCAATTTGATTGAAACTTATAGGGTGTCTCTTAGAAGTTAGTCCCTAACTAACCTCCAAATTTGAGCAATATCGGTTCATTAGAAACCGAGGTTCCAGGAAATTCACGTTTGCGCATGCGCACTCGCTCCTATTGGTCCGAAGGTGCTGAAATTGATAGGGGACCGTCTAGGACCTAACCCGCATAATCCCTGAAAATTTCATCAAAATCGGACCACAGGTTAGTATAGTTTTGCCCGGGACAAGGATTGACCACAGACAGACCGACAGACAGACAGACACGGAACTAAAATTGTTCGGGAAGCTCTAAAACCCAAAAAGCAAGTGGAAATTTTGATTTTGGAGGACATTTTTTTTTTCACTTCTTTCACGAATACAAAGCTTCTCTACCTTCGGTAGTGAGGAAGCAAAATTATATTCCTACTTCATCAAGGACATGGTTAAGTAATAGAATCCATAATCCTGGATAAGTGGGACTCCTCCTCGTCACATTACTTCCCTAACTAACCTTATCGAAGGGCTGGCAGTAGTAAAACTACTAGATAATAACTGGAGATTCTACTCACAGTCAGATCACTCTCAGTCAGACTGTATTAGTTCAACCTAATTAATCAGACTTGTAAATGTTGCACCGATTAGATGTACGAAACTTTAATGACATATCACTGAGTTACACTGTGATTAGCTGGTGGTTTCCAAAATATAAAATAGATATTCCAAAATACCTCCATTATAAACCGGTTGGCTGGTCTGTTGAATAGGGCGTGCGTCTGGGTAGGAAAAACGGTTTATTGTTATTTTTAATCTAAGGTAGACGTCACTCTGAGAATTTTGGTACCAACCGCGACCTTCTAGCGTGAGTATATCTTTTCCTATGAATTTTTAAAGTTTCGACCGTTTATGACGTCACAGTGGGCTGGGGGTCCCGCCCAGGCGAGAGGGGCGCGTGACGTCATAAACGGTCGAAACTGAAAAATCATAGAAACAGATCTACTCACGCTAGAAGGTCGCGGCTGGTGGCAAAATTCTCAGGATGTAGTCTACTTTCGATTAAAAATCTTAAAAAAAAACAAGGCGCACACCCCATTGGCCTTACATGCTCAGTATATGTCGGCTACTTTTTGCACAGCTTGACGTGAGAATCGGCTACTTTTTAGGACGTCCCACAGTAATACTTGGGCGTCCTTATGCGATTGATCTGGGGTGAAGTTGGACAACACTCAACAGAAAAAAATTACCTCATACTAATCCGTTTTATACCATTCTGCATCCGAATCCGCAAAAAAATAATAGGTGAATGTCTGTGTGTGTGTGACAAATTCTCTTGCACTCTGCCCAGGCTTAGTTTTAAGGTTCTTGAATTTTGGTTTTTAAGGAAGGGGGGGGGGGTGCGTTTTCCAACCGATTTGCGTGATTCTTCTTTCGTTCGATTTAAAAATCTTTCGAGTTGCACACTATCTCACCAGAGTATCAAAATTAGCATGGGAATGGGGCGAGTGGGGAATAATATTCAGAAAATACATGATTTTTCAATATCCTTTATATCTTATTAATTGTACTCAAGCTTTGAAATTAAGGGAATATTCTCATTATATCTCTGGATTTTCATAATTTATTCTTTGTGTCTCTATGGAACTGATTAGTGGTGCCAGGGCACCATAAACCGCAAATTTCGTGGGTTTTTGTTGTGTTTCACCTTGAATAAGGTTGTGAACTTCCTCAGACTACCTACAAAAACTAACAGAGAACGTTACGACGGATGACCGCTTTGGTGTCACAATGGCACCATTGCCCGGTAATGTGGTGGGGGGGGGGGACTCGGATTTGCATGTTGGGTATCGTAGATCGTGGATTTTAAAATGCTGTTCAAATTGGGGAAGTCCATTATTTCTTACTCTAAATACTAACTAAATTAAATGAGTAAAACGAGGAGGAAGGTAAATAAAATTGCGTGTTTTATCGGCTACCAACTGGTTTAAATTTATCCAATGCTTTTACAATGGGACGTCCCCTGGAATGCATGCGTTACTTAACAATATGTTTGCTTTTTATACTGGATTTTATCGGTCCAATAAATAGGTCTTGAAATTATTGCACCTTCAAGATTCCTTCTTTCTTACATTAACGCCTACACTTACGTTTAACCGCCATTTAAAAGAGAAATGTTCAGTTGCGAAGTTCGCAATTACAAGTCTTTGGAAACAATAATTATTCATTTCTCACCCTAAAATCTCCTTTCCTGAAAAGAAAAAAGTGTTTGATGATGTTTCGCGATCAATCCTTTGCTACTCGTCGCAAGTTTGGGGCTTCACTCTAAATGTACTTGTGGAAGCAGTTTTGCGCTTTTTCATCAAAACTGTGTTTAATTTACCTAGGTGCACCCCTACCTACATTTTATTCCTAGAAACCGAACTGCAGCCCTTATAATATAAATAAGTATATAATATATAAATGTATATATTAGCCCTTATAATATATAAATATATTATATTTATACGCTCCGAACTCATTTCAATTACATTCTGAAGGTAATGAAGCTACCCAATGATCGCCTACCCAATTACTTAGCCAACAAATGTGTAGAGCTTAATGTATACTGGGCAAAACAGTGGGAGACCCTGAATGCTAAGTATGGTATCCCTGTGAAAAAAGAAGAGAATTTGGATGAATAGAAAACTCTTTTAGAAAAAAGTATCGGCATCATAAGTAAAACTATGTGTAGAGAATTTGAACATAAAGCACTCTGTTCGCAGAACCATCCCCAATATCTGGCGTTGAGATCAATGAGTAATTTGGTATCCCTGAATACATTAAAAGATTTTCAATAATTCAAGTGGCTTTTAAAAATCAGAGGCGACTTTAAAATATAGGCCATTTGACACAGACAGTCAGGTTTGTGACATCTGTAGCAGCGGGGAAGTTGAAAATGCTTTCCATTTTATTTCGAGGTGCAGCCCGTATGGTTCAATAAGAAGACGCTACTTGGGGAAAGATACTGTGAGGTGGCATCCCGGCTTAGGACTAGAACCTTGGTTGAGTATGGTTTTCTATCACAGAATAGAGAATATAAATAAAGTAAGGATAAGTACGAGTAATATTAAAACCTCGTAAATGAGTAGAGTTATATTAAAAGATGAGTAGATGAGTAGAGTAATATTAAAAATGTAATAAGAAAGAATTTTGAACTACATCAGCTATCAGTTATGTAGATTTAAATCGCCAGCTATCCTTTTCCCTTATTTACCATGATTGCAATGATCTAGAAACTTTTATTGTTATCATAATTTTCAGGCATAAGGTTTCTGTTCAGCGGTACTATTTCATTATAATTTTGGTTTATTATTTTCAATAATAAGCCTTTGGAATCGAGCAAGAAAAAAAAATGTTAACCCCCCCTCAAAATTTGATGTTTTACGTTTCAAGGTACGTAGAATCCGAAAATCGAATAAAAAAAATTCCATCCGTCCGCACTTTTCTTAGCAACACTGGACCGATTTGGTTCAAATTTGGTGTATGGGCTCCATTTGGGGTCTAGTTGTGCCGCGAAGCTTTTGGTTGATGTCAGTCACTACTAAGGGGTGAAAATTAAGGGTTGAAATTTTCAAGAGTGCCCTAGCTCGAAAACTCTCGAAATAAAGGTATCGTGTTTTCACCAATTTTAAATAGTATTGAATTTTAAAAAATTTTTGAGACCACCCGGAGCTCTGTAGGACAAACCGTTCGGTCCCTACGAGTACTTGAAGGTTTTCCTTCGATAAAACAGAATCACGAGTGTGAATCGCAAAAGAGGTCTAATCTCCATTCAAATTTTATCGGACTAAAATGCGATCGCTGTTCATTTCTTCGATTTGTATACAGTTTTGCCTTCTGCGTAACCAGTAATCAAATTTCCATATGAAGCTTTCTATTTTTCGAATCGAGTGTGAAGCGTTTAGTTCTTTCTAATAAACTTGATTGTGAAGGTGAGAAGCCAGTATGGTGTGGTAGGTAGTACCTACCAATAGTTGGTAGGTAAAAAAAATGTTGGTAGGTAAAAAACGCTGCAAATCATTGCCCAAAGGTTTATTATTTTCTGTATAGATCACCCTTCTGTATAGATCACTGGTTCTCCATCAATAGCATCTACCACCATCTGTATTCTCCCTTGACCTTTCCTCTCAAATTTCAGCTTCCTGCGTTCAATAGGATTGAAAATTGCTTCGGAGCTCACTCAGCTGATCAGTGCTCTTCCAGGCGTCTCCAGCATTCGAGAAGATCTTCTTCACTCTTCAGATAACTGATCAGCTGAAATGTTCTATAAGATACGATTTCCACTGAAAAAATTTCATAACTAGGCTATATTTTCAACTCAAACAAAAAACGCTGCAAATCATTGCCCAAAGGTTTATTATTTTCTGTATAGATCACCCTTCTGTATAGATCACTGGTTCTCCATCAATAGCACCTACCACCATCTGTATTCTCCCTTGACCTTCCCTCTCAAATTTCAGCTTCCTGCGTTCAATAGGATTGAAAATGGCTTCGGAGCTCACTCAGCTGATCAGTGATCTGAAGAGTGAAGAAGATCTTCTCGAATACTGGAAACGCCTGGAAGAGCACTGATCAGCTGAGTGAGCTCCGAAGCCATTTTCAATCCTATTGAACGCAGGAAGCTGAAATTCGAGAGGGAAGGTCAAGGGAGAATACAGATAGTGGTAGGTGCTATTGATGGAGAACCAGTGATCGTTTTCTGGTAAGGCAAACTCTGCAGACGGTCCAGAGTGACCAGGTCATTTGCATGCTGTATTAAAAAGTTGTAATAATTTCTATTTATATGTATATTAATAAAACATGTTTTTCATTCATTCATTCAGATTCCTTCTTTCTCTGTTTCATTTTCAGGTAAATTTACAATTAAATTTTATATAACACATAACATGTAATGTATATAACAACATAACACAACAAATTTTGTTGTGTTCCTGTCAGCTTGAATTGGATCAATCCTGTAATACCCTGAAATCGTGTGCTTCTATAATATGAAAAAACTCATGATATCGTAAGAGGATTGCTCCGAGTGCTTCCCTTAGCCCTTTATAATGGTAGGTAGGGTACCTATAGACTTGTCAAGGACTCCAAACATACAGACTGTTTCCTCTCCGAAAAAGAGAGAGCTTTCATTCCTTCATTCTTCTTTCCTCCCTTCGTTCCCTTTCCCCTCGGTGCTCCCGACTCAGAAAAATGACAAGCGAGTGCCCCCACAGGACAAGGGAACGCATACGGTGGTGGGGAGAGGCGCAGGGCTTCAGGAAGGTTGGTAGGCATGAGGCGGGTCAATACGGCGCCTTTGGATCTCAAGGGGAGGGGAGGTCAGTCTTGTGCTGTCTCCGATGTGATTTCGATACCCCCATCCAGGTTTGGGCATTGGCTTGAGTTCCAACGACACTTTCTTGAATCAAGCATCCCTTCAAAGGCGCTCATTTTCGATGGTTTTGGACAGCGGCGCGTTCGTTTCGGTGATATGTGAGTTTCGGGTGGGAAATTGTGTTGTATTTTAAAAAGGGAGTGCCCCGGCTGTCAGCTGATACCCATGGAAGAGCTAGGGAGACTCGCTTACTGCCTCCTTTGCTTTGCAGGTAAGTCCCGAACCAAGATATCAATCGAATCCTTAAACTCACCACACCTGTCACCCAACCACGCTGATCAACGCCACCCAATCTCGCCGCAGTCCCTCCATAACGTCTCTCCTGCCTTTCTGGACCCTGAATTCAGCATCTCACGACGATTCCACCCTTGAGCTGTCATTATTGCCTCTGTCACCCCCATGCTTGACTTTTCCTAGTCCTCGGTCACTCAGTCCAATCCATCCTTTACTACATCCCTCATCAAAAATGCAATACTTGTCAGTATGCTGTTATAAATTCTATAACGATAAGAAATCACGACTCTGGAGTTCAATAGCCCTCCCACGACTTGTCGCTGCTAAACCCATTTCTAAATTTAATAAATATCTGAAGAACAATCAATGAGCGAATCACCACCAGGTAGAGCTCAAGCCTACCGACCCACAAACCTGGTAGAAGTCCTATATTACAAATTGTTTGTTATCAGATCAATATTCAATATGCAGCAACATGTAGAAAGCACCTCCCTGTAAAATATGACTGCTTTAATCTCAAGTATGTTTGAGACATATGCTGCAGTTACACGACAGTTCGAAATTGCGTCCCAAAACCGGGATTCTTTGCGAGTCAATCAATGGGATGGAATCACGGGATATCGTCAGAAAACCACCAATCTGAAATCAATTAATCCACCAAATCTAATCAATTTAATTCCTACAATAAATGTTCTCTTTCTCAGTTGAATTAAATGCATCGCTCGTTCTTGAAAAAAATTTAATTCATAGAATAGTTTTGGGAAATTAGTCCGTCCTATCAGGCTAACATAAAGTACATTTATCAACTTTTTGCTAAATAAGAGTTATAATTATCGTAGCGTCACATCTTCAAATATTTCAGAAATCTTGGATAGAATCAAACTAACCCCATGTTGAGGTTTTTGAGTTTTGGTTCTGTGGTATATTCTGGAATTTTTTCATCGATTTACATAGCTACAAGGTGAAAAGTCGAGTTACAAGGAAGGAATGCAGGTCACCCCTCCAATTTTGGGGGATAGGCTGAAATCCCGCGTAAGATCGAGTATTTAGTTGTACAGTGGAGGATCCTCTCCTCTACTTGATAGGCCCCTAAAATGCAGCAAGCGACGTGCATATCTGTCATAAATTATGATGAAATAGAGTTTACTCCCTAAAAAATTGTGATAACTTAGCATATGAAATACATTTATGGAACAAAATGGCAAAAATGTTCAAAATTGATTTGTGGTCGCTCTCGTGTACCACGTTGGGCGTCTCGCAAAATTATTAGGAATAATATATGGCCTTCGTGGTCAAATTGGAAGTTTTTAGAATTTATAAACATCAATACAGGCTAGAACTTATTCCCGAAAATGTTGAAAATTCATAGCCTTTTCACAAATACACGAAGGCGCAATTCAAGTCCGCATAACTTTAGCGGTCGATTCAACAACTAATTTGCAACAAAAAATGTCTCCTAGCATTTTTTTTAACCCCTTGTTTTTTCCGAGTTTTTTCAATTTTAAGATTTTTTCGTGATATTGACTTTACGTTATTAAATTTGTAGTAATTCTCTTTATTTGCTGTGTGAATTCAAATTTGAGGAGGTTGCGCCGTCCTGTATGCCTCGACTTCCACGGAATTTATGAAATTCATATGCGATTAACCGTGGAATTTGAACAGAATTGATCCATTGGCTCCTGAGGAATCGGGGTTTGAGGAAAACCACCTCTACTGTCCGATGACGATGAAATTCGTAGAGGACCGTCTTCAGGTAGCTCCCAATCGGTTCAGAAAAACCACCTCTACTGTCCGATGACGATTAAATTCGTAGAGGACCGTCTTCAGGCTTACTGGCTCGAACTAGTAAGACACAAATCCAAACGGTTCAGGTAACTCCCAATCGCAATGAAGGAGAAAATGCATTTGGCTCACTGTCAGCTAGGACGATGATGTACGCAATCTACTCAGATAGAAGGAGTCATGCGAAGTCTTCATTCTACGTGGGAGTATTAGCCCAGGCAAATTAGGTTTATTGCGGCCTAAATAATTAGCACAAACTGGAAATGGTTTAAATCCATCCTGGGTCACCCAAATTAGTAATAACTCGTTATTAGTAACTCGAACACTTGCTGTTTGAAAGACTAAACATTATTCTTCTATTCTCATGAATATAAATATGAGTAAAACGAAATATCTACTCATTGGGAATGGGAAGGAGGGCATACATATCAAATCTCATTTCATGGTTTTTCATTGTTGTGGTGGCCCTTCCAGCTGTTCGTGTCAAATTGGACAGGGTGACTAGTTTTCGTTACCTCGGTATTATGATTGAAGAGGATCTAACGTGGAAAACGCATGTAGATGTTATCCATAAAAAATTGAGGAGTCTTCTTTATGTTTTTTATTAGGTATGTTAGAAGAGTATTCAGACGAGACAAGCTTCGTCAACTTTATATGGCACTTGTTCAATCAATCATCGAATACGGCATTGTAGCATGGGGGTGTACATATCCGACGCATTTAGAAAGAATAAATGTTATGCAAAGATATATCTTGAAGGTTATTATGAAAAAAAACGCTTCTTTACTCTAGCGTAGATCTTTTAAACGAGTTTAAGGTATTCACCCCCCGCCAACTGTTTTTAAAATCGCTTCTACTAATGTTCCATCGCAACCCAGGTATAGTCCGTGATAGCCATCAGCATGACCATCATACCCGTTTCAGATTGGTTGGGAATGTGGTTACGCCTAAGCATACGCTTTCACGAACTGCTAGATCCCCACAGTATGTGATGTATATAGTTCATCGTATCTTGAGTTCAACCCTTAAATCCCCAAGTAAACTTACACGCTCTGAATATAGAAAAGAAGTAATTGAGTGGATACTGCAATAATTGCTCCTAATTATTATAGGAGCAATAATGTGATCGATTGAGAGAAAATAACTGTTTTTTGTTTGTTTTTTCTGAATTTTATAATCAAATTTTAGTTTGGCGCGGCTCTTGTGGCATTTTGCCTTCTGCCTCGCAATAAAGTTGTTTTATTTTCTAAGTGAAAATGTGTTTGAATTAATTTATATAATGAGTTGTACAACTTAAGAAATAAATAAATAAATAAATAAAGGTAGATAGGTCCTTCGAGACCTTTCTCAGCAAATAAGGGCAGGACAATAGTTCAAATTTTCACAATAATTTTAAACTGAAATGGTAATGTTAGGTCATTATTTAACATCATCTAGGTACGTTACATCTACTATCAAAATTTTCCTCCCACGTTGGTACTGTAGTACTATTGAATTCCCTATCATATAATATGTGAGGCACATCATGGCCTCTCCATAATATGGAGGCCATTACCATTTCAACGGAATCGGACTAAACACGTAAAACGCGAGTGGAAAATTTCAAATTTCAATTTCAAATTTTCCACTCGCGTTTTACGTGTTTAGTCCGATTCCGTTGAAATTTTCCGGTAATTGCTGCGGGTTGGCGTGTAGATGGTCCCCTATGAAAATAATCACCACCGGACTAATGAAAGCCACTGCGTATCCACAAACGTGAATTTCCTTGTAATAGCCATAACTTCTACATTTCTCATCCGATTTGGTTGAAATTCTCAGGGATTGTGCGAATTGGGGTGTAGATGGTTGAAAATCATCGCTCCCGGACAGATAGTAGCCACTACCTGTAATAACGATTTTGATGAAAACTTCAGAGATTTGATGGGTTGGTCGCTTATGGGGATAGTGCGAGGGATTGATGTTTTGTGATTAACTACTATGCATCGGATCAGCTATATAAGCGGGTTATGGATACGAGGAAGCTATGTGCTACACCCACTTGACAGGCGTCTTTTCTTTCAATCCATCTCTTTAATTAGGCTTTACATTATTTCGAACTGATTTAGTTGACTGCGCTAACCTTCAAGTATTTACATCCCGATAATCTCGCCCCTCTACATTTTTGGTTTATTATTTTCAAAAATGAATCTTTGGAATCGACCAAGAAAAAAAATTTTTAACACCCCCTCAAAATTTGATGGTTTACGTTTCAAGGTACGTAGAATCCAAAAATCGAATAAAAATTTGGCCGTCCGTACGCCGTACGCGGCACTTTTGCCACTTAGCATTGACCGATTTTGATGAAATTTGGTATGTAGGCTCCATTTGGGGTCTAGTTGTGCCCCGAAGCTTTTGGTTGATATAGGTCACTCCTAAGGGTTCCAAAATCAATTTTGAAATTTTGAAAACGCCCTAACTCAAAAAATTTCGATATAAAGGTATTGTTTTTCCTTCGATTTAAGATTCTATGGAATTTTTAGAATTTTTTGAGACCACGCGGAGCTCTGTAGGACAAACCGTTCGCTCACTACGAAAATTTAAGTGTTTATATTGAAATATATATATATATATAAATCAAAACACGAGTGTGAATCGCAAAAGAGGCCTAATCTCCGTTCAAATTTTAGCTGACCAAAATGCGATCGATGGTTGGTGATTTTGATTTTTTTTTATTTAAAAAAAAAAAATTTGATTTTTTTCGATTTTTTTTCTCATTTTGGATGGTTGGTGATTTTGTAGACGAGTGATCTATATAAAAAAATAAACCGTTGTGTAATAATTTGCAGCGTTTTCAACTTGGTTCAGGAGTAAATCCTTTGAACGGTGTAGAAATTCGTACGAGATTCGTCGAATCCCTAAGGAGTCGTTTGGGTACCCAAATAATTTGTTTTTTCTGGATCCGCTTTCTCAGGAATGTTCACTCCTGTAGAAATTGCCGTTTTCGGAGATGAACGTATCTCACCCAAGTGAGCTTGAACTCTGGAACGAACACTCGAACCGTTTGCTACGGATAATGAGTTTGCTACGGATTCAGTTGTGCTTAACTTTTGGGAGCTTGACCCTCATTGTCCTGAGGTATCTTTTCGGAAGTTCGATTTTTTAAGAATTCTGCAACACTGTTCAACCACTTTCAAGCCAAAACCGACATTCTTTTAGCTACCTTCGTACTTCAATTATAGTGTAAAAAAAGACAAACCATCGATCCCTGAGATAATATCGTGTTAAAATCCGACCCATTTCTACCATGAACTGGGGACAGTGAAGGTCAGTTTCATGAATTAGTTAGTGGGCTAACAATTTTATTTGTTTGTTTCTGATTTTATTTCGTTTATTTATTTATTTCGAATAAAAAGTTGCTGGTTCCGTCTAGCTTAAGTTGGATATAACGAATTTTAAGTATCTAGTTCTAAAATAACTATAGCCCCCCCCCCCACTCTGAATTACCTGTCTTTTTAGAACCTCACTATACCCACCTCCCTCACCTCCTGAGTTGTTCAAAAATATACCATACGGTTCTCATCAAATTAACAAATTTCACATACATCTCGATCTAAACTAGCAATTTTATGCCATTTAATTGTTCAAAATACACCAAAATCTTGAAAAATATTTTTAAAAAACAATTTTTTTTTAACAAGTGGGAAATTAAGGGTTAAAAATCTTGAAATTTCGGTTTTTTTCAGTTTTTTACTTACAGCTTGATAATTTCCCTCATACCAAAGTTGATTTACTCATAAGTTTCAATCGGTTCAGCAGTTTTAGCTCAATCGAGCCCCGAAGTTTGGCGATGTTTCCCAACTTTGCTGGTCATGTTCAAACTCCTCAAACACGGCTACTCCAAATATTAAAAAAATTCACAAATCAAAGCACCTAGTGAAGCATCAAATTCTGCGTTAGGAGAAATTCGGTCACTCTTACACAGAGATTAAAATACAGTTCGAAAGTATTCGGTAATAATGCGATGTTCTATCTTATGGTTGTGGACCTTTCTCGTATACTGAGAGTTATTTTTGATTATTCAAGGAAGTATTCATTTAGTACTTCTACTCTATTCATTTAATATATCTACAAAACCTAGAATTATTGCTTGTTAGCTCATTAATGATATTTTATTTTTTATCGTATAATTTAATGAAATGTTCATCAAGCAGGAACCTTCCAATTATGATTTCTCTCTTGAACTGTCTGATTCACACAACTCGCCACTTCCGCACGTCCTCCACCTTTCTCTATTATTTAGGTGCCTATCAGCAATGGTTGTTCATTAATTATTGTCCGTACAGCCTGTTGGTATTCCATATCCCTCTACTGTGGGTTTTACACTCCCGTTGGATTGCATTAACGATATGAACGAATATTCATTCAAGAGCTCAACATAAAACTCGTAGATATTTTATATGCATTTAAAATTTCGTCGATTAACCCATTTCAAGCCAAGGATAGAAAAGAGTACTGAGAGGAAGAGATGAACTGTTTTACAGGATGGCGGCCGAAATAAGGCATAATTTTCTCACCAATTGAGAGAGAAAATACTCCAAATTTTATGAATTTCACAATTTATCGGGATTTAAGAGCCCTCAGTCTTCCAAATCTATGTGACTTATACAATTCATTGTTGTTGGTAAAATGTAAAAATCTATTTTATGGGCCGGAATCCGTTTTGACTCGTGGCCCAGAACGCTCAATCGCCCAGGATCGAATTTGAGCCATTATAATAATTATAATTATAATTATAATTATTATAATATATTATAATTATTATGCTTTTGGCCAAAAGGCCTCCTTTTCAAAAAAAATTCCCAAATCGCATCGAGCTCCCTAACGTCGAAACATTTTTTTGACGAGCTTAGGAACAGCATGAACGAGAAAAAAATTTCTACGAAGATTTTCCACTATTTTCAATTTAAAAAAAAAGTCGATGCGAAAACGCATCAGTGGCCGGAAATGGGTTAAGAAGCACCTTAGGCCACTTTTCAAGGAGAGTATACTCATTGATTAGAGCAATACTGACTGTAATATAAGAACAAAGTTATTGATTAAAATAATATTGAATATCATATAATATAATGTGGACGAGAAACTCGATTAAAATCCATGTATGCTCTATCTATGTAAAATCTATGTAAAATTAGTTTATCTACAATTTCTCTTGAAAAGTTGCCAGTATTCAGGTACATTGGGTTGGTTCTTAAGCGACGACAGGACTGTTTAATGTACAGGGTTTCTACCATTGAGACTGAACAAACTTCAAGGATCAATTTTTTATCCGCTCAAAATGACTTTTTTTCCACTTTGAAGTTGTTTTTCGTGTTTTCGACCTTGTGGAACTAGGATGGTTATAACTCCCTTATTTCTCATGCAAATTCGAATCTGATTACAAGTTGAGAAGAGCGTTAAAGTTTCCTATTCGTTTTGTGGGCAACCCAATTTTTAAAGCCATTTATAAAAGTAAAAATAGGTCAAAGTCAATTTTTTTCTCGGGAATCATCCTTTTTTAGGCGAATAATTCTTTTAATGAATAGCACTATCATGGTGCACTAAGCGGGAAAAACTCCCCCAAGATCTCAGTTTCCAACGGTGGTTGGAATTTCCAGTCTTAAGGTTTTAGAGGAAACTTTCTTGACAAAATTGAGTTTTATGCGAAATAACCTGATTCTCTGGCATATTTCGCTATATTCGCTATATTCGGTGCAACAAGATCAAACTTCCACTCGCATTTTACTTTTTAGACCTTCCTGAACAATTTTGGTTCCGTGTCTGTCTGCCTGTGTGTCTGCAAACCCTAGTAAAAGACGTAATAATACGAAGCTACTGTCCGATTTTGATGACATGTTCATCGATGTGCGGGTTGGCGCGTAGGTCCTCTATGAAAATCGAAGTCAAAGTATTAAATTTTCAAAATCAAATTCAAAAATTTATTTTTTTTCACTTTTTTAGGTTGATTGTTTGCACGTAATAAGTAGCGCTGTTGTGGGACACTCAACGGAAAAACTACCCAAGGATCCCACTTTCCCTACGCTGCCGTGCTAAGCCAGAAAGTTGAAACTTGAAAATTTGACCAAATTGAGTTATTGGTACCCGGGGGTTTTGGGGGTCGATTTCTATCGATTTTCGGAATTTTAGAGTCGTATCTCTCAAACAAGCCTCTCGACTTTCGCGTTAAGGCGTGTTAACTTTATTTTGCTAAGAAACTAGTCGTATCAGAGCGATTCAGAAGAAGAAAACTCCTATCTTGACACTGATACGGGGATCTCCCTATTTCGACGATACGACATCTTGCATTAAATCGGCATGATACGACTTTTTGCCTCTGAAGACTCAACATTTAGTGGTGACTTTACGTTTATACTCTAAGTGAATAAACGTTTATTTTGATTGATTCAGCAGTTTTTTCTTACACTCTGAACAGAGATATGAAATACGATTGACTTTGAGCCAAGTAGGAAATAATCAATGTGAAATGGTTTCTTGAATTAAAATGTTAATTCAAATGAATTAATGTTTCAAGAATTAAAATGAACAGAATATTCGTAACTTCGGGTTTACGAGAGCGTAATATCTTATCATCGTTTTTTGACAATTTACACTCAATAATGTTTAATTTTGACCCGGAAATCGATTCGGCTACTAATTTCTTTTAACCCATTGGTGCCCAGCTGGCTAGTAGCTGAACGGCAAACCTGGTCTCACAATTCTCCCAATTCTTGGTGTAATTTTGATTCTATTATTTACTTTTTGGTCTTACAAGCTACCTAGATTCTCTACCATGTTAGTAGAGCATTCAGTTTGAAGTTTTTCTCAGTGTGGTTTATTCAGTCTCCAAGATAAGTGACAATCTGGTCGTCGACGGGCTGCGGCATTTATTGTCATAACTACTTCAAATTCTTATTTTGACGGTATTTCTTTGCATAGTTTTAGATTATGGTTGTTACCCCACTAGAACAGTTCATAACTGAGTAAATATCCCTTGGTAGCTCTGTAAAAAACTGAACTGTATCATGGTGTTCCCAAATTAGCCCTCTGGGCACTTGGCGACGCTTTCGTATACACATAGTCATCATAAGTATGCCGTGAACACTATTCTAACAGATCTGATATTTGATAAATTTTGATTTGAGATGACATTGCTTCGTTCATTATTACCATCCGATGATTTTACCATCATATAATTTCTTATATTTCATTCTTTGTAGACCGGAGTATGAAGTATAATTTCTTATATTTCATTCTTTCAAGACGCGATCAACCCTTTGTTGGGGAACAATGAAGTATAAGAACCAAACTCAGTTGAAATAAATTCAAAATATCCGCCAATTTCTGTTGAAGAATTAAATGTTTTGTGGATATTTCAGTCCTCAGAGGTTTATTGTTCTGGGAGCAATTGCCGGACATGTACACGCTGTTTGCTGCATTGGCGTAAGAAACAAGAAATGGTGATGGGCGGTATTTTCATTTGGGATAGACGCATCTACCCAAAAAGGGTGGATATTGTCATAGAAGAGTTCTCAAGTTCCTCAACTACAGTTTAGACGGAATTGGCCCACACGTTTTTGATAGGCTAAGCTGTCGCCTGGAGACATCCAGGGACTTCTGGAAGATCGATTTCTACATCTAGGGTGAGCGATGCAATGATAATATATAGACCACCAGATTTTGTATACGGAGGGGAAGAAAATGAAGAGATACGCAGGAATAAACTGCACTGCTTGAGTATGCGCCATGTGCAAGTTCAAGCAGGGAACGTGCGTTGACTATTTCAATACATTCCACTCAAAATTTTCGAGATAATACGCTAGTTGCCCCATTCTTTCGTTTATTCGACAAAATTTACTATTTACAACTTTTTTGTGACGGTTTTTTGGTTTCATATTCTTCAATAACTGTTGAAAAATTATCGTTCGTGACTGAGTATTACTTTCCCAAAACTGCTAGTGCTGAGTGCCCAGAGGGCTAATTTGGGCACACCCCTTTAGAACACCTTTTCGTACGCCGAAATTTTTAAAATTATTTTTCTAGTGCTTCTAGGCGTAATATGAGGCTTCTTACCAAGTTTCATCAGAAATTTTAGAAAAAAATAATTACGGGCACTAATGGGTTAAGAATAAACCTATACTTGTGGTAAAAGGAGGAAAAATAATCACGCGAAAGAAGTATTTCGCCACGAAACCTGTGAGGTCGTTTTCCCGAAAGTTGGGTGAAGTCAAGATGCGTCTTTCTGGCTTAGCACGGCAGTACGGTAGTAATACATTTTTTCATTGAATTCGATTAACATTTGTAAAATGGACGATTTGAAGCAGGAAAATAGGGGTTGTAGAGTTGGACCCTCAAGATGTTATGCTCAACTTAAGTGTGGACACCCTGTATTGTATGTATGCCCGTGAATATGGTGCATTTCGGCTATTCGAAACTTCGTTCCAAAGCCGAGATCCTTAGCGATTGGCTCATTGAATCTCAACAAAGCTGCTACTATGACTGAGAGGAGGTATGTGTCGACAGGAACCATGTGGTGCAACGTGCCTTCAAGATTTCGTGCCAAACAGGCGTTAAGAGCTACATCCGGATCAATAAATTAACCGCGATACTCTTGGAGTGACTATTGTATCGAAGTCAACATCGTAAAGTCGGGAGCGTCCGGGAATTTGTTACGGAGTTCGAATTGTGTTGAATGAATAAAACATTCTATTCCCCATAAGAGCTAAAATATTTACATATGGAACCAATTAATACATAATATGTATATGTATATATAATCTATTATATGATATATATTATATATATTATATATTATATAATTTTTGTAAATCAATTTTTGAAAGAACGAAGGATTAATATTATAAACTAATGCAAAACATTGCTTCAGGAAAATAAGGTAGCCTTCACGAACAAGATGTACCATAAAATACCATCCTAGCCCTTTTATATGAGAGACACCACTAATGAAGTGCAGGTGCTTACTCATTCAAGTTGAAAAACTTCGAAGGTAAAATTGCATCAATATGCAGGTTCTTGAGAATCGGTCAGGGGGAATAATAGATGTGTTTAGGCCAACGTTTCGTACAATTTATGGTACATCTTCAGGGCAAAAAAAATGGAGTGAAGGTGGTGACCCTCAGATGCACGATGAATGAAACACGAGTTGTAAATGAATGGAACGAAAACCCTCAATGGAATAAAAACCTAGCAGTTTTGAAGGTAGAATTGGAGCAATTTGATAAAATTCGCCTTGTGCGGTGTAAAAACTGCTCTAAGGCGATATTTCTTTGATTTAATTCAAATTGTTGGTTGAAAATTATCAGCAGACCAATTCCTGACTATTCTGACTGGACGCCTTTGGCTAATAATAACTCGGGGGTATCTTTCGCACTCACTCTCAGTGATGAAATTAATATAAGGGATATGTTGTACATAATCCCGAAAAATAAAAAAAAATAAATAAAATTATCTCACAAAATAAAATAAATAATAATTATTTGTTAATTATTAACAAAAACCAATTCTAAAACTGACGGTGGCGAACCACCTACTAAAACCACTAGTAGGTAACTACTAACCACTACTAACCACCTACTACTACTAGTAGGTAGGTACGCAGTGTTGGCTACAATCTGTAGGGACAAGTAGCATATCCTACCAGATCGCCTACCAAATCATGTTATGGATGACGAAGGACCTCAGTGCCAGAGGTTCACTTGGAAGACTTCTCTTCTATTACCTAACTGTTCAATTTTCCTCATAATTGGATGAGCACTTAGTAGTCCTGATGACCTCCTATAAAGTAACTTTTAAAATAGTAACTTAAAAAAAACTTCCGCTACCTTGGTAGATTTGGCAGCAAAAAACGCTGCAAATTATTACACAAAGGTTTATTATTTTTCTATATAGATCTCTCGTCTGCAAAGAACACGGTTTTGCCATTGTTACTACCAACCAACATGAAGAAAAAATTTCAGCTAAAATTTGAACGGAGATTAGGCCTCTTTTGCGATTCACTCTCGTGTTTCTGATTCATCGTACTTTCAACCCTTGAGGCCTCATAAGGAGCGAACGGTTGTTCCTACAGAACTCCGCGTGGTCTCAAAAAATTCTATACAATCTTAAATTGATGGAAAAACAATACATTTATATCAATTTTTTTGAGTTAGGGCGTTTTCAAAATTTGAATCCTTAGAAGTGACCTACACTGTGAACTGCATCAACCAAAATCTTCAGGGCCCAACTAGACCCCAAATGGAGCCTACATACCAAATTTCATCAAAATCGGTCAATGCTAAGTAGCAAAAGTGCCGCGTACGGCGGACGGACGGCCAAATTTTTTTTTCAATTTTGCTTCCGAGTCTACCGAGGTAGCGGAAGCTTTGTTTTCACTTTTCAAGGACGAAAAAAAAGTTCTCCAAAATCAAAATTTTCACTCGCGTTTTGCGTTTTAGACCTTTCTGAACAATTTTGGTTCCGTGTCTATCTGTCTGTCTGTCTGTCCGTCTGTCATGAATTCCTTGTAACGCGCATAACTATACGAAGTTATTGTCCGATTTCAATGAAATTTTCAGGGATAGTGCGGGTTGGTTTGTAGACGGTCCCCTATGAAAATCATCATCCCCGGACTGATAGAAGCGATTGCGCATGCGCAAACTTGAATTCACTTGTAACGTCCATAACATCTACATTTCCCATATGATTTCAATGAAATTTTCAGGGATGTTACAGATTAGTATTTAGATGGTCCCCTATGAAAATCATAGAGAATGCTTATTCATAGAGGGATGGTCCCCTGTGAGAATCTCAAATCCTATTCATTAATAATAATAGTAATAATATATTTGTAAGTCACCAGTAATTGGTATTACATCGTCAAATTTCCAATAGGTAGTAATCGTGAGAAAAAAAAAACAACAACAAAACAGTGCGAAACATCCAACACAAATAATCATCTAACATAGATTGAGATAACTCAAGTCATATGATAAAAGGTAGTTCCTAGTAACTTATTTATAAGGTTAAATTGCATCACTAGGCCTGAATAGCTCAGAGGGTAGCGCATAGAGGTCCCGGGTTCGAATCCCAGCCGAGGCTAAGTATTTTTTTGATCCAATCACTTGGTACTCACTTAATTTTTCATCCGAATTTTATGAAATTTTCTAGGATTGTCCAGATTAGCGTGTAGATGGTCCCCTATGAGGGTAGTGAAAGGTACTTAGAGATTGGTGTTTTGAGATTATCTACTATGCATCCGATCATCTCTACAATCTGGTTATGGATACGAGGAAGCTATGTGCCACACCCACTTGGCAGACGTTTATTTCTTGGTCGATTCCAAAGGTTCATTATTGAAAATAATAAACCAAAACAAAGTAACTTTAATGTAACTGCTAAGAATACTTAAAAGTATGCTTTATTTTTCATAGGGAACCATCCAGAGTCTCATCCACCCAGTTTCTGACAAATTCATCGAATTCGAATGGAAAATGTAGAAGTTAGGGATGTTGGAGGTTGTTAAGTTTGCGCATGCGCAGAGGCTACTATCCATCCAGGAGGGATGATTTTATAAGGGAATCTGCACACGTGACTTCTCGATGTCCGCTACAACGGTTTTGTGGACACACGAACCGTCTGGAAGTCACACAAAACCATATTTTTGAGGAAGTTCTAAAAAGTAAAAGGCGTGTGGAAATTTTGATTTCGGAGCTTTTCATATTCTTATACCTGGGTGAGCTTGAAGCAAAAAACCTTTGGTGGTTGGTAAGTACTGTGAAGAATTCGACGTGGAATGGTAGTTCGAAAATGTTGGATGGTATGGTTTGGGTGACTCTGAGGTACAAAATAGAAGAAATATGTTGCATAAAGTACCATCACAAAATCATTCTCTTCATTATTTTCTTTTAGAAATTTGTTCCCGTTCTAAATTCAAACTTCAAAGAGCATCATTATCAGCCCAGCGCAACTTATTTAACAGTTTCTTGAGTAGCTTGAAAACTTCTTAACGATCTCTCCATCTTCCGACCGGAACTTCATTCAGAAAACTGGACGATCAAGAACCATTCATCTGCCGAGTTCAGTGGGCTGAAGCTTTCTCACAAAGCAGTCACCCTCTCAAAGTTTCTTTCTGATCAGATTGCTATGGAATTCATTTTCAATTATTCTAGAACCAATTTCCAACCTCCTTCCTACCTGCAGCAAAATTAGCCGACTACGTCATATGAAAAAGTTGTTCTTCTAATAAACGAGTTTGTGGCGAAAAATGTACGGAGGCTGGTTCAGGTAATGTTTGAAAATTTCGTTAAAATCGGGCAGTTTTTTGGTGCAGTAGGTCAAAAACATTTGGATTCTCCAAAATTAAAATTTCCACTCTTATTTAGCGTTTCAGAACTGTTTTCGTTCAGTGTGAATACGGTCAATCCTTGTCCCTAACATAACTACCTACTAGAAATCATGGTCCGAGTTTGATGGAATTTCTGGGTGTCTAGACGGTCCCTTGGACTATTTTTCAACATCGGACAAACAGCAAACACATTCGCGATTTTACTTAATTATCATTTCTCACAATCCGATAGTTCATATTAGGAGGGAAGTATGGAGCTGAACCCTAGAAGAATGCACATTTCTTCAAGATCAGAACAGAAGGAGTCATGATACAAGAGCAAACAAAAACGCTGCAAATTATTACACAATGGTTTATTATTTTTTATTTTTCTATATAGATCACTCGTCTGCAAAGCCACCAACCATCCAACTTGAAGAAAAACATCGATCGCATTTCGGTCAGCTTTAATTTGAACGGAGATTAGGCCTCTTTTGCGATTCACACTCGTGTTTCTGATTTATCGTACGTCCAAACTTTAAATTCTCGTAGTGAGCGAACGGTTTGTCCTACAGAGCTCCGGCTGGTCTCAAAAAATTCTAAAAATTCCATAGATTCTTAAATTGAACCAAAAACAATACCTTTATATCAAAATTTTTTGAGTTAGGGCGTTTTCAAAATTGATTTTGGAACCCTTAGAAGTGACCTACATCAACCAAAATCTTCGGGGCACAACTAGACCCCAAATGGAGCCTACATACCAAATTTCATCAAAATCGGTCAATGCTAAGTGGCAAAAGTGCCGCGTACGGCGGACGGACGGCCAAATTCTTATTCGATTTTTGGATTCTACATACCTTGAAATTTCCGTACCATCAAATTTCGAGGGGGTGTTAAAAAAAAAATTTTTCTTGGTCGATTCCAAAGGTTCATTATTGAAAATAATAAACCAAAATCATCAACATATTCGCATAATAATAATAATAATCACTTTTATGCCATCTATAGTAGGCATGGTCCTGTGTATTCTATGTGTAGAACCTCTACTTCCCACTCGACTCAGGCTTTTTTTCATCTTTGCTGTAAATATCACTGTACCAGCCTGTTGTCTTCGCGGTTTTCTCAATAGGATGAAATGCGGCAGATGGAACGTGGGAAAAGTTTGTACAATGTTACACTATCGGCACCGGGGAGAGACTATTGTGACAGCGGCTGCTTGACATTCTTTAGTCAAATGTAAACTGATACCTAAACAAACAAGAGGGTGTCGATGACGGAGTGCGGGCCGCTCAGATAAGCCCTTGACAACAAGTGATACTTGTTGAAAAGGGTCATTTTGACTCACGCAATGTTGAACCGATTTTGGTTGATAACTTCAATGATACCTACGTTTTTAACGTATTCAACAGCATCAAGAAGGAATTCGCGGCAAGGAAGTGTGATTACGATTGATAACGTAGGTGTTGATGGGCGGTGGGCTCATAACTACTCGGTGGTTCAATATTTCACCATCTATGCCTACTTGAATATTTGAACAATTTCGGTGCTACCTACGGTTATGATACATATCGTATATGTACAATAGAAAACTCTATTCTTCTTTCTTTAACGTTTTGCTTTTATTAAGCTCATAAACTTTTTTCTTACAATTGCAACTATACAACAATCTCAAAACATCACATGAACACTAATTTAGGGCCAAAATATCACATGACGAAATTAAACTCTGAAATAATAAATTTTGATGCCAAATGAAATCAATCAATAAATAAATCTCGCTTTCGCGACAATATATTCAACTCCAAGAAGGTTTTTTGACGTGATAACGTCTTATAAATTGGTTTACCGGGAGACACTTCAAGAAACTGCGTTACGCTCCGCTCACAGAGGGGGTGCAGCTCGGCGCTCCCTAAAGGCGGGCGGCCCCTCCCCTTCCCCGGCGCTCACAAAAGCGGGAGCGCCCCGCCCCCCTTCCCTGGCACTCACTCCCCCCCCACCCATGGGAAATACCTATTCTGTGCAACTTGACAAAGAATTTTATTTTATTCTTCTTCCTACTATACGAATGAATATTAACATTAAAATTATTTTACCACTCAAAGTCGTTGTCACGTAAAACTTTCGCCCGTATACCGACTTTACAGGCAACAACACAGGGGGTTTTTTTCTATATAGATCACTCGTCTGCAAAGCCACCAACGATCCAACATGAAGAAAAACATCGATCGCATTTCGGTCAGCTTTAATTTCAACGGAGATTAGGCCTCTTTTGCGATTCACACTCGTGTTTCTGATTTATCGTACGTCCAAACTTTAAATTCTCGTAGTGAGCGAACGGTTTGTCCTACAGAGCTCCGGGTGGTCTCAAAAAATTCTAAAAATTCTATAGAATCTTAAATTGAAGGAAAAACAATACCTTTATATCAAATTTTTTTGAGTTAGGGCGTTTTCAAAATTTCAAAATTGATTTTGGAACCCTTAGAAGTGACCTACATCAACCAAAAGCTTCGGGGCACAACTAGACCCCAAATGGAGCCTACATACCAAATTTCATCAAAATCGGTCAATGCTAAGTGGCAAAAGTGCCGCGTACGGCGGACGGCGTACGGCGGACGGACGGCCAAATTTTTATTCGATTTTTGGATTCTACGTACCTTGAAACGTAAACCATCAAATTTTGAGGGGGTATTAAAAATTTTTTTTTCTTGGTCGATTCCAAAGGTTCATTATTGAAAATAATAAACCAAAATTGAAAAGGACCTCACTGGACTACGAAGAGATGTCCACAGTGCTCTGTGACATCGAAGCAATTGTAAATTCAAGACCATTGACGTATATATCCGAGGATTCAAAAGATTTAGCTGCCATCACTCCTTCTTTGTTTCTACAAGAAGTTAGAGGGATTGACGTACCTGATCTTGATTTGATTGACAACCTGAATCTGCAGAAGAAAGCTCAGTACAGATTCAAATTAAAAAACGAGCAAATTGAATGCTTGGGAATGCTCGAAAACAGGAACTCCAAACGCCGAACAAGGGGTCCAATAGTTGGCGAACTCGTACTGATCGGCAGTGAGGACAACAGACGGATTTCCTGGCCTATGGCTCGCGTCAAAGAAATTTTGCCCAGCAAAGATGGAGCAACACGACTTGTGCGTCTGACGACATCTTCAGGCGAGTCGCTAAGGCCAATCCAGAGACTCCATCCCCTGGAAGTTCAAGAGGAGTCGAAGATAGAAGAGAAGAACGAAACAAGAAAAGGACGTCGGATAGTGAAGCCAGCAAAATATCAAGACTGAAGATGAAATTAATCAACTTGAATTGATTTAGGTGGGAGAATGTTCGAAGTTACCTACCTAAGTTCGATGGCTTCAAATTAGAAACTATGAACGAATGCGTCGCGTTGCCAAGGAGCGGTTAAAATGACGTGGGACTTCGAAATTAGCAAAAACATTATTAGAAAAAAGTTCCGATTCCGATTGACTGTATGTTAGTAGCATTGTAAAAAGTTGTATCTTATTGGTAAAATAAAGTAGTTTAAAATAGTTCTCAAAACCAGGTTCTGAGTTTTCCTCGAGTAGACATAGAATAGACATCTCCGTTCTGAACACTTCTCATCTCAAAATTTTCAAAAAAAAAATTAAAAGTTACAAAATCTCCGAAAAAAGTAGTAATAAAAAACTATACTCTTGCCTTTATTTAAAGAGCTCTGGGATTTTTGAAGGCCCCGAAGGTTCGGCATCGCTGCAAGAATCCGAGCCCCAGCGGAAGGTCGAGGTATACCTGCGCGACCCCTCCGCCCGTGAACCCCCCCAGCCACCCAACAGTTTACCCTCTTCTGCAAATGCACACTTGATTCACAAATTATTTCGATCATCCCATCACCAAAATCGTGATCAGCGAGAAAAATTGAACATATCGAGTATAAACTCGAGGCAGGTACGATTAAAACTCAGCAGCCCTCTCCCGGCCAATCCACCCAAACGAATTACGCCCTCTTCGCCGAATTACAGGAAATTTGGACTCATTTTCATCAGAATAATTAGTACGTTACGAATTTAAATTACAAAAAATGTTCACCGAACGATAAATAATTAAATTGTATGTTGATAGAAGAGGAAGAAGGAAGAGGGATGATGGGTTTTGACCGCGAAGGGTTGTGACCGTTTTCACCGCAAGGTTTCACCGCAAGGATTTTCACCGCAAGGTGAGCACCTTGCAACTTTGCCACCTCTGGCAGGGAAGGGGTTTTGGAACCCGCGGTCCAGAGCTCTTTAAATAAAGGCAAGAGTATAAGATAATAATAATGAAATTAAAAAATCACAGCAACTGCTCGAAATTACCTCCTTTTGCCTGCAGACAAGTAACAAGTAACTTTATTTTTTTATAAGTAGGTTTTTAGATGAGAAGCTTATTGATTTTTTTTTTTTTTACATTAAAGTAGTAAAGTTGTACCCACCTACTTTCCAACATTTTTTTACTGTACAAAATATTTTTTAATTACTATACAAAATCTCCGAAAAAAGTAGTAATAAAAAACTAAGATAATAATAATGAAATTAAAAAATCACAGCAGCTGCTCGAAATTACCTCCTTTTGCCTGCAGACAAGTAACAAGTAACTTTATTTTTTTATAAGTTTTTAAATGAGAAGCTTATTGATTTTTTTTTTTTTTTTTTTACATTAAAGTAGTAAAGTTGTACCCACCTACTTTCCAACATTTTTTTACATTTAGAAGAGAGGAATTTATTTTTAACCCTGCCATAGCCGGTAAGAGCCCGTGTAGCGAAAGGGGGAGGGAAAATTAAGTCCAAAAACATTATTTTTCCTTCTAAATTTGGTAACATATCGATGAAATCGATGAAAGGACCTCACTACCCTCGTTTTCAACCCTCGTCTCCCCCCCCCTCCCTCACCTGACTACCTACATATTCTGGAATGCATTCATTGATAAACAATTTTTTTAATGCAATTGAAACCTTCTCATGATATTTCATTTCATTTTATAGGGAAAATGTTGACCTGAATGTGGGATATTATGATTATTAATGTGATTAACGAGTTGAAATACAATACGGGGTCGTATCGCGGTTTTGCCCCGAGCGAGGAAATAAACCCTTGCTGTCGAGGGACGTCCAAAAAAGCTCTCATTCGTTTCACAATGTAGGATGAATAGATTTTTTTTTTTTTTTTAATTGCAAAACTGTTTCACTGCGTCGTATTTTCCCGGGGGTTGAAAAATTCGCCCATTGGCGCACACCTATGAATAAATATGCCGGCCTGGGAGGTTCGTTCCCTCCGCTGAAACCTAAAACCGATATCACTGGCGTAGTAATGAGAGATTGACAGGAGGTGGAGGCAGGATTTCCCTTCCTGTTTCCTATTGGATCATCCCCCCTCGCAAATTGATTCTCCCGAGGTATTTTCTCCGTCGGCAGAACTCGGTGGGTTTGCATTATTCCCACGTGATCGTCGTCACCTCGCCTCCTTCATAGCCTCGTTACATTTAATAAATCTGTTTTGTTTCTGCAGCTCACTTATAAATGCCAAGTTCCGGATGTCTAGATCATCTCCGTAAATGTTATAAAATCTCTATTATTGGGCTCCCAGCTTCATTCAACCCTCCAGAAGAGAACAATTTTTGTGGAAAGTAACATTTTTCTTCGTTTTTCTTGAATTTAAAAATCTAGAATAAGTCTACGAAGAACGTTGGAAATATGCCTTCATTTTTTAGGTGGAGGGAAGGGCGCAGGGTGGGTGGGGGCAATGGTTTGCAGTTGCGAGTTTTCGATTTTGGTTTATTATTTTCAATAATAAACCTTTAGAATCGACCAAAAAAAACAATTTTTATGTAAGCTTTGTCGTGTTCGTGTGTGTTGGGGCCTACTTTGTGGCGATTTTTAATCCACGTTTCGATCCCAAGTTCTCCAGTTTTATAAGTCCCAGCGTGGCGAGCTCAGATGGGGGTTTAACAAACAAATATCGAAACAGAGTTAAAATTACAAGGGTAGCGAATGGTATTTACCTGGACGTGACGATGAAGAGGCCAGTCAGAAGCTCGTGGCGAAGAAAGCTGAAATGTTTGGCCTGAAGGGCGTTCCTACGAAAGAAAAGTGGATCACCAAATGTGTCCGTGCCGAAAGGGCCGATGAGTATTCTCGAAGGGAATCTCGGGAATATTGTGGCGGAGTGTGTTGATGCACCTGCTCCATAATACGTACTGAGGAACCAGGTAAACTCGAAAGAGCAACTACAGGTTACAACTAATACCAAGTTTATTAAATAAGAGATCGATTTGACTAGACACACCCAAATAGTGTGGCGGCACAGCCTGAAGGGCAAAGACAAGAACACATTATAGGTATGGCACAATATTAGGCAACTTTTATATACAATTCCTATTTGTCGATTATGTTTCAGTTTCCAATTGCAATCAAAGTTCAGAATTCCATGTCGATACGTGGCAATTAGTATTTTCAATACAAATAATGGTTCTATCTACAAAGTACTTTCATGTAATGTTTTGTGGCAATTGTGTTTACGGTTAATGACTTTACATCTACACTGTGTCTCAATAGGTCATTGGCCAATGTAGTTGTAATAGTTAGTGCACTCACACGTGTCAGGGCCCTGAGGTATCCTTCCTGTGCGATGTGGCGGAGTATGTTGAGGGTTTCCAAGCGATGTCACTGGGTCTTACAGCTGTGGCGATTGTGGCAAAGATGGGGATTTAGTGCAAGTTCAAAGGCTGCTGGGCTCTCAGTGACTTTTACTAATGACTGTTTGAAGGGGACTGCTGAGTGGGGGGCCTGCAACATGGTTTTGTTGGAGTCGGTCCCCCTCCACTCCGTCAGAGGATAGTTGGCGGCTTGCAGGTGGGGGAGAAGAGGCTGGCTCCCCATCTCCGACGAAGGGACGCACAAGGTGGAGGCGATGTCTTCAGTACGATGGGCGGGGGGGGGGGGGTGACGTCACCTTTGAGCTGACCACGGAATGCAAACTGGACAATAATGATCGCAGGTGACTATGCCAGTTTCGGGTCAGGAAGGAAATTGATAAATCAATTTAGCTCTGTCACTGGGAAGAGACCTCCAGTGAGTGGGAGCTCACATTTACCACCCCTCACAATTTGTTGGTTTCCGTTTTAAGTTACGTAGAATCCAAAAATAAAATGAAAATTTTGCCGTCCGGCCGCCGTACGCAGCACTTTCCTCACTTAGCGTTGACTGATTTTGATGAATCAATGAATGAATGATATCAGCCTTTTAAGGGTTGAAACATTCAAGAGTGCCCTAGCTCAAAATCTGTGGAAACGAACGTATTGATTTTTGATCAATTTAAAATAGTGAATTTTTAGAATCGAATGAGACAATCCGGAACTCTGTAGGTGAGACGCTCAGTCGGTCGCCGTTCGTTCCTCGTTCCTGGTTAGTATTTCCTGAAATTACAGGCGCTCAAACTTTAAGAGTTGTACCCAAATTGGAGAAAAATGTGAAAACCCGTTTAATTTTTCTCTGGCAATTATTGTTTGATTTTGATGATTTCATTTTAGTTTTTCAATTCCCCAAGAGATGTACTTATGAATTTAAAAAATCCTTGAAAATTTCAAATTTAGGTACAACTTTTTAAGTTTGAGCGCCTGTAATTTCGGGAAATACTAACCAAGACTTACGATAAATCAGAATCGCGACAGTGAAGCGTTTAGTTCTTTCTAATAAACTTGATTGCGAAGGCAGTACGTGTGGTAGGCAGGTAGAAGGTAAAAAAATAGAGACAATGGAAAGCAGTGATCTTTGCAGAGGGGTGATCTTTACAGGAAAATAATAAAACTTTGTGAACTAATTTGAAGCGTTTGTGGTTCCTTTTGCTACTCGGTCATTTTCTCTTCATTTTTAGATGTTTCTGACCTCTTACCTGTTTAAAGTAGTTCTAAACATGTTTGACACACAGAAGGAAATACTTTTTTCAAGATCAAATAAAACGAAATTCAAACAATTTTAATAAAAGTTTTCGATCTTTTAAAACAATTATGATTTTTAACACAACGGCTCAAATCAAGAAATTCATTCGAGAAAATGTTCCAAAATAAAACTGAAATGGTTAGCTTAGCTACTAGCTGTTAGTGTGGAGAAATACAATTTTCAGCGTTAGCTATTAGTTGTCAGCTACAGCTATTCTAACTACATTTTTCGAATAATAGCTAATTTAGCTAGAAATTTTAGCTGTTCCTGAACGTTTGCTCCACCTAAGTCGCAGCTAATTTTGCTGTAGCTTTTAGCTGTTAGCAGTAGCTAATTTTTGCCCAACACTGGTCACCCTGACGAGTTGTACCTAACAAAACAAGACGTCGTATTTCCCGAAATGTTTTGCAAGATTTGGTTTCAAGTGGTCAGAGAAAAGAGAAGGTCAAATTTGTGGTCAAATCAGTGGAATTCATCCGAGAAAATGTTCCAAAGCTAATGCTGTTGCTAGCTAAACCTGAAATGGTTAGCTTAGCTACTGGCTGTTAGTGTGGAGAAATAAATTTGTTACCATTAACTATTACCTATTCCTAGCTAACAGCTTTAGCTACACTTGTCAGCTAAATCCCACAGCAAAAGCTGTTAGCTACACGTTTCGAACAATAGCTAATTTAGCTGGAAATTTCAGATTCCTCAACAGCTAAATTAGCTACGATTTAGGAGGAACTAACAAGTAAATAGTTAGCTATCAGTTGTTGAGGAATAGCTAAAATTTCAGCTAAATTAACTATCATTTGAAAAGTGTAGCTAAGAGCTGCTCCTAACAGCTATATCACCGCAGCTATAGCTGTTATATTTACGTTTCAACTAATAGCTAATTTAGCTGGAAATTTCAGATACCTCAACAGCTATAGCTAAATTAGCTACGATTTAGGTTGAGCTAACAACTAAATATTTAGATATTAGCTGTTGAGGAACAGCTAATATTTCTAAGCTAAATCATCGCAGCTAAAGCAGTTAGACTTACTTTTTCCTCAACAGCTATTAGCTACATGTAAATTAGCTTCGATTTAGGAGGGAAAAACTAAATATTTAGCTATTAGCTGTTGAGGAATCCGAAAATTTCAGCTAATTTAGCGTTATTTGAAAAGTGAAGCTAATAACTTTATCTACTCCTGACAGCGAAACCACCGCAGCTAAAGCTGTTAGATTTACGTGTCAACTAGTAGCTAATTTAGCTGGAATTTTCAGATACTTCAACAGCTAATAGCTACAGCTTTATTAGCTACGATTCAGGTGGGGCTAAAATTTCAGCTAAGTATTAGAAAGCACACTATCAGACACTATCTTTAGCTACTCCTGACAGCTAAACCACCGTAGCTAAAGCTGTTAGATTTTCGATTCAACTTAAAGCTAATTTAGCAGGAATTTTCAGACCCCTCAACAGATAATAGCTACAGCTAAATTAGCTACAATTCAGGTAGGGCTAGAATTTCAGCTAAGTATTAGAAAGCACACTATCAGACACTATCTTTTTCAGCTGCACTATTAGAAAAGTGCAGTTAATAGTTTCATTTTGTTTCTCTCAAAGCTCTACTAGAGAAAAGAGAAGGTCAAATTTGTGGTGAAATCAGTGGAATTCATCGGAGAAAAAGTTCCAAAGCTAATGCTGTTGCCGGCTAAAACTGAAATGGTTAGCTTAGCTACTAGCTGTTAGTGTGGAGAATATTTCTCCATTTAGCTGTGGCTGATAGCTATTGCTAACAGCTTTAGCTACTCATGACAGCTAAATCACCGCAGCTTGAGCAGTTAGCTACACTTGTCAGATAGTGGCTAATTTAGCTAGACATTGTAGCTGTTCCTCAACAGCTGATAGCTAAATTTATCTTTTAGCGTTAAAAAAAATGCTGTAAGCTCGAATTCATCTATTACTTGAAAATTAACTAGGTTATAAATTAGTTAGCTAATCCTTAACTCTGCCATCGGGAGTGGGGAATTGAGATTATCCTCTTTTCCTGACCTGTAAAAAGTTTTTCGCTGACCGACGGGAGGGAAAAATGTGTTTTTTCGCGGACTCGGAAGGGCGAAGTCAACATCGATCACTTCCTGAGCGGCCTTCTGTGGGCCGTTAATCCTATTTGCCTCCGTAATCTCTTTCTGGGTCACCTTTGGGGGGCGCCTGCAGCTCTTCAACGAACAAATCACTGACCGCTCCGGACGTCCTCCGCCATTCGTCAGCCGCTCGGATCGATTCCTTCGAGTTCCGATCCTCGGAAATTGAGGCGCATTGAAACTTGACAGGTGGAGCTCGAGGATTTCAGCGGTTCTGTCGAGGGACTGTCGAGTGCCCTGGTCTGGGAAACTGGTCCTACAGAAGAGGCTGCTCGCATTGGTTCTTTTCTCTCCTCGATACGAACACCGGGAAACTACGTAGAGCTTTGAGAGAAACAAAGTGAAACTATTAACTGCACTTTTCTAACAGTGACTAACTTAGCTGAAATTTTAGCCCCACCTAAATCGTAGCTAATTAAGCTGTAGCTATTAGCTGCTGAGGGATCTGAAAATTCCTGCTAAATTAGCTTCAAGTTGAATCGTAAATCTAACAGCTTTAGCTACGGTGGTTAAGCTGTCAGGATTAGCTAAAGCTGTTAGCTTCACTTTTCAAATAATAGCTAACTTAGCTGAAATTTTCGGATTCCTCAACAACTAATGGCTAAATATTTAGTTGTTATCCCCACCTAAATCGTAGCTAATTTAGCTGTAGCTATTATCTGTTGAGCTATCTGAAAATTCCAGCTAAATTAGCTACTAGTTGACACGTAAATCTAACAGCTTTAGCTGCGGTGGTTTCGCTGTCAGGAGTAGATAAAGTTGTTAGCTTCACTTTTCAAATAATAGCTAAATTAGCTGAAATTTTCGGATTCCTCAACAGCTAATAGCTAAATATGTAGTTGTTCCCTCCTAAATCGAAGGTAATTTAGCTGTAGCTATTAGCTGTTGAGGAAAAAGTAAGTCTAACTGCTTTAGCTGCGATGATTTAGCTTAGAAATGTTAGATGTTCCTCAACAGCTAATATCTAAATATTTAGTTGTTAGCTCCACCTAAATCGTGGCTAATTTAGCTATAGCTGTTGAGTAATCTGAAATTTCCAGCTAAATTAGCTACTAGTTGAAACGTAAATCTAACAGCTATAGCTGCGGTGATATAGCTGTTAGGAGCAGCTAAAGGTGTTAGCTTCACATTTCAAATAATAGCCAACTTAGCTGAAATTTTCGGATTCCTCAACAACTAATGGCTAAATATTTAGTTGTTAGCCCCCTATCCTAAATCGTAGCTACTTTAGCTGTAGCTATTATCTATTGAGCTATCTGAAAATTCCAGCTAAATTAGCTATTAGTTGAAACTAAATCCAACAGCTTTAGCTGCGGTGGTTTAGCTGTCAGGAGTAGATAAAGTTGTTAGCTTCACTTTTCAAATAATGCTAACTTAGCTGAAATTTTCGGATTCCACAACAGCTAATAGCTAAATATTTAGTTGCTCCCTCCTAAATCGAAGCTAATTTAGCTGTAGCTATTAGCTGTTGAGGAAAAAGTAAGTCTAACTGCTTTAGCTGCGATGATTTAGCTTAGAAATGTTAGCTGTTCCTCAACAGCTAATATCTAAATATTTAGTTGTTAGCTCCACCTAAATCGTAGCTAATTTAGCTATAGCTGTTGAGTAATCTGAAATTTCCAGCTAAATTAGCTACTAGTTGAAACGTAAATCTAACAGCTATAGCTGCGGTGATATAGCTAAAGCATAGCAGCTAAAGGTGTTAGCTTCACTTTTCAAATAATAGCTAACTTAGCTGACATTTTCGGATTCCACAACAGCTAATAGCTAAATATTTAGTTGCTCCCTCCTAAATCGAAGCTAATTTAGCTGTAGCTATTAGCTGTTGAGGAAAAAGTAAGTCTAACTGCTTTAGCTGCGATGATTTAGCTTAGAAATGTTAGCTGTTCCTCAACAGCTAATATCTAAATATTTAGTTGTTAGCTCCACCTAAATCGTAGCTAATTTAGCTATAGCTGTTGAGTAATCTGGAATTTCCAGCTAAATTAGCTACTGGTTGAAACTTAAATCTAACAGCTATAGCTGCGGTGATATAGCTAAAGCATAGCAGCTAAAGGTGTTAGCTTCACTTTTCAAATAATAGCTAACTTAGCTGACATTTTCGGATTCCACAACAGCTAATAGAAAAATATTTAGTTGTTCCCTCGTAAATCGAAGCTAATTTAGCTGTAGCTATTAGCTGTTGAGGAATCTGAGAATTCCTGCTAAATTAGCTTTAAGTCAAAACGTCAATCTAACAGCTTTAGCTAAGGTGATTTAGCTGTTAGGAGCAGCTAACGCTGTTAGCTACACTTTTCAAATAATAGCTAAGTTAGCTGAAATTTCAGCTGTTTCTCAACAACTGATAGCTAACTATTTAGTTGTTAGCCCCCCTCTCCTAAATCGTAGCTACTTTAGCTGTAGCTATTAGCTGTGAAAGGATCTGATATTTCCAGCTAAATTAATTAGCTTTTAAACGAAATTAAGTCTAACAGCTGTAGCTGTGGTGATGTAGCTGTAAGGAACAGCTAACGATATTAGCTACACTTTTCAAATAATAGCTTAGTTAGCTGACATTTTAGCTGTTTCTCAACAACTGATAGCTAACTATTTACTTGTTAGTTCCTCCTAAATCGTAGCTAATTTAGCTGTTGAGGAATCTGAAATTTCCAGCTAAATTAGCTATTGGTCGAAACGTATAGCTAACAGCTTTGGCTGTGGGATTTAGCTGTCAAGTGCAGCTAAAGCTGTTAGCTATAGGTAATAGTTAATGGTAACAAATTTATTTCTCCACACTAACAGCTAGTAGCTAAGCTAACCATTTCAAGTTAGCTGGCAACAGCATTAGCTTTGGAACTTTTTAAAAATTATTTGAATTTTTTTCTATTTGATCTTAAAAACGCTGCAAATCATTGCCCAAAGGTTTATTATTTTCTGTATAGATCACCCTTCTGTGTAGATCCCTCCCTACCAACATATTTGTTACCTACTACCTACTAGGGCATTTTTGAAAATTTCAACCCCAACCACCAACCAAATGGAAATGAAGGGTTGAAACTTTCAAAAATGCCCTAGTAGGTATCTAATGTTGGTAGGGAAGAATCTATACAAAAAATAATAAACCTTTGGGCAATGATTTGTAGCGTTTTACTGGAAATTGTCTTTTAAAACTTAACTTTTTAAAAATAAGTCATTGATTATAGCTAAAAGCTACAGCTAAATTAGCTGCGATTTAGGTGGCGCTAGCAATGAAATATTTAGCTATCTGCTGTTCAGGAGTAGCGAAAATGTCTAGCTATGATCTTGAAAGCACGAGAGAAAAACTTGAAAAAAAAAAAACAAGGGGAAATCGATCGCATTTCGGCCAGCGAATTGAGACGTCTTTTGCGATTCACACTCGTATTTTTGATCCATCATTAGTCCGACAGTACTCGTAGGGAGCGGACTATTCATCCAACAGAGCTCTGGGTGGTCCCATTCGATTCTAAAATTTAATACTATTTTACATCGATGAAAAAACAATACCTTTATGTTGGAAGTTTTAGAGCTAGGGCGTTTTGAAAATTTCAACCCTTAGAAGTGTTTGAAATCAACCAAAAGCTTCGGGCACAACTAGACCCCAAATGGAGCCCAAATTTGAAAAATGAATTGTAGAAGTTATGACTTCTAAGTAACGACCGCGTTTACTCGTCTGCCGTCCAGTCTGGCGCCCGCTCATCGTCGAATCGCCAAGTGCCGAGAAAAAAATCGATCTCGCCGTTCAAATCCACGTTGTTAACCCTCTCAGATGACCAGCTGTCAGCCACACCCTCAGTCCGAAGATTGATGAAGAGAGCGGTCTATCCCACGTCAAACTCGTGTGTATCCTGTGGAAAGGTACCTAATTTTAGACGCTGGACGAAAATTAATTTTGCACGATGAGGTCAAGGGTTTGGAAGATCTCATCAGCTGAGGGAGGTTCCGTGGGAAACTATAACTAAGGGTCGGAAGAGAAATTCACTCTAGTTCATGGCTTCCCGTTGCCTCCCCGCCCTGGGTTGTGACAAGGGGGGCGATGAGTGGCCCGGCCGGCGATGAGCCTTGAACCCACGGCCCCCGCAGAAGTCGGTCCAAAGTCCTCCGACAACCAACGATGCCCCAACGACCGCAGCCACACCGCTGCCTGTGGATGGTAGAGAACTTATCGTCGGCCTAGATGTGATACCTCGTAAGTGAAAAACCCTAACTATTCAGGAGAAGCAAAAAACTGTTTACTCGGGTATGTTACGACATTTTTTTGGTATCCTTGGTTATTAAAACTTGTGAGGGCCCATTGAGTATAAGTATAAGGGTTTGGGACAATTATTTCATCTCTTGATCGAAAAACTGCATTTACGAGTTCTCACTTACTGAATTGAAAATTGCCCTTTCAACTTACAAGGTATCACTACTTCTCTTTCAAACACCATCCGAGCACCATAAGTACACCAGAAGATTTTATCACACTATTAAGTAGTTTTTTTTCCAAATTAGTGGAGTAGAGGATCTTAGAATACAAAAAAAGGAACCTTAGAGGAATCTCAATGCATTTATTATAAAATTTATAATGTTTCGTAACATAAAATAAAAACATTTTTAATGTAGGTAATTCCAAAAATTTTGGTTCCGAAATGGGACGGTGATTTGGATTCATATTCCAATTTCATGGCACTTTTCAATCAAGTCGTTCATAACGGACCCTACACAGGTGCTACAAAACTCACGTATCTCCGCTCTTTATTGACTGGTCCACCACTGAAACTTATTGAGGGGTTCCAAATTACTGATCGTGACTATCATCAAGCCTACCGTCAACTCCAAATTCGTTACGCTTCTACACGAATTCTCGCCGTTCATTATTTGAATAAAATGTATGACTTTTCCCCGCTTAAAAGTGATGGTTATGCTGATCTTCAAGCATACTTGGAGGTTTTTGATTCAAATTACGCTGCATTTCTCAACCTCGATTTGATCATCATGATTTTGCTATGTGTCATTTCGTCGAGTCGTGTTTGACGGCTCCTGTCGTGACAGTTCAGGTGTTTCGTTAAACGATCGTCTGCTATCAGGACCTCCGCTGCAAAAAGATATAACAGAAGTACTGACACACTTCCGTCTGAAACCTGTTGCTGTCACAACCGATATAAAAACGATGTATCGAAAAATATGGCTTCACCCTGATGACTATAAATTCCAAACCGTAGAGTGGCGGAAATCAGAGTCTGAACCTTTAAACATATTGTTTAGTAATGCATGCATTCCAGGGGACGTCCCATTGGATAAGTATCGGATCAGTTTAACCAGTTGTTAAGCGATAAGACTGTTTCTCTCGATGTAATTTATTTATTACTTTAGGGAAGAAATAGTGACACCCCCCCCACCAACATTATAAACCATAACACTTCTAGCGGCATGATAGCCTCGAATCTGAAGAGCATTTTAAAATCCATGATCTACGACACCCAACATGCGAATTCGAGTTCACCCCCCCCCCCCCCCCCACCGCCAATGGTGCCAGTCTGGCACCAAAGCGGAAATACGTCGTAACATTGAACTTTCATCTATTAGGTTTAGTAGGCAGTTCGTCGAATGTCACATCCGTATTCAAGGTGAAACACCAAAAAACCCAAGAAATATGAGGTTTATGGTGCCCTGGCACCACGGTGGCACCAATTTTATTTCCATGGTGGTACATAAAGTAATTCATGCAAATCCTAAGGTATAATGAGAATTTTTCCTCAATTTCAAAGCTTGGATACAATTAGTGAGCAGAAAAGGAACCGAAATATTGAAAAATTGAATATTTTGTGAATATTATCCCCCACCCATCCCCTCCTCTTGCAAATTTTGGTACTCTGGTGAAATCGTGTACAACTCGGAAGTTATTTGAGTCAAACAAAAAAAAGAAACACACAAATCGGTTGGAAATTGAGGCCTGGGCAGAGTTTATAAGATTATGCCCGCAAACGTACGTTTTTTAAGCATTAACCCCCCCTCTCCCCCCCTTAAAAGGCGAAATTCGAAATTCCGGCGCCGTAGTGCACAACTAGATAGTTTTCCGCATCGAAGAAAAAAAGAACCACGAAAATCGGTTGAGAACTAAGGCCTGGGCAGAATACACAAAATTATGCCCAAAAACACACGTTTTTTGAGCATTAACCCCCCCCTTTCCCCCCTTAAAAGGCAAAATTCGAAATTCCGGCGACGTAGTGCACAACTAGATAGTTTTCCGCGTCGAACAAAAAAAGAACCAGGAAAATCGGTTGAGAACTAAGGCCTGGGCAGAGTACACAAGATTTTGTTACACACACACACACACACACACACACACACACACACACACATACACACACAGAGACATACACCTATGGTTTTTTTCGCGGATTTGAATTCAGAATGGTCTAAAACGGATTACTGTGTGGTTATTTTTTTTTCTGTTGAGTGTTGTCCAACTTCACCCCAGATCGATCGCATAAGGACGCCCAAGTCTTACTGTGGGACGTCCTAAAAACTTATGCTTTGAAAACAGTAACTTATGGGCTAAAACCGGCCCCCTTTTTGGCTCAACGCGTTCTAAACCAGCTTGTTTCTGAAAATGGACAATGGTACCCGTTGGCATCCAAAGCTGCCATGGAGGCTTGTTTTATGGATGACATTTGCTATTCAGTTGATGATGAAGAAGCTGGTCGTAAACTCAAGACAGAGTTGCAAGAATTGTTAAAAGGTGCAGGTTTCGAGTTGAGGAAATGGGCATCCAATAGACCAGAAATATTGGAAGACCTTCCCTCGGATCATAGAGCAGATATCTTGTCACTTAGCCGACCTGAAGATTTCTGTATGCACATTCTAGGAATAGAATGGGACCCAGTAGAGGATGTTTTCACCTACAAAATATCACTACCCGACACAGCAAACTCAAAACGCACCGTGCTCTCACAAGTCGCTTCCATATTCGACCCACTAGGGTGGATTGCTCCTGTACTGTTCTGGGCTAAATCCTTCCTTCAAGAATTATGGAATCGTGGTTTGGATTGGGATACCCCCTTGGATGCAGAATGTTCCTCACGGTGGGCGGAATTCTCTTCTCAACTTCCTTCACTCTCTCGATTGAAATTGTCTCGACTTATAATATGGAGTAATACAGGGTGTCCCATATGTTATCCACCAAACTTCGTGAGTAGTTTCTACAACTAATTTGCAAAAAAAGTCTCTGTTGTTCTGTACTCCTGCTGTAGTCATTTTCTTGGTTGTTGTGGAGAGGAAGCAGAGGACGTCAATATACTCATTTCAACATTTATTTGGCTAGCGCTTTCGGGGCAAACTATGGCCCCTTTCTCAAGCCTACAAGAAAAAACAAATAATTGAAGACTACAAAATTAACCTCTAACATGAAATCACAGTTAGTACAACCAACCAGTCAAGAAAAATTTTATGTCAAAAAACATTATTACTTAATAATTAATTTTCATTAAAAACCATTAAAAAATATGAGCCACCAAGATTAAAACTAAAGATTAAAAGATTAAACTCTGCTTCCTCTCCACAACAACCAAGAAAAAAAAAAGTCTCTCATAGCAATTTTCTTTTAACCCCCTTAAAATCCAACTTTTTTGACTTTCAAGATTTTCTTCGTGTTTTCGACCTTACACCATTCAAACGGTCGTAACTCCCTTAAATTAGACTCAAAAATTAAAAATAAGGACATCGTTGGAAAGAGCGTAAAATTTCTCAATACATGAGCCGTTGACCAGTCGAGAAAAACAAAACGCTAGAGTAGTATTTTTACCTCAAACTTGAAAAATAGTCAATTTCTGTTTTTGGTGAAAATGTTCATGATTTTTCCTCATTGAAACTAGGTATTTGCCAGAGAGGCTCAAAAGCTTGAAAACTGCTCCATTTCATCAGCTATCCAACGGTCACCAATTTTTAGTTTTACAGTGGAATTTTTTGGGAGAAAATGGTGTTTCAATGCGAGAAAACGTGTATTTTTTCCAACGAAATCGACGGTTTGACGTGGGGACGTCGTGCTTGTGAGGAGGGGCGGCGGAGCAGACGCCGGATTCCTCCCGTCCAACCGTCAATTTCGTTGAAAAAAATGCACGTTTTTTCGCATTGAAACACCATTTTCTCCCTCTAATTCCACAGTGAAACTAAAAATTGGGTGACCGTTGAAAAGCTGATGAAATGGAGAAGTTTTTAAGCTTTTGAGCTTCTCTGGCAAATACCTAGTTTCCATGGGGAAAAATCATCAAAATTTTTTAAAGAAACAGAAATTGACAAATTTTAAAGCTTGAGGTTAAAAAAACTACTCTAGCGTTCAGTTTTTCTCAATTTGTCAACGGCTCATCTATTGAGAAATTTCACGCTCTTCCCAACGGTATCCTTATTTTATGACCGTTTTAAAGTTTTATCACCGTTTTAAGGTCGAAAACACGAAAAAATCTTAAAAGTCAAAAAAGTTGGATATTAAGGGGGTTAAAAAAAATTGCTAAGAGACATTTTTTCTTGCAAAATCGACTCCCAAAGTTTGGTGGATAACATATGGGACACCCTGTATAATATTTTTTGCTGGATATCATGGAACTAATATTTGTCCATAGTTGTAACTGCCCTTCTTTGTTGTTTGTAGCCCATGAATATGGCAAAATTAATTTCTCGAACGTCGGGAAAACTTCTGTTTTACCTGACCGAACCTCTTCAAGTACAAAATAATATTTATAAATATTGCTTCCGAGTCTACCAAGGTAGCGGAAGCTTTGTTTTCACTTTTCAAGGACGAAAAAAAAAGTTCTCCAAATTCAAAATTTTTACTCGCGTTTTGCGTTTTAGACCTTTCTGAACAATTTTGGTTCAGTGTCTGTGTGTCTGTCTGTCTGTCTGTCTGTCATGAATTCCTTGTAACGCGCATAACTATACGAAGTTATTGTCCGATTTCAATGAAATTTTCAGGGATTGTGCGGGTTGGTGTGTAGACGGTCCCCTATGAAAATCATCACCTTCGGACTGATAGTAGCCAGTGCGCATGCGCAAACGTGAATTCCTTGTAACGGCCATAACTTCCACTTTTTCTACCCGATTTCGATGAAATTTTCAGGGATTATGCGGGTTGGTGTTTAGACGATCCCCTATGAAAATCACCACCTTCGGACTGATAGTAGCCACTGCGCATGCGCATACGTGAATTCCTTGTAACGGCCATAACTTCTACATTTTCCATCCGATTTCAATGAAATTTTCAGGGATGTTACAGATTAACTTGTTTTGATGTTTTGAGATTAACTACTATGCATCGAATCATCTATACAATCAGGTTATGGATACGAGGAAGCTATGTGCCACACCCACTTGGCAGACGTTTTTTTCTGGTTATCATTTATGTTCATTGAACTAGAAATCGACATTAAAATGAATTTACGTTTCGAAATTTCACCGTTAAAACTACTTTAAATAACAAAATAAGTTTTTTTCGTTTTTCTCAAAACTTCAATTTCGCACATTCGTGGTTTTGGCATAAAATGGACGATATAACCTTCTCTCTGCTAACTTACCGCAAAAATCCTTGTCGAAATCGGCGTCGCGGTTCGAGCGTGTTCGAGTGAACAGATCGTCACAAAGTCAGCAATTATATCGTTAGAGATGGCACTCCAGAGATAGTGAGGAAGTAATTCGAATGAAGACAGATGTACCTATTTTAAAAGAGACGGCAGCGAGAGCATATTTTTCGCCGAGTGAGACGTGAACTTTTTTCAGTCTGTCCTTTTAAAAAGGTTGAATCAGAAGCTCAGACAGGCGGATAAAAGCCGAAAAAAGGGGTCCTGTAGTTGGAATTGATGTTCCCAACCCAGTTGGAAAGTTGTCGAGTCAGTGAGTTATTGCGGACCCTGACACGTGGGTTTTCTCTCCATTTTTGGAGAAAAACTCCCGCGGCAAAGTGGAAGAGACAAGAGGAGGAAGACGACGAAAATTGGTTTAATGGGTGGCGGAGAGCAGACTGTACCTACGAGGCTCATCATTTCCTGTGCAGGTGTGGGGAAGGCTGAAGGGCCTGGAATGGGTAAACACGAAGCTTCTAGGGCAAGTTTCGCAGTACTCTCTAAAAAGGGCGGGGTTTTCCGAAGTTGGAAGATCGGAACTTGAAACAGCCTTAGAGACAACACGGAGCTTTCCTACTTTAGTTTTGTCGAATCAACCTGAATAAACTAAAAGCCTGCGAGGAGAGTCTTGGACACTAAGCTTCATTGCATTACAATCGATTTGGTTCCTTCCAATGTCGAAACCCTTTTCATTTCGATTAAAAGTTATTTGCCAGGAAATTTATCGGAAGCCTCTTTGAATATTATTAGTTTATCGTTCAAGGATTATTACAGTTTTGAGACCTACTGCATTTGCCGAATTCAGCTCTTCCTGCAGATCAGAAGGTATCTGAGTTTGTCATTCGTACTCAGCAGTTGCATCGAGGCGAAATTTCAGCTTTGTGGAGCTTATTCTGCTAGCTCACCTGCACATGGAGGAACTCAATTATTCGTATTCAGCAGTCCAAGAGTGGTTTAGTGTGAATTTCCATCTTCGTGGGACCATCAGTACCGAATTCAGCTCTTCCTGATGATCAGAAGGTATCTGAGTTTGTCATTCGTAGTCAGCAGTTGCATCGAGGCGAAATTTCAGCTTTGTGGAGCTTATTCTGCTAGCTCACCTGCACAGGGAGGGACTCAATTATTCGTATTCAGCAGTCCAAGAGTGGTTTAGTGTGAATTTCCATCTTCGTGGGACCATCAGTACCGAATTCAGCTCTTCCTGATGATCAGAAGGTATCTGAGTTTGTCATACGTACTCAGCAGTTGCTTAGAGGCGAAATTTCAGATTTGTGGAGCCAACAGGAGCGAATTTTGCTAGCTCACCTGCACAGGGAGGAACTCAATTATTCGTATTCAGCAGTCCAAGAGTGGTTTAGTGTGAATTTCCATCTTCGTGGGACCATCAGTACCGAATTCAGCTCTTCCTGTTGATCAGAAGGTATCTGAGTTTGTCATTCGTACTCAGCAGTTGCATTGAGGTGAAATTTCAGATTTGTGGAGCGTATTCTGCTAGCTCACCTGCATAGGGAGGAACTCAATTATTCGTATTCAGCAGTCCAAGAGTGGTTTAGTGTGAATTTCCATCTTCGTGGGACCATCAGTACCGAATTCAGCTCTTCCTGTTGATCAGAAGGTATCTGAGTTTGTCATTCGTACTCAGCAGTTGCATCGAGGCGAAATTTCAGCTTTGTGGAGCTTATTCTGCTAGCTCACCTGCACAGGGAGGAACTCAATTATCGTATTCAGCAGTCCAAGAGTGGTTTAGTGTGAATTTCCATCTTCGTGGGACCATCAGTACCGAATTCAGCTATTCCTGATGATCAGAAGGTATCTGAGTTTGTCATTCGTACTCAGCAGTTGCTTAGAGGCGAAATTTCAGATTTGTGGAGCCAACAGGAGCGTATTCTGCTAGCTCACCTGCACAGGGAGGAACTCAATTATTCGTATTCAGCAGTCCAAGAGTGGTTTAGTGTGAATTTCCATCTTCGTGGGACCATCAGTACCTACCGAATTCAGCTCTTCCTGTTGATCAGAAGGTATCTGAGTTTGTCATTCGTACTCAGCAGTTGCATCGAGGCGAAATTTCAGCTTTGTGGAGCTTATTCTGCTAGCTCACCTGCACAGGGAGGAACTCAATTATTCGTATTCAGCAGTCCAAGAGTGGTTTAGTGTGAATTTCCATCTTCGTGGGACCATCAGTACCGAATTCAGCTATTCCTGATGATCAGGAGGTATCTGAGTTTGTCATTCGTACTCAGCAGTTGCTTAGAGGCGAAATTTCAGATTTGTGGAGCCAACAGGAGCGTATTCTGCTAGCTCACCTGCACAGGGAGGAACTCAATTATTCGTATTCAGCAGTCCAAGAGTGGTTTAGTGTGAATTTCCATTTTCGTGGGACCAACTCTACCGAACCTAGCTACTCCTGCAGATCAGAAGGTATCTGATCAGCAGTTCCAATGAGGCTTCCTGTAAAATTTCATCAAGGCACAACTCAGGAGTTGTAAGGGAAATTTAAGATTTGTGGAGCCACCAGGAGCGAATTTTGCTCTCTCAGCTGATGCTCATGGAGGGACTCAGTTTGTTATTCGTATTCAGCAGTCCAAGAGTGGTTTAGTGTGAATTTCCATCTTCGTGGGACCATCAGTACCGAATTCAGCTCTTCCTGATGATCAGAAGGTATCTGAGTTTGTCATTCGTACTCAGCAGTTGCATCGAGGCGAAATTTCAGCTTTGTGGAGCTTATTCTGCTAGCTCACCTGCACAGGGAGGAACTCAATTATTCGTATTCAGCAGTCCAAGAGTGGTTTAGTGTGAATTTCCATCTTCGTGGGACCATCAGTACCGAATTCAGCTCTTCCTGTTGATCAGAAGGTATCTGGGTTTGTCATTCGTAGTCAGCAGTTGCATTGAGGTGAAATTTCAGATTTGTGGAGCGTATTCTGCTAGCTCACCTACACAGGGAGGAACTCAATTATTCGTATTCAGCAGTCCAAGAGTGGTTTAGTGTGAATTTCCATCTTGGTGGGTCCAACTCTACCGAATCTAGCTACTTCTGCAGATCAGAAGGTATCTGATCAGCAGTTCCAATGAGGCTTCCTGTGAAATTTCATCAAGGCACCACTCGGGAGCTGTAAGGGTTGGACTTACCATGAATCAGAAACACGAGTGTGAATCGCAAAAAATTGTTCACTGTCGGACTAAATTATTTCCGTCAGCCCCAATATCCGGTCAAATTTCAGCTGATCCAATTCTTTGAATAGAGTTAAGCCTGTTAGAACCGGCTCGTTTCTTTGAATTGAGTTTCATGTCAACCAGATTTCGTAATAAAGGCACCCACAGCTCTCGGATAGCGATGTTATTTCTATTAGGTACTAATAATGGAAAAGCAGAGTTCTATTGTGATCTACAGGGTGAAAGCCTAACTGGTCTGCCATACGGTACCAGTCGATTCTACAACTAATTTGCAACAAAAAATGTCCCTTAGCGATTTTTTTTAAACCCTTCTTTTTCGAGTTATTTTAACTTTAAACTTTTTTTTCGTGATTTTGACCTTATGTCATTAAATTGGTCATAACTCCTTTAATTTGCTGTGTAAATTACAATTTGAGCATACCGTTGGAAAGAGCAATAAATTTCCCATCGGATAGATGCCTTAACTTCTTTTTGAGTCAAGGTTTGAGACATAAAAACGTCCTCTAAAAAGAGAATTTTACTTAATTTTGGGAACCTCGCATTTTTTCAATCTCAAATTGAACTACGAGAACCCATACTTTTTCAAGATGCAAGAACAGTGAAAACTGCGCCAGAATCTCAGCTTTCCAATGGTATAATCAAAACATATTCTACAACCGTATTTAGGGGAGAAATTTGTGTTTGAACGCGGAAAAACGTGCATTTTTTCAACGAAATCGGCGCTCTGGCCGCCTGTTTCCGGAGGCCTCGCGGTCTACTGCGGCGCCCGCCCATCCACTGCTGTCGTCCGGCCCCTCAAATCGACTAGGCGGAGCGCCGATTTCGTTGAAAAAATGCACGTTTTTCCGCGTTCAAACACAAATTTCTCCCCTAAACACGGTTGTAGAATATGTTTTGATTATACCATTGGAAAGCTGAGATTCTGGCGCAGTTTTCACTGTTCTTGCATCTTGAAAAAGTATGGGTTCTCGTAGTTCAATTTGAGATAGAAAAAATGCGAGGTTCCCAAAATGACGTAAAATTCTCTATTTAGAGGACGTTTTAATGTCTCAAACCTTGACTCAAAAAGAAGTTGAGGCATCCGATGGGAAATTTAATGCTCTTCCCAACGGTATCCTCAAATTGTAATTTACACAGCAAATTAAAGGAGTTATGACCGATTTAATGACATAAGGTCAAAATCACGAAAAAAAGTTTAAAGTTAAAATAACTCGAAAACGAAGGGTTTAAAAAAAATCGCTAAGGGACATTTTTTGTTGCAAATTAGTTGTAGAATTGACTGGTACCGTATGGCAGACCAGTTAGGCTTATACCCTGTATACAGTAAATAAACCATTGTGTAATAATATGATTTAATATGCGTTTTTTCTCTGCTAGTTCGACCCCATTTGCTAGGTAGTTGTCCAAAATTCAAAATTTATTAGTCTTACCAGGTGTTCATATTGATGAATATGGCTACATTTATTACATCTATTGATTCATTAACTTTAATTAATTCATACGTCAGTTCCTCAGTACGTACGATTCAAGACGCCGACAAATCGGTGATGCGGCCGACGGGTATTTATTTTCGCCAAGCTGGCATCCATCAGGACTCAAACCGTTACGGTCGGATGCTGCACGATTAAACGATGGATCAAACTCATTAGTCGCCCGACCAATCAAGTGGTTCTCCTCTAATGGCAGTCTGTGACAGCATGGTTGAGGATTTCAGTTGTTCAAACATCAATCGTTATCTGATTATGACGTGCAAATTGACGATTATTGCGAGTGTGGGAGACCTCGATACCTACCTACATGCAGAGGAAGCAGTAACCTTTGAAAATACTAGTGTTCACATTTTAAAGTTTGTTTTCAAACTGATGCATGGGTTAGAGTATTAACAGATGGAGGGTTTCAATGATGACTTTTACTGTTTGTAAAAATTCAAGTGAAATTAGAAAGGCGTATAAATTGTGTTGAATAAACCACATAAATTAGGTAGGTTTACTTATTATTATTTTAGGTAGGTATTGTCAATTTTTTTCGCCCCACTACTAGTCAGTTTGTCTTAGTTTGAAAACATACAGAAGATACTAGAATAGTACGAAACACCAGATGGAACTCTTTAAATTAATGTAATGAGGGGGGAAATGAAGAGGAAAATTGTATGTAGGTAAGTTTGGAGAGTTTTACATAGGGATGGCAACGATATATCGATATATGAAGTATATTGATATATTACGTTTGATATATCGATATATTTGTATCGATATAGAGATCCGATAGTATTGCTCAATATCGATATGTTTACCGATATATCGCGACCTGTTTTCAATTTTTTTTTTTAAGTAAAAATTTAATATTGAAGTGAATGGGGGAGAAGGGACGCCTGTACCTCTAAAAACATCAAGTAACTTTATTCCAAATTTTGTAGGTACCTAGTGATGGGTTGATTTCAGACTGTTGACTTCAGCTCAGACATGATTGTATACATGAATATTTTACACCTACAGTGGCTCTCAAGGCTCAATTACTTGACTTGAATCAAAAGTAATAGAGGCTCGTCTAGATTAAAACTACCTACTGTACGAAGTGAAGGAGGTTTTCACAACAATTATTTTCAATTTTGAAGGATCATGATTGTCTGCAGTATAGACCCCCGTCAATTTATAAATTAATTCAACATTGCAATGACATTTCCGCACTTTTTTCCAGTTTTTTAAACAATGAATTTCGATCATCCGTACCCAGTTACTTTTGAAAGTAGGTTAATACTTAGTTCGCCAGGTTTTTTAATAATAGGTATATCTTCCGATATGTCGAGTATATCGATAATATTTTTCCAAAATGTTGTTAGTAACTTTTCAATTCACCTAAATTCAACTTACCTACTTCTTCAAGTCTTTCCAAGTAGATACTCCGATGTGTCCATAAATGTCATCCTAAATTATTTTTATATTGTTTTAAAACGATTAAATTCACCTACCTACTTCACACGGTTTTTAAAGTAGATCTTCCGATTTATCGAAACATCGATATATTTTCTCCGATATATCGAAGGTATCGATATCTCATTGACGATATATCATTTGATCGATATATCGATATATTTCATTCGATATGCCATCCCTAGTTGTGTACCTATTGTCACAGTTATTGAAGTACTCTGCTTGTTGGTAGTGAATACAAGAGAAAATTGAATGAATTAATGCTGAAGGATTGAAGGAAGTTATGATGAACTGTTAGGCTGCTATGAACTTATCAACATGTGGAGGATGATTAGGATGACGGACTTCAACATAATTTCACGCAGTGAGTTACACGGAGTCGAGTAAACCTTTGTTTTCGTAAACCAACACTTCCTAACAACCAACAGCAAACCTTGACGGGTGCAATCAACTCACCTCAGCCTCAAACAGAGAATGTTGATGAGATATTCGCGTGTCGGTGCCGGCCAGATTGCGTTGCGGTCAAACTTCTTCACCACATGGGGCTCCAAGAAAATTGGTTTCTCTTCAGAAACGAGTAAGGAAACGTGAGAGTTTTCATAATCATGTGCGTTACCGACTGTGAAACATCAAGAAACACAAACATTATTATGATTGGTTTCACACAAGGTCTGCTCAGTGATTGTGGCACAAAGTTGAGTTGTTCGCGACACGAAGACCATAAAATAAGTCAGTTCCCCCACTATCTGCCAATTTTGAACTTAATCGGATGATTAGTGAGTGACTAATAAATCATGTTTAGAGGTATTTACGTTTAGTCGCGCCCAGAAGTAGTGGAATTCGTCCTCCTAGATGAAAACCCACTCGATTTTTGAACATATCCCTCGTGCGTTCCAAGTGGATACCACTGATAACGATTATCGATACTCTTAACCCTAGAGTAGTAGACTTCCCTGACACACAGTTATTAGTAGACTACGTAAAAATGACGTGTGAAACTGAAAAAATATTTTCAACACAAAATGGTCATATATTTTTCATTTATTCAAAAAAAACGAACATAAACTCATTCTTCTTAGTATTTACCTTTATATGTTGAGTATATAAAATAATGTTTTCTAAAGAGAAGCTATGAATACCTAAATTATACCACATAAATGTTCTTATGTCACATCCAAAACTCGATTTTTACTCTGGATAATATATTATACTCGATAAAATAAATGTTTTGAAATGAATATATTATGCTTGAAATATTTTGAAAGAGAAAATGAATGAAAATTCTAGAAAAAAGAGAAATATTTTGAGATGTGGAGAAAAGGTGTGCTTCATTCTCGAATTTTTCATGATATAAATGTTATAGAAAAACGCTGCAAATTATTTCACTAAGGTTCATTATTTTCCTGTATAGATCACCCTTCTGTTGGGAGGGATCTCCCTGCCAACCATACGTACCTACTACCTACTAGGGCATTTTTGAAAATTTCAACCTCAACTATCAACCAAAGGGAAACGAAGGGTTGACTTTTTCGAAAATGCCTTAGTAGGTACCTATGGTTGGCAGGGAGGGACTCCAAATAATTTTCAACAAATAGTAGACTACGTATCTTTGACGTGTAGGCGTTATGGAAAACCAAAATCCTGACGGGAAGAAGTCGAGATGAGGTCTTGACACCACAAAGGTCATTTCACTGCTAGGTACCGATAGCACTGGAGGAGGGATTGTAGGGGTCTCATTTCCCCACTCATTACGTAATTTTTACGTAGTATATCACTCTAGGGTTAACTGTCCTTCATATTTGACCAAAATTAGACTACGAATGAGACAGTAAATTATTCTTGAATATGTCGCTTCTAAGGAAGCTCGAATCCTACCAAGATCCGGTAGCAAAGAAATTTATAGATGACTTTTTAAGAATCAACCCGCAGAATCTCTCGAAATTGAACTAAAGGCTGTGAAATTTGAACCGTGCTGAAAAAAATCATAATCATTCAAGAAGGTCTAAAATGTTGATTTTGGACGAATTTTAAACGTAATAAAAGTGGCTGCTTACTTTTACTTCAGAGCAGCACTTTGCATCTTCTGATCTTTTGTGTCAATGATAACACTCTATTTATCCTTGATTGTGGCAAGAATTCTCGAATTACCTCAACATTTTAAAAATTGTACGATGGTGGAAATTTTTATAGATAGGAAATACTGATATATTGGCAATGTTGGATATTTTGGACATTTTGAAACATTGGACAGATTAGTACGATGGATAATACCCATATTAATATAAAATATTATTTCCATACAAGGACATTTCGTTACCTTTGACGTTTTGATACATCGGATAGTTTGACATTTTGGTGAGTTGGAGATGTTAGAAATTGATATAAATTTGATATTTTGCTACGTTTGACACGTCCCACCAATCCTCCCTTCCCTAAGGCCTGGGACTCCTTAGTAAAATGGGTGTTTCGATCGACAGGACGATTCTCTTCTGTATGCGAGTGCCACCCAAAATGGTGACTCATCGTATTTTATCGTTCTTCCGCCCCTGATTAATTAAAATGAAAAATGAGAACCACAAGTAACGTCGGACCCACGACGGCCCCTCCTTCATAATCAAGTTATTGAACGGCTCCGCTCGTAAACCTTATTAGTGGAAATTCTCCAGGGACTGAGGAAAATAACTGCATCGAGCGCCTCACGCAGAAGGGATTCTCATCGATTATGCATTAACCTTTAAAACACGATGAGTTGACGAAGAACTATCAAATGAAAGCTGTCTCTTTTCTTTCGAGTGGCGTTTGATTCGTACCTTCTCCACAAATTGAGTGATTCCCGCGACAAAATCGTTCACCGTTCGGTCGTTAGACGAAATTGCTACAAATGGAGGCAGAATTGGAACAGTGTTGACTACTTCGTCTCCATTACGCACGATCAAGTCTTTTATCTTCTTCAAAGTCTTGCAGATAAGAATAAGGTTGGTTCGAATCAACGTAAATTGGATCAGGTGGACTAATAATTAGTCAAATTAGGGTGACTCGCCCAGTGAATGAACACCCCCCAGTGAAGGAACAGTACGAGGTTATTTGGGAATAATAAGGCTTGTGATGCACCCTGGTGATAACGGTGTTTTTCATTAGTTCCATCAACATATCATAGGTAGCAGGGTGAAGCAGTAGATAAAAAAAAGTCTGCCATCTTCTTCGGTTTTGATGTTATCAACAGGTCTGTCTCCAAGAACGTCTCTGGGGGTAAGAAATGGAGTTGGCCATTACGTGGGGATTAGTGTTTAGAGGAAAGTAAAATGTTAAATCAGTCAATGTCATGCTTTATTATTGTAGCTGATATGTTTTTCTAGAGAGAACTAATTGGGTAGAAGGGATTTTTTTTTATTATGATATGTTTTGTTGGGTGTTCATACTGTGGGAGCTAAAATATGACCTCCAACCAGTAAATGAACTACAGTAAAATGACTGTTCATTCACTGGCTGTAGGGTTATTTCACGGTTTTAAATCGAATGGAGGCTTCTCAAGTGAAGAAATAACTAAACTGCTGATTTTTTGCCTAAACTTGTTTAAATAACTATCCTATCCAGTGAATGAACTATATGAACTATAATGTTCATTCACTGGAATTTCAGGGTTCATTCACTACGATATAGTGTTCATTCATGGGGTGAAATACATTAACTCCTTTATTGTGAAAAATTAGCTATCAAAATCAACTTTTCTCGTCTTCTCCCATGCTATTCTTGTTCCTTACATAATTTTAAACAACATCAGACAAATTCAAGTAGTGTAGTACTGCAACTTTAAGAACTATTGACATTAAAGTTCGTCGCTAGTTTGCTAAGAGCTTAAGTGTTCATTCATTGGGCGAGTCACCTTGAAACTCGTCAAATAGTTTACATAGTCCGTTTCATTTTTACAAAAATTGGGAGTGTAGTAGTAACTTTGGATGCCTGAGCTATTTCTTATTAGGCCTACTAAGGCAGCAGAAACATCGTTTGATCACATAATTAGGATGTGGAAAAAAAAATCGCCTAAAATTGAAATGTATTTGTATAGCCTGTGTGTGCGCACCTTGTTGGATCCAAACTTCAGTACAAAGTTTTATACATTTTCTAGGATTATTCAGATTGTAGTCTTTTCGTCTCTATTTAGTGTTAGCGCATGCGCAGACGTTCTTAAAACTACGTTCAATATTACTTGAATTTTCTGGGTATATGGAGGGAAGGTTCTTAAAGATTGTCTACTAATATTATCGTATTCGATCAATTTGGGAAAAAGAAAAGAGAAATCGAATTCTTTGTCTTGGGCAAAATCATTTGAAATAGTGGTCCGTTTGTGATGAAATTTTCGTGCATTACCTATACTCTTGCCTTTATTTAAAGAGCTCTGGACCGCGGGTTCCAAAACCCCTTCCCTGCCAAGAGGTGGCAACGTTGCAAGGTGCTCACCTTGGGGTCTCAACTCACAACCCTTCGCGGTCAAAACCCATCATCCCTCTTCCTTCTTCCTCTTCTATCAACATACAATTTAATTATTTATCGTTCGGTGAACATTTTTTGTAATTTAAATTCGTAACGTACTAATTATTCTGATGAAAATGAGTCCAAATTTCCTGTAATTCGGCGAAGAGGGTGTAATTCGTTTGGGTGGATTGGCCGGGAGAGGGCTGCTGAGTTTTAATCGTACCTGCCTCGAGTTTATACTCGATATGTTCAATTTTTCTCGCTGATCACGATTTTGGTGATGGGATGATCGAAATAATTTGTGAATCAAGTGTGCATTTGCAGAAGAGGGTAAACTGTTGGGGGGGTTCACGGGCGGAGGGGTCGCGCAGGTATACCTCGACCTTCCGCTGGGGCTCGGATTCTTGCAGCGATGCCGAACCTTCGGGGCCTTCAAAAATCCCAGAGCTCTTTAATTAAAGGCAAGAGTATAGATAACTTACCGTAAAAGGCCCGCAATAAGGACGCATTTACAAGCTTTCTATTGATTTTTTACTACCTACCTATTATAGGAAATTGATTTTTAGCGTTTTCACTTTTAGAATGTGTTCCCCAATGGAATCCAAACAGAAAGACGTCATAAAATTGCGGGAAAATTTTTTCGAATTTTTTAAAATTATCAAAGTGTTCCGATTCAGGGTCTCAAGTCCCACCACGAGGACAACGTTTTTTCCGCAAGAAATTTATTTAAATTGTCTTCTTCAATAGGGACAAGGTTTTTCTTGTTAAAAAACATTTTTCGAACCAAATACAATCAAAATATTTTTTTCTCAATTTATAACAGTAAGGAACTTGTTATTGACTCAAACATTAATTCTGTTTACATTAATGGTTATTAAAGACCATTAAAAAGGGACGCCAAAAAATACCAACACAAATTGAGGCTTATGGTTATTCTCATTAACTTATGAAGAAAAGACAAAAACGTCTGCCAAGTGGGTGTGGCACATAGCTTCCTCGTATCCATAACCCGATTATATAGATGATCCGATGCATAGTAGTTAATCTCAAAACACCAATCTCTAAGTACCTTTCACTACCCTCATAGGGGACCATCTACACGCTAATCTGGACAATCCTAGAAAATTTCATCAAATTCGGATGAAAAATGTAAATGGTATGGCTGTTACAAGGATTTTACGTATGCGCATGCTAAGAGGCTTCTATAAATTTTAAGGCCTTGATTTTCATTGGAGACCATCTACAACCTAATCAGCGTAATCCCGGAAAATTTCATCGAAATCGGGTAGAAAATGTGGAAGTTATGGCCGTTTCAAGGAATTCACGTTTGCGCATGCGCAGTCGCTTCTATCAGTCCGGGGATGATGATTTTCATAGGGGACCGTCTACATACCAACCCGCACAATCCCTGAAAATTTCATCGAAATCGGACGGAAAATGTAGAAGTTATGGCCGTTTCAAGGAATTCACGTTTGCGCATGCGCAGTCGCTTCTATCAGTTCGGGGATAATGATTTTCATAGGGGACCGTCTACACACCAACCCGCACAATCCCTGAAAATTTCATTGAAATCGGACAATAACTTCGTATAGTTATGCGGGTTACAAGGAAATCATGACAGACACACAGACAGACAGACAGACAGACACACAGACACGGAACCAAAATTGTCCAGAAAGGTCTAAAACGCAAAACGCGAGTGAAAATTTTTATTTTGGAGAACTTTTTTTTTCGTCCTCGAAAAGTGAAAACAAAGCTTCCGCTACCTTGGTAGACTCGGAAGCAAAAAAGTGCGAGTCCCTATTGTGGACCACTTCACACCAGATATAATCTTCTTCTACTGAAATTAAAAGTGTAATTGATTCAAACAACATTTGTGAAGTCTGGCAATGGCGTTTTCTACTTATGATTCCTACCAACCCATAAATACAGCATTTTCTAATTGTATTCGTCCTTTTTCAAAGGGAATTCGCCCTTTTACTAAATGAATTCGTCGTCTTCCAAATGGAATTCGCCCTTTTACAAGATGAATTAATCTTTTTGCAAAATGAATTCGTCTTTTTACAAAATGAATTCGTCCTTCGTAAATCTTGAAGGCGATCAAACTAAATGAATTTGCAGATACCTTTGTCATGAAAAATAATAATTTATTGCATTGGTTTGCATACTTAATAATGGCGTAAAATAAATTCGACATAAAGGAACAAATCAGAAGAAATAAGCAATTAAATTTACAGAAAGTCACAAGAAATGTATAATTTTGCAAGAACGAAACCAACGAAACCGTTTACCAGAACAAAACAATGTGTTGAAAGTTTTTTTTTTCAATGTAGAGGCTGCCCTAACGCTGCTCTAGGCATGAGAAAAAGCATATGCATTACAAAACGCTGCAAATTATTACACAATGGTTTATTATTTTTCTATATAGATCACTCGTCTGCAAAGCCACCAACCATCCAACATGAAGAAAAACATCGATCGCATTTCGGTCATCTAGAATTTGAACGGGGATTAGGCCTCTTTTGCGATTCACACTCGTGTTTCTGATTTATCGTACGTCCAAACTTTAAATTCTCGTAGGGAGCGAACGGTTTGTCCTACAGAGCTCCCTGTGGTCTCAAAAAATTCTAAAAATTCTTTTGACTCTTAAATTGAAGGAAAAACAATACCTTTATATCAAAATTGTTTGAGTTAGGGCGTTTTCAAAATTTCAAAATTGATTTTGGAACCTTTAGAAGTGACCTACATCAACCAAAATCTTCGGGGCACAACTAGTGTTCTCAAATATGAAATTTCATGAGAATTACTCACCGATATTTGAAGTCATTCTAGATTTAGTTAAAAATACATGCACAAATATGTAAATAAGATAAATCTTAGTTCTCGGCTCCCAAATGTGGGATTTGGATCCCTGTGACCTCCTACTTCCCCAATAGTCACTATCAACCTCACCTGAATAAAACCGATTATTCCTTCCACAATATAAATTGATATTGCTTTACCTTCGGAGGTTTATGCCGAGCCGGACCGAAATAATAGTGTGATATCAGGTGCATTCGAGATTGGTTCTCACCTTTGGAGGTATTTTGCACCTGAACACTTTATATTATTATGGAGGGAATATTATGCCGAACTTGGGAGCCGAGATAGCCTAATTAAGGTTTGGACCTTAATTAGGATGCCGAAATAGATAATAATTAAATCACTCACCGATGATCTGACCGAATTTTATGGTTTCCTTTTAAAGGTGTAACTCCACCGAACCGATACCGAGCCAGACCTTTTTCGGACTGTATCCCTCTTCCTCACTTTTCCTCCCTCCACCGTTCCAGTCTTGCCACCCTATATTGTATCTTATCACCATTTGGTGACAGCTAGACACCAAATGGAGCCCACATACCAAATTTCATCAAAATCGGTCAATGCTAAGTGGCAAAAGTGCCGCGTACGGCGCACAGTGGGCAAAATGACCAATCTAGATGGACAAAATTATTTTTTGGTCGGGTATTTATTCAAAATTGAGTAAAAAGACGCTGATTACGGGAAAAATAATGAAAAGATTTCTTGACTTCAATGAATGTAGGCAAACGGTATATCATGATATTTTTGTACACAAAAAAAAAAAAATCTTAAATAAAATTCCTAAATCCTAATTCCTAATTTTTTTTTCTTAAATTTTCTTAATTCTTAAATTCTTGACATTATGATTAGGTACTGATTAATTACCTACTTTGAGATTAATGACATTATTACAGAGTTGAACGGATATAACTGTGAAATATTGAATTTGAAAATATTATAGTCATGTTCTTATTCGAAATTGTAGAAGATTTAACTGTTGTTGTGCTTGAAGTTGCTTCTTTCAAGATACGGCTTGTGGACCTGTAGAGAGCAGTGAGCGGCGCAAAGCATAACTTTTCAACAATTCTTTCACTTTTCTTCTTTTTGTTTTTTCGCTTGAGTCCTCAAACGGTTTTTCGGGACGCACAGCTGGTTGGTTCATGATAGCTTGAGTAATTTTGTAAGAAATGACAACTTTAAACTCTTTCCCACTCAGCCATGTCGAATATTTGCTGGAAAACATGTCCTCTTTCCTATGGCTATTCTCTCACCTCTCTCCGATTTTTTTGAAAAGTCTATCACAGCATTTTTGATAATTTTTAAATTTAATATTTCTGAAGAATCGTCGAGATTACCTAACCCAATCACATACCTAGTGAGGTTTTCGTGGCGATCTTTCTTAGGTAGCTGTTTCCATTCCTCGACAAATTGATGGCGAGGAATAGTGATATTTATACCTGATAATCAACCATTTTATTAAGTAACTCGGAAAACGCATAAAATCGCAAAAAAAAGTGGTTGAATGCAGAAACTAGAACACTTAAAGAAACGAAAAAAAATCGGATTTCCTTGGCAACTCTTGGCCGTGTGCTACTTTAACTCCAAGATGTCAATTATCATTTTTAAAAATACGGTATGGCGTATACTCATAAACATACAGTATCAGACACTATTTTTACAATTTTAGCAGCAAAAAATAGTACTTACTCCTTTCAATGGTTTCCATTATAGCCGATACCAAGCCTGGAACGATTCTGCCTACAACTAACTGCAGCGTAGAAGAGAAAAGTTGGGGGTTCATAATAGCTGATAATACGATCTTATTCGAACGGGAAACGGCGGCACTTTTGATCAAAGTTTTTACAGCCATAGAAGGTTTTGACGATGTAAATATTAACGTTTTGGGGACTGCCAACTCATAATGAACAATGACTAATATTAGAGATTCCCATGTTTTGACTTGACTTTTGTCCACCTAGATTGGCCATTTTGCCCACTGTGCGGCGGACGGACGGCCAAATTATTATTCGATTTTTGGATTCTACGTACCTTGAAACGTAAACCATCAAATTTTGAGGGGGTGTTAAATTTTTTTTCTTGGTCGATTCCAAAGGTTCATTATTGAAAATAATAAACCAAAATGGTTTGGCTGTACGCGATCGAAAATAAAGAAATTCGATTGAGAAGACATAAGATACTCAGAAGTCATTTGTGTCTGATGGGAGGGAGTTGAGGAATGACATGCAGAAGATTTCCGCGCTCTTGCATTCCGACCGCCACCACTTTGCTACCTAGACGCCTCCGTTACTTCCTTCAACATTTTAGTCCCTTCAAAAAGTTTTCCCGATAGCCTCAGAAATAATAAAAATAGAACAAATTAATTATATCTGCATATCATTTAGTTTGATGGCCTTCAAGATTTGGTTCCACTTTATGTAGGACGAATTCATTTTGAAAAAGAACGAATTGATTTTTTAAAAGAACGAATTCATTTTGGAAAAGGACGAATTTAATTTTTAAAAGGACTAATTAAATTTGAAAATGCGTGAAATTTCAAAAAGAAATAGGTATGGGCGAGGCAGGAGAAGTTTTTAGGTTTTCCCAAATGTTGTTAATTGAGTTGATGTGCGTTATCAGTCACTGATTGGCGGAAAGACAGAATTCTTCTTCTTTATCTTCGAACATTGCAATAGGACATCATGAAGGTATGATTACGCATGGAAGTCAGAATTTTAGTATTGCACATCCCCGTAGGGAGCAGATAGGATCTCGTTTTTATAAAATTCTGTCTCTATAGAAGGCTTTGTCCTTAATGTGGGCGTTTTACGGTACTTGGTAGTCCGTAGTGAATTCCATCGCCTTTGCAGGTACCGAGTTTGCTCAAATGAGATTTTTATGAAACACAGAATCTTAGGAGGAAGTTACACTTCCCCACCAACTTGGCACCCACCTGTGTTGATATGATAATGCTTCATAGACGCGTATTTTTAATTTCTTTTTTCCGTTGAACATTCATGTTTTAAACATAAATTATTTCTATATTCATCGTTGCATCAAATGAAAGCGCTTTCGAATGAAATACAACAGGTGCCACGAAGTGTTATCTTCAAAAAATGCTTCGGAAAAACGCTGGTAGATACTAGTATTTTTCTTTCTTCCATCAGGAAAATCCTTTGTGCAGGTAAATAGACCCAGATAGACCACCTTTCTTTCTCTATCCGAAGAATCAACTTCAAAGAGCTAATTTCTCACATGCCAAGACCCACTTTTCATTCAGCCGACCTTTGTGAGGTTGGCAATAGAAAGGTACCTCTCCATGTTGAGAATAATAACGGGAAAATATCGCCGTAGTTGGAAAGGTAGATGTCGACTTTTACATGGAAATTTAGATACGTTCCAACACAACGAGGCAAAAAGTTGGTTAAAGTAGCTTTACGGGTTATTCCTAATACGTGTCTTAGAAAGGGTGACACAAATTTAATGAACTACTACTTTATTCCTTTATAATCGAGAGCAACGTTTGTCGTGTTTAAGTTCTCAAAAACATGATCGTTCATTAACCCTATTCTTCGCTAAGTTACATAATATGTAATCAATATGTGTAGAATGACACCACCTTTTCTCGAATTTTAAAAATTTTGCCGGGCTGGCTTAGAGTTTTGCAGAGCATTTCTTCTTTATGTTCTCAGGTTTAAGTTGGTAATTGTACAGAACGTTAAAACCTCCTAGAAAAGGATATTCTGTTTTTTTGTGAGGGAAGGTCTTGTTGGTCAACAAAAGAAGGGCGACCAACAGTGGAAGGTTTCAGATGTCTGTTTTGTTCGATTGCTTTTTTTTGACCAATACAGGTATGAATATTAATATGAATACGAATACAATCTTACTCACACTTAGAATACGATCCCCTGTATTCGTATTTTTAATACAATTTTATGACTTTTTCTATGATTTCCCTAAAAATTGAATTTTTTTACGATTTTCCCTGAAAATCATACTTTTTTTATGAGCTTCTCCCGAACTCTGGACATATTTTTGACCTAATATTGTCAAAATAAATCAATCAAAATTCGAAACGCTCACAAATTCTTATAGGATTTTTCACGCAGAATCGAATGAGGTCGCTACGACTAACCGAATAGAAAGTACGACGAAATTTCCACTGAAAATGTTATTTTTTTAACGATTTGCACTGAAAATCATTACAAAATTATGATTTTTACCGGACATTTCGTCGTATTTTCTATTCAGTTGGTCATAGCGACCTGGGGTCTCATTCGATTCTGCGTGAAAAATCCTATAAGAATTTGTGAGCGTTTCGAATTCTGATTGATTATTTTGACAATGTTAGGTCAAAAATATGTCCAGAGTTCGGGAGAAAATCGTTTAAAAAAAGTATGATTTTCTGGGAAAATCGTTTAAAAAAATTCGATTTTTGGGAAATCATAGAAAAAGTCATAAAATCGTATTCAAAATACGAATACGGGGGAAAATCGTATTCAAAGTGTGAGTAAGATTGTATTCGTATTCATAATCATAAAATCGCAGATATGATTTGTATTCATAATCGTATTTATGAATAAGAATTCGCCCATCTCTGCCCAGAACCCAGAACTTGGCAAATGTCAACCATGATGTTAAATATAAATAAATAATACAAAAACTAGAAAAATCTCATTTATTCGTAATTTTAACCCTAATTGTTAGGAATTATAATGGAAAAATGGAAAAAAAATTTTGACAGCGATTTGTCTTTTTGCCAAGAATAGAGTTAAGGGAATCTTTCAGAGGTTCGCCACTATAATATTGCATTCAATAATTTTTTACACGTTTTCTACATTTTCACGTTATTTTATGCCCAACAGCTTTACTGCCCACTCCACTTGGCACACGTTTAAAAAAATATATGAGTTCTGCTGGTGCTGAAGTCTCGTTGGGGGGCGGTTTGCTCCCTATTGCACCATCTGGATCATCTTTGCAACTTCTCTCCCCTTGTCGTGCGACAACGACAGTCTTCCCATATCGATCTTCGAGGAAGGGGGGGGCGGCTTCCTGTTCTGCCACGGGGGTGTTGTATTCTCTAGGAGGAAATATGTTTCCAACTTCCCGAGTCAAACTTGATTCAACAGCTGGGGGCCCATTGAATTTCATGGGAAAGTTTTACATAAAGTACGACCAACGTCGTATCTTTAGTCAGCTGGGTTAGTCTATTTTACGGACAGGGTGTTAGAGTCTACTTGTATCAACATTTTGAGGACCCATTTAGGTTATTTTTGGTTCATTTTGCCATTCGAGAGTTCGCCCGTACACATACTTGACTATTTGACTTTAAAAACATACAGTGCTCTTCTGTACTTTGAAGCACTGTAGGTACGGTTTTGAGATATTTTGCCGATAAATTGGATTTTCGAGGGATGTATTAGTTTGGAACCAACTTTTGCAGAATTCCGCTCATTCGCAGTAGTCTTAACTATAAAACGTCGTTTATTTTCAAGGAAAATAATTTTTTAATTAAAATTAGAACATTAGAATTTATTTCGACGGTTAAGTCATCATCAGTTACAAGAACTGATGGTACGTCACAGAAGGGAGCTCGAATCCGATTGGTCTTAGAAAGTGAATTTCCTACCCAATCAGATGGTTGTAGATAACAGTGAAAGGGCCTTTGAGGATCAACTAATGCCAATCAAGGCAGACAAAGTGAAAGGTGATTCAAACAGCGTTGAGGGCTATATATTGATTGCAGGAATGAACCTTTTAGTGGTGAAAAATATCGAAGGATTACCTCATTTAATCACTTTTAATAATTGAAGAGCTGGGCCGAAAAGGGGTACATGTCACTTTTTACGAAATTTTTTTTTTTTTTTTGCGTCAAATTGAAGCTTGAGGTTTTCTCTACACGATTATAGAATAAAACATCGATATTTTTAACTTCATGGTTGTTTTTTTGCGATGAGAGCAAGTGAAAATGTGACATACATGTTTGCTTGCTAGGACGATCACCCGATGAGTAACTCAAAACCCGACGACCGCCTGTTTTCTTCTCGCAATTTTAAGCTATCAAACGTTTTGTAATTCAGTGTTTTTCGTTCTTCAAAGTCTGTTTTCATTAGAATTTGTATAAAATTTATATTAAAATGGACGGAGTGGTATTGACTACCAACGATGTCGATCGATTGAACAAGTCCCGTACTAGGTCAATCAACTTTATTATAAAATAATTTTGTAAAGGGTTTAAATTATTTTCTAAAGAATTGAAATAAATTTGTAAATGCTATAATGTGTAACTGCGCCACAAATAGAAAGCTTTCTTAAATTATTATACGGTACGTATTAATATATTATTAGCTTGTGGGAAATCTGATGGAACAGGGGTACATGTTCGATTTAGCTTGTGAATTCGTGACCGCATGATTGGGATTCGTTTTTTGGCTCTCCTGTAAAATTCAAAAAAGGAACATGTACCCCTTTTCGGCCCAGCTCTTCAATTTCACTTCTTATTCATTTCCAATAACTTTTAATAATTCCGAATTTTTCGAGCACTTCCAATATTTCTCCCTTTGGGCGGATATAGGAAAATTCTACATACTGTCTATTTGTCAGATCAAAACTGAAGCTATGAAGCGATAATTCACTCAGACGACTTCCAAAAGCAGAATCACCTTTGTTGTTCTTGAAATCCTTTCTATGCCTCAATTCTTTCCCTCAATTTTCTACCAGTTTTATCACATTAATCGTACATTTGAGCTTATAAACCTCACTTTTATCTTGAACGTTAATTTCATCTTTTACAGATTCTAATTATATTGGTGTACATTTCTACATTGCAGAGGCACGATTCATTAGTATTATCGTTGAATATAAATAGGCTGTGGTTTACTTACTGAATTATTACTCATTCTGCGATGCATCTGACTGCTCATCTAAGATTATAAAGAATCATTCTCATTAACAATGAAGATGATAACCTTGAAAATTTACGTGTTTCTCTAAAAATGATAGTCAATAAACAGATTGCGTAGTTGAAATTTTAAATTTGCGTTAATTTCGATGAAAAACGCTGCAAATTATTACAAAAAGGTTTATTATTTTTTCTATATAGATCACACGTCTGCAAAGAACACGGCTTTGCCATTGTCACTACCTACCTACCATAGTTAACTCCTCGCTACCACATACCTACCTCGCAATCAAGTTTATTTGGAAGAAATAAACGCTTCTTATTCAGTTCGAAGAAACAGGGAGTTGAGTTTGCCCTAATTATTAGGAAATTCGATTACCTACTGGTTGTTGAAGACGCAAAACTGAGTACAACTCGAAGAAACGAACAACGCTCGTATTTTGGTCAGCTCAAATTTGAACGGAGATTATACCTCTCTTGCGATTCACGTGTTTCTGATCGTAGGGAGCGGACGGTTGGTCCCACAGAGCTCCGCCTGGTCTCTGAAAATTCAATACTATTTAAAATTGGTGAAAAAACAATACCTTTATTTGAGAGTTTTTGAGCTATAGGGCCCTCTTGAAAATGTCAACCCTTAATTTTCACCCCTTAGAAGTGACTGATATCAACCAAAAGCTTCGAGGCACAACTTGAGCCTATGTATATGCCAAATTTCATCAAAATCGGTCCTTGGTAAGAAAAGTGCCGCGTACGACGGACGGGAAAAATTGTATTCAATTTTCGGATTCTACGTACCTTGAAAAGCAAACCATCAAATTTTGAGGGGAGGGGGGGGGTGAAACAATTATTTTTCTTGGTCGATTCCAATGGTTTATTGTTGAAAATAATAAACCAAAATGAGGGGAGAAAGACAAGAATGGTGAGGTTTTTCGAACTGAACCAAAATGCAAGTGGAAATGGCTTCAAGAGCAGGTTTCTTCAAGGGAGCCTCATAGGCCCACTTCTTTTCTTAACAATCACGACTTGTCAGTAACCGGGCCTGGCATGCGGTAGGTGCATCATTCCGATACCAATCTCTTGCACCTACTCACTCTGGCCTTTTGGTTCACCAGGAAATTGACTAATTAACAAGAAATTTACCTCAGATTGACAAATACGGTACCTACCAAAATTTGACCAGAGATCTCGCAAAATGCGAGTGAAAGTTAGGCCCTATATTTTTTTACACATACCTCGAATATCGAGGGTGAAATGGCAACAAGACCTAACTCATTTTTGGGCTGTATTGAGTTAAGAGTGTTTATAGATTCAACAATTTTCGGCCCAAATTGGCCTGAATTGGCCCACCAATTGGCTGAAAATACCATCGGACAAATATATTAGCCTGCACTTGCAGTACTTGAAGAAGTTCATGCCTCACGATTGTCATTTATTTTTAAATTAACCCCCCCCCCCCCCATTAATATCAAAGCAGGAGGAAAGTAAAGAGAAAGAGTGCCAAAGAAGAAGAAGGAAAAAGGTTGATTTTTCTCCTGCAAACTTCCAATCCCAGTTTTAAAGCCAATTAGCTTCAGAGTTATACCAAGGTATCGGAAGCATTGTTTTAACTTACCAATCAAGGTATTACAAAATCTAAATTTTCTGAACAATTTTTGTTTTGTGTCTGTTCGCAAATCCTTAAAAAGGGTGATACTATACAAAGTTACTGTCCAATTTTGAAGAACATTTCAGGGATTGTGTGGCCCTCTAATGAAATCATGGCCACCGAGTTGAAATTATTTTGTGCGCATGCGCAAACGTTAAATCCTTGTAACAGCCAAATCTTCTGCATTTTCCATCCAATTTTAATGACATTTTCAGGCATCATACGAATTTATGTGTGGATGGTCCCCTATTGAAATAATCATCCCCGGATTAATGCGAAAACGTTAATTTCTTTGTAGGAGCCATAACTTCTATATTTATCATCCGATCTTGATGACATTTTTTGGGGATCATACGAATTGATGTGTAGATGATCCCCTACGAGAATTATCGCAAGATATTGTTGAAATTATGCAATGGTAAAGAATGTAAGTGTTCAGTTTGCATACACGAGAACGAGCAACGGATGTCATTGTTTCTTATAAAAACTCCTCATTTCATCATTAAAGAAAATAAATCGGTTTTTGGAGCCTCCTGGAATTGTAGGAAAAATGAGTTAGGTCATGTTGTCACCCTCGATATGTAGCTTTCCTGCCAGTGGGGCAGCAAGATGTTCGTCTGATCTCATAATCGATTCTTGTGACACTACGAAGTACCTGCTAAGCAATAATGTGAAGGAACAGGTGGTGACCACCCGTTGTGTACTGTGGTCCTCCGTAGAAAGAGAGTCGCAGGGTCAGCCCTTTGTCCACGCTTTTACCTTCGATTTGGCGCCCTTTGATGACAGGAGGTGCCTCAGACTGGCTAATACAGCTCTGTCGGTAAGGTGGGAGAACTCGGGTCGGTAAGGGACGATGGACAGAAGCCTGAGGGGGGATCACTCGAAATAGATTCCAGCCACGTCCGTCTACAACCAGCTTCTGTTCCTCGGAGACGAATGATGAAATTTGGCGGTTTCCGAGCAGAGATCGACCCTTTTTCTCTCGGGTTATGCCCTCCGGGTTCTTTTTCGAAGGTATAAAAATACAGTTATCCCTCGGGGAATTTTATAGATTTCTCTTTCATCCTGCCCTTTCCTTTTTTGTTTCATTTGATATTATTCATACTTCTCTAACAGTAAAGAAAATGGAGGGTTTTCAACGAACGGACGATACACATTGGTTGGATACCAAGGGCCAAAATCAATTAAATGTATAGTATTAGTGATTTTCCCCCCAATAGATGGAGAAATCAATTTTTAAAAGTCTGCCAAGTAGATGTGGTGTAACAGTAAATTATTCTATAAGCCTTTGAAAAGGGCGGTTCGCCTCACCAAGTGCATAGTCGTGCCATCTATGTGTACTTGGTCTGTTATCTCTGTCTACTGTACTGCTGCGCTGTCGTCGTTAGGAAATGACTTGAAGCGAATTCGTTTCGGGCTTATTATGGTCTAAGCAACTCATTCTGCAGGGGATCGAGTGCATAACAAAGGATGGCCGTTCTCTCACAATTTATTTTGTCCTGCTTCATTACATCGGTTGAATTTGGTGAATTTCTTCGGGTTCTTGAATCCCGGTTTTACGGGAATCGTCAGTTTGAATATCCCGCCATCTGCAGATTTAGTGTACGAGCTAGCCACGATCATTCTTCAGCGCTGCTGGCGTGATTCAAAATTTCACTTACAAATTTTGGCTGATTTGGCTGATTGGCTGATTAAGCGAAATTTGATCGCAACCAAATTAATTTTGTGGATTTTTCCCATCTATAAACCTTGAAAAATGTTGGGAAAACTTTTCAGTGAACCTAATGAGCAAATTAAGATGGTCACTTGATCTGAAAAATGAGAAAAAGGGGAGATTGGACTCCAATCATTGGAGCAAGATGGAGTGGCTAGTGGTTTTCTCAAGGGAAGCTGCTTGATTTCTTTCGTGAATGAGAATTCTATGTAAATTTGGTTGGTGAATTTGAGTGCACTCTGTGAAGCTGCTGGAGCCCAAGTTTTTTGGAAGAAAGGTAAGCCAACCACATGGTCTGATCCATGCATCCCTCTTCTCTCTTGAATTTTCCACTCAAAATTCCCCGATTTATGCTCCAGGTGTCCAGCAAGGGGACGTGATCGTCATTTTCAGCCATCAAGAAAATATTCCTGCCGTGTTCTTGCTGTGCCTTCAACTTAGCTTGAAAGGTAAAACAGCTAACCTAACTTGTCTACTGTACCTACTTCAATCCGATACATGAGACAAGGAATACATTTTCCCCTTTATACCATCATGATCAACTTGAAGTATTGGTATGTGAGAGTTTCCATCGAAATTTGATGAGAGTTCCCGGCTGATCAAGATTTTGGTAGATACCTATGCATTGACTTGTTGCTCTATGTTCGAGTCATTCTCATGGGGTGAATCTTTCGCAGGCTTACCTATCAGGCTGTATGCAGCAAGAGGTTTTATTCTGTCAAGTTGTAAATATTTCAAGACTTGGGATTCTCAGTTTCTTCTGGCGGGATTTCTCCCTCTTCTTGCCTGGGAAACGGTACGTCAGTTTGGTACTAATAATAATCTATGTTTTGATGGTTTTCACGTCTGATGAACATATTATGTTCATGATAAATGCCTCTATTTCCCCTCCTTATAGAGCAAATTATTGTTCCAGGCGGCTGTTTACTGCCTTTTTTTTCGGCAGCTCATGAATGAGTGAATCGTCAAGTAGAATTTAAATTATTCCTTTTCTTCGCAACGTTGCTGATAGGTAGGTGCTGCAACGTTGCTGATAAGTTAAAATATATAGTTGAGAGGATTCAGTATTAGTCAATGCCTGGAGAGCGCTTGTACTCTGAAAGGGTTCCTTTCAGAGTACAAGCGTTCTCCAGGCATTGACTAATACTGAATCCTAAGACTGAGCTAGCAAACATTGTGATCATTGGCTGTTATTAGAAATAAATAAATTTTAAAAAATTGTTATGTTGTAACTGCTTAGTTTTATTAATTTAAAATCCTGCTAGGTTTTCTATTTTGCACCTAAGACAAATATCATCAAGCTCTGAAGCAAAATAGTGGCGTCCATCTAATGATCTAGTTTTTATTGAGTTTTGGAGTGTTAATAGGTAATTTTACGGACTAGTCAGAAAAAGAAAGATACAGTGGCACATAGTTTTCTCGTACGTATAACTCGGTGTTCCATAGTAGATAATCTCAAAACTTGAATATCCAAGAAGGTACCTACCAATACGTTCCAGATCTGATGATTAGTCGACAGAATTTATAGGGAACCGTCTCAAACAGCCCTTGAAAATCCCATAAAAATGGAATGAAAACTGTAGAAGTTGTGCTTGAGGATTTCATGTTGCCGCTTGGGCAGTGGCTACGGTTGAACGGGTTGAATGGGTTTCATAGGAAACGAAGCAGAGTCATATTCATACAATCCCTGAAAATTTCATGGAATTTGGATGGAAAATGTAGAAATTACGGCTATTACAAGATTTCACGTTTGCGCATGCGCAAAGGCTCCTATATATCCGGGGGCGATAATTTTTATTGGGGACCATCTACACCCCAACCCACACAGTCCCTGAAAATTTTCATGAAAATAGGTCAGTAACTTCTCATAGCTGTGCCTGCTACAAGGATACAGACCTATTGACGGACAGATAAGAAACCAAAATTCTTCAGGTAGGTCTAAAACGTAAAACGTTCGTTGATTTCGAGGGAAATTTATTCAACCTTGAAAAGTGAAAACAATGCTACCGCTACCTTGGAAGATTCGGAAGCAAAATTTAGACAGTTATTAAAGAAAATTTTTCTGAAATAAATTGAAAAATTTACGAAATTAATTAAATTAAATTTTGTAAGCGAATGACCTATTTAAGAGCCAGTTTTGTGTGTATCAAAGAGGAATTACCGACAGATTTTCTATGGGCTGGATAACGGGGCTTAAAGTCATGAAACCTCGATGATTTTTCAAAAATTCCACTGTCGCCATTCTGCTTCAAAACCTACTAGAGGTTAGCTGCAATTCTCACTCATTTCAAATTAATCGTCTTTTAGACCGTTAAATCTACGACTAAAGTTGAAGTCGTCAATTCAATATACAAAATGTCTGGCAAGTTTGGAGGTAAATAATAATATTATTCGTATTATTATATGGTATTTTATTATTATACAAGTAGCTTTCTTGCTCGTAATAACATGGACATGAGTGGAATTCATTGGTGTAAAAATGAGAGATTCAAGTGTTATAGATCTGATGAATTCTCTTTTAAGAATCATGATGATGATCAAAGTTGCCAATTTAAGAACAGCTACACGATTGTGAAGTTGTCTGGTGTTATGTTCATCAATGTTTTTAGTTTTCCCCATTAACCTGGGCACCTACTGATTCGACCACGTTAAATCAATAAATAATCATCTTAGTTCCAGCCTCAAAGCTACCTAGGGCAATGGGGGATGCGCCTTGATTTTTTTAAGATTTTTAATCGAAAGTAGACTACATCTTGAGAATTTTGACACCAGTCGTTCTCTCTTTGGATGAGTAGATCTGTTTCCACGATTTTTCAAAGTTTCGACCGTTTATGACGTCACGCGCCCCTCTCGCCTGGGCGGGACCCCCCAGCCCACTGTGACGTCATAAACGGTCGAAACTTTAAAAATTCATAGGAAAAGATTTACACACGCTAGAATGTCGCGGTTGGTTCCAAAATTCTCAGAATGAGGTCTACCTTAGATTAAAAATAACAATAAACAGTTTTTCCTACCCAGGCGCACACCCTATTTAGCAAAATCGGGCACTTAGAGTGTGAGATTTTGAGTGCGAGTGGAAATTTTGGTTTTAAGAACCTTCATTTTGTATACTTGCTGCTCTGAGACAGAGCTTCCCTATCTTCGTTAGAAAACAAAACACCGAAAAATTAATATACTTCAGCAGTCGTCAACGTTTTGTTTCACCTCAATCCTCCCAACTCTGAGGGCTGGATACACCACAGTCGTCCCCGGACAGCGTGTATTTTCCTCATTTCCCTTCTCGATATTTAGAATTTGCCGGTGGATTAGTAAAATGTCAAACGATCGTACCTCAGATGATTATTCATTACGAGCGGGGAAACTCGTGCATTATTTCTGCTTTTCCAGCTGGAACTCTGTCCAACGGAGATGAATATGCAGATTCGTCATTAAAACGGGAGCATTTTGGACTGCGATATGATCCATCATTGGTGGTGAAGCGGGTTTTGGAAATCCTGCGTTCAAACACATGCTGACCAGCTAAATCTCAATGTAATGTGAGAGGGAAAATTGAGTCAAGCCGTGATACCAGCAGAGATGCACTACAATGGACATACACTCAGAAGTTATGTAGAGTATCCCTCTAACTTTCTCTCCTGCTACGAACTAAATCATTCGAGAAGCAAAGTAATTTGTAAATACCTATAACAAAGGTTTGGTCATCATCAGTAGAAAATAAGAATCGAAGGTACATGAGTGAAGGAACTTGAACCACAATAGTCGAGTATAAACGATTCGTTTAAAACGAATAAAGAATCGTCAACTGTCGGGAATGGGGTCATCCAATAATATATTATTATTATCGTTATTGCCTAGCTTTCAGAAAATACATTACCATCATCAGGACTCAATGGCAGTCAAACATGAGGAGAGGGTACCAATCAACCCATATTCCATCCAGAACCAAAATATGTCAAGAACTTTCAGAGTGAATTTAGCAAGAGGCTCTCCACAAAAACAATGGATTAAAAATTTTTGGTCGTATAAAAATAGATAACAAGCAGAATTGTGGTACATATTCAAAAAACTATAAAAATCACTTATGGAGAAACTAAATTTTGGAAACAAAATCAGGGTAACAACACACAATAAATAACCAATCAGGCGAATGCAGTTGGAAGTGTGAGTAGAACTTCTATACTAATGGTTCAGAGAAGTGAAAGGGACTGGGAGGAAAAACCAATCCCAACCTAGACAGGCAAAGTGAAAGGGTGCTCAAACAGTGGTAATTTGGAGAATATACGACCTCGAAAAGGATTTCAGAAATAAATGTCCTGTGGCCATAGGTCACATGCGAATCCTATCATAACTTTAGTTTTTATCTGAAAAATTGACTTTAGAAGTTACTCATTTTTGTCTGCAGGGAGTTATGTCGAATGGGCTTAAAAAATCCGGTTAAAAAGTCTGGTGAGTGTCTAAATGAGGTAAATCCTCAACATATTTTACCATTAACGGGTTAATTTCTGCAATAGCATGGTCTCTTTGCTATTTTTGAGCCCCCTTTCACTTGATCTGCCCTGATTGTCATTGTTTTATTCTCCATGCCCCTTTTAGCTTCTCGCTACAAAGGAAAGGGCTAACCAGTACTCTCCCTGTAAATACAATCAAAATTGAGTTGGAATTTCGTTTAGTTTTCTCAGAAAAAATTATAACGCCGACAGGCGGACACGGAACCAAAATTATTCTGATTCTGGAGATCCATTTTTGTTTGCCCTTTACGAATGTAAAGGGGTGCTGGACTTTCGGTAGGGAGAAACCCACAATCCAGAGAACATGGAACGCGTTGATTTATCACGAAATTTCAAGACGGTGTCCGGATGGTGCCACTAAAATGTATTGCAGTGAAGCCATTGTACTCGTAGTTCCCAATTCTGGGGGCTTTCGAGGTCTGACTCTGACCCTTCACAAGCTGCACGAGGGTGCTGAGGGTCATCACCTGTTCCTTGTTCTATTGTTACATGGGATACTCAGGGGTGTTCGGTTACGAGTATTCATCGACAGCTAACCCACATAATAACACTCATCGGTAAATGAACCTCAGACTGACTGAATTGCTGGAAAAGGAAATGAAAACGTAGTTTGTTTTGTATGAAAATAATTAATAACAAAATTTGATAGAATTTGCCTTCTATAATATGAGCAAACATAGTACCTACTATCCATACCAATCGAAGACATTTGAAAGCTTGGTTGGCAAGAGAATTATTTCGGCTATGACTTTCTTCCTGCAAATCCCTCCATTCGTTTCTAGCATTAAACTCACTTTTTTTAATCTCCCCTTAAAGACAAAATGGTCTTAGTGTGACGGAGGGAGCACGCCATATAAATGAATTTAAAAAATCAAATATTAATGGGGAGGACACGCAGGACTCAGCCGATGCCAGCCCTAGCGATAAGGAAAGTGGGGGGGGGGGGGGGGTGGGAGAGAGGGATGAAACCATAGGTATTACCTCAATACTTCACAACCAAGTATAATATACTAGATTGAGTGTGAAGGATTTATTTCTTCCAAATATTATTTTGAAGAAATAAATGCTTCACACTCAATTCAAAGAAATAAGGGGTTGTGGGTGCCTTCATTATTAAATTCGATTACTGGTTGCTAAGGACGCAAAACCGAGTACAACAACTCGAAAACACGAACAAAGATCGCATTTTGTTCAGATAAAATTTGAACGGAGATTAGGCCTCTTTTGCGATTCACTCTCTTGTTTCTGATTTATCATAAGTCCAACCCTTAAGTTCTCACAGGGAGTGAACGCTTGGTCCTACAGAGCTCTGGGTGGTCTCACTCGATTCTAAAAATTCAATACTATATTATTTCCTTTATATGGACATTTTTTGAGCTAGGGCGTTTTCAAAATTTCAACCCTTAGAAGTGACCTACATCAACCAAAAGCTTCGGGGCACAACTAGATCCCAATCGTAGCCCATATACCAAATTTAATCGAAATTGGCTCATGTTAACTAAGAAAAGTGCCGCGTACAGCGGACGGCCGGTAAATGTTGTATCCGATTTTCGGATTCCTCGTACCTTGAAACGTAAACCAACCAACTATGTTTAATTTTTTTGATCAATTCCCAAAGTTTATTATTGAAAATAATAAAACTAAATGAATCAAAGTATAATTGATAAGGTTTGATAAGATTGGTCAGTTCTCTGGGATCATCTAGAAATGTATGATCTGCCGAATCTAGCGATGTTCTGCGGAGTGTGAGAGAAATTACGATTGGGTACGATCCCAAGTAAGTACGATGGGTCAGAACCCCAGTTGGAACCCTTAACATTCATAAACCTCTGAGCTCTAAACATACAGGTTGGCTCAACTCAAGTCCGCATAACTTCAGAGTTCGATTCGTCAACTAATTTGCAACAGAAACTGTCGTAAAATTTTCTTTAACCGCTTGTTTTGCCAATTTTTTTTTTCATTTTTGAATTTTTTTCGTGATTTTGATCTTACTGAACGTTACTAAATTAGTCATAACTCTGAAAGCCTGTCTGTAGTACGCAGTGCCGTCCTTAGAAAATGCGAGACCTGGAGCAAAACATTTTTGCGAGGCCTTTTTTAACTATGGAAACCGGGGGGGTTCCGGAAAATGTTTGTCAAGCTATACTTGCAAAGTCGTTTATCTCTTACACTCTAAAAGGGGGAGGGGTGGTGCAAAACACCCATTTCAGGTTGGTATGTTTCGAGTAATTTCGTTTCAGGTTTCAGGTAAAAAAAAAAACAATAGGAATCTCAGAAAAATAAGCTAGAAAAATCAAAACAAAGTTTATTCTTTAAACAGTGCTTGTTAATGTTAAAGCCTTAGAGAGAGTATAATGTTACCTACTTAGTAGTTGTAGGTATTTATGAGGAAATTTCCCTTCGTCGCGTAAGAGCCAAATGGTTGCAAATTATCACCGAATGGTTTAGTTACCCTCAAGTAATTTGAGTTTAACAAAAAAAGTTCCTCGTTTTTGTGGTTTGAGGTAATTTGTGAAAAAACGGCCAACTTGAAATTTTGAGGAGTGGTTGAAGAAAGTATTAAAAAACTGTCTTCTGGGTTTTTTCCATTTTTGAATATTTAATCTTGTAGTTGTTTTGTCACTTTTCTTCTTCTGCAAGAATTCTGCAGAATTCTGAGAGAAAAGTATATATTCTGAAAAATTGGAAAGAGTTCCTAATAGTATCAAATGTAGGAATTCCTGTTTCATACAATGAATTTGGTTACATTTTTGAGCTGAGATGAACTCAATCATTATTTTACCAATGGATTCGATATGTCCACATTATTCCATGTTGAGAGGAAGCTCTAATGCCCACCCAACTGGGCAGCCTTTGTTTCATATTGAAATATGGATCAAGGCATAACAAATACGGACTATAAGTTTAGGAACATCGCACTATACAGGGAGGCGCAACTTAAGTCAGCATAACTTCAGGGGTCGATTCTGCAACTAATTTGCAACAAAAAAATGTCTCTTAGCAATGATTTTTTAACCCCTTGTTTTTCCAAGTTATTTTTTTCATTTTTAATTTTTTTTCGTGATTTTGAGTTTACGTTACTAAATTGCTTGTAACTCTCTTAATTTGCTGTGTAAATTCAAATTTGAGGGATCCGTTGGAAAGAGCATTAAATTTCCTATCGATTAGAAGCCTGATACTTTCTTTGAGGCATGATAAAGCCCTCTGAAAAGGAAATTTTGCCTTATTCGGGGAACCTTGGTTTCGCATTGGTCGCACATCAAGATCGCAGACATTTTAAATAAAAAGTGACCTGGAACAATATAGACAGTGTTTTTGTTTTATCTATCCAATAATTGAAAATATTGCGCGTATCATCAGACTTTATATTTTAAGCATGTATATCTTCACTCTGCACACTATTTCAATTCAACCAAAACTTTTACTTATTGTGATTTAGCGAGGCCTTCCTCAGCGCGAGGCCTGGAGCGGCCGCTCCACTCGCTCCACCCTAAGGACGGCACTGGTAGTACGGGTAGGTATTTGGTTACCTATGTATATTTGCAAAGAAAAGAAAGTAGAAGATACAGAATACGTTCGTGTCTACACATGGGCACGACGGCGACTTCAATGCGTGCCTACCTATCTGAACACGCTGTGACGATTATTTTTCCCTTTTTGGTGGTCGTCATCAGTTTCGAGATCGGTCCGTTTTTTGTTGAAAAGGTTTTTATTTACTAGACGATTTTCATCTTTCTTTCTGGCGAAGTCCCTAATTATTGTTGACGAACGAGAAACTCGTTCTATTACGACTCGTTATTTGTCTGTGTATTTGACTGAATAAAGTTTAATCAAGTCATCCAGACCTCCCAGACTGTTTGAAGTGACGTTCCATCTGCCTGGGTGGTTGACTTTGCTCGACACACAGCCCTGAGGCGCTGCGGGGGCAGTTAGAGCTGTGAAAGCCCTGTTGTCTGTTGTGTCGGTTTATAGACGTCAATATTTGTACAATAGTCGGAGTAGTTCTCGAGTACCCACAACTCTGTTATCTCTTCCTTTATGTGCGCACGATCCCGAATGCGTCGCTGGCGCCAGCCGCCTGCATACCAGTCGTTTATTCGACTCCAAATTTACTCGTGAATCAACAGGTAATCCTCATCCTGTTTTATACCCTGAACCAAAACAAATGAAAGACGAAAAAAACCACTCTTGCAAGGCTCACCCTACTCATCTTACCTGTATAATCCCTTGAATGACTTTTTTGTGTTTCTCTGCTAATTGCGTTCTCAGTATTTTCATGGAGATGAAGGTTGAGAGGGAAGGACTCTCATTTGAATTTCATCAACCTCCTCCTACTGCTTCCGAGTCTACCAAAGGTTGGGGAAGCATTTTCACTTTATGCTTGATGAAAAGACATCTGCTTTACAGTTTCTCCACATAGAGTAACATAACCCTAACATGCATTATAATTATTAGTTGGTGTGAGAATTATTGATTGCATGATTTATAGAGCAGTAACTCTTAAACGACTGATAGTTTCCTCCAAAGTTGTCACGATCGTACTTATTTATATTTTTACAAAACCACAACTTATTCCCTGAGAGAAGAAGCGAAAGTAATTTTTATCAACAAATTAAAATAATACAATCCTACGTTTTGAGGATAATAATAATTTGGAGATTCAAAGTCGCATAGGTACGAAGGTACCTACTAAAATTTATAAGTTCCTCAATTTTGACAAAAGTGGTAGGCACTTGATTTTTATGAAAATTTAAAAAAACACAAGAAATTGACATCAAGAAGTTATTCCCGATTATGTTGGTGATTTTTTATTTTTCACAAGTAGATTACTTACTACCTAATCGGATCGTGATGGAATCAATTATCCACCATCTTGGGTCCAAACTATCCTCCGATTTTGAGCAAAATCGTTTAGAAAAAACGTAAAAAAATTGATGTTTTGGAAATCAAGTTTAGTGAACGTATCATGATTGCTTGTAGTTTTGTTCAGAACAAGAATAGAACTCTGATTAAAAATTTGAACCGACATTATACTTTAACGAACTTGTACTTAAACTTTTACGAAATGATACCTTTGACTGTGAGGAAGCAAAGTAGGTACCAACTATTCTCCGTATTAAAGCGTTCACATGATGAAAGGAGATTTGCTCAAACGCTGGCAACTGCAGACCTTGAGTCGAATCAATGATTGATCGACTCCGAACGGGCTTGTATATTCAAGACAGAATCCATCAGAGTCGCTTTGTTCTGACCCATGTAGTATGTTGATACACCCCGTAACACATCATTGTATTAACTTCACCTGTGTAAGCTTACTACTACCGGCGAATCCTATCCAATTGGTCTAGTTTGGTGCTTCACGTATCATACCGTGTTTGGATTCCACTTCAACCTGATAGATAAGCATTTATCTCCTATCATTTGTCGAAAACCTAGTAACGTGGTACCAAGGATTAAGAAATTATGTGAATTTCGTTCTTACCTACCTGGAATTCTACTGTGTTATTCTGCCTGTCGTGATTTCATTGAAAATCGTGTAGAATTGTGTGCAGATATTGCAAGACACTGCCGAGTTCAAGCATCAAAACCATAAAATTCGTCTTAGTGATTCAGGGTAGGAGCTGAACCAAGTCCAAACTTATCCAACTTACCGTGTAAGTAGGTATGGTCAATCTTATCAATCACTTTCCCAGTAACAAATAGGAACAGCTAATCGAGTCAAAAGTGAAGGTTTGGTGACTGTACATTCAAATCGGGTAATTCAATCAGCACACAGTAGGGGGATGGATGACACTCCTCCTGAAGATTTTTCGGATTTCAACGAGCTTAAAGAAAAATACAACCTGTTGAAGAGATTATACGATGAAGTAATAGATTCAAATTCGCAAATGGTTTTAAAATTGGAAGAAGCAAAATGGACTCTGGCTCAGAGTACGAACGAGCTCCAGGCACAAAACAACGACCTGATGTCCAAGAATATGGAGTTACGGAGGCAAAAGCATCATATGAGCTTGGAAGTGCGCGCGTTGAGGTCGCATCAGTGCAATATTAAGAAATTGGTGAACCAGGCTTTGCTGGAGGTAGATGTTCAGAGTGCATCAATAAAACGCCAAGAAAATTGTTTGGTTGATCTTCATCTAATTGTTTCTCAACAGAACGACCGTAACTCTGAAATCCCGGGTGTAGCAAATGAGGAAGATGTGGATTGTAACGGTATGATTGCTCCAAATATCCTTTACGAAATTAAAAAGTCGGTAAAAGCTAGTTGCGGTGGGCAAGTTGGGCTTTCGCCGATCGTGGAAGAAACCCCTACAAAGAAAGATGGAAGAAGAACGGTGAGGGTTTTATCTAGGAGTTTAGTTCAAGAGGTTGATGATGAGGACATGGTGTGCGATCCAAAAGCTCAACCAGGACAAATCTCACAGTCTACTGCCAACTTCACAGCAATCTGCGAAAAATCAGTCCGTGATATTAATCTGCTGTTGAGAGAATTCAAAGATGATGAAGAGTTTATATGCGCTAAAACTGTTGTTGATAAAATGGATGGTTCGGCATGTATTCCAAAAGAAGAACCTATTTCAAGTGCTGCAGCACTTGCTTCGGAGTTCAATGAAATCTCTGCGAAAGAATCAACGATTGAAGGACAAAGCAAGATGTGTAGGCAGGTTAAAGTATTGGATGCCAATAGATTGATTGACGAAGTAATTCAGCCAATGGCTGATGATTCAATTCCTGTACATACAGATCCTGGGGTGATCAAGTTGCATACATCTGCTTCGGGTGAGACAAGAACCTCACCATGCACGTTGGAAGACTCCAAAGCATGTGGAAATCCAGGGGTTGATCGTATTGAACAAAAAATACCGGATACGTTCAAGTTGGCAGCTCAGCATCCTGCTGATCAGAATGTAACATTGCTACCTCGAAAGGACCAAATTTCAACCAGCAGTTTACACCAGTTTGTGGAGCCCTCTCGAGGCGCATCGCCAATATCCACTGATGAGGTTCTAGAAACCTCCTGCATGACTTTCGTCAAAGATGAAGCAACTTCGGCTCACATCGTCGAAGAGGAATCTCCTCCTCGTAGAATCATGACCAGAGCAAGATCCAAGCCAAGGAAATCAAAGCTTCAAGAGCCTCGGACATCCAAATCACAAGAGGCACCCAACAACGCAACAACAGAGCAAAAACCCAAAAGGACAGCGACTAGAAAAGTTCTCGCAGATTACCATTATGGAGAGATTTCCTGTGATGTTTCAGTCAGCTCTGCCGCTAAAGTTAAACGAAAAAGGGCCAAAAAATGACTCTGAGAGTGTCATAGTAGGATCTGGCTAGTTTATTCATTACGATTCTAATACATTGTAATATTATTGTTTAAATCACAAAATAAACTTGCTTCGAGAAAGGTTTCGTGCGAGTTTACTATCAAGACGGCTCAACTTATGAGATCAAGGAATTGACAGGACAATTGACTTGTAAGGAAGTGAGAAACGTAGCTGAAGCAATAATAATTGCTTTCAGTTTTAAGAGATGAAACTAACTTTCTAATTGTATTTCTGACCTTCCCTATCACAATATTGTTGCTGCGCACTTATTTCGGGCCATCATTTCCTGCCCATCATCTGCGTTATCATCCTTCGTATTGTCTTATGTCTGTAAGTTCCAATCATGGTTTAAAAAAACTGAAATTCAAAATATTCCACGTATTCGTATCCAAATTTATTATTGAACATTACACAATATTCTAAATAAGACCCTCTTCGGGTAAGTTGAAATAAACAAAAACTCTTCCCAATTTTTTTTAAATTTATTGTTTAATGAAATTTGGTGTTTTTGAGGGTGTTATAAAATACCTGACTCGGTCTGACAATGACAATCACGAAAATTGAGCATCGTTTTCCAAGTAAATAATTAATTTTGCCTGGAGCAAATTGGGTTTCTCAGAAAATGATGTATTTCTGGGACTTTCCAGCACCGTGGTATCAATTATTTGTCGCTATTCCGTATTTATGAAGTGTTTCCGAACGTTTTTGCCCAAATTCACCTCGGTTGTTCACGTAACTAAGCGTTATTTGGGTAATTTTTTTCAATGTCTTAAAAGATAAATTTCCCCCACCACCATAAGATATACATTTTTACGATCAAAGTAATCAGATCTAAAAAATACCATAAGATTATTCGTGAAAAATGCAAATCCTTAGCTTTGCTCGGAGTTTTATTCTACTCTTATCCTATAGTTGTACCATGACTTTTTAACGTACTTGTTTAATTAAAATCTCTCTCTCTCTCTCTGGTTTTCGAGTCTTTTTGATGAAATCAGAGGTAAACTTCCACTGACTCGTGCTACCGTTGTGGTGCCATCGTGGCCCAGGAGTGAGGAGAGTTTTACGAAATTAGAAATTTTGCGTGTTTGGAATCATCAATGAATTTTGAAAGAATATTGATGGGAGTCACAATGGTAGAATTTTTTTTAAATTGTTTTATTGCACTAAGTTACAACTTATAAGCAACATTTTTCTGATACATAGTGTAAGTTGAGAAAACTAAGATTTTCTAAGAACTTCACTTAGTTCTTAGTGTCCTGAAAATTTGCACTTCATGATGCTCGGACTAAGTGAATTAGATAGGCTTGGTTCTCTTAAGTCTTCTAAGCAGATCTTCTGTGTTGAGAAGCTGGACGACATCCACATTTATAAGATCTTGGAGTCTCAAAAGGCGAATGACCTCATTGACAGACTCAATCTTCAGCTCGTAGTGAAGTCTTTCATTTCTAAAGTATCTTTATGCAGCATCGCAGGACATTATTCTGGAAGCGCTGAATTATGTCTCGGTTGCTTTGGGCAGTGCACCACCTCAGTTCCGCACCCTAAGTCCAGACAGGCTTTAGGACTTGCTTGTACAGTATGAGCTTATTGTGGACTGACAATTTTACATAATTTTACTTACATTTTCCTGAATTTAATCAAAAGCTCAGTTTGGCATCCACCTTAGTCAAATCACCTTAGTTTAGCATCCAGCGTCATTCCAAGATATTTCGCTTCATTGGCATTCGGTATCACCTTGTTATCGAGAAAGGCTGGCACTTAGCTGATCCTTTTATTCGTGAAATTAACATGCACTGACTTTGTCTCATTCTTTCTAAATCTTCATCTCACTGTCCAATCATGAATTCGGGAGATGGAAAAATGGTAGAAATGTTATAGATTAAATACATTGGGTAAAATTTTGACATAAATATGTATTTTGGCTGGAGGTCAAGGAATTTTTCGCGACACTTTTTTTGCCACAAAAAATGCAACGCGATACCAGTAAACAAAATCATACCTACATATCCATGATCTATTGTTTTTCCCTCGAAGGGAGAAATTTCATGTTTTCTTGGTTTATCAGACCAACCATACGTTGAATTTTTATGGTTTTTTTTCAACCAACCACCGGTTAATCTGGACACTTCATAGCTTGTTTTTAATTTATTCTATTTAAAAACACATTCGACGCCAATAATTAAATAAATATTTTGAAAAAATGTTTTGTTCTATCAGGAGTGAGATTAAGTAATAAATAAAAAGGTTTCAACTTTTAAATACTATAAGAACCTAAACAAATAATATGCTTTTTAAAGATTCTGCAGGAAGGTAATTATGATATTATCATGTATGATTTTTGGTTGGAAGTGAACTTTTCCTCATAAAAATGTTGATCGAGTAACGTTATCGCAATTTTTCAGGATAATCTTAATAAATTACAGAAATAATTAGAAAATTTGATATTAGGGATTAGTAGTAAAAGGTAGCTTCTCAGCATACAAACTACTGATATGCAGTTCAATTATAATTATTTTAGCTTTCAAAAATCTTTGTACAATCAAACATTTGAACATTACAATAATGGATGAATAGCAAAGGACCTCCTTCAAATCTATTCGAAAACTAGCCGAAATATTCATGATGCAATATTCCCGACGTGCTTTTACCGAAACGAGGGACATCGAGAATGTCACCTCAATCGGACCCCTTCTCTGAAGGGACGACCGAAAACCCGGCATTAATAAATCAGCAGCCTCTACAAACAAACGCCGACGACCGAGGAAGCAGTAAACGGAATTTCGCTGTCCCACACCAGACCCTGAGGGACCTCCCTTTGTGGGGACATCCGTGGGTTTCACGTTTCAGTGGCAATAGCAGATAACAGCTGAACGGATTTTGTACCTTTGCGCATATCTGAGCTGAGTAGGTTCCTGACTAGGACGCTGAGTTCTTCAGTTTGCAACAAAGACACAAAACACAGGCCTATGCGATACAATTATATTATTGATACAATTTTTTAAGGATATTTGGTCCTGTGATATTAGAGAATCCCTCGTGTTACGTAAGAAAACTACCTTCTGCGTTTTTAATAAGTTTAGAGAGAGATATAATTGAGCCCCTGAAAAGCCAAGTGGCATAAGTCATGGAAATCTGTTTTTGAGATAAAGCATTTGTTGCGTCCAGCTTACTGAAAAACTCCCAAATTTATGTTGCCCATTGAACTTGTGATGCCTTCTCTTGGGCTATTCTCGAAGCGCTAGACTTATGCCACTAGGCCAATAAACGAAGCTGAATGTTCATATTACGTTTCCGCACTTATCTCCGTTTCATCAGAAATTTGACTTATGCCACTTGGCTTTTCAGGGGCTAAATTGTAAGTTTTTAGGGCTTTTCGTGAGAATGAATTCGTAGATAATGTCGATACCTTAAAGAGCAAAGGCGATGTCCATCCATCTTCCACATTTTGAATGGCAGGTAAACTCAAATTTAACGACGGTTATAGCTTTAAAATTTCTTGAAGAAATAAATAGTTTATTGTAATAAGCCATTATTTTAGGAATTGTGGTGATACCTTCTTTTCTTTGTCCTTCAAGCAATCGGTGTGGTTTCCAACGTTGTGTCCAAGGATCATCCCTGCAAGTTTCCTGATTTCATTCAGTAGTTCGTTTTTGGTGAACAAAACCTTAGAATCGTTCAAACATTGTTATTCGTTTACCACAGGTCCCACGAAAATGAAATTTTACAGATTTTATACAGACTGCTATATAGCTGTAAATTTAGTTTGGAATTATGAATAAAAACGCTGCAAATTATTACACAATGGTTCTTTTCTTTATAGATCACTCGTCTGCAAAGCCACCAACCAACATGAAGAAAAACATCGATCGCATTTCGGTCAGCTAAAATTTTAACGGAGATTAGGCCTCTTTTGCTATTCACACTCGTGTTTTTGATTTATCGTACGTCCGACACTTAAATTCTCGTAGGGAGCGAAAGGTTTGTCCTGCAGGGCTCCGCTTGGTCTCAAAAAATTCTAAAAATTCTAAAGAATCCTAAATTGAAGGAAAAACAATACCTTTATATCAAAATTTTTTGAGTTAGGGCGTTTTCAAAATTTCAAAATTTATTTTTGGTTTATTATTTTCAATAATAAGCTCTGGAATCGAGCAAGAAAAAAAAATTTTAACCCCCCTCAATATTTGATGCTTTACGTTTCAAGGTACGTAGAATACGAAAATCGAAAAAAAAAAATTCCGGCCGCCGTACGCCGTACGCGGCACTTTTCTTAGCAACACTGGACCGATTTGGTTCAAATTTGGTATATGGGGCTCCATTTGGGGTCTAGTTGTGCCGCGAAGCTTTTGTTTGATGTAGGTCACTTCTAAGGGGTGAAAATTAAGGGTTGAAATTTTCAAGAGTGCCCTAGCTCGAAAACTCTCGAAATAAAGGTACTTATCGTTTTTTCACCAATTTTAAAGAGTATTGAATTTTTAAAAATGTTTGAGACCACCCAGAGCTCTGTAGGACAAACCGTTCGGTCCCTACGATTCCTTGAAGATTTGTATACAGTTTTGCCTTCTGCGTAACCAGTAATCAAATTTCCATATGAAGCTTTCTATTTTTCCAATCGAGTGTGAAGCGTTTAGTTCTTTCTAATAAACTTGATTGTGAAGGTGTGAAGTCAGTATGGTGTGGTAGGTAGTACCTAGCTGGTAGGTAAAAAAAATGTTGGTGGGTAAAAAACGCTGCAAATCATTGCTCAAAGGCTTCTTCACTCTTCAGATCACTGATCAGCTGAGTGAGCTCCGAAGCCATTTTTACTCCTATTGAATGGAAGTGCTCTTCCAGGCGTCTTCAGCATTCGAGGAGATCTTCTTCACTCTTCAGATCACTGATCAGCTGAGTGAGCTCCAAAACCATTTTTACTCCTATTGAATGGAAGTGCTCTTCCAGGCGTCCCCAGCATTCGAGAAGATCTTCTTCACTCTTCAGATCACTGATCAGCTGAGTGAGCTCCGAAGCCATTTTCAATCCTATTGAATGGAAATGCTCTTCCAGGCGTCTCCAGCATTCGAGAAGATCTTCTTCACTCTTCAGATCACTGATCAGCTGAGTGAGCTACAAAACCATTTTTACTCCTATTGAATGGAAGTGCTCTTCCAGGCGTCTCCAGCATTCGAGGAGATCTTCTTCACTCCTCAGATTACTGATCAGCTGAGTGAGCTCCGAAACCATTTTCAATCCTATTGAATGGAAGTGCTCTTCCAGGCGTCTCCAGCATTCGAGGAGATCTTCTTCACTCTTCAGATCACTGATCAGCTGAGTGAGCTCCGAAGCCATTTTCAATCCTATTGAATGGAAGTGCTCTTCCAGGCGTCTCCAGCATTCGAGGAGATCTTCTTCACTCTTCAGATCACTGATCAGCTGAGTGAGCTCCGAAACCATTTTCAATCCTATTGAATGGAAGTGCTCTTCCAGGCGTCTCCAGCATTCGAGGAGATCTTCTTCACTCCTCAGATCACTGATCAGCTGAGTGAGCTCCGAAACCATTTTCAATCCTATTGAATGGAAGTGCTCTTCCAGGCGTCTTCAGTATTCGAGGAGATCTTCTTCACTCCTCAGATCACTGATCAGCTGAGTGAGCTCCGAAACCATTTTCAATCCTATTGAATTGAAGTGCTCTTCCAGGCGTCTCCAGCATTCGAGGAGATCTTCTTCACTCTTCAGATCACTGATCAGCTGAGTGAGCTCCGAAGCCATTTTCAATCCTATTGAATGGAAGTGCTCTTCCAGGCGTCTCCAGCATTCGAGGAGATCTTCTTCACTCTTCAGATCACTGATCAGCTGAGTGAGCTCCGAAACCATTTTCAATCCTATTGAATGGAAGTGCTCTTCCAGGCGTCTCCAGCATTCGAGGAGATCTTCTTCACTCCTCAGATCACTGATCAGCTGAGTGAGCTCCGAAACCATTTTCAATCCTATTGAATGGAAGTGCTCTTCCAGGCGTCTTCAGTATTCGAGGAGATCTTCTTCACTCTTCAGATCACTGATCAGCTGAGTGAGCTCCGAAGCCATTTTCAATCCTATTGAACGCAGGAAGCTGAAATTTGAGAGGGAAGGTCAAGGGAGAATACAGATGGTGGTAGGTGCTATTGATGGAGAACCAGTGATCAATACAGAAGGGTGATCTATACAGAAAATAATAAACCTTTGAGCAATGATTTGCAGCGTTTTTACCCTTAGAAGTGATTGACATCAACCAAAAGCTTCGGGGCACAACTAGACCCCAAATGGAGCCTACATACCAAATTTCATCAAAATCGGTCAATGCTAAGTGGCAAAAGTGCCGCGTACGGCGGACGGACGGCCAAATTTTTATTCGATTTTTGGATTCTACGTACCTTGAAACGTAAACCAAAAAATTTTGAGGGGGTGTTAAAAATTTTAACACAGAATGTGTTTTTGCGATGACCTACCGAAAAAAAATCGTCACGAAAAAGCGACAGAAAAAACATCTGGTGATATGTTTATTGGTTGTCATGTTAATGTCAACTCCACATTTATTATTGTTGTTTTTTATTTAACGGATGACTAGTATCGCAAAAACACATTCTGTGTTCCTATGATTTCATACAGAGTATGGAAAAAGAAATAAACCGGGGGGGTGCAGGGGGGCGGAGCCCCCCGCCGAGGCGCAAAGCGCCGAGTTTTTTCTTGGTCGATTCCAAAGGTTCATTATTGAAAATAATAAACCAAAATTAATTTAAAATCATTTGTTTGTTTTTAGTATGAGGAGTAGGAGGAAAAAAAAGTGCTGCTCCAATCGTCTATGGCGTCTCAACTCAAAATAATACTCATCAAATCTGTCACTTCAATCAAGAGCATAGTAACAATTCGTGTTAAAAATTTCGAAATTTAAAAAACGCGTATGGTAGCTTAGTCTCTACTGAAGTTATGTTATGTGTAACTCTATCGGAGAATGGTGAGGAGTTCTCAACAGCGTTTTAACAGCTTCTTTTAACTGAAGTTCCTAAAGTTGTGACAGTTCTTTCAGATCGGTAGAGCTCGTTTTTTCTGAATCCATTGATACCAATAACTCAAACGAGCCAAATTTTGAATTGTAACACTAATCAAGAAAGGGTGCTATATCGATACCTTAAAGAGCAAAGGCGTTACGTCCATCATTCTTCCACATTTGTTTTTTAATCTCAGAAAAATTGAAATTCAACAAAATTATTATTGACCTTTTTGACGAATATTGCGTGACAATTTATTGAAGAAATTAAAGAGTTTAGTGTAATAAACCATTATTTTAGGAATTGTGCGCTGGTGATAATTTAATTTGCGTTCTTCTCAAAACTCCGTTCTTGGAAATAGCGCCTTTGTGGTTTAAGGGTAGGGGGAAATTTTTTCGAGTCAAAAATCGATTTTGAGAAAAAAATAGTTTCGTAATGTAGATTATTTACTGGTCAGTTTAAAAAAAAAAGCGTGTCAAAATTCCAGCGGGAAGTGGTCAAAAAAAATTTACAAACACGGAATAGTCGCGCTCCACTCAGCTAATGGAGGCCAGCGCCGTAAGCCGGGTCGTCCCCCTCTTCCTCTTGAAACATATCCTCAAGTCTTCGCTTTGCCTGATTCTTTTTTATTCTTCCTTCCCTCGACGAGGTACAGGTTTTCGTTTTTTTAAAATTCGTTGAGATCTCGGCATTATAGAAAATACGAACGGCAACTGAACGAAAGGTAAAGGTGACGAACGAAAAGCGATGACCGGTTCAAACACTCCGCAAAACTTTGTCAACACCGGTTGGGAAGGTTTGGGGAGATTAGACATATGGTTATAATTATGTCCTTCTTCTTCCTCTTCCAAAGGGTTCAAAATGACTCATCAGAAGCTAGGAAAGGTTTACGGACACACCAGATGACGTTATAGATGAAACACGCTTCTTTTTTAGAAAATCGCCTTTCCTGAAAAACCACGTTTTTCAACACTTATGTTCCTTTTTCTCGGGTTCTACTTGCCCTATTGCCTTGATTATTTTTTCTAATTGTGCATTAGATCGTAACGAACAGACGTATTCGTTTGTTTGGCAATTTTTGATCGAGAAGTTGAGGAAAAAAATTCATCCATCACCTAGAATTTTGGCCGTATTTGAAGATTTTTTTCAAATAGCCGTACCTTTTCCCGGAGTATAGTATTTTTTAAAAAACCGTGTCAAGACCTACAGGACTAAATGCTTTACAAAATAAAATAAAAATCAAGGCGATTGGGCAAGTAGAACCCGAGAAAAAGGAACATGAGCTTATACGCGATTTCATCAGAGAGCGCAAAATTTCCCCCTACGATGGTAGGTATCGATATATTTGAACTGTAAACATTGAAAGACATGAATAGCAACGTTTGTATAGATGATCCGACGCATTGTAGCTAATCTCAAAACATCAATCTCTTAGTACCTTGAACTACCCTCATAAGGGACCATCTACACGTCACAATCCCTAAAAATATAATCGAAATCGGACAATAACTTCGTACGTTTTGCTCCGCTGCCATTATTTCACAGACAGAATCTTCGAATTCTAGTTTTTCTTGAGAACGACCCAATAAAACGTTAAATTTATAGCCTCCGCCTTTGGAAGGATTTTTTGTTGCCGATTCCATTAATTTAGACGTAACTCAGGTCCCCATTTGATTTACAGCCCATCTTTAGGAAGACGTACGAACCGAAGAGCAAGGAAGAGTACTTGGGTGTGAATAATAGGGGCTGTGGAATGGGACTTGGTTGAGTGGGTCGGTTTGTTGCCAGAGTAAAGAAGAAACCTCTGTTACAGCAGCAGGTACGTGTAATCTGGAGTGTTGTTCCTGGAGAGGACAAGAGAGGAGATTCCTTGTTAGCTGAAGTGTTGAGGACCCGCAAGATGTACATAAAGGAGTGGAAATGTGAAGGCGAGGAGGGTTGTCTGTGTGTATGTGTGCCTTCCTGAGGGTGAAGACTCCCCGCTGATCTACTTCTCGGTTTTGTCATTCATTCGACACTTTTTTCTACGAGCTTCATCAGTGGCTGTTCTTGTTCTTCTTCTACTACACAATTATTCTTGATTTTTGCTAATTCCTCAAATTTGCTCGTGGTGATCTTGTCATATCATCATACACCATCATGTGGACTTCAGGATTCAATTTTACAACTAATTTGCAATAACTTATTCCCCTTAGCAGATGATCCTCCAAAAATTCAAGTTTTTTCGATTTCAAAATTTCGAGATTTTTTTCGAGTTTCCAACCTTGCCTCAGTAAAACAGATATATCTGTTTTACTGAGGAGATAAAAGAGTTATATTATAACTCTTTTAATTTACATGCAAATTTAAATCTGAAAAACTTTAGAAGGAGCGAACAATTTACTACCCCTTTCATGTAATATCCTATGTTTCCAATCAGTCCTAATTGGTGAAAGAAATGGTCCAAGTTCAAAATTTGAAAATTTCTTCAAAATCGCCGTTTTTTCTTCGGGTTTTTTGCGTTTAGAGCAATTATTCCCCTCATAGGAATAGTCACTATTTGCCATAGTTTATATTTTATTTATTTTATTTACCTACAAACCATAGGTAGGTACCTACTTAGAACTAGGGGCTATAACTATACGAAGTTATTGTCCGATTATCACCGCCAATCAATCGAAGATGATAAACGCTGCAAATTATTGCACAATGGTTTATTATTTTTCTATATAGATCACTCGTCTGCAAAGCCACCAACCATCCAACATGAAGACCAACCATCCAACATCGATCGGAGTTCAGGCCTCTTTTGTGATTCACACTCGTGTTTCTGATTTATCGCACGTCCAACCCTTAAATTCTCGTAGGGAACGAACGGTTTGTCCTACAGAGCTCCGCGTGGTCTCAAAAAATTCTAAAAATTCTATACTATCTTCAATTGATGGAAAAACAATATCTTTATATCGAAATTTTTTGAGTTATTCATTTATAGATTGATGTTTTTCTCGATGAAACAAATTGTGACACATCCCACCGTTTTTATCTCCAAAGGTTTAGTTCTTTAATCTTTGACTTTAATAAAAAGTGATAATTACCTCAACCTACCTACTTGTGAGATTTATCACAATTCTTTATTTTTACTAATTATGAGGATTCTTCACAATTTGACATCAATCGTATTTGCTATGATGGGCCCCTTTGGCCGATGTTGGAGCTTGTGCCAAAAGTTGGAAAACGTTGTCGACTAACAAAATTTCTGCAGAGTCGGAGAGGTTGAGAAGTAATTATCACCATCCGATTCAGCTAGAAAAATTACGTATACTCCGACCTAACCCACAAGTCTTGGGAAATCATAATTTTTCTCAAACCTCGGTTTTTCCCAAAATAAAAAAACCATTCGTTTTATCGCTCTCATTTTAATTGTCTCCCAAAATTTCCTTATAAAAACTTTTTGTTGATTAGACTCCGTTGGATAACTGACAGTTTGAGGAAGATTCTCCCAAAGAGTGCCCACCGAAGAACGCCGACTTTAAAGAAATGTTGTATAGCATTTCCAAGTCAAATTAATCTTTTTCCAAACCAAATTAAACCAACCAAACCAAATAAATAAAATTTGGAAAATTAATCCTTTTCCACAACATAACAATATATTTCCGTAAAGAACCTAATCGCACAAAATAAGATTATCTTCGGAACATCATCTTGGAAATTCAATCGAAATTCGTGTAAATTTTAATGGAAAAAGCAGTAGGTAGTGAAGATTAGAGAGAAATAATAGACACACACAATAATATTTTTTTTTGTAGGCACTAGAAAGATGGTAAATTTGACGCCCTTTCCAACGGTGGTTTTTTACATTTTTTCGGTACTAGTGAATTATTAAGTTAATGAACTCAAAAAATCTTAAATTGAAAAAAAAATAGAAACAATGAAGAAATGCTGGAAGACTTTTTTTTTTAACTTAAATTAGATTTAGAATTGACTCTCGAAGTTATCCAGCCCTTAACGTGGGAAACCCTGTGTAGTTGTTAATAATAATTAAATTTAATGAAAAATTATCAACGAAAATAAATTTAACGTAATTTGTTTGTTTTCAGTATGGGGAGTAGGAGGGAGCGTGGACGTGGTGCTGGAGAGCCCGGAAGGCGGCTACTTCCTGAAGCAGGCGACGGCGCGGGCGACACCCGCGGAGCCTCCGTCCGCCGGTCCGCCTCCGGGCGCCGTTCTCACGACGGAGCGCTTCGCCGTCTTCCAGACCTCGCGCCCGCTCGCCGTCCGAGCCAGCTACGGCCCCTTCTCCACCAAGCAGACCGTCCCGGCCCGCTCGCTCGTCGCCGAGCCGTCCTCCAACACCTCCGACCTCTCGTGGGGCCGCCACCTCGACCTCTCCGCTCACCTCGTCACCAAAACTGTAAGTTCCACAGGATTTTGGACATTTTTTTTTGGAAAATTTTGAAAATTATTTACAAGCACTTAAATTAGAATTATCTAGAAATAATATATACAGGGTGTCTACACTTGAGATGGGCATAACTTCAGGGTACCTACAAGGTATTTCCAACAAAAAATGTCTCTTAGCAATTTTCTTTTAACCCACTCAAAATTCTATTTTGGTTTATTATTTTCAATAATGAACCTTTGGAATCAAACAAGGAAAAGAAAATTTTAACAACCCCTCAAAATTTGATGGTTTACGTTTCAAGGTACGTAGAATCCAAAAATCGAATAAAAATTTGGCCGGCCGTACGCGGCACTTTCTCCACTTAGCATTGACCGATTTTGATGAAATTTGATATGTAGGCTCCATTTGGGGTCTAGTTGTGCCTCGAAGCTTTTGGTTGATGTAGGTCACTTCTAAGGGTTCCAAAATCAATTTTGAAATTTTTAAAACGCCCTAACTCAAAAAATTTCGATATAAAGGTGTTGTTTTCCTTCAATTTAAGATTCTATCGAATTTTTAGAATTTTTTGAGACCACGCGGAGCTCTGTAGGACAAACCGTTCGCTCCCTACGAAAATTTAAGGGTTTATATTGAAATATGTATGTACATATAAATCAAAACACTAGTGTGAATCGCAAAAGAGGCCTAATCTCCGTTCAAATTAGAGCTGACCAAAATGCGATCGATGGTTGGTGATTTTTTTTTTTTTTTTTTTTTCTTCTTCTCTTCATATTGGATGGTTGGTGATTTTGTAGAAGAGTGATCTACCACCAGGGTGATAAACCATTGTGTAATAATTTGCAGCGTTTTTTCACTTTAAAGTTTTTCTTCGCGTTTTCGACCTTACGGCACTGATATGGTCATAACTCCCTTATTTCTCCAGAAAATTCAAATCTGACTAAACCGTTAGAAAGAGCGTTAAATTCCTAAGCTACTTGGTGCAAAATCAAAATATTTCAGCAATAAAATAGTTTCAAAAAATCAAGTCAAAAAGCCAACTTTACAAATTTTTCTAAACTTGACTTTCTTCGACCAAAGTTTTTTTTCTCTAAATCCCTGCCCATTTCGATGGGCGCTCTTCGGAGAAAACATGGTCAAATTGAGACATTTTTTTTTGGAAATACCTTGTAGAATCGAACCCTGAAGTTATGCCCATCTTAAGTGTAGACACCCTGTATATCTCCGCTCCTTTTATTATAAAACGATTCTTGAAATTTAACACTTTTATAGCATTTACAGAGTTATTTCAACCTTTTACAAATTCAATTCAACCTTTTACAAATTCAATTTAACTCTCCACTAATTTAACTCATCCCAACCCTTCAACTGATCTCATGAGAAACAAAAACACTTTTAGCTTAGCCAATGTAACGGTTGTCCTGCAGCTGCGGCAAGTAAAACGAGAAACATGTCCATCACGTAGTTAGCCCAATATTGTGCAGTTACTGAAGCCACGCTGTTTCCTATAACGCCAGATAAGTCTTGGCTACTAAGTATTTCTCTTGCTCTTGACTTTATCTTGGAGAATGCGTGTTCCATTGGGGAGTAAGGAAGTAAAAACTTTATTCTCATCTTTGACAATTGGCATTGTCCATTATTAATAGTGCGTCATCTGATGAATTTATTGTGTAGTAAAACTTCTTCAAGTTCCCTCAGAAAATCACAGAAGCTGAGCTGTCGTCATTCCGGAAGTGTTTCAAATGCACGATAACCCACCTACGTGTAGCCTACTACGTATAATCCTAATCAACCAGTTACTTTCCATATCCATCCACTCTAGTGGACGGTTGAATAGAATTTGTAAAAAGTTAATAGCATTCGTAAAAGGTCGAATTGCATTTGTAAAAGGTTTAAATGAATTTGTAAAAGATTAAAATAAATCTGTGAAAGGTTGAATTAAATATGAAAATGCTATATATCTGAGCGATAACTTCAGCTATTATCTACATTTCAAGTTTCTTCCAAAATATTCATAATAACAATCGTAATAATGAGTTCTTTATCCAGGAATTTCGGACAATTCAAAACTTAAAAAGAAAAGTTCAAAAAACGTGTCAAATGTTCAAATTTGCAAGGAAATTGCAATGGAATCAAAATTTGTAGCATGGACGTTTTGAAGTTTTTTTTTTCACTAAAATCCGTTTCGGAACATTTTAATACGATTCCTGTAGTTTTCCAAAAATCATATACACTTAACGATATATTCCGGAATAACTTGAGTAATTCATTCGCAAAAATTTCAAGTGTTTGCTAAAATGTTCATAACAAACGAAAAGACTAGTTCGTTAACCAGGAAATTTGTACAACCCTATAAGGTCCAAATTTTAAAAAAATAGGCCAGTAATATGTATGTTACATTCGGATTCAACACAAAATTTCTGATATGGGTCATTTTCCCAGAAAGGGCGAATCGTTGTCCAGAGAAGATTCCGAATGCACATTTATGATTTGGGTGTCAAAAAAAAATTCTCCATAAACTATCAACTTTGTTTTACTTCGGGCAATCAATAAAATATGCACTTATTCAGGCTAAAATATAGAAATTAAAGTTTAAACTGCTAAATGTCCAGTAATCTGCCATGTCCGGACCCCTAGGTAGTCAACTTTGCTTGAACACTGTGAATCACCTGTGAAAGCAGCGGCCTGAATTTGTAGTGATTCTTTATTGCATATATCTAGATATGAAAAAATAGGTTTTCAGATTTTTTCAGAAGCAAACAAAGCGAGCAGGAGGATAAAATGTGCTTGTCCTGAGGTTTCTATCTTTAATCTGCCTTTTTTGTGTTTTCGTATTTTGGCAGCTTTTTATCGTTTCCCGCGGTTTTACTACCACTGTAAGAGGTGAGGTTAGTCGTTAGGTTATCAAAGAAAGCGGCGGGAAACGTATTCCTTCTGTGTGGAAGCGTGCGCAAGTGGAGTCAGTTGCGAAATTCTGGTGTCACAGTCACCGTCTGTCTTTCATCTGCCCTCTGTAAGAACGGCAAGAAATCGAAATTATTTTTTCTTTTTGGTCTCTAGTTCTTGTTTTTACCGAGCTGGTTCCAGCGATATGGTTACACTTCAGCAGAACAGCACCAGAACGCCGGAAAAGCTGAAAAATCTAAGTGCCACCCAGGAATTTTGTGTCTTTCATCTGCTGGTGATGGTGGCTTTTGGAGAGATGAAAGACTTTTTTCAAGTTATTAACAATTTAATTTGAATTTTCCGTTGCAATTTAAAAACTTTACATTTTGACGTGACAACGTCTTATAAATTGGTTTACCGGGAGACACTTCAAGAAACTGCGTTACGCTCTGCTCACGGAGGGGGTGCAGCTCGGCGCTCCCTAAAGGCGGGCGGCCCCTCCCCTTCCCCGGCGCTCACAAAAGCGGGAGCGCCCCACCCCCCTTCCCTGGCACTCACTCCCCCCCCACCCATGGGAAATACCTACTACCTACGGGAAATACCTACTCTGTGCAACTTGACAAAGAATTTTATTTTATCCTTCTTCCTACTATACGAATGAATATTAACATTAAAATTATTTTACCACTCAAAGTCGTTGTCACGTAAAACTTTCGCCCGTATACCGACTTTACAGGCAACAACACAGGGTTTTTTGGACCTCAAAACTGTATTCAGCAACCGTAAAAATCCCCTGGTACTAAGTTTTGGCTCGAAAAACCGATAAATTGAGATTACTTGGTTACTTTCGGAGGTTTCTAGGTTGCTATCAGAAAAACCGTGTTCCACGTTGGTTTAACCCTTTTCTACACCTGCGTCCCGCCCTGGTTCAATTTTTGGAATAACTCCCAGTTCTCGCTCCTCATGGAGATGGGGTTCCGAGTATTCTCCTTTACACGGAAACCACGCCAATAGGTTTCTTTCGATAGGTTTTCTTCTTTAATTTTTAATTAATTAGATAAGCGTCCCACTGTGTGTTCTTTCGTCGAAATTCAATCAGTATGGTGTGAGGTTAATCCCTGATTTTTGGCAGAACTTGAGTCGAACTTTAAGTTTTCTGAAACCTTGGGATACCAATTGTACCTTTCCAGGAAAATGACCCATATGAACCTATAATAATCAGGGGCGTTGCGTGATAATATTCGTCAGGCAAACAGCTAGGCTGCAAATTATTACACAAAGGTTCATTTTTTCTGTATTGATCACGTGCCAGCAAAGAACTCAGCTTTGTCATTGTCACCACCTACCAACCATGTTTTACCTTCACAATCAAGTTTATTTGGAAGAATTAAACGCTTCACACTCCACTGGAAGAAATAATGAATTCCTTCGTTTAGAAATTTGATTACTAGTTGCTAAGGAAGCAAAACCGAGTACATCCCAAAGAAATGTTCGGCGAACGCATTTTGGTTAACTAAAATTTGAAAGGCGATCACGTCTCTTTTGCGATTCATACTCGTTTTTCTAACTTCTCGTAGGGAGCGAACAGTTTGTCCTACAAAGCTATGGGTAGTCTCATTCGATTCCGAAAATTCAATGGTACAATCTTAAATTTCTGATAAAACAATACCTTCATATCGAGAATTTTCGAGAGAGGGTGCCTTTGGAAGTTTCAGCCCTCCCGTTTCACCGCTTAGAAGTGATCTACATCAACCAAAAGCTTTGCGGCACAACTAGAATCCAAATGGAGCCCACATACCAAATTTCATCATAATCGGTCCATGATAATTAAGGAAAGATCCGCGGACGGACGGATTTTTTTTTATATTCGATTTTCAAAATCTACACGTACTTACCTACCACAAACGTAAACCATCAAATTTGAGGGTGGTCAAACTTTTTTCTTGAAAATGATTAACCAAAAAGGGAGACTCTGACCTAATAAGATGTGAAACCTTTGTAACCCCATTTATCACTATGGGAACCCTCGAAAGGGAGCAGAGGAATCTAATAAGAATCTAATAGAGAGAATCAAAATGAAGATACCTCAAGGACCTATTCTGTATTACTGTTATGATTTTAATGCGGATACAACTTACCTTAGCCGTCTGTATTCCCTGGAGATGTAGAGCTGCCACCACCTACTTAGAAAGTAGGAACTAGTCGAAGACTAGTTGAAGTTAAGTTAATAAAATGAAGTTAATGTAGTCAAGTGAAGTTACGTTAAATTGTTGATTAAGCAAAGCAAGTGAATTTACTGTAAAATACCTATTACTGAATTTACTGGTGAAATATACCTGGTCAGTAGGAGATAAGTCAGTGAAAGATAGAAGTACTTCCGTATGGGTGCTATATTGTCAAATCCGTGAATAATACAAATATATATTACACACTCTCTGTTTGATATTAGTGTAGAACACTGAATACACTTTCAGGAATGATGAGTGCTAAAGAATTTTGAGATATGGGGAAATGCAATGGTTGATGGAGTTGTGAGTCTGGTCAGTGCAGAAGAGAATGGAGGGGGGTTGTGTGAACTCAACTCACCAAGACTACACCCAAGATACACACTATTTCCTAGAGAAAGCAAGGTTGATGAATGAAATGTGATGAATTGGTTGATACAATAGCAGGAAGTACCACCACAGGTGATACTTAAAGTGTTAGGTAGGTACCTACTACTGGAAGCTTGCAGGGTAAAGTTGGAGTGTGAAATGCACATACAAATAACTCTAGGGAGTGAAATCAAGTGTGGTACCTTGATATTTGGTGTTCCAATGGGATGGATCCTGGCCAGGAATCCTTGTAGGTAGGTAGCTGCAAACAAGTGGTGAGCAGGTGGTTGATGGCTGACTCCTTGAGTGAGAAATTCGCGGAAATACGCGTAATTTTGAGGGGAAAAGCACTTTACCGGCGCGCACAAAGCTATCACTGAAAATATACAGGTGAATTTCGAGTGGATGCTCACAGATTGAACTGATATTAAAGGATTTGACCAACAGGAGCGTCAATGGCGGTTGATAGGCACACTTTTAAACTGTTCTTGGTTGAGATTGGAATAGAACTCATCAGCTCTGCTTCAGGGGGAAGTAGAGTGCCGACAATCCGCCAGAGTGCATTGGCAGCACCAGAAAATTCATGTATCCTTGTGATTCTGTAGCTCTCTTGATCCATGAAGTGGTGTGTTCAGTTGATTCCAGCAGTTTAGAGACACTTGCATGGCATCCACAATTCCAACTTAGTTGATTAGGGAATTTATGAATTATGGGGATCAACCTGGCTTTAAATAATTGTAACAATTAAATATGAATAAAGCAGGATACCAGAAGATTAAATTACTTTATGGTGGTAACCCTGGGTGCCCTTCAAATGATGCGATTTGATTGGTTGGCACAATCAAAGCTACAAGACACAACGACAATGGCCGTCCTTGAATTTACCAGGGAACTATTATGTTATCAAGAGTTCGTAAATATATTTTGCCGGTTGAGTTTCGTGAATCTAAGTAGAAAGTGAGTTGGTTTCATCAAAATACGTGCAATTAGTGGGTGAAAAGAGTGATGGTAACAAGAAAAACAAGCAACAACGAAGTTAATATGATCATCAACATGGATAACAACAACAGGTTGGTTGAAAGTAAACAAGTGAAAAAAACTAAGTAGGTAGGTAGGAAAGTGGCGTAAAATTAGGAAACCCAAACATACTCCCCCAAGTTTTACGCCAGGTTACATGAAAAGCGGCACAAGTTTGATGGTGGGACGTTTGAAGACTCCTTTGAACGTCTTCAGCGTGACTACTCTCACCACATTGTCCGTTCCAGGATGGGTCTGCAGGACGCGTGCCATTGGCCATCTTGAAGGTGGGGTTTGCAGATCACTGACCAAAACCAAATTGCCAACCTTCAGGTTAGGCGGGTTGTTCACCCATTTGTCCCTGGATTGAAGACTGCGGACGTATTCCTCTTGCCAGCGAGTCCAGAAAAACTGCACTCTTTCTCTGACCAGTTCCCAGGCATTGAGGCGTGACTTGGGAACATCTGAAAAATCCACTTCAGGGAGCGCGTTCAATGGCTGACCAATGATGAAGTGCCCTGGTGTTAGTGCATCAAGGTCATCTGGGCAGTCGGAGACAGATTGCAAGGGTCGCGAATTGAGAATTCCTTCAACTTTCGTGAACATAGTTGCAAGGTCCCATGTGGTGTAGGAACGATCGCCAAATGATTTATTTATCAAGGCTTTGGCGGATTTGATGCCTGCTTCCCAGGCTCCCCCCATGTGGGGACTATGTGGAGGATTGAACTTCCATGTGATGGACAGATGCGCTGTGTGGTTAACCAATGATTCTTGCGTGTGTGCTTTGTTAAACCACTCAAACACATCACGTAAATAGCCAGATGCACCTACGAAATTGGTTCCGTTGTCGGAGTACATCGCTGCAGGGATTCCTCGTCGAGCCACAAAGCGATCGAAGGTGTCAAGGAAGTCCTCGACGGAAAGTCCGAGTGCAAGTTCAATGTGGACAGCGCGTGTAGATAAACAGACGTAGAGACACATATATGTCTTGATGGTAGGAGCTTTCCTCAAGTTTGATGTCCTGCAGAGGAAGGGTCCTCCAAAATCTACCCCAGTGTGCAAGAAGGGGCGCACAGCGTGGAAGCGGCTAGCTGGGAGATTACCCATCAGCGGTGATAATATCCGCTTAGAAAAGCGAATGCAGATAACGCATTGGCGTTTAATTAGTTTCACCAGATTCCTGGCTGAAGGTATCCAGTACTCTTGACGTATGCTTGCCATGAGAGCATTAGGACCAATATGGTGGTTGAGGCGGTGATAAAAGTCGACCACAAGCGAGGTGAAGTGGGAACGACTTGGGAGCAATATAGGATGTTTCTGTGATGATGGTAAGGGCGCATTATGGAGTCGTCCACCGACTCTGAGGATTCCCTCTTGATCAACGAAAACTGCAAGACGCTTGAGCTCCAATGGTAACTGGTCAGGGTTGATTGTGGTAAAGACTCGTGGATAATATGCGTGTTGGATTATGCTAACACAATGGAGCTTTGCTTTGGTGAACTCTGATGCAGATAATGGGCCTCTACATCGACAATGTTTGTTCTGCTTTGGGATCTTGCAGTTAAACAGGAAGCGCTTCACATATGCAATCACTCTGACTAGCCGCAGGAATGATGAGTGGCGTTCTGTGTATGCAATAAAGAGCGAACTAGCTTGCACAGCAACAAGAGATAACATTGTGGGCTTCAATTCAGGTATGTCGACTGCCGAAGTATCAGTTGATATTGGCCACTGATCAATAAACACCAGTCTGGTCCAGACCACCAAAGGTGGCAGTTGGAAAGACCTGCAGGCAAGACACCACGTGATCCGATGTCTGCCGGATTTTCAGCACCCTTCACATGATGCCAAGACTCAAGTTTCGTGACATCGAGAATCTGTTGAACCCGATTACCTACAAAGGTTTGCAAAAGGTAAGTTGGGGTTTTCAACCACGCCAGGACTACCATGGAATCGGTGAAGCAATAGACAGTTGAGATGTTGAGAGTTTGCTTCAAGCGGTTGAGTGAGGAGAGAAGCTGCGTCAGCAAGAGCGCACCACAAAGCTCAAGTCTGGGAATGGTGACAGACTTGAGGGGTGAAAGTTTAGTCTTGGACTTCAACAACTTCATATGGACAGCATCGCCTTGAGTTGCACGTAGGTAAATAGCTGCGCAATAACCTTTCTCTGAAGCGTCTGAGAAGCAGACGAGCTGGTAGGTGCTATCAGTCTTTGGGAATGGGCGTGGGATATTGATGGACATGAGCTGCGGTAATTGACACGTGAACTCACTCCAAGCAGAGGATACTGTGTCTGGAACTTGGTCATCCCAATCTATCTTGGCCTTCCAAGTCTCCTGAAGAAGGCACTTTGCATAGAAGATGACAGGTGAAAGATATCCCAATGGGTCGAACAATCGAGCAATGACAGAGAGAATGTTCCTCTTGGTACAGTCAGGCTCAGGTGGGGTAACCAAGTATGAGAACACGTCGGTTGATGGGTTCCACTGCATTCCCAAAATTTTGGTGACTGAAGATTCATGCGATTGGATCTGCACTGGTTGTTGTGGCTTGGATGCGTTATTATCCAAAAGGGGTGGATAGTTGGAGTTCCATTTATCCAAGGTGAAACCTCCTTTGGCTAAAAGTGAAATTAGTTGGGTTTTCAAGTTGATTAGGCCTTCCACAGTATCACTACCGTAAGCTATGTCATCAACATATGTATGGTACCTGATTGCATTTGCTGCCTCAGGAAACTCGGCACCATCATCATGCACGAGCTGGTGCAAAACACGTTGTGCGAGATATGGTGAGGAACTCAGACCATACGTCACCGTGTTAAGCTCAAAATGTTGAATTGGTTGATCAGGGCTTGGCCGCCAAATGATTTGTTGGTATTGTCGATCCTCAGGTGCGATTAGGATCTGGCGAAACATCTTCACCAAGTCACAGGTGAGGACATATGTGAAGCGTTGGAAATGGAGAACGATGTCGCAGATGTCAGCTTGAAGCTTTGGCCCTGTCAGCAGGTGGTCGTTCAATGAGCCAGATGGAGTGCAATAGCTGGCATCAAATACCACCCGTAGCTTTCCATTATCCTTGCGCAGGATAGGATGATGCGGGATGAGATAGGCAGGAGGATTTGTTGCAGGAGACATGTGGCCCAACTCCAAATATTCCTCCATGAAGGCTTGATACTTGTCTCCAAGCTCCGGGTCACGTTTGGTCCTGGACTCCAGAGAGCGGAACTGTCCAAATACCTTCTGCGTGTTGAGCTGGAACGATGGTGGAGATGATTTGAAGGGGTAACGGAGAATGAAGCGACCAGTCTCATCGCGTGCATGTGTGTTGACAAAGTGCTCCTCGCACTGCTGTTCCTCAGGAGATAGTTTGGTGGGTGTGACGACAGGCTCTTCAAGTTCCCAGAAGCGCTCAACAAGGGAGCTGACATCAGTGTGAGTCAGAAGTGCATGACCATTTCGATTAGCTGAGTTGCAAACAAATCGACCCAGAACTGTAAAGCCAAAAACTGTGTTGATCAGCTTTGGACCTTGATCATGAACTGTGATCGGTGCGCCAATGATGACATCTGGGTACAAATCTGCACCAATTAGAAATGATATAGGACCCGGTGTTGTAAATTCTGGGTCGCTCAAGTTATAGACAGTGTAGTCATACCACATATCCGATTCAAGATGCTCTTGCGGAAGAGGTGGAGTGATGGCGGGTACTACCACGGCATCAGTTGATAAGATGGATGATGTTGATGGGTTATGGAAGGTGAGATTCACTTGACCAACAATGCTGGTAAGTGTTGAGTTGTTGACCCCAGAGATCCTGGTTTTGAAAGGTCTCGAGCTCTGACCCAGCTGGCGCGCACAGTTCTCGGTGATGAACGAATACTGGCTACCTTGATCCAGCAGTCCACGAAATTTATGTAGCTTGCCTTTGGGGTCGACGATATGGGCAACCACCGTGCCAAGAAGCACTCCACTGCGTTGAGGAGCAGTGTTGGTCCCAGAGAAGCCAGAGCTATTGCTTGGAACAACAGGCAATGGCGTGGATGAAGTGTTAGGAACACTTGATGCGTTGGTGATATGATCTTCAGGCGAAGGCAATCCAAGATGAAGATCGGTGTGATGTTTCAGACCACATTCACGACATGTGAAGGTTGATGGACAAGCCCTGGTCTTGTGAAAGGGGTGTAAGCAATTTCTACAGCCAGGGTATTGTCGCAAGAGATCCAAACGTTGTTGAGGAGTTGATGCTTGAAATTGTGGGCAGCTAGAGATAGTATGCCCTTTGTTACAAATGTAACACGATTTGTTGTTAGAGGTTGGTGAAGATGGTTGCGGTTTGCGATGACCACTAGTGTCATTGGTGTTGGCTAAACAGGCTACGTGCGATTTCCTAGCAGCGTAATTGTTCGGTGATCTAACAGGCTTCGGTTGTGCCTGTTGCGGTGGTTTAGGAGCCTCAGATGTGGCTGCCAAATCTTGAGTGATGCGAAGCACCTGACAACGATTCTGCACAAAGGTTTGAAGCGTCGTGACCTTTGGATATTTGGTATCCACAATGGATAGCTCAAAATCTTCTCTAGTCTTTGGATCTAGAGATTGCAGGGCTAATTCACACAACAGGTAGTCTGAAAAGTCAGGAATGTTGAGGTTTTTAAGCGAGTTGATACTCTCCATGACACGCGAGATATACTGCTGAAGAGAATCAGCAGTGGGTTTACCCGATGCCGCCTTAAACTTCAGGAATGAGTTGAGGTAAGTCACTGCTAGCTTACGCTCATTGTCGTAGACTTTGCAGAGTGCGTTCCATGCCTGCACAAAGTTTTCAGACACTTCTTTTATGTGCTTGATTGAATCCAAAGCAGGACCGCCAAGATAGCTTCTAAGATAATGAAAGCGCTCAGCATTGTTCAATGTTGGTTCCTCGATGATAAGTGATGTGAAGAGCTGCTTAAATCCCGACCAATCAGTCAGTTCACCATGAAACTGTTTTATATTGATGCGTGGAAGTATGGTACGAGATGATAGCGGAGCAGTAGATGAGTTTAGAGAAGATCTATCAGCAGGAGCTGGTTGGGACAACGCCATGATTTTCTGGTGACACCCTAAAGCCTCATAATATGCATTTTTGACCTCTCCAACAAGTGCAGTATCCTGAAGGCTAGGAAATGATGGCTCTTCTTCAGTGGTTTCACTGAGTTCAATTGCATTGTCATACTGCTCACGAAAATCTTTGAAAAGCTGCTCTATACTAGCAACCATACCCCGGAACATGATGCGTTCAGTTGCAGTGGTCATTGCAACCATACCTTTGTTTCTTATGGCTTTGATGTCATCGCCAGCAGCTTTGAGAAGGCGTTTACACTTAGCCAATTCACGATTAGCGGGAGGTGCCATTTTGAATTTACCAATTAGATATGTATGAAAAATAGAATTTATAAATAAATAACAAGGTTGATGATCATATAACAATGATTAGATTTATTTATAAAAGTTATAGATACTTGTAGAAAAATATATTTGTTGATTTATTTTGTTGAATAAATAGATAATAAATAGATTTGTTGATAACAATGGACTGTATTTAAATATCTCCACAGGTACTGACTCAATCCGGCTCGAAGGACCACAACTTTTGTTTGATATTAGTGTAGAACACTGAATACACTTTCAGGAATGATGAGTGCTAAAGAATTTTGAGATATGGGGAAATGCAATGGTTGATGGAGTTGTGAGTCTGGTCAGTGCAGAAGAGAATGGAGGGGGGTTGTGTGAACTCAACTCACCAAGACTACACCCAAGATACACACTATTTCCTAGAGAAAGCAAGGTTGATGAATGAAATGTGATGAATTGGTTGATACAATAGCAGGAAGTACCACCACAGGTGATACTTAAAGTGTTAGGTAGGTACCTACTACTGGAAGCTTGCAGGGTAAAGTTGGAGTGTGAAATGCACATACAAATAACTCTAGGGAGTGAAATCAAGTGTGGTACCTTGATATTTGGTGTTCCAATGGGATGGATCCTGGCCAGGAATCCTTGTAGGTAGGTAGCTGCAAACAAGTGGTGAGCAGGTGGTTGATGGCTGACTCCTTGAGTGAGAAATTCGCGGAAATACGCGTAATTTTGAGGGGAAAAGCACTTTACCGGCGCGCACAAAGCTATCACTGAAAATATACAGGTGAATTTCGAGTGGATGCTCACAGATTGAACTGATATTAAAGGATTTGACCAACAGGAGCGTCAATGGCGGTTGATAGGCACACTTTTAAACTGTTCTTGGTTGAGATTGGAATAGAACTCATCAGCTCTGCTTCAGGGGGAAGTAGAGTGCCGACAATCCGCCAGAGTGCATTGGCAGCACCAGAAAATTCATGTATCCTTGTGATTCTGTAGCTCTCTTGATCCATGAAGTGGTGTGTTCAGTTGATTCCAGCAGTTTAGAGACACTTGCATGGCATCCACAATTCCAACTTAGTTGATTAGGGAATTTATGAATTATGGGGATCAACCTGGCTTTAAATAATTGTAACAATTAAATATGAATAAAGCAGGATACCAGAAGATTAAATTACTTTATGGTGGTAACCCTGGGTGCCCTTCAAATGATGCGATTTGATTGGTTGGCACAATCAAAGCTACAAGACACAACGACAATGGCCGTCCTTGAATTTACCAGGGAACTATTATGTTATCAAGAGTTCGTAAATATATTTTGCCGGTTGAGTTTCGTGAATCTAAGTAGAAAGTGAGTTGGTTTCATCAAAATACGTGCAATTAGTGGGTGAAAAGAGTGATGGTAACAAGAAAAACAAGCAACAACGAAGTTAATATGATCATCAACATGGATAACAACAACAGGTTGGTTGAAAGTAAACAAGTGAAAAAAACTAAGTAGGTAGGTAGGAAAGTGGCGTAAAATTAGGAAACCCAAACACTCTCTCTAATCCTACTATCTCTACCTATTCCTACTTCACTCTCTCTCTCTCTCACTGTATCAAAAGGAACAACTACTTGGTAGACAAGGTGGACAAGGTGGTGGACACTTGTGTGGACACCACGTGCGGACAAGAATTAAAGTTTTACAAAATGAAATGAAAATGTTAAAGATAATTATTTACAACAAGGGGGAAATTATGGGAAGGGCCATTCTCAGTCTCTATCTCTTATCGTGGTATTGTAAGCGCCAGCTCGCCAGTTTATAGAAGGAAAATCACTGTCTAAAGTCACTTGGTCTATATACAGAAATATAATGTTGGATCCTACCAGTCGGAAAGTCTGTTGAGGGCAGGTGCTGTTGCTGTCTTCGAAGTCTCTGCAGAAGTCGGTGGTCAGGGTTGAAACTGGATGAGAACACTTGAACGATCGGGGGGCCCCAGTCTCGGCAGGCTTGTACTCTCCACGAGCAAGGTCTATCACAGAATGAGGCGGTCAGGCTTAGGGATGTCCCAAAAGTATCGATACTTAAAAGTATCGATACTTTTCAAAAAAAGTATCGATACATATCGATACTTTTTTTTCCTGATATATATCGTAGTATCGATACTTTTTTTCCAGTATCGGAAGCGATACTTTTTTACCTCTCACATTAGATCAAAATGCAATTTTTTTTTATCTCTCACATTAGATGAAAGTCTCGAATTTCAGTAGGTACCTCTTTCTCTATGTAGATTGTTGGGAGACCAACCACTTCAACAAACTAAACAAAGATGATGTATCACCACCTCCAGCTCTCTATGGGTTTGTTCGGAGAGGCGGTCCGGAACAGTTCAGAACCAAACCGGAACTGAAAAGGGGAGGGAGGGGATAGAAGCGAATGGGCTCCTCCAAGCCCCTCCGAACCGTTCAGTACTGCCTCTCCAAACAGACCATAATCATATTATGATAACCTGCTGTCCTCCATCATCTTGGAAGGACCACCAAAATGTTAACCCAACCAAGTGCAATACGAAAACAAGTGCCTAAACAAAAAAATGAGTGATTTATTGTTTTGTTCATTCTATATTAATTATTATCCTCGCGATGGAGAGATGTCACACTGATGGAGAGAAACATAAAAGGCATTTTTCACACATTTTTGTAAAAGTATCGAAAAGTATCGATACTTCAAAATATCGATACTTTTTGAAAGTATCGTATCGATACTTTTTGATACTTTCTAGATGTATCGATACGATATTATATCGATACTTTTGAAGTATCGGACATCCCTAGTCAGGCTCGGTCGTGGGGGTCCTTCGATTTGGGAGGGGCCGACCGGCGCTTCTGCGCATGCGCTTGAGGTGGGGGATGCGACGGTGGCGCCACTGGTGTTGGCTGGCGGAAGCTGGGCCCTGGCAACCCTGGTGATGCTGGTGGCGCTGCAGGTGGTGAACTGGCGGACCTAGCCCGCGCCCGTTTGAATGATGAGCGATCTACAGTAAGCCTCAGGGGTGGGACCCTGGGGTTACACCTTCATTCTACAATGTTTTGCAATTATTTCCTAGTGTGTATCAACAAGAAAAACGATTAGGTACAGTGAAATACAGTAAAATCGGGAACGGGACACCAGTCAACGTCATACAGCTGATATTTGCGGCGGCGAAAAAACCAACTGCTTTCCTTCTTTGAGATAATGTGGGTGGATGGATATGTTAATGTGGATATGTTATGGATATGTGGGCTAATCTCTCTGCATTCAAGGTCACGAAACAGTTTTGCGACTGTTTGCAACAGCTGACAGTGAGGTAGTGGGGGTATGGCAATACTTGACCCCGCGCTGACCCTCCGCCACCCCGCCGATCATCGCCTCTCACTCTAAACAGTCCCGAAAAATTCATTTGTTTGAACTGCTTGCCTTGCATCCAGCGATGCAAGGAGGACCAGCCCCCGCGCTAGTTCGCTTATCATCCGCAATCATCTACATTACCGACCTCTCCAAGTCTCTGGTGTGTTGCGGGCTAGTATCCAAGACAAAATACGTACTTTCTCATTCCATTCTCTTATTTAATCTAAATTCCTTGATAATAATGAAAAAGTCCCTAAATATTATAAAAGTTTTCCAAAATCAGCTAAATATTACTTACAAAAAATGGAAATATAGGAGAATCTCAACAAAAATTAATTTATTTATTTTGCATATTTGTAGTAAGGCAAACAGTGTTTGCTATGTTTGCCTGGAGGAGACGCCACTGATAATAATTAGAAAAAAATTGTAAGTATAGTTCATAAACAATGAATTTAATAAATTCATAATTATATAATATATAAATAATGAAAACGTGGGTACATTTGTTGTACTCGAAAATTCAATAGGTAGAAGTGACATCTTTGAAACACACCCTGTGCATACAGTATGCTGGTATGATATACTGAAAACCGAACCAAACAAAATTCGATCGTTGAACAATATCGTGCGTGTGGGTACTCAGAGTTCAATCAAAATTTCAATGATTTGTGCCATGTCCTCACCCACAAGGCACTACTACTCTCTCATGTCGATACCTTAAAGCACAAAGGCGCTATGTCCAAAAACGGAGTTTTGATAATAACTCTGGAGAAGTTTTCACCAGCGCACAATTCCTAAAATAATGGCTTATTACACTGAACTCTTTAATTTCTTTAAGAAATTTTCGAGCTAAAGTCGTCAAGAAGGTCAATGATAGTTTTGTTGAATTTGAAAAAATTAAAAATGTAGAAGGGGGATGGACATAGCGCCTTTGTGCTTTAAGGTATCGATATAGTGTTACTATGTCGATTTTCTTAACCATAGCCTAGAAGATTTGTTTAAAAATTCGTTCATTAACTCATGCTGCATGAATGGACGTTTTTGCATTTCTTTTCTCGTGATTAGTGGGAGATACTAACTAAATTTCATTGAGTGATGCCGTTTATGCTGTAGGAAGGTGAATAAAAATGTGTTTTATTGCTCACCAACTTGTTTAAATTGACTTAATACTTATCCAATGGGACGTCCCCTGGGATGCATGCATTACTTAACAATATGTTTTGACATTTTATGTCTTTACTATGGCACATAAATGAAAAATCGTCACGCGGGGAGCGTTATGAGGGGAGCGTTACGCGGAAATTTCTGATGATTTTCACGTACAACCAATCGTTCCTAGGGAAAACTAACTTCCTCATTTTCCACCCCACAAGAATCGTTCACCACTCATTGGAAAGCTCTCAATTTATTAAACATAAGACATAAAATGTCTCTCGTGGTTGCGTACTTGTACGAAAGCTGTATCCACCGTTTGTGTTTTATTTTATCGTGTTTTCGATCTTGCGACACTAAAATAGCCATAACTCCCTCAATTTTTGAGAAAATCAAAAATTTGTAACCTAATAATAAGACGCAAATGTCAAACGTATACTATTGGAGGGAATTTTGAGGAAAACTCTCAATATGCTTCTGGATTTTCATAAATTATTCTTAGTGCTACCATGGTACTAATTAGTGGTGGTTTTTGTGTGTTTCACCTTGAATACATGTTAACTTCTACGGACTGCCTTCCAAAACTAACAGAATCTGTTACGCCTAAACGCCTAAACTGCAACATCTCACAAGTCATTTTTTCCAAGTTTTCAGGAGAGCTAAAACAGTGGTTTTCAATGATTCGTGACCGTACTTATGAAAATGGATCTTACTTAGCCTTTTGTCCACAAATTATACGCTATTCTGCACCATAAAACAATCACATTTCATCGAAAAAAATAATTTAATGGAAAACGGTGGACTTATGCGAAGTTGATTCGCACGCATGTTGACTTGTGCGAAGTGAGTCAGCAATCGAATTCACCTTGTGTGACGTTGCGTCATATTTAAACTGACTTGTGTTAGGTTGTCACAAAAAATTCAGACGATTGTACATAGTACATTTTTACAAATAAGTATTTTTATTGTACACTGTAAAATAAGTAGGTAGGTACTTAGTACATAAAATCAAAATTTTCTTTATTGCACGAACAAATTATTTTATTACGTTTTATCGCATTCCATTTGCGTGTGGCCTTTAAGTTAAAGCTTCTGGATGATAGTGACTTTCTTATTGATGTTTATGTATAGCAATGCGTTGGAAAGTATAATACTCTGCACGGGTAGTGATTCGAGGCAAGAATTGGACAGCCATCAGATCATAGCAGTATGGCAGTTTCCTTTCAGCTCTTCTTCCTCGTCCTTTTCGCAACCCTAGCCATTTATTGATTCACTGGTGCTCTTAAAAACTCTTCTTCGGTACGGTATTTTCTTTGTACGCTACGAAAATATCGCAATGATCTTTACGAGGCTTGAAAATTCCAATTTTGAATTATTTAATTTTCTTTCTCATTTGAGTGTCACTTAATGGTTCTTCTCCATCTTCTTCACATAGCGAGATCAAATTTTGCGGTACATCAAGATCACAGATTGTTTTGTTTTCTGTCGCCGAGATTCTTCCCTCAAGTAAAACAAAGTCAACGTCATCCTCATCCTTATTTGCGATACCGTCCATAACAACGTTTTCTTCCACGCTGAATGTCAGTTTAGCAGCATCTCTTGAACTAGTCTCTACAATTTGTATACCTTCCTCAACCATCAAGCTGATGATTTGTGACGTAGACATCAGGTCGTCATCACTCTCTTCTTCGCCACCTTCTGAGATTTATTATTCTGAAAAACTGAAGGAAAATGGTGCTGCATAGCATTGCTAAAATAAGCGAAAAACAAGTAAACCTTTGGGAAACAACGTCATAATAGGACGGGAATCAGAATTAAATTTAAATTAAGTCAGAACTAAATCAAATTTAATAAATTAAATTAACTCCCAGAAAATTTTTCTGCACCTCTTCAAGACTGGAAATCTAAAGCCAACATCACACAAAGCTACATAACTGTTTACTGGAACTTCGCACAAGGTGAACTCAAGAAAAGACTGCATGATTTTACATAAAGGTTACAGAATCTCTTGTTAAGTCAAACGGAGAATTATTCATAAACATCTATAGATACCCTCATTGCTTATTGGATTCATTAACACAACAAACCTTACCAAGAAACCAAGATACTTACCGAATGGTCGGGAGACGGTACGCATTTCCTCGCTATAGTCCAGCTTTGTGCGGAGTTGCGGCGGTTTTTGCCATGTGCGAGATTCGGTTATTGACGATTTTAGCGCTTCTGGTGGCTCGTAGCAAAAAACTGATGATTCCATCGGATCGGGCGCGAAATTTCAAATAAAAAAACATGTCTAACTCGATTTCGCCCAAAATCGACTTGTGTGATGTTGCAGTTTAGGCGACGAGATGAAAGTTCAACTTTACGATGTATTACCGCTTTGGTGCCTGACTGGCACCATAGGTGGGTTGGGGGGACTCGAATTAGCATGTTGGGTATCGTAGATCATGGATTTTAATATGGTGTTCAAATTCGAGGCTCCCATGCCGATAGAAATGTCATGGAGGCTATGGGACAGGGGGGGGGGGAGATACCAACTAAATTTCATTGAGTGATGCAGTTTATGCTGTAGGAAGGTAAATAAAAATGAGTTTAATCGCTCACCAACTGGTTTAAATTGACCCAATATTATTACAATGGGACGTCCCCTGAAATACATGTATTACTAAACAATATGTTTCATAAATGTGTTAAGAGTACCAACCTTGTGTTTCGCCCATGAAAATGAATTAGGGTGGAGTGGGGTGTAAACGGGGCAAATGTGTAAGTGGTTCAAAAAATGGCGCCAAATGAAACTGGATTTTCGAATGTCTTCTCTATGGTTGTGTTTACATCTGATACGTCTTATCACAAAAGTTGGTTGTACTCTGACCGCGCTCTCATGTGCTACCGACTTGTTTTCGTGGAGAGTCCCTTTTCACTCGTGAGTCAAGTGCAGTGCTTTGTGCAAATTTCTTGTAAATGGACTGTCAATAATATTGACAAAACTTATATTGTAAGTTTTGTGTGTCATTCCGTCCAGTTTTCATATTCTGGTAAGTTCTTTTAATGATAATAATAGTATACAACTCTTGAAACTTCCGTATTCTGTAGAATTGGCTGTGGTATACAAATGCCCCTTGATTTTACCATGTTGGGGGAAAAGTGTAAGCTCTCCAAGGGGCAAATGTGTGGCAGCAGGTGCATGTGATTTTACGTTTATTTTTATAAAATGAATATTTTTTGCTTGTTTGGTCGTTAATTTTCTTCTCCTTTTGATCTAAGTCACTTATTTTTGGTTTGACTTTTCTTTTTATCACTAATATCCTTCCTTTATTTCCCCCTTGTTAGCTCTTGTTGGAGAAAAAAGTTTGTTTCTACTGGAAAAAATGTCGCAAAAAAAATGGGGAATTTGCCTCACATTTTTTTTTTTTTTTTTTTTTTTTTTTTTCGAATGAGGGTTTGTTTTTATGGAATAAAACCATAGTGAGCTGCTCGAAAACGCATCCAAAAAAATTAGAGAATTTAAGGAAGATGGAAATTTTAAATGTGGTGGCATTGTGTAAGAGGCAGCCATGTTTGAAACGTGACGGATATTCTACCAATCTGACTTCAAAGGAGGTTCTGTGGCGCTTACCACAGAAGCGGAACATACACGAACTTTTAGCTTCCGAGTAGTGCGCACAAGAGTGCGCCGCGAACTGGCAGGAAGAACCCAGACACAAAAGTGACTTAAAGAAACAATATTACTCACTTTTTTACAATACGAATCTATCTACTAGTTTATCAAGCATTATTATTCTTCATCTTCTCTTATTTAGTTTCAAGATTTGAATCACATTATTCGAGTAGCCATTTCACTGGATCGTTTTGTGTCGCGGTGCTAGAACTCTGTCTGTTGTCGGAGTTGTTTTCGCGTCGTTTTTTTTTTTTTCGTATGACGTCAACAATACTCCTCGATTTTCGCGGTGTTTTGTAACAGAGGCTTCACTTGTTTAGGCATTTTCTCCTACGGTAATTTTTTCCCCTTGGTTATTCCTAGTGTTAAACGTTATTCTAGGGCCCTATAATAGGATTTGACTTGAAATTCCAGAATCTAAAATTGAGGCAAATTCCCCATTCTGAATATCCCGTTTTGTTTGTTTTTAGTGGCCTTTTCACGCATTTGCCCAGTAAATATTTGAGTTGATAAGAAATTAGAAAACAGAACCACTTACACATTTGCCCCATTTCACCGGGGAAATGTGTAGCAAGGAGGTCGTTTTAAAAAATAGAGCTGAGAGCTACGAAGAAGTTGAACAATTAAAATATCAATCCAGCGATTGTAATCAGCATTAAATTGCGTAAATTTTAAAGAAAAAAATATTACTCGAGCTGTAACTGGGGCAGAGCTATGTGAGGTTAAAGTTGAACTATTGACATTTTGGTACGCAATTACCCCACTCCACCCTACTTGATGTAAGTTATTAATATGTCCGTTGTTTCTTGCAGGTTGAGAGAGATTGGCCGGTTGTGAGAGTCGTGATGCACACGGGTGCTGAGCCTGGAGCCCAGAAAGTCTGCGCCGTCGTCCACGCGACGATGGGAGACCTCAGAGTGACTGGAGCCTGCTCACCAGACACCCACGAGGGGATGTGCCTGGTCGAGCTGGTGCTTCCCTGGTCCTGGTGGCCACCGCTGCCTTCCAAGAGAACCAAACCAACCAAAACGCCTCCCCGATTGGTGAATTTGGCGTACACTGTAGTCGAGCCTCTCAGGGGTCCTCAGTGCACCCCCAAAGTCATGATCCAGAGCCTTACTCCATTAGGTGAGATTTCTTTCCTCACTACAATCCATGAAAACTTGGATTTGATCACAAATGTTCTCTCCGGCATATGCGCTTAATCTTAGGGCAGAATAAGAAAATTTGTCAAAAGACTGTTTGTCAAAAGACTGTTGTCATACGACGTTTGGTCAAACGACACTTGTCAATACGACGTTAAGTCAAAAGACTTAGTCAAACGACTTTCGTCAAACCTTGTGGCTTTCAGTGGCGATCGTTTTGTTTGGTTCTTTGTTTCGATCTTTCGGATCTCTTCAGCTAAGCGTGTGCAAACCTAGCCTCTTCAGGCTGAGCACTACCTTAGGACAAAGTTGAGTTTACAAGGTTTGACGAAAGTCTTTTGACTAAACGTCGTATTGACAAGTGTCGTTTGACCAAACGTCGTATGATAACAGTCTTTTGACAAACATTCTTTTGACAAATGTCTTAAACTCATCGGAAACAAGCTTCTAGCTTACAACAAGCAGTTTGCTAAACAAGCTTTTAGCTTAAAACAAGCAGTTTGCTTAAATCCAAGTCGTTCCAACGCTTCTTCGCGTTGCTGATGAGTCACCGTATGACGAAAACGATTGACCAAAGTCCCAGCTACACTGAAACCAAACTGACTGCCCCTTCGGCATCAAGAATGCGTTTGGTTCAGTCAAAACGTTTCAAATATTCCCACTTTCAGTGGCGATCGTTTTGTTTGGTTCTTTGTTTCGATCTTTCGGATCTCTTCAGCTAAGCGTGTGCAAACCTAGCCTCTTCAGGCTGAGCACTACCTTAGGACAAAGTTGAGTTTACAAGGTTTGACGAAAGTCTTTTGACTAAACGTCGTATTGACAAGTGTCGTTTGACCAAACGTCGTATGATAACAGTCTTTTGACAAACATTCTTTTGACAAATGTCTTAAACTCATCGGAAACAAGCTTCTAGCTTACAACAAGCAGTTTGCTAAACAAGCTTTTAGCTTAAAACAAGCAGTTTGCTTAAATCCAAGTCGTTCCAACGCTTCTTCGCGTTGCTGATGAGTCACCGTATGACGAAAACGATTGACCAAAGTCCCATCCACACTGAAACAAAACTGACTGCCCCTTCGGCATCAAGAATGCGTTTGGTTCAGTCAAAACGTTTCAAATATTCCCACTTTCAGTGGCGATCGTTTTGTTTGGTTCTTTGTTTCGATCTTTCGGATCTCTTCAGCTAAGCGTGTGCAAACCTAGCCTCTTCAGGCTGAGCTCTAGCTTAGGACAAAGTTGAGTTTACAAGGTTTGACGAAAGTCTTTTGACTAAACGTCGTATTGACAAGTGTCGTTTGACCAAACGTCGTATGACATCAGTCTTTTGACAAATGTCTGAAACTCTTCGGAAACAAGCTTTTAGCTTAGAGTAAGAAAATGATAGAGAGTTTGAACGCACCAGAATGGGGCTGAACCTGAGGTTACATAACTCCAACCTTCCTGCCTGGGGATTGGATCTGGGTTCATGACCAGAGTCAAGTCAGAGGATGCTGTCCAAAGCTGCAGCCGCATTTGACTGGGTGGTGTCCAGTAGGACTGTTCCGAGTGAAGATGGGCAGAGGAACAAGGCGACGTTATCCAACTGGCCTGAGGGGTGGTAAACCCTCACTTGATCACATGTTTTCGTTGGGGTTGTTTTGTTGATTGTTGTGTTTTGGTATTAAAAAGTGGGTGTTAAGTTGCTATTGAATTTTTGTGTTATTGTTTGTGTTCTATTGATTTATTACAATAGCGTTATTCTAACTCAGAAAAAGAGTCAAATCTTTTATTAATTCAGTTTGCTATTTTGTTGGTCGAATAAAATTAGAATACTCAATTTATTTGGTTATTTTTTTTAAGTTGTTGATTAGGAACAATAGGAAAAAAAAATTAGCCTTGGATAACAACAGCTAACTTCATTGAATACCGACTGTTGACCCATTGAGACATTTTATAATTGCATATTATTTTACAACAGGCTAAAGAAAGTAACCTAAATATTTTTATTAATTTAAGGCGTTTTGTCATTTAGGAAACGTACAGCTAACGACTGCAAGCCAGGGGTACAACACCATCAGTACAGATAACCACGTGACGATGTTGATGCCGCAACGTCCTCTGTACCCCACCAGCAAAGTGCACATACCTACCTACGTCACCATCAAACGACCTTCCCATATATCTGGGTTCATGCTCAGGTAAGTCGTAACGAGAGTTTGTACTGGTATGATTAGTCTACAGAGTTATGGAGACAACTTACGAGGCATGTCCAGAAAGTAAGTGTACTCGATTTTTTTAGAGTTCAAAAATATTTATTAAAAAAAAAAACGTAGTTACGTAGGTATACATCTAAGCTATTTTTCTCGCCATTTCTCTCGATGTAGGTGGTTAGCCGGGGGATCAATTTTTTGATGCCTGCCTCGTAGAAATCTGCCGCCACCTCCTTCGTCCACTTGTCGACCTCCCTCTTCACCTCCTCGTCCGTTGAATTTTTCCCACCCATGTGCGTCTTTAGAGAAGTGAAAAGATTATAGTCTGAAGGCGCCAGGTCGGAGGAATAAGGGGGTGGCTTAAAACATCCCATCCATAAGAGTCCAACAGTTCCTTCGTGACGTTGGCCGTGTGGGGTCTGGCATTGTCATAGAGCAAGCAAACTCCCTTCGTCAAAAGACCCTTCCTTCGATTTTGAATGGCTCTTTTCAATTTTTTTTAGGGTCTCACAATACCTTGCCGCGTTTATGGTCTCCCCCTGAGGCAAATAATCGATCAGAATGATTTTGTGGTCCCAAAACACTGATGCCATGATTTTTTTGCCAGAAATTGTGTTTTTGAACTTTTTGGCTATGGGTGAAGTGGTGTGACGCCACTGTTCGGACTGTCTCTTGGTTTCTGGTGTATAGTGTGCAATCCAAGTTTCATCTCCAGTAACAATACACTTGAGAAAATCATCACCCTCCAGTTCATACCGTTCCAAAATCTCTTTAGAGGTCTGCACTCGATTCAACTTGTGTTGTTCAGTCTGGAGAGATCTGGATATTTGTGGAAACTTCGTAGAAATTTCGTCCAGAGTCAATCTGCGGTCGTCACGGACCACATTCTCAATTTTTTCCACAAGTTTGTCAGTCACAATCGACGGTCTCCCACTCCTCAAATCGTCATGCACATTCGTCCTTGCACACAGTCCTTCACCATAAATTGGCTTCACCTCATTAAAAATCTCAATCGGAGATTTCTCCTTCACAACGTGTGACGATCCTACTTTTTTATAAGGAACAATCCAATTGGTTTGTGCCCGATTTGTTGGAGCTACGCCTTTAGGGATATCCGATTCATAGAGATATGAATTGATATTCTCTTCAGGCCGGCTGATTAATCTAATCACTGGTTTGAAGGGGTAGGGTCGTCACACCCTCCTCTGTCTCATATATGGGCAATTAGGTGTATTTCTCATTTTTTGTACAGATGGAAATTCAACCTATATTGTTACATGGTAGCAGAGCGTGGTTTGGTGGAAATGCACTGAATTTATTTCATCATTTCCCCTCCACTTTTTCTTGGGTATTCCAGAAGGAATTACTCAAAGAGATATCCAGAAGGAATCTCTATATTAAATTCATTCCTTTCTTCCACTTTGCCAATCCGGCAATTAAATTCATTCATTAAACTTTGCCAATCCGGCAATTAAATTCAGTCTCTTGTTAGGCTTTGCCAATCTGGCATTTTATTAATTTCAATTTCGTTTTTCTTTTATATAAGCCTTTTCTGCATTTGCCTTTTCAATCATTACACTTGAATGTTTCGCCGTTCGTATTCTTTATTTAGTTTGCTTTTTCCTCAGTTCCATTGATTTATTCTTTTATGTATAAATGGCCCATTCGTGGCATAAATGACCCATTCGTGGCATTCTTCTTCTTCTTCTTCTTCTGAATAGTACCATTACGATGGAGGAATTCCCTTGAAGCTTCCAGACGTCCTTTCCTGGGCTTCATACTATTTTTCAGTCCCTTTGACTTGTTTTCAAACATACTTCTGTTTGAAACCCAGAAGTATGTTTTAGGGAGAGGAGTGTGACGATCCTACTTTTTTATAAGGGACAATCCAATTGGTTTGTGCCCGATTTGTTGGAGCTACGCCTTTAGGGATATCCGATTCATAGAGATATGAATCGATATTCTCTTCAGGCCGGCTGATTAATCTAATCACTGGTTTGAAGGGGTAGGGTCGTCACACCCTCCTCTGTCTCATATATGGGCAATTAGGTGTATTTCTCATTTGTTGTACAGATGGAAATTCAACCTATATTGTTACAAACGAGGTAACGGATTACCGCGCGGATTTCGCATTTGGCGGCAGAGTCGATCGACATATTTCACGAGAAACGCTCCTGAGACCACAGTTTTCAACGTACTGACCTCGTTTTGGTCTTGTTTTGAAGGGGAGGAGTCACACTACACGGCAGTGTGCCCAACATAACAAACAAAAATTCCCTTTAGCTGCGGGAGCTTCAGTACACTTACTTTCTGGACATGCCTCGTAATAGAAAAGAAACCAAGCATGGATGAGTGGGTGATGGTGCTGCTGATTGATCAGGTGGTGCGGGTTGGAGCTACTCTCATTACCGTTTCTTTTATAATGTTGCAACGTGTTTCTATAACAATTGAAAATTAAAGTCGAAGACGAAGGAATTCTTTCCGCAGAGCGTATGAGCATCACAACAGTGACGTGGAAATCAACAATCCTCGATGAAAAATAAGCCTGAATACGCCTAGGAGCGTCAACCAATCGGAACGCTTCTCTGGTTCTCAGCCTTAGCTCGGGGCCTTTTATTAGTCAGTGCTTATCTGTTTCACGAAGTACCTACCCTCCATCCAGGATGATGAATGTTAGGTGGTTATGGTCCCAATAGTAACTCAATCTATCTTATTGTTTGGCTCGACTGTTTTAGTTCCTATTCCACCATTCACGTTCACAAAGTGGGCAATCTGATTGACTGGCAGCAAACCAGAGTGTTGTAATAGAAGATCCTTGGCTGAATTTCTCAATCACTTTGATCCCTTGATAACTGAAACAAGCCTAACTAGTATAATATTTAAGACATATATTGCGAGATAGAAAAAAAGTCTGCCAAGTGGGTGTGGCACATAGCTTCCTCTTATCCATAACCCGATTATATAGATGATCCGATGCATAGTAGTTAATCTCAAAACACCAATCTCTAAGTACCTTTCACTACCCTCATAGGGGACCATCTACACGCTAATCTGGACAATCCTAGAAAATTTCTTCAAATTCGGACGAAAAATGTAAGTGGGGTAGTGATTGGATCAAAAAATTTCTTAGCTTGACTGGGAGTCGAACCTGGGACTCCTGGGTGGGAGTCCAGAGCACTGCTCACTGATCTATAGGGGCCAGGTAATTGGTTGAATAGGATTTGAGATTCTCATGTCACACGCAAGAGCGACAAATGTACAGCTGTTACAAGGATTTTACGTTTGCGCATGCGCAGAGGCTACTGTAAATTTTAAGGCCTTGATTTGATGAGTCTGGAGGTGATGATCTTCATAGGGGATCATCTAAACACTAACACATAGTAACATCCCTGAAAATTTCATTGAAATCGGATGGAAAATGTAGAAGTTATGGCCGTTACAAGGAAATTCACGTTTGCGCATGCGCAGTCGCTTCTTTCACTCCGAGGATGATGATTTTCATAGGGGACCGTCTACACACCAACCCGCACAATCCCTGAAAATTTCATAGAAATCGGACTATAACTTCGTATAGTTATGCCCGTTACAAGGAATTCATGACTGACAGACAGACACACAGACACGGAACCAAAATTTTTCAGAAAGGTCTAAAACGCAAATCGCGAGTGAAAATTTTGATTTTGGAGAACTTTATTTTTTCGTCCTTGAAAAGTGAAAACAAAGCTTCCGCTACCTTGGTAGACTCGGAAGCAATACAACATGTAGTTAGGATCCTCAAGAATTGTATTTTGTTGGCATATTCATTCTTTTTTTGTTATTAAGCTCAATGATCTTACCACCCTTTTTTCCAGGGCAAGAGTGAAAAGTGGTCTCAAAGTTCTGGGTGCTGAACTCATCGCGAGAGATGACTGGAATATGACTGTGGAAATAAATTCGAAACAATCAGTAGCTACTGTTATTGTAATCAACAAGCAAACAATACAGGACATCGTGCCAAGGTCAGTCTTCTCATGACTCATCAGATTTGACTGTTCTGTCCATTTTTTCTATTTTCGTCAGGATTCGTGGTTTATTAATTCCCTACAAATGGACATTTCGTTGTCAGTAGGACGGAAGAGGTGTTTGTCTGGATCATCGAAGTGGCTGGTGGAGGTGTTACTGACCTGTGGCAAGAAGGGAAATTGGTGTGGAGCGTGCGTTACCTCAATGAGAAAGGTCATCCCATTTCCAGTCAGAATCTCCACGGCAAGCACAAAGCCAGCATCAGAATCAATATAAATAAAGATGACATCCACGCTCTAATACCTATCTCTAAGGTTCGTGGTCTCTGCTTGATTTGAATTTTCTTGGTACTTTGGTTGTAATTGTGTCCAATCAACTCGTTTGGACTTCATCTTCGTTGTTTCTTGCAGAACTGGGAAGTTGTCAACAGTGCAATCCTCACTGGCAAACAAGTGAGTCAAGGTATGAAGGTAGTCATGGTCTCTCATGGAGGTCATCTAGCTGACGTTACACTTCAAGCATCCTGCCATGTGCCTGATGATAGCGTCATCAAGGTAATTCAAGAGTTCTCGCGTATTGTATAATATACAATATTATCTTCATTGCCCTTCGGGAACAACAAATGAAATATTTATTACCTCGTTCCCAGGTGTCATCGTCTTGCAGCTCAGTCTACGTTGATGGATCAGAAGTTAGAGGATCGGCCAACGCTTCTGTGGTGGTCAAATATGGAAATCTTGCAGCTTTGGCTAGTTTTACAGTTTGGATGCCTGAGCTACCTGTCGAAGTTTCCTTACCAGACACGCGTCTAAGCCAAGTGAAAGGGTGGCGAGTTCCAGATTTCAGGTATGATTTCTGGAAACTGGATATTTTATGGGAACTACTCCTGGGCTTTAGCCTGGCACTTACCCTTGTATGAAAATGCTACATCTATTGAGTCTAAATTCTGATAGTAATTCTTATTGCAGAGCTGGCAAACTGAAGAGAAGCATAGATGAAGCAAATGTTCTAACAGTGGAGAATAACGTAGAAAAAACTACAGCATGCCGTCTTCGGTATCAGCAAACAGATGTAGAGGTAGGAAGGCAGTGTCATTTACGAATTGTTACGAAACGATCTTTTCGTTCGTGGTTGAATTATTTGTTCAATGTATGACAGGTGTATGCGAGGTTCGTGGCGGCTGATCACGATTCGGGAAGAGTTTCGTATCTTGTGAACAGGAGGACCTGGTTGAGAGTCACACAACTCATCTTGGGTCTTTTAAGAGTGTCTGATACGAGAATAGCAACGCTTCAGGGCAACATACTCCAGGGCCGCGCTCCTGGCAGGACAGAGCTTCAGGTTAGTATTTCTCCCAGTTTTGTTGAGACAAGTATATTCAAGCTCGCATGTATCTTACTCGTTTGAGTTAATTGCTGTTCATTTCCTTGTAATCCTACAGGTCGTCAGTGCTGTGTCAGGTAGAGTTCTAGGCGCCAAGGAAGTACGAGTTCTAAGTGATAAAGTGAACATCGTGAAATTAAGTGCAAGTGTAGTTTCTGGTCTTCAACTTGCCATATCTCCCGATACTGGAGTCGATAATGGGTACATTGCCCAAGCTTCCGTGACTCGAAAACTCACTGCACAATATCAGGCAAGTAGTTATCCGAGTGTTCTCGATTTTGAACTGAGTGATTTAAATTGATGTCGTTTCTGAATAAATTCTTGTCCTTAGGAGGGTCTTTTAGACATGGAGCTAGTTTTCTCCGATGGAAGCACGACGTCTGTGTCAAGCATAGATAGAGAAGACTATCAGCTGACTGTGGAGACTGAGAGGCCCGATATCGTCGCCTTTGCGCCTCAAACACCCATGTCACAGCCGAGGGTCATTGCTGTCTCCCAAGGTCGTGGCAATCTTCTCACTGTTACCATGCATCCTCCTCTTCTCTGTGGATCCAAAGTTCCTTTGTCAACCACTCATGCTCATGTAAGTGCCTACTCAAGATTGTAATGGACAACAGCTGCCAAATCAATCTTGTGGTCATATCATGATCATTTCGTATTTTCTTCATAACTAAAATAATATGAAATTATTCTCTCTATAGGTTGACATCGACTTTACATCAGGGCCCACTGTAACGAGGCCAGAGCTAATACAGAACGATGGAGGAGCTAATCGTGAAATAGCAGCTGATCTTCACGATATCTTGATAGGTTCGTTTACATTCAATCAATCAATCAATCAATCACAGTTTTTTATTGCAGAAACCTAAGAATAGGTATAACAATGTCGGATAACAGATAAACTACTATTCTAGGAACGCACAACAATTCATAAATAAAACAACAATAACAGTCACAAAGAACGAGTCATCAAAACAGACCAAAGTAATCTTTAACACTGTAGATTTCAGCATCAATCAGTATGCCCCTCACTCGCCGTCGAAACGCCACTGAAGACAGCTGCCTAACATCGTGAGGGAGAGCATTGAAAAGTCTGGATCCGAACTGTTCGGGATTACATGTAAGGGATTTCGTCAGTCTCACAAAGGGGGCGCAAATATTAGGCCCGGCTCGAGTTTCATAATTATGTATGTCATTCCCCGTCACAAATAAATTCAAGCTTTCCCTCACGTGAAGCAGCGCTTGCCATACAAAAAGGCCGTAAACGGTTAATGCCCCAAGCCTTTTAAAGTAGGAGCGGCATGACTCGCTAGGATGGAGACCAAATATTGCGCGCAATATCCTCTTCTGTAGCTTGAATACGGCCTCAGTATGCGACGAGCCTCCCCACAGTAGAATACCATAACTGATACGGCTCTCAACGTATGCAAAGTATACAGAGCGGAGCGAGTTATAAGTTACAGCGTTGCGCAGTCAGAACAGCATTTACGATGAAGAAGCTAGCCTGGGCAAAAGGGCCTCCACATGTCCTGACCAGGATAGGCGACTATCAATCACTATGCCCAGGAAATTTGCCGAGTGATCCATCCTGCTATTGAGGGAGAATGTCAACTGCTGGGTTTTTCCGTTATTTAGAAGGAGCGCATTTGCTGTACACCATTGGCTGATCAAGACTGAAGCCTCCTCCTGCCTGACAGCCAATTCTTCCCTTGATGATGCCACTGAAAGGATGGTTACGTCATCGGCAAATAGAAAAGCCTTACCCCCCCGTGCCAAACAGATAAGGCAGGTCATTGATAAATAGGGTAAAGAGGCAAGGGCCAAGAATTGAACCTTGCATCACCCCGCAAGGAACCGGCATCGGGTCGGATTGCTCATTGTTATAATGCACAACCTGATGCCACCCATCCAAGTAATTCCGAAGAAAAGAGAGCGCGCTCGAACAAAAACCGTAGTAATGGAGATTGGAGAGCAGCAAGTTGTGCGGCACCAGGTCGAACGCTTTCGACAAGTCATAAAGCTGAAGACCAGAAGAAGCTCGCGCCTCAAGTGCACCCAAAATTTCCCTCATCAGTGAACATGCAGCGGTGGACATGCTTTTCCCCTTCTGGAAACCATACTGCAAAGGGTGAACCAGGTCCTTTTTCACAACGTACTCCTGGATTCTGTTGAGTACCACTCGTTCAATTACTTTTACAAAGAGAGGCAGCTTTGCAATGGGACGAAAGTCGCCATAGTTTTTGGCCTTACCCTTCTTGGGTATTGGTGAAATGCTTGATACTTTTAAGAAGCCAGGAAAAACTCCTTCTGAGAAACATGAATTAATAACATACGTCAAAGGTTCAACTATGAATTGTGCAACCGGTTTAAGCATCTGTACAGTCATTCCAAGGAAGTCTGATGATCTAGTGTTCCTCAAGGTCAAAATAGTAGAAAATATTTCCTCCACTGTTACTGGGCGAAAAGTAAAATCATCATTAAATCCAGGAGCAGCCTCCAGGAAAGTCAAGTACTGGTCAGGTGGAGATGGAGCCGTAGACAAGCTGTACACTGCCGAGAAAGCGCCACTAAATCCGCTGCAACTGAGAGTGGTTGAGACTGGAGGTGTGCCACGCGCATGAAGGTTCAATTCTGAACCTATGATCTGCCAAGAAGTTCTCACCTTATTAGAGGAGCGTTCAATTCTCGCTCCATTATATTCCTTTCTGAAAGAATTCAAGGCTCTTCTATACTGGTTTCTTGCATCTTTTATACGCTGCGCCTGTATATCATAGTGCTCTGAGAAATTTGAGTGCTTTAGTTCAAGGTATCTGTCACGTAATTTACCGATATCCTCTGGGAAGACCAGTTTAGGCGTTCTCGAACGTGAACGAAACTTCCTCGTAATCCAGGGGCACGAAATGTTCAGGGCAGCAAGGAAAATGGACAGAAACGTCGAAGCAGCAGCTTCAGCACCATCAGCACTATACCTACACGTCAAACCAACAGACACTACTCAGAAGTACCTGCAGTGAGTGAATATTTTCGCCTCTTGAACTGCGAAATGAAATAGGAGCGCAGGGTAGCGGGGGGACTTGTTCAAAGATAATCATTTCAACTCCCTTGTGATCGCTAAAAGACAAATCACTTGCCCCAGCAAGATACTTGTCATCTTCCATATTAGTAATTATGACGTCCAAACAAGATGGTGATCCAGATTGACCACAAAAGGGCCAACGAGTCAGATCGGTAGACGTAACATGCAGGCGATAGCAGTCTAAAAGATTACTAAAAGTATTTTTCTCTCTGACATAGATAGGAATGTCAGTTTCCTCAAAATGAATATTAAGGTCTCCCATCAAAATGACCTTTTTTGAGCGTCTAGTTAACACAAATAAGATTTAATCAATACAGGTAACGAACTCATTGAAGTTAGAGTGCACAGGAGGATGGTAGACGCAGCATACAACAACATTCAGATGGGGGATCTCCACCGCTGAGACCTCGCACATTCAATAATCCATGAATACTGCTGTATATTTGATCAGTAATTGTTGCAAGTAATACGAATTATGAAATATATTTTACATTTCCAGGTATTCCACTGAAAGATGAACACAACCATGAACCAACTGTTCAGGCCAGGCAGCATCATAACAATGGCAACTCCCAACCTACCATCGTAGCCTCTAAGCATCTCATTCTCACCCCTCTGGAAATCGGAATGTACATTCTGCTTGCTGCTTTCTGTTTCGCCATTGTAGTATTTGTGGTATCCTGTGTGGTTTATGCTTCCAAGTTCAAGGCTGACAATGCCGGGCCAGGAGGAATACCAGGTAGAGCTGCTGAATAGTTATTTTTATAAATTTCAAAGTAATTTCAGAGCCACAGAGTCTCTAACCTATTTCTTTGTTTGGCTCAGGTGGAGTGAGACCGGAAATGCCTGGTCAGCCAGGTATGCATAACCTGCGCCAGTGTCAGACAACTCAGAACGCTCATGATTGGGTGTGGCTTGGCAGATCAACACTTCATGTTACGGACAATCCCATGCATCACGCTCCATTCCACAGCCGCATGGACGTTTCAGCACATCCGCATCATCACTGGTAATTGTCAACCTGCTTTCTCGAATACACAATTAATTTATTAAGTTGTAGCATCATATTGATGTGGAAGATGGATTAACTTGGATTGTGATCGTTCAACATTCAGGGATCAATTGATGGAAGCTGGTCGAGGAGAAGATGCACCACCGATTCCACCTCATGGCTCTGGACTAGAAGTCGAGGATTACAGACCTCCAGTGCCCCCACACAGGAAGACACCCGGCAACGTCGCTCCCCCACCACCTCCACCGCATGGCAACAAACATCACCACCATCACAAAGTTCGAGGTCGAAAAAGAGCTACTGTCCTAGGCAATCCTATGTTCATGGACAATGACACTGGTTAGTATCCTACATTTTTTAAAAAGTCCATTCGAAAAAAACATTCATCCAACCTCAGACTTGTGCATGATGCTCAAAATGATCTCAAAATCATTAATATACGAGGGTCACTCAGTAAGTAAGGTCTCCTCATTTTTGAAAAATCAAAAGTGTTTTATTTAAAAAAAGTTCACGTCTTATTTTAATACCACTACAGACTATTTCTTCACGTATTCTTCGTCAGCGACAAAGCTTTGGCCTTTCAAGTGCTGTTTTAGGTGGTTGAAAAGGTGATGCCAAATCAGGACTGTATGGTGGATGGGTCACAATGCTCCGTCCAAACTGCTTCAGAAGGTCCGAGGTCTTGTCTGTCACATGAGGGAGGGATGTCATCCAGTAGAGATACTCCATTGGCCCCCTTCTGCATTTCTGTATTCCTCTTTGTAGTTTTTTGAGCATCTCACAATATGCATTAGTATTTATTGTTGTTCCATGGCCATGAAATCAACTAATACCCTTTTGGTCCCAAAAACACTCAACGTGATTTTTCGATCAGATTGAACTTGTTTAAATTTCTATGGTTTTTGGCGAGGTTCATGGCACTGTTCAAATTACTATGGTTCTCTTTAGAGTGAATAAGAGTAATAAGAAACTCAGGTTTCATCCCCCATTAAGATGGAATCCAAAAACCCGTCCCCTTCTTCAGCAAAACAAGGTGCGCCTAATTTTTTTTTTTTATAATTTTTAATCGTAAGTCGACCTTATTCCGAGAATTTTGACACCTGCCGTTCTCTTTTTTGATGAGTAGTTCTTTTTCTATGATTTTTCAAAGTTTCAAATCTATATGACGTCATGCACCCTGGGCTGGGGGAGCCCACTGTGACGTCATAAACATTCGAAACTTTGAAAAATCATAGAAAAAGGTCTTCTCACACTAGAAGGTCTCAGAATGAGGTCTAGTTTAGATTAAAAATAACAATAAACAGTTTTTCCAACCCATGCGCACACCCCATTGGAACATTGACGAGAAGCCTCTATACAAGGTGTTTCACGAAAAGGTTACACTCCCCTTCATTTCCGTAAAATACAGCGTAAAAAATTCCGACCAACGCAATTCTTCATGATGTTTTGTGAGGATCTCAGGAAAAATACTTTTGCGCAAAAAAGTTGCGCGCAATCGTGCGCAATTGACACTAACTTCATTTTTTCAAATTGAACCCCCCTTTTTTTATTACAAATTCGGATTCTACGTTAAAATTAATGAAAAATTCATACCCGAATCGATTTTTTTTATTGCGCGCAACCTGGATTTTTGAGCGTTCTAAGTTGCGCAACTCCACAATGGGGAATTTGCCTCACTTTTTTTTTTTTTTTTTTTTTCGAATGAGGGTTTATTTTTATGGAATAAAACCATAGTGAGCTGCTCGAAAACGCATCCAAAAAATTTAGAGAATTTAAGGAAGATGGAAATTTTAAATGTGGTGGCAATGTGTAAGAGGCAGCCATGTTTGAAACGTGACGGATATTCTACCAATCTGACTTCAAAGGAGGTTCTGTGGCGCTTACCACAGAAGCGGAACATACACGAACTTTTACCTTCCGAGTAGTGCGCACAAGAGTGCGCCACGAACTGGCAGGAAGAACCCAGACACTAAATTGACCAAAAGAAACAGTATTACTCACTTTTTTACAATACGAATCTACCTACTAGTTTATGAAGCATTATTATTCTTCATCTTCTCTTATTTAGTTTCAAGATTTGAATCACATTATTCGAGTAGCCATTTCACTGGATCGTTTTGTGTGGCGTGCTAGAACTCTGTCTGTTGTCGTTGCTTTCGCGTCGTTTTTTTTTTTCGTATGACGTCCACAATACTCCTCGATTTTCGCGGTGTTTTGTAACAGAGGTTCACTTGTTTAGTCATTTTCTCCTACGGTAATTTTTTCCCGTTGGTTATTCCTAGTGTTAAACGTTATTCTAGGGCCCTATAATAGGATTTGCCTTGAAATTCCAGAATCTAAAATTGAGGCAAATTCCCCATTGCGCAAAAATTAGGTTTTGGAAAACCCTAAATGTGGCACATGTTTTTTCATCATTTTTTGACTCTGAATCACAGGGTGTCATCCGTTTTGAGGAAGACCAAGATTTCAAGAGGAAAAATTAACATTTCTTTCACGAAAACATCAGTTTTGTGGTCGAAATCATGTTTATTTTTATTTTCTCACTTCCTTTTGAACCACGGGCTTGGGGCCGACTACGGTGGAGCTAAAAATAAAAACTGGCAGCACAATCATGCTTGAACTGAATAAAATTGCCTAAAACTCATAACGATTTAAAAAGAGCGATTTTTTAACTAATAACAACCGACTTTTTGGCCGCCATTTAAAAACTTCCAGTCAAATTGAAAAACGGACGACACCATGTGATTTAGCTTTAAAAAATGATGAAAAAACATGTGCCACACTTAGGGTTCTCCAAAACCTAATTTTTGTGCAATGTGGTGTTGCGCAACTTAGAGCGCTCAAAAAGCCAGGTTGCGCGCAATAAAACAAATCGATTCGGGTATGAATTATTCATGAATTTTAACGTAGAATCCGAATCTGTAATAAAAAAGGGAAGGTTCCATTTGAAAAAATGAAGTAAGTGTCAATTGCGCGCAACTTTTTTGCGCAAAAGTATTTTTCCTGAGATCCTCACAAAAAATCATGAAGAATTGCGTTGGTCGGAATTTTTTACGCTGTATTTTACAGAAATGAAGGGGGTGTGACCTTTTTGTGAAACACCCTGTACATCCCTCTCCATGTAAATCCTCTCAGTGTAATGGCAGTGCGGTTTTCCTATTATGCTTCCCCCTCCATAGGAAAACACTTGCTTGCGGATTCCAGCAACCGGATGTGTTTTGCAGTTCCCATCACAGTATGTCATTACACTAAGCTGCCTATGAATTACAATCTGATGAATTTTTTAGCAGTGAGAAAACGAATAACTTCGCTAATACCGCACGTGGGGGGAATAGAATTTGGCAGATCCATTTCAAACGGCTGTTGCTGAGTGACTAAAACAGCTAAAAACTTGTGGTTGTTTGTGTTGGATTGTAATCATTATCTTTCCTAGCAGTAATGTTGGCACTATTGGCGTTTTGGGGTTCTGGGGAGCATCTACATACTTTCTTTGCTCTGTGTCGCGTCTCGCGCTTTAATCTGTTATCTGAGCACGTTTACTCCATGTCATTTTATAGTTTTCTATAGTTCTTGATCATTAAAAGTGTTTTAATTACAAATGTTTGCTTCTTCGAAACATACCACGACCTTCAGTTTGAAAGAGGGAAGCCTCGGGTTAACAGCAAGCAGGCTCATCTTCTCCTTACGAACTTCCTCCCAACCGCTATCCCATTGGAGACCTTACTTATCGAGTGACCTCGTATTTAAGCGAATTGGTTTTCATTTAAATGCAAGTTGAGAACTCAAAATATTCGAATTCTTGACGTGGGGACAAAGATAGGAAGTGCTGGAATGGTCAATCAGTGGCAGAATAATTCACTCTTGGGAAGAAACTATCACCGACAGGGCATTTGCTGTATGCGTTAACTACCATCAAAACTTTTATTTTCCATCATTGCTGCAACGTAGAACTCGAATAAAGTAATTCCTGTTGATGAAGCAGCAAACATTTCATCTCATTTACAGCTCCATCCATTCATTATCTTTAATAATCTATTTTCTACTTTGCTTGAAGTTTGCACGATTGCACCCTATTCTGACCTTCCTTACCTCACCTTTTACAAACCTGTAGGTTTCCAGAGACAAATAGGTAGCTTAACAACTTCTTGTCGATCGTTGCCTCTTTCTCACAATACCTTTCATCACGAAATCACTCAACTTTCATTTAAAAGAACGTAGACTCCGTAGCTTGAGGTAGACAAACAGTAGGCTTACAGTGTTTAATCTGTGCAGGTGAGCCCCAGCGCTACCTGTCCCCCGTACGCCCTAGATTCCTTCCCCTTCATACCCAGAATTCTTCACGACATAGGTGTCCAGAAGACATTGCAGCTTGGAGCGCTGTTACCCAGACAGGTACTATTAATAATAGGTAGATTGGGCCAAATTGACTCTTGAATAAATAAGAAATACAGAATATACTCGTACTTTGATGATCTGAAGGGTAGATATCGTTCAAATCAGTGAACCATATCCTCTCTTCATATCCACACAACACATAAATTTACAAACACTTTATTTTGCATTCTAACTGTTGTACTCATTCGCACATCAACTACTGTCCCCCGATGAAAAGAATGAACGTGAGGACTGACCTATTCCTAAACAGAAAACATCCGATCAGCCTCCTCTGAGATTGTCGCTCGACCAAGGAGATCCTGTTTTCGGTCACTTCCTCTCAAATCCTTTACATGACTTTCCACTAGGTTCTAGGTAGGCTTGGGCGAAAATGAAAAGATTCATAAGGGAAAGGAATACGGGCGGTGATTTATCACTTAAACGCTTTCAAGAACTTAAAAAGAAGCTGTGAACAATATTAATAAATATGGCAGGAAACCATAAGTGGGCCACATCAAGAAGATTGATGATGATTATTGGCAAAAGGATGGATTAGTTAATTAAAATTAGAGGTGTGTCGGTACAGCTGTACCGGGACTGTGGAACCGAGTATCAGGTTGGAACGGTTCCACGCAGTGACAAAAACTCGACCTTTACCGGTCCAGTTCCACGGACTGATAAGATATCTTGAAATAGCTCTGGACCGGGAAGAGAATCTTTTCCATCGGTCCAGTTCCATCCTCACCAATCAGAATGATCTGATCAATCATCTCATCAATCTGATCATTCTGATTGGTGAGGATGGAACTGGACCGGTAAGGATGGAACCGGACCGATAAGATATCATAGAGAATGGTTCAATGGCTCTGGACCGGTAAGCATGGATCTTGTTCTCAGTTCCGTTCCATGTTGTACCTGGAAGCGCCCTTACTACTTCCATGGACTGAGAACGGTTCATGGAATGGCTCTTGAGCGGGAAGTTATCCTCTGGACTGGTTAGCATGGAAGTTGTCTCCAGTATTATTAATTTATTATTGTCATGTTAAGTTATTAAACTGCAACGTCATTATTCTTTTCTTGAATTGTTTGGTAACTATTATTTATAATGAATTGCCTCTTTTGTAACACTAGTTCAAATTCCTTCCTTTTAGCGAATTGTCAAGGAAAAGGATGCTATTGTATTGCATGGAAGAAGGACGATAGGGATTTGACTGTCTGCTTCATCCATGCCGTGTGATTGGGATTTGATCGCCTGTACTGGTAATGGAACTGTACCGGTAATTTGGAACGGTTACATCTTTGTCACCGTAACCATTGGAACCGTTCCAGGGAAATACCTGGACCGACACACCCCTAATTAAAATGTGTCTTGCACTTCATATTGGTTACTGGTTGCTAAGGAAGCAAAACTGGAGATGATACGAACAACGATCGCATTTTGGTCAGGTGAAATTTGAACGGAGATTAGGCGATTCACACCGTGTTTCTGATTTATCTTAAATCCAAAAAACGGTGTAATAAGAGTTATTTTGAGTTGTCGAGAAGAGTTATTTTATCACGTACTTACGGCTGGTCACTATTCTTTCTCGAGTTCGAGAATTTTCTCTTTCGCGAGTTCGTAATGTATTTTTCTTGTCCAGATATCATTGGACAAGAGGGAGGCATGACTCCAATGTAAGAAGGGGTTAGCGAGGGGAAAGGAAGAACGTATGACTCATGGCAGGTTCAGGGGTGTTGGATGAGGTCAGTTACTACCTGCAAACGTATATTTGTGGATAAGGGTGTAGTTCTACGTTGTGGTTACCCAACTCCCAGTGGGGCTTCGCGTTCATTCTTTTCATCGGGGGACAGTATATTGTACGTAGTTATGGAAAGAGGGTTCAGCAATAGCCGCTATCAGTTGCACTTACACTTCACCCTGATAATCAGCTCTGAGGTAGACTGCTGCAGCACTGAAGGTGTGTGGTGTGACCAAAGCCTCTGCGGAAACCACACCAGTCAACCATCGTGGTGGACCAACCACTTTAATAATCGAATTTCCTTGGCCCACTGCAGGAATTCATCATCCACTGGTGTGTCCCAATCTCCTCCTGATACCTAAGCTTTTAACATCTCTGGAGCTCAAGTCGTGGACATACAATCCACGTGTAGACCATAAAAGAACCCTTCTGGTCACGGAGCTAAATCCAGCTCTGAAAGTCAGGCAACCACAGCAAGTCTTTTCCCAAATCATACCGAGAATTGGGGTTCCTTTTACCTCATCAGTACTTTCTCCAGAGAGCTCCCATCTTGGAAGCTCAAATTGAGCCTCGGAAAACGATAAGTTGGCTTGTTCTCTGAACTCTTCAACTTCATCCTGAGTTGAATGGCTCCCAACATAATTATCGACGGACAAACACCGTCGTAGCTGTTCTACCACACCAGGGGACACAGTTGCCCTCTCAATCATGTTGAATGATGAACAAACACTGTTCCCAGAAGGAATGGGCTACAACAGGCATTTAAAAATAATCGATTCGTCTATTCACCCTTCCGTATAAATGTGAGGAAGTCGTGATCATATGGATGCGTAGAAGCTTTGAGCATCAGCAATCAAACCATTACGTCCAAATCGTACTAGCAATAATTACCACGTCACACAACCTTGGGATTGTGCTGAATACTAACTTATATCGTTGTGCACCGATGATATCAGGAATACACTGATGAACCTTCAACTCTACACTTTAGGTTGCTTCATTTTAAACCATTACAACTCTCTGATAACTATTATTCGCATACAACCCACATTTGTCTTTTGTTTCGTTACCTTCATCCTGATCTGTCACTAGGTTTTTGGGTAGATACTTACACTTGGGATTTGCAGATTGTTCTCGTCTTACGAAGTAATTTACAAAAATTCAAATTATGTTACCCTCGTACTTCACCGCCTCACTAAATAGTATGGAGGGCTGGCGGGTAGGAAGCGAGGGAAGCTGCACATGGCCCCGCTAGAATGCGCGCTGTCTCCTTGCTACCCTTTCATTGTGCTCTCGTGCGTTTGTTCATCTTTCATACCCTAAACCTATGAAACGGTTTCTGGAACATCAAACTGCCTATGAGAATGTGGCTAAGGCTGCATTCAACACCCCAAGTGTAAACTCAGCTCAACGTTCCACTATTATTTTGGTTTCCATCACCAAAAAACGCTGCAAATTATTACACAAAGGTTTATTATTTTTCTATACAGGGTGTCTCAAAAGTTGTTCACCCCCCTGCTAAAATCGTCCAGATAGTGGTAAAAAAAAATTTTTTTTTTTTTGAATCTTCATGATTTTTCCCAAGGATCTCAAATATGACCGCATTGCGCCAATCGTGCGCAACGCACACCAACTTCGTTATTTCAAATGAGACCCCCCTTTTTTTATTGCAGATTTGGATTCTACGCAAAATTTCATGAATTTTAGACCCTTCACTTGATTTTTTTGGTTGCGCGCAACCCGTCCCATGAGCGCGCAAAGTCGCCCAACTACCAAATTGCGCAAAATATGGATTCACGTAAACCCCAAGTGTGGCTCATGTTTTTTCATTATTTTTCGACGCTGAATCACGTGGTGGTATCCATTTTTGAATTTGATTGAAATCTTCGAAATGGTCGAAAATTCGGTTGTTTTTAGCGATAAATCGCTCTTTTTTGAGAAGAGCAGTTCGAGTTTACGCCGAGCGGTTCCCGGATAGGCGCCACCCCAACAGACAGACGATTCTGACGAGCTAAATAATGTTATTTTCTTTCCCTCCTTCTTTCGCAACCGGGCTGGGGACCGGCTACGGCGAAGTTAAAAGAAAAAAATTAATGAAATTTCCTTCTTTAAAAAACGAAAAAAAAACAACGTTAAAGCACCTGCTCGAAATGCAGGCATCCTTGCTGCAAGCAAAGTTAAAAGAAAAATATAAATCAAATTTCCTTCTTTAAAATACAAGAAAAAAACTTCAGAGCAGCTGCTCGAAATGCAGGCCTCCTTGCTGCAAGCAAAGTTCTGCCCGGTTCAGCCAATGATCGTGAAGAGCACGCTGAATAGATTCAGTTCGAAGGGCTCGTGCAGAATCCGTTATCCGTCCCTTCAGTTCCTCGACGGTCTGAATTGGGGTATGATTCTCATACACCTTGAGGGAACCCCGAAGGAAAAAGTCGAGTGGCGTGAGGTCGGGGGATCGAGGAGGCCAAGGTATAAGAGCGTTGCGCCCTATCCACTTATTCGGAAAACGATGATTCAGAAAGTGCCTCACGTGAGCAGCATGATGGGCAGGAGCTGCATCCACATCCTTGCACGAGTGGCGAGCGGCACATCTTCCAACAGAACAGGCAGGTCGTCCCGCAGAAACTGAAGAAATCGGTCACCAGTTAAAGTTCCGTCGTAAAAGTGAGGCCCTACTGTTGAGCTGCGAAGGTGAACATTAGGTTGCAGTCGGTTGCTCTGCCTATCTAAGCTAATATTGTATTGCGGGTTAGTATCCGCGTTGTTTGTCAGTCCATCATTCTAACCCTTTAGCGAATAAACTGTCGTCCGTATTTCGTAGTTTTTTCTATCATCAAACATTATATTTCACTTAATTTTCTCTGCTCTTGACCTATCAGCTGGTTACAGATGAGCCCACACCAAACATTCGTCGAAACGATGACTTGGTGACGAGTCTGGTAGGTGATGCGAGGATTTTCTGTAGCCCAGGTCCGGAAATTCCACCTGTTCAGTACGCCATTATTGGTGAACTTCGCCTCATCTGTCCAAAGACAAATGTCCAGGAAATCTGGAACCTCCTCGAGAAGGATGCTCATCATGGCGAGGAAATCCATACCCCTTGTAAAATCTGTAACAATATAGGTTGAATTTCAATTTGTACAACAAATTTGAAATACACCTAATTGCCCATATATGAGACAGAGGAGGGTGTGACGACCCTACCCCTTCAAACCAGTGATTAGATTAATCAGCCGGCCTGAAGAGAATATCGATTCATATCTCTATGAATCGGATATCCCTAAAGGTGTAGCTCCAACAAATCGGGAACAAACCAATTGGATTGTCCCTTATAAAAAAGTAGGAACGTCACACTCCTCTCCCTAAAACATACTTCTGGGTTTCAAACAGAAGTATGTTTGAAAACATGTCAAAGGGACTGAAAAATAGTATGAAGCCCAGGAAAAGACGTCTGGAAGCTTCAAGGGAATTCCTCCATCGTAATGGTACTATTGCAAAAGAAGAAGAAGAAGTAAAATGCCACGAATGGGTCATTTATGCCACGAATGGGCCATTTATACATAAAAGAATAAATCAATGGAACTGAGGAGAAAGCAAACTAAATAAAGAATACGAACGACGAAACATTCAAGTGTAATGATTGAAAAGGCAAATGCAGAAAAGGCTTATATAAAAGAAAAACGTAAATGAAATTAATAAAATGCCAGATTGGCAAAGCCTAACAAGAGACTGAATTTAATTGCCGGATTGGCGATATTTAATGAATGAATATAATTTAATATAGAGATTCCTTCTGGATATCTCTTTGAGTGATACCTTCTGGAATACCCAAGAAAAAGTGGAGGGGAAATGATGAAGTAAATTCAGTGCATTTCCACCAAACCATGCTCTGCTACCCTAATTGAAATACACCTAATTGTCCATATATGAGACAGAGGAGGGTGTGACGACCCTACCCCTTCAAACCAGTGATTAGATTAATCAGCCGGCCTGAAGAGAATATCGATTCATATCTCTATGAATCGGATATCCCTAAAAGCGTAGCTCCAACAAATCGGGAACAAACCAATTGGATTGTCCCTTATAAAAAAGTAGGATCGTCACAAATCCAAATCTGCAATAAAAAATGGGGGTCTCATTTGAAATAACGAAGTTGGTGTGCACGATTTGCGCAATGCGCAATATGGTCATATTTGAGATCCTTGGGAAAAATCGTGGATTCAAAAAAAAAAATTTACCACTATCTGGACGATTTTAGCAGGGGGGTGAACAACTTTTGAGACACCCTGTATAGATCACTCGTCTGCAAAGAACACGGCTTTGCCATTGTTACCACCAACCAACATGAAGAAAAACATCGATCGCATTTCGGTCAGCTAAACTTTGATTGGAGATTAGACTGTTTTGCGATTCACACTCGTGTTTCTGATTTATCGTAAGTCCAACTCTTGAGTTCGCGTAGGGAGTGAACGGTTTATCCTACAGGGCTCCGTGTGTTCTCTGAAAATTCTAAAAATTCAATACTATCTTAAAATGATGGAAAATCAATACCTTTATATCAAAATTTTTCGAGTTAAGGCGTTTTCAAAATTTTAACCCTTATTTTTCAACCCTTAGAAGTGATTGAAATCAACCAAAAGCTTTGGGGCACAACTAGACCCCAAATGGAGCCCATATACTACACATTTCATCAAAATCGGTCCATGGTAACTAAGGAAAGTGCTGCGTACGGCGGACGGACGGACAATTTTTTTTTAATTCGATTTTCGGATTCTACGTACCTTGAAACGTAAAACATTACATTTTGAGGGGGGGGGGGGTAGAAACAATTTTTTCTTGGTCCAAAGGTTCAGTGAAGACTTACCCAAGGACTACCCCACGAGTGCATAGATAATGTTATTCGCCGCTAACCGCATGCCAGAGTGTTGTGTTTTGACGTGAAAATACGATGTATAATGTGCATTTAGACCCAAAAAAAATAACATGAAAAATGTGTTGTTCTATAGGCTGATGATGACATCGCTGAATGTCGTATCGTACCTCCTACCCATTGAAGAGGACTGTCTGCACTTCTTGTAGCTTACTCTCGAGATAAAATTTAACGCACCTTTTCGGATCAATCGCACTGAGTACTTTTCATTACGCAATCTTTCAATGACTCTCCCCACCACTGAATGGCGAAACGAACCGAACTATCACCTAAAACTTCGTGACTATTTCAGGTCTCGCACTAGAAGAGCTGAACTTGGGGATGGATTACAATCAAATCATGCAGTACTTTGACAACCTGAAGGAATCCAACGCCTGACTCCACCCAACAATCTGCTACCACTTGGTTCGACAGAATGCTTACCAAGTTGACAATAACTCGTGGCATCCGTGCAGTACAATGCACTCCCCCTCCCCTAAACAACAGCGCAAACTTTCGGTTCACCCTTCTTCATTCCAGCTTACTTGAATCCCTCATAGCTACGCTTAGCCGAGGTCAACTACTGAAACACATGACACGAGTGGCGATCAGTCGCTGATAGTTATCGTCATTGTACCTGGTCTATCTTGTGTAATATTTGTGCTGTCGTAGTTCAGATGTGTCTGCTTGTGTAGTTAGTCGGTCATTTCCTCTGATTTAGTTCAAAGAGATAAGAAGTGGGAAGAACCCAAAATCAGTAGGTTTAGCAGGAACAATTGAGACCTGACCGATGGGTGCTCCAATAAATGTTGTACTTGTTGTAGCGCACACTGAAAGCACCATATTTGCGAACCATCGATATCTCAATGAAAGGTCTTGAGAAAGACTTGATTATCACCATGAACCACGGTACTCTTTATGGATATGGCGTCACTTCTCATCCACTAAGCGATAACCTAAACAGATTCTCTTGAAATCAAGTTCTTTTCGTACTGATTCTCTTTCAAGTTGAGGAAAATACGTAGCTCTAGAAGGAACTGCAACGAAATTGAGATCAGGATGAGTTGAAGTACAGCTCTGGACTGAACTTATGAACTTATCAGTAAAAAAAGTAGAGTAAACAACCATCTCAGGTTGATTTTTGTCCAACTGTCGTCGCAGACGTCATCAGCTGTCGTCCAAAGGGAAGATCAGAATTGGTTCTGATGATTTCGTTCGAGGCTACGCATTGCCTCTCCTGCTTAAGTGGAGCAGGGTTCACCAACTGCCCAACCAAAAAAAAAATTATCAAGACCTGCGATACCGCCCTCGAGCAGTCACCGATCCAGATAATCTCCCGGGCCAACTGCTGCTAACTTTGATGATCTCGCGGGAACTGGTTCATTAAACCAGCTACTTAATGACCGTCAGTTAAACTTATCACCATGTTCCCACAAAACAGTTACTCTACATTTTGTGGTTTTTGTAACGTTTTCTACGTTCCTTCTACACCTAAACTCGATTTTTCTTCAAACTTTGTCAACAGTTTTGGAATTAACATGAAATTTTACTTAACTAAGTCCAGTTTTATAATGAAAATTTAGTTGAGACGATTTTTTAAATAACAATTCACCAATCTTGAAGTCATGTTTAAGTAAAACTCGCTCGCCGCTAGAATGCGCTTCACCCGAAGTTTTCTGTGGTTATTCTTATTCAGTTGCTAGTTTCACTAAACAAAAGGTTGAAAAAAAACAAAAATCGCTTATAGCTTTTAGTCTTGTCCTAACACGGAGAAAAATGCCATTCAGATTGTTTAAACCTATTATTTATCATTAACCTACTCTTCAAAGAATAGATACTTCACCAGAGAAGAATGATTATTTTTTCATTATTCTGCTAATTAAATCTTGTTTCTATCAACGAATCGTTCACAAAAAATATTGAATAATGTTACATTTTAAAACTGAGAAGGGTCTACGTTGGTCTTTTCGGGTAAGTTTGCCGTTCAGACGGTTTTGCTGGAGAATTCGATCTTATTTTTTTGCTCTCCTGGAAAGTTAGCAAAAGTGACATTTTTAAAATTATTTATTTATTGAGTTAGGCCATTACAAAGTAATACTCCTTAACATGATTGTGTTAGAGACGGTTGTAAAAAATATATATATATATTTCTTCAAAATATTAGAAGATCAATAATGAAATAAACTGCTAAGAAAGTTTAAATTAAAAAATAAAAATAAAATAATAGGTATCAATAATGATGAATGGAATATTTCTGGTAAAAAGGAGGAATCTAGCGGCTTCGAATGGTTCAATACCTTGGAGAGCAAGTGGGTTCGTGTTGCTTCTTGTGGTGTTGATGAAGGATTCCATGATTCTGGCGCTGTACCTACCCACGGGGGTCTCGAGCTGGTATATGGTGGAGTTCCTGTCGAGAGGAGGCGCGTGCACAATTTTCCTTTGCAGGGTCAGGTACTGTTGTTGCTCGACCCGGTGGAATTGTGAGGCAGAGCAAGTTCTCCATGTTAGCAAAGCATGTGCCCGTATAGGCCTGATTAAAGTCTCAAACAGCAACATGTGATTCTCGATTGAGAACTACTTTTCTGTGCAGGAGAGAACTCGAAATCTTCACGCGGCTCTGCAGCTGCTGGATCAGATCTGAGATGTGGTCCCTGAAAGTCAGTCCGTATTCAACTATGACCCCAAAATACTTATATGATGCTGTCTTGGGTATCACTTCTGTGGGAAATCTGATTGGTTTGTGGATATATTTACGTCTGTACGTGAACGTTACGTCCCTAGACTTTGCACCATTAATTCTGAGTCCACACTTGGAGCACCAATCATAGACCTCTATTCGGCTGAGCGATTGAATCGTGGTTCCCTTCGCCAACCACAGATTGCGCTGGTGGACGCAGCCTTCCTCCGACTTCTTCCTGGGTCATTCTTCCCCTTCTAATCTCAGTAACGATCAGATCGTCGTCGTTCCCCAACTTCCCCTGACCAGATGGTGCGTCAATTCGTAGTTCTTAGCTCCCCCTAGAAACGTCCAACTTTAACATGGTTGTCTACGGCTCGTGTCATTTGTTTCACTACTATTATGCATCAGTAAATTTATATTGAGTGATAGCAGATTGTTAAGGAAAACACCCTTGCAGGTAGTGAAATTCCTGATGTGGAAAAAAAAACGGTATTTCATTTAGTCGAATATTCCTTGTACCACAACCCCCTGAGCTAGCACATGGTTCACTCGGAGCAACAAGGAAAAAAAATTAGTAGCATAATTTAAAAAAAATCAAATGTTTTCGAAAAGAATGAAACACTATGTACACTTTACAAGTTTGTAAATTGTTGTAATTAATTTGTGTAGGGATATAAACTATGAAGTAATTTTATTTATGTCTATGATTGTGCAAATACCCACGTAAGTACATTTTTTAGGCTCCAGAAGCGCCCTCGTCTTCTAAAAGAACATTTTTTTCCCTACACACAACAAACGTGGTTGTGATGTCAGTTTCTAGTCAAAAGTTGCACAAGCTTTAAAGAGGAGTATTGTATTAGTACGACTGTGTCTCAATGTTACGTTATACATTATTTATTTGTACATAATATAATTACATTTTTTAAACGAAGAGTATACCTCCATTTTGAACTTATTACGTAAAAATTCGGAGTGAATTTTTGGTTACTTGTTATCAGAGTATTTAGCTTTCATTGATTATTACAATAAGGTGTATATTTATCTTTGAACAAATCTGCATAGTCAAAAGGAGTTTACGCCGGTATTTATTCACACCACACCCGTATCGGTGAGTGAGCATACAAATGATTATACCTTTATGAAATTTAAAGAAAAAAATAACCATAAGGCTGATTATTCAACATTTGATACTGATATATAGAAGTTAAGTCGTGCATCTGAAGGGCTCTTCCAATCAATTTTAGGTGAATTCTTACTTGTGTGGTTCCCAATTTTTGTGAATAATTGTTTTTAATACTTTCTACTTTCTGTTTTTAAGTCGTTCCATCAAGTTCTCGAATGTTTTCGTTCGTTGAATCTGAAAATAGGTAGAAACTGCTTTACAGGAGCTTGTTATATCTTGTTATTCCTTGAGATCAGAGATGGGCGTAATTACGATTATGATCTCTGCTTGAGATATATATTTTTCAAAGTCAGCAACAATTTGTATTTATAATTACGATTTCTAGTTACTTCTTTACCGAAGAATGGGGTATTACGGTGGGTCGGAAATTCAGCTTTTTGACCTCAAATTTGGATTCAGCGCCATTGAAAACCCGAATACTCCAACTTTTTGCCCAATGTTATGATAACATGAGGTAGACAAATTAATTAAAAAGATCACACGTTTGAAAAAAAAAAGGCGGGCCTCCCTGAACCCACACACTTACAGCGCAGGCGTGTGTGTGTAGTATTTTGTAGTATCCAAGAAATTCTCAGGTAGGTTATCCTGAGGAAAGGGTTTTATCTCTTCTCTGTGCATGGATACTTTTTTCAAGGCGAGCAATTTAATTTGTCACACAACTTGCTGCGTCATACTCTGCTTCCATCGTTCAAAGCTTCAACTTTTATTAGCTCCCCTAATTTCTTCTTAACATTTTCTCGACGAACAGACCCGATTATCGTTATTCCTGAGCCATACTCTTCTGGAAAAAAATTTGACTGAAATACCCATTCTTTTTTTTTCTTTTTCAGTTCAAAATCTTCGTTTTTCGGTTCTAAAATCGATTGTGTGAACTCAGGCCCGCTCCATCTTCGGGGCAGTGTTGCCAGACATCTTGCCTCGGAATTCCCTACCTACCGTTCAGAAACCCCTACTTTTCCCTTCCAAATCCCTACCATGTAACCCAAGGCTTTCTTCAAATTCTTACAAGTTAAGTTCCTACCTACTTGTAGGAAATGAGCGTTGGTAAGTGGGAACTTTAAAACACCCAAGTGTCATAGAATATTGAAATAAAAGCAGTCAAGTTGATGAAATTTTAAAAAACCGACAAAACTCGAGCAAAATTATACAAAATGGGTTCTTAAATTTTTTAAATAGTTTTTAAAACTTTGTTAATCTAAATTTTTTCTTTGTAGTGAATTTTTCAAAAAAATGGGGTTTTGGATTTAAGCGGAAAAAGTTTCATATGGCTAATTATTAAACATCACCATTTTTTGGATCCTTATTTCAAATTTCTGACTTAGATCTGTACGCCTTGTTCTCCTCAACGCTCTTTTGCCAGGTGACGTCTGGCTTTCCTACCATTATAAGTGAGGAAGGCATGTACTTACAGAAATACGCCTGAACTAAATGGAATTTCGAACTGAAAAGTGGTACAGGGACGTTTTTAAGACAGATAAATCTGAATCTAATGTTAGATTTGAAAATTACTCAAGTAATTACTACCCGTGCAATTACTTCATTATTATCAGAATTTTGGGTGTTTACGTCATTGTCTGGAAATCCCTACATTTTGCGTAGGAATTCCCGAAATTCCCAACGTGTAGGGGGAAATATCTACTTGTGGCAACACTGCTTCTAGACCCAGGCAACCGAGATAAGATCTTGTGGCCCTCAGTCGGGGAGACACTTATAGAAATTGTGTTTACACTCAAAACCACTCTAGAACTTATACCATTTCGTTACTAGGGTAAGAGCCATTCTTCTCAAGAATGTGGAGTAGTCTCTGTGGAGTCCTCTGTCACTCAGGCACATGAGATGGGTGAAAGATCCCCTTCTGAACTCGGTCGCTATTTCATATTTTGAGTGCTTTTCCCTCGCTGCTGAGTTGGCAAATGCTTTCTAGTCTCGGTTACAATGAGAGGCGCCTTTTGCTTTCACTAGTCAAAAATCGCTGAGCTCTCATTCTCCCAGGCCCCCTGGATTTTGATGTCAGCCACTAGCTCTGAGATCTCATCTTCAGCTTCTCTAAGGACAGCTTATTTGGGACCCCTTGCGAGTCCTGCCATTTTCGCACAGTCGTACAGTACTTAGAGATTGTCTAAAAAATCGAAGAAACGATCGTCTATTAATAGAGAGTTTTTGGCAACCACTAACGGGCCCGTGGAACCTCTTCACAAAGCACAGAGTTTGCGGGTGACGATGGATTTGCCTCCCGACAACAGCGGGTGGCGATGAAAGGGTGCCCCCAGACAGTCACCCGTTCCTAGAGGCCCTTCCCCCTCCCTTCCCCCCCTGTCCAAAGTTAACGGGCTTCCTCCTTCAACTGGGTAGCATCCTCTGTTGCTAGCGCTAGTCTCCTCCTAACGGTGCCCGTGAGATTTTGGCACCAAAAACTCTCTAATATCAGAAAGGGGTCCACGAACTCATCACCAGGTAGTCTTTGAGCACTTTTAGAACGTTTAAATAGATTTCCTATCCTCACAAGCCTCAGACGAAACAAGGCCAAGTTTAATACATACGTAACAAACACAAAATTCTTAAGAAATTTATGGTTCTGAAAATAAAGTCAATCTCTTCGGATTCAGCGCACCGAAACACAGAGGACGTCCAGAATCATTGTTGTAAACCTTTATTACTTCACTTTTAAGTTATTATCATTGATAAGCGGCGAGCGTCCATTTTTAGTTCCTGTGTTTCCAAGGTGCATGTCAATAACTGTTTCCTAAAAATTATCAATCATTGTTGGAGATTATTTGTTATTTAGGATAATGATGGTATTTTTAGTTTTTCGATGATCTGATTACGCTTGCCTCCACCTGTACTCGTTTCTCCGAGCAAAGAGCTCGACAAATGCCGAGGTTATTAATTTTATTTTAAAAAAAGTGCAAAGTACCTTATTTTTATTATTTATATCGACTGTTGAAACTTGCGTTTACTATTTTTGTGTGTTCCTTTTTACGAATCCTTATTATTTATTCTTAATTATTTATACTCTGAAACGCCTTTTAAATTAAGTAAGTTTACCTATTTCAAAGCAAAACGGGTCGAAATCACTGTTTGTCAGCTGATTTTGTCACAACACTTACAAGTATTAATAGGTGATGAAGAATCAATGATTTTTACTTACTGCCTACGAGTTTGTTCAGTTTTTGTTTCATGTATCGAGTTTAGTACAAATTTAGTGATAGTTGAGCATTTAGCAGACCAGAAATGGGCTCTGTGAAATCAGCGTCGTGGATGCTGCACTTGCAGGTGAGTAAGATTTGTATCTTCACCAGTTATAACCGCTTTCAACCAAATTATTCTTTTTCATTGTTCGACTTCTTTCGTTCAATCCACGATTACACGACAAAAATCAAACTCAAGTTGAAATTTTTGATGAGATTCCTTCTTACCAGATTGTTGCTGGTGCCTCAATCGAGTATGAATAAACTTTAATTTCCATGTTTAACATTTGGAAACAAAAGAACTCGGATAAAATAAATCTCAAATAAAACACAGCTCAAGAGAAAACACAGAGCTGTTGGAGGGACGCTTGATGTGATTCTAGTTTGACTCACGAGGTCTCCAGTGTGAGATGCCAATGAAGGTTAGCATCGCACATTGCTCGCACTAGAAGCATCTCATCTGAACTTGACGGTGTCCTTGGTCTGCTAAAATTCTCTTTTATAGAAATATTTGTATTATTAATTTGAACTTCGATCTTGAAAAGCGCTCCTTTGTAGTCGAGGAGCAATCTTGTTTAATTCATTCGCTCGTTTCAAAATTCACATTTTAAAAGAATGTAAAGGTTTCGTTTCACCCAAATTTCGTTAGGCAATGCAATGACGTGCAAGTGAAAATATTGCCGCCCTTGAAAAATACTGTAACATCTCTAAAGAAAAAAGACGTCAACTTGTGGGATATTGAGACGGGAACTATAGCAATTCTGAGGTCGTGGAATACTGTCTCCCCTTGTTGGGATCAGCTACCTCTTTGCTTTTCTATCCTTTCACTTCCTTAGCTTATTGGTAGAGAGCTAGATTCGTGTTAGTGCAGTTTATTCCTGTATTAGATCTCTTCAAAAAAAAAAACTTTGCAAAATCGGTATTTTGTCATTAGAGTGTTTTGTGTTTCACTTATTTCTCTTCTCGTAGTCAGGAAGTGTACTTGTTCCATGGAATGCTTTCAGTTACAAAATAAGGATATTTTGTATTGTGGGAAGACGGTTTTTGTTGTTTTCTGTGAAGAAATTTTCGTTGACCAAACGGAGAGCAGAATGACAAAACTCTCTGGAAAGGTTAGCATCAGCGCTTGCTCGATCTAGCTGCTTGTTTCCTCGTGTCCATAAAACGAAATACGAGAAGAACAAAAACACTCTATTGCTGTTAGGCTCACACATCCAGAAGGTATTCGATGAAATCTTGGAAAAATGTTCGTTGAAGTCCGCATGTGTGTTTCTGCTTGGTGTTTGGCAAATACCAAACATTTGAGTGCGACGGTTCTGAGCACACATATTCGACCAATGTTAGGGTATTGTGGTGTAGTTTATCATCATTTGGTGGGTCAGTATTTCTCCATTTCTTGTTCTCTGTACAGCCAAACCCGAGCCATCTGATGGTAGATTGTAGATGAATCCGCGGATCAGGGTGATGGGAGCCCAAAGCACTGAAGCCTAGTGGCTTATTGTGCTACTCCGCGGATTCTGTTCCTAGTCAAAGAGTCCTAGCCCTTTGATAAGGGCCAGTAGCGGTTTGGCTAGATTTGTGCTGGGAAAACCATCTGATGGTAGATTGTAGATGAATCTGCGGATCAGGGTGATGGGAGCCCAAAGCACTGAAGCCTAGTGGCTTATTGTGCTACTCCGCGGATTCTGTTCCTAGTCAAAGAGTCCTAGCCCTTTGATAAGGGCCAGTAGCGGTTTGGCTAGATTTGTGCTGGGAAAACCATCTGATGGTAGATTGTAGATGAATCTGCGGATCAGGGTGATGGGAGCCCAAAGCACTGAAGCCTAGTGGCTTATTGTGCTACTCCGCGGATTCTGTTCCTAGTCAAAGAGTCCTAGCCCTTTGGTAAGGGCCAGTAGCGGTTTGGCTAGATTTGTGCTGGGAAAACCATCTGATGGTAGTACAAAAAAGGATTTCAGGGATTTGGCCGACAAGATGTGGATGGGATTCGACCTGCACCCGCACAGCCTCGCCTATCGTGGTTCAATTTCACCTTTTCAGTTTCAATCAAGTAAGCTGCTATGGACGGTCTCTGACAGATTGGTCATCCCCTGGCGCCTTTTCTTTGCCTTCTTCCGCAATAAACTGGCAATCTCAACGAATGCAGCACTTTGCACTACAAGATTGTTGCTGTTGATTGTAGCAAGACGTTTATGGACCCAGAAAACTGCCTCATATTGGTGAATGCGCACCTTTAGGCGAAAACCGCATGTTTGTGCCCAGTAGGGGGGGTCACAGTCCAAGGGCTAACCTTATGGTTTATGACCTTGGGATATCGATACATCTGCTCTCTGGTAGCCAATCTGAGCACCATGCCTTCTCCAGGGCTTCAAATTCAACACAATACCAAACTATGACGCATAAACTGAGATGTTACGGTATTTCACGAAGCAATATGTCCGTCTACTGGTACCTGCAAATTATTCCCTGCATCAACAAGCTGCGAAATCACGTTTAGTCTAATTTGAGTTTGAAACATCGCGCGGTTTTGAACGTTCTGATGTTAATTCCTCGTTACGGAAGGAAGAGCCCTGAATCGTATCGTACATTTTATTAAGAAAATCCTTCAAGACACAGTCTAAGCGTTTTGTCATTCCTCAACCGCTTCGTCTGCTTCTCTTGTGATATACCTTTTAGCTCCACCTTTGTAAATTTTGCGTTGTAATATTATGTATATATAAAACATACCCTACACAGGTCGTTGAATAAAAAAACGCAACAGTTGAATTATATAGAGATGTGAAATTGGCGATTCATCTTCCTTAATATCATAATATCATTTTATCTGTAATGGAATTGGAGTTTTACGAAAAAAATATAACAAAAAAAATTATATTGAATATGTAGCTTGTAGTGCTCTGCTTCAGTCATCCCTGTGACATGACTCCCTCCAATGAAGTACGTACGTAAACAAATATTTCAGCTTTATGAAGTTTTAAGAAAAAAAATGTTATTTTCATCCATATCATATTTAAGGAGAGGTTATTGATTTTCGTTTTTTGCTTATATGTGTATCTGTTGAAAAAACAAAAATCTGTCAGATATAAGAAGTGAAGTATGTTTAAATGAATTTTCGTACGAGTGTATCAGAGATTACTCTACTTAGAAAAGGTGAATCCTCTCCCGGTCGAGACTGAACTGTGGAGGGATCCACGGAAATTATTAGGTGTCTACTATCTTACTTGCAAAAAAATTGTTGAAATTACCTACTTATGTACCTACCGTAATGATAATGAACGTTTTTCAGTATCACGTGGAAAAAACGGAAATACTCGTTTTAAGTGCGATGGCCGTTGAAATGGACCATAATTTCGTGAAATGAACAGTCTTACTACCTCTTAATTTTAAAACTGGTAGGAGTGATGCCGAAGCCACTAAAATTTTTGTTTTAACAGGAATTCTTTGATTAAATTGGTACGTATTTCAAAATGTAAAAGAAAAAAAAAAAAAAACAAGTTGATTCATAATTAGGTACTTACTTTTTTAGATTTTGAAACAGACATCTTGAGTTATCATTACACAATCAACAGACCTAAAAACTAGGATCCCTAAAGTGTATCAAGTGCATTTTGTCCAGAACAATTTGAAGTACATAGTGTGACGATCCTACTTTTACAGAAGGGGCAAACCGATTTGGTTTGTTCCCGATTTGTTGGAGCTACGCCTAGGGGGATATTTGATTCATAGAGATATGAATCGATATCCTCTTCGGGCCGGCTGATTAATCTAATCACTGGTTTGAAGGGGTAGGGTCTTCACCCCCCTCTGACTCTGACTAACATATGAACAATTAGGTGAATTTCAATCTGAAATTCAACCTATTTGTAGGGAGCCCTCTGTACAAAGTTGGGAGCCTTTGGGAATCAATTCAATGCTCCATTGGGAACAACAAATATTTCTTCAGTAAATCTTCGATTACGCCAAGTTTCACATTATTTTGTTTTTAAAACGTTTTTCTACAAAATAATAGATTATAAAAAACTCATTTTTACTAAGTAACTTTGACTACAGTAACTTTGACTACTAACTTTGACTAGTAGCATTAAAGGGGTCTCAGTCGGTCGCCGTTCCTTCCCCGCTCCGGGTTAGTCTCATCTCTTACGAACCGGCGCTTAAAGTTGTACCTAGTGTACCTTAATCTAGTTAAGGTACCAAAGGATTTTTAAAACAACAATATGGAGAGAAACTCGCGTTTGTAAGGTTATTCTTCTTCAACTTATTCTACTTCAGTTGCAATTTCAACCCCAAAAAAAGCTGAAAAAATCAAAAACTCACTCGTTAGGAGTCAGTTTAAAAAAAATAAATAAAAACCTCTGCAGGGATGCCAACAAAAAAGTACGTTTCGGTTCTTATAGACATATAGGCATCATCATCATGTGAATGAATTATTAAGATCTGTTCAACTAACATATGATTTACTTATATGTATTCACATTCTCAGCCAAATAGCCCTCTTTTAGAATTCAAACTTTGACGAGTAACCTTGTCAATATTCAAAGATGCTGAAACTTTAATTCCCTCCATTTTCGAAATTCTGATTTATAAAATTGAAGACTCGGCAGCCAACTTCAAGTGTCGTTTTTAAGACTCTAGTTGCAGGCTTGAAGCTCAGCTGCTTTCATGGAACGTGGGATCATCGACTTTCAAACTGTTTTAGAAGTCACATGGGGAGCAGGAGGTGAAAATGGCGCATTCTGTGTTGTTAATGAGGAACTAAAGAATGAAAATAACCCTAAGAAGGCCTCTTGTACATTCACACAAACACTTGAAGTTGTTGCCATGATGTTGTATGGCATCACCCATGGCTCCCCCATGACGTCACCCATCCTCATTGAGAGTGTTAGTGCTCATTTCGAACTTGTTCTCTCCTGATCCAGTGGTGACACTAGAAACTCCCGGAACTACCTACGGTAGGTCTGCCACAGAAACTCTGCATCCATGTGGTGCCACCTAGGTGGCGGATCCTCAAACTAATAATCGAGTCTACCTTCAAATGGGAAACCTTCACTGGAAAATTAGAGAGGTACGAAATTTCATGTTCAGATGGCTGCACTGCGAACGAAATCAATTATATTTCTGAACCCAGAAATGGATTTGAAGCTGCAATAGGAGGAACATATATCACTTTAACACGTTGGACGCGGATTGCATCTATGTCACGCAAATCCCAGGGTCCCTGTGGCTGGCCACTGTGGCTGGCATCTATGTCACGCAAACACCTTTTGCGAAAGGTTCAAGAATATCTGCTCCTGTTCTTTCATTCTTGGTTACCGCTCTTTTCTAGTTGTTTTTCGTGATAGATGAACTAATTATGAGACGAACAGTTCAATCCAGAGATGAATCAGTCGATGTTGAAGGTCATGAGCTGTTATCAAAATGACACCTTATCTTTGCGCGCTTCACGAAAAAAATGTCTCCGCGTCAGTGGACCAACGCATTTTTTTTCCCGCAGTCGACGTGTTAACCCTTAACTTCCCACTTGTTCAAAAAATGTGTTTTTTCGAATTTATAAAAAATTAAATTCAGATGTATTTTGACACATTTTTAGAATATTTGAGCAGAAGGTACCTCAAAGGCCCTATTACAGTATGTCTGCTCAAGAATGATCTTTCCAAGGGCCACACTAGCGCTATCTGCTTCAGCAGAATGTGTCTATAAACCCAATTTTGTTGGAGTAGAAGAAGGCAACTTGGAAAAATTCTTGGTGGGATGTTAGGATTTATTATTTCTCATGAAGTATAGAACCAAGGGATAAGGTGGAGAACTGCCTTAGACAGCTGCGCTATCTCTGACGAGGAAACCTAACTAATAGCCTACAAGGTGAGCAATGAGGATAGAAGGTACCTCAAAGGCTCTATTACAGTCTGCTATCAGTTTTGGTTCAAAATTGGATAAACTGTTGCAGGTAAAAATTGAACTTCCAAAAAGATACCTCAGGATATCAAGGGTTAACGAAGAAATATTGCATGAATGGGGATTTGCATTCAAGTTACATGAAGTTCTATCTTGTGCAGCAGAGTGCGCCAAAGGGATGCGGAGTTTCTGTGGTAGACCTGTAGGTAGTTCTGGACGTGTACCACCAGATGGGGTTAGTATTTACGAGTGGTCACTCATGAACGACAATTTTGGAGTCTGCTCGTTGTTGCTGCAGGGTCTTCAACATCACCTTTTATGACTATTAAATTCATAATTATGTTAGTTGTGCAACCGCAAGCAAAGCATTTGAATTGAACATTTCCGGAGCAACCGATACGTTTTGGTTTTTTGGAAAAACATTTCAAGGAATTTGTTAAAATGACGAATTATGCCATAGAGCTTCGGATCACTCTTAGTCTCTTAGATCATAAATATTATTTTAATTTATTGTCTTCCTGTTTTAAGTTACCATCACACGTTGATACATTACTTGTACGAAATACTATCAAGTTCCCATAAGTAAATAACATGGTGTACCTATACATAATAATAGTTAATTACTTGAACATATTTACTATTTATTTTTAATAATGTGAATACTGTATATTGAGTGGCCATATATAGTCTTTAAGTTATTGAGATTATTGTAAACTAAACGTGTCTAGCTAGCTATTCGCAAGTACAGAACAGTGTAGCTCTTCATCCGAAGGGTTGTTACGATAGGACCTATCTTTGAGAGTAAAGCTTTGATATAACTGTTTAAATGGCTTTTCATTCCGACAACCTTTCACCTTCTGATCGAATATGGCGTCAATAAACCTCGATGTAGGTACCTACTTCAAAACTGGTTTGGTTGGTACCAAGTTGACAAATTCGAGTCCTAAATAGGAGTTCAGGAATTTTTTTTGTCACACTCCACTCGAAGAAATAGGGAGGTTCATAACTATGGGAAATTTGATTACTGGTTGCTCAGAAAGCAAAACTGAAAACAACTCGAAGAAACGAACGGAGATCGCATTTTAGTCAGATAAAATTTATACGGAGATTAGGTCTCTTTAGTGATTCACATTTATCGAAAGAGAATCGGTCTCAGTCGGTCGCCGTTCGTTCTCAGTATTTCGCCAAATTGAAGGCGCAAAAACTTGAAAAGTTGTACTTAAATTTTAAGTTTTCAAGGATTTTAGAAATTCATTAGTGCACGGCGCAAGGGAATTGAAAATATGAAATATTGCTGCCGGAATAAACGTGTTTTTCCCATATTTCTCTGGCAATTATTGTTCGATTTTGATGATTCCAGCGGCAATATTTCAGTTTGTCAATTCCCTAGATAGATGCACTAATGAATTTCTAAAATCATTTAAAATTTAGGTACAACTTTTCAAGGTTTTGCGCCTTCGATTTCATGAAATACTAACCCTGGAACGAACGGCGACCGACTGAGACCCTCGTAGGGAGCGAATGGTTTGTCCCACAGAGCTCCGCGTGGTCTCTAAAATTTTAAAAATTCAATACTATCCTAAATTGGTGAAAACAATTCCTTTATTCCGAGAGTTTTCGAGCTAGGGCACTCTTGAAAATTTCAACCCTTAGACATGGAAGAAGATAGGAGGAAAGCTCAGTCAACGTTAAAAAACGTGACGAAAAATCGCCCCCCGCTTTCAGCGTAACCTCTAGGTGGCGAAGAAAAACATAGTCCTCCAATATTATACCACTCAGTCGCTAGAGCGCAGCTTCGTCCCTCCTGCTCATTCCTGCGGGTTTTTAAAAATTGCACTTCATCAATATTACTTGTGGAGTACGATTTTGGACGCTCTGTCCCCTATAACTATCGTAATAGTTATAGAAATAAGATACCAGGTACATACCTACCATAAAATGAAAAACAAAAATATTGTGTTAGAAAACCACTGATTGGCACAAAATATGACAAGTTTAATTTCTTTTCAATATCAAAAACACAACAACTTTTTCAATATAACAACTAACTAAATTCCTACAAAAAATTATATCCAGGGCCTGTAGTTACAGTACAATACCATCATCTATCATCTGCATCACTCTTATCACTGCATTTTTGCCGAGGCGTGCCTACTGATGGTCTCAAGTTATTAGAATCGACATCTACCAACACTACTTCATGTTTTGAATAAGTGAAAAGCAAACCAGAGACGAACCACTGTAGATGAACAGAAAGACAGGAAAATTAAACTTGGATATGAACCACTATCAAACAGAAAGACGAAAAAACATACGTTAGCAACAAGAAACACATCTGAAAAGTACGTTGGAGTAACTGTTATCAGGGCTGGGGGGAGGGGAAGCGTTACGAGCTCTAGTGACTGTGAATAGTACTTCTTAACTCTGTTCGCCACCTAAAGAGAACACTACTGTCGCCATAAACGAAAAAAGCGCACGCATCGGCCCATTGAAGTGAGCTTTCCTCCTATCTTCTTCCATGCCTTAGAAGTGACTGACCAAAAGCTTCGCGGCACAGCTAGACCACAAATGGAGCCCACATACCAAATTTCATCAAAATAGGTCCAGTGTTGCTAAGAAAAAGAGAAATTTTGAGGGGGGTTAAAAATTGTTTTTTCTTGCTCGATTCCAATGGTTTGTTATTGAAAATAATAAACCAAGTGTAGATATAAGTAACACAAATATACGTCTCTGTCGTGCCTCCAACCACATCAGTACTAGTGTTAATAAATACACACGTGGTCACATGCAGGTGTCCCTCCGACAAGGGAACCGAACATCTTCCACGGTAAACAGGCGCCATTCAGTTGCTCGCCCTTCTCCACCACTCCGGGGTCCTACTAGGAAATCGGTACTTGGACAGGGGCGTCAGGTAAGAATATTGCATTTTTTGAGCGTTGGACCAGGGTTCTTGGCCGGCCTTGGCGCTTTTATTGAGGTGTGCGGTTTGCCTCTGCGGTAGACCGCACAGTTCGTAGGGCTATTTTTTTTTTAAATAAACTCCTTTTAAAGACAAAATGTCTTTTGTGATGGAGGGGGCACGCCATAAATGAAAATAAATAAATAAATCAAATATAATGGGGAGGACGCCCAGGACTCACCCGACGCCGGCCCTACGGATGAGGGAAGATGAGGAAGGTGGGGGTGGGAGAGATGGATGAAGGGAAGTGCCTCTATAAAACGACCACCAGTTCAAATACGAGCCGAGCAGGACGCGGGTGGTGATACCACGGAGTACGCCTACCGAGATGCCCAACTTGCGCAACTCCGTGGCACTTTTCCCGCACCACACCCCGCGCCATGACAAGGTTGCAGCCATCACCCTGATGTTGTTAGGTGCCACTCCTTTTAGCTCCGACACCGCTTGCTGTAAATCATCTCTATCATACTTTCTTATCTTAGCCCGCCAAGTCTGCTCCATGTCCAAGCTGCCATTGACAACTTGGACATCCAGGATAATGCAAGACTGGTTGGGCTTGATGGCAACGATGTCGGGCTTCTTACCCTGGTCACTTGGCATGTGATACAATCTCTCCCTCTCAACATCCCAGCCGCTAGATGACAAAGCACCTGCTATCTGCTTGGCGACCGCATCATGACGTAGGATGCGGCCCCCATGAGTTTGTGGACACTGCTGCACTACATGATAAAGATGTTCATTTCCACTCCGACAGGCACGGCAAACGGGTAAGGTTGTCCCGTGACTACCTCTCGAACACCGTACCCCAGTTGGCAGAGTTGCCATGCGGACGGCGTGAAAGTGTCGGTAGTCACGGGCCCCAATGCCCTCCGAAGCCCAATCTACCCATTGGGATGAGGCAGGGCTTTCGTAGCACTGTCGGAGTTCTTTACCATCCACTGACTCATGCAGGGCAGCAGCAAACTCAGCAGACGAACTGGGTTTTGGAGCAGATGGTGTTGCTCGGTCGCACCATGCTAACTGCTGCCTGACAAAATCAAGATCAGCAGCTGCACGGGCGACCTTCCAGCTCGACCCTTGAAGGGCTAGCAGGCGCTGGCGGCGCAGGGAAGGGATACATGCTGAGTGAGACACAATACCAAGCCCACCGGATTTGACCGGTGCGTGAAAATAGGCACTTGGGACACCAGGTGGGAACTTCAGCCAAGAGCGCACAGCAGAGCGAACTTGTCGATCTAACTCTTGCAGCCTCCCCAGTAATGGATTGGTCGCCCCGGGTGCCGCCATGGTGGGTGGGTCCGGGACGCCCTGGTTGGCAGGGTGGCGCCCCACACACACCTTATTCCTGGGAGTACTGATCACACTAGTTCCTATTACACTTAGTTCCTGTTCTTCATCGTTTTTTATAGTTCGAGCTCTTCATTGTTAACTTTTTTGCCTAATTATAATTGTTGTTGATGCCTTGCCCTACATGTTAGAATTAGATAGTAAGTTAAGTAACACGCTTTAATCTTTGTATCGACTTATACTATGTACATATATGTACCTACAGTATGAAGAATAAAATATCAATATCAATATTCTTCAATCAAACACCTAGGCCAATTAGAGGAATAACAAATAATGAAAAACGCAGCAAATTATTACACAAAGGTTTATCATTTTTCTGTATAGATCAAGCGCCAGTAAAGAACACAGCTTTGCATTGTCACCACCTACCAACCATGTTCGGCTTCATAGTTGAGTTTATTTAAATGAAATAAACTCTTCACTCTCCATTCAAAGAAACAAAGAATTCATCCATTAACAAGTTCCACGCAGATTGCCTACCGGCAGGCAAAAGTAATTCTCTCGCCAGCGCGGATTGCCTACCAGTAGGCAAACAAAATCCCACCCCCTGAGCGGCTGACGTTTCGAGCGCTTTCTATACGTTGTATGAACTACTAATTTTGGGCGAAATTGCAACCCGTTTTGTACCCCAAATGCAACCTAGTGGAGAACGGGTATTACTAAACGAAATCACTTGGAGAAATCCTGTTGAAAAAAATTACCTGCTGGTTCAACTAAGAAGAAACAGATGGCAGTAGAGCGGCGAAAAAGTGCCTACCGGTAGGCACCCCATGCTGTCGGGAAGACCACCCTGTTTGGGATCTGCGTTGGTGATGAAATCGCCGTTTTGGGACCCACGTGGAAAGTGTTAAGAAATTTGAATACTGGTTGCTAATGAATGGTTTAAATTTCTGTATGGTGGTGAGATAATGAGAGTGGATGGATATTGCAAGTCTTCCTATGTGGGGGTTAATTAGTATCCATGGCACTTCTTCCAAGTTTCTCTATTTCAAGGTCACAAAACAGCTCCTTGATTGTTTGCCTTGACTGATGCTGTGGTAGTGGGGGTTTAGCAATACTAGATCCTGTGCTGATCCTCCACCTACTCGCTGATTGGCATGTTCAAAATGTATATTTTTTGAGCTGTTTGCCTCAGGGTCTGCCCTAGTTCACGTATCATCCACTATCATAGTTACCTTTCTCTACAACTCTCTGGTGTGTTGCGAGCAAGTATCCAAAGCAAATTACGTACTTATTCCATCCTCCTCTTTCATCTAAATTCCTTGGTAATCATGAAATAGTTTCTAAATTTTATAAAAATTTTGCAAAATCGGATAAATATTATTTGTGAAAAATTAAAATATAGAAGAATCTCAACAACAATTAATTTATTCATTTTGTATATTTTTAGCAAGGCAAACAGTGTTTGCTATGTTTGCCTGGAGGAGACGCCTCTGTACTTGGACAGGAGAAGGGGTAGGCTGTAAATACCCTTTTTCTCAAAAGACTGTTTGTCGAACGACTTTGGTCAAAAGACATTTGTGTCAACGTGACGTTTTGTCAAAAGACTGTTTGTCAAAAGACATTTTGTCAAAAGACTGTTTGTCACAAGACTTTCGTCAAAAGACACTTTGTCGCAACGACGTTTAGTCAAAAGACTGTTTGTCAACTATCAAACTCAACTTTGTCCTAAGCTAGTGCTCAGCCTGAAAAGGCTAGTTTGCGCACACATAGCTGATGAGATCCGAAAGATCGAAACGAAGAACCAAACAAAACAGTCACCACTGAAAGTGGGAATTTGAAACGTTTTGACTGTGCCAAAGTATTCTTGATGCAGAAGGGAAAGCCAGTTTTGTTTCGGAAACACTCTTCGGAAACAAGCTTTTTAGCTTAAAACAAGTATAAATACCCTTGTCAGAGCCACGCCAAGGCATTCCATCTAACAAGCGAATTATTCTCCACCTTTTCAGCACCTCTCTGCTCAAGCCTTAAAAACTTAACAACAGATTCGGTGTCCTGGTTGCTATACAGACCAGAACAACTAAACTCATCTCCCGATTCGTAAATTCTTTAACTTCGCAAGCTGGTTTCTATCCAGACTAGAACCAAAACCATCAATTCATCCTTTTAATAAACTCAGTTTCTGTAAATTTCTCAGTTAGGTAATAGTTTATTCCAAAGTCACCTCATTTTCCTTGAAAATTCGCTATAACAACGAAATTTGAACCAACAAATTTCGAAGGGAGTAAACCAATTTCTTTTCAAGCTCGATTCCAAAGGTTCATTATTGAAAATCAACCTTAATTTACAACTGTTTTCCCCATAATTGAAAGCCATCTCACATTAGAGAACATTCAACCAAAAATATAATTAATGTTAAAAAAGTCACATTTAGACTCAATTTGAGGGACTGTTTTGGGTGTGAACTTATAGTGAGACTTTGAACTAGAATTTCCTTGAAAGATTTCCTGACATTTCCCACGATGGGGCTTTTCTAAGCTTAACTTCACTTCACAAGGAAACGGCATAATAGTACACCAACTATGGTGTATTGGAGACGTACAAACCTAAGAGATCTAAAGCGAGAAGGAATCATTGAGGAACTCCTTTCTAACAACAAATTATAATATAATACGGAACATAAATACAGAAACTGTGAAGGTGAGAATTATTTCATACTAGAACTCGTCGACATTTTCAACATTTCTTCGCCAACTCTTCAACTTTCTTCATGACGTCTTCTTTTTGGAGTCCTTCGAGGCAAACCGATGATTCCTTGCCAGCATCTGAATAGAAAACATGGTATTAGTTGGACAGCTAAATTACCTTTCAGGCGAAGGGGGGTTACCTACATTGGAATGAGACCACCCAGAGCCCTGTAGGACCAACCGTTCGCACCCCGTGAGAACTTGAGGGTTGGACTTACGATAAATCAGAAACACGAGTGTGAATCGCAAGAGTTTTATTTTTTTATTTAGGCGCGTGCAACCATCAAGTGGTCATGGACGCCGACATTTTACAATAAAATCATTTACAGTTTATAGTACAAGGATAGAGCCTTCAGTTTTTCCAGAACATCATTCAAGTGAGAAGTGTCATTTCCAAGAAGTACGTCTAAGGATCTTGGTATTTCTGGCGGACGTTCAATAAATGCGGGACATTCCACAAGCAAGTGACGCACGGAGAGTTGGCATCCGCAGGTAACGCAGGTAGGTGGGGGAGTCGGTGCTGATTCCATGAGGTAGCCATGCGTAAGTCTGGTATGCCCAATACGCAGACGGGAAAGTATCACTTCCTCTCGGCGTCGATTTACCACGGTTCCATCGCATAGTCATATGGTACGGCAAGAAGAAGACCACGGAGATACAGTTTTCTTAACTTCCCACAACTTTTGATGCGTCATGCATTGCCATTCTGTTTGCCAGCAATTCCATATCTTCTTTTTTATGACGGATTTGAAGTCTTGGCATATATTTAAGAATATGGATATTGGTTCTTCAGTAGCTGCTCTGGCATTCCGATCTGCCACCTCATTGCCAAATATTCCCGAATGTCCTGGAACCCAACAGAAGATGACAGAAGTTCCAAATTCCCTTAGCCTGCTAACATTCATCAGTATATCATTAACTAGTGGGTGGGAATCAACACCAGCTCTGATGGCTTGGAGGGCACTAAGGGAATCGGAGCATACCAGTGCTTTGTTGTCTTCTCCTGATAGTAAGGTCAGCGCCTTGTTGATTGCGAAGAGCTCAGCTGTGAAAATAGATGTATGTTCGGGGAGAGTGAATTTATGGATATCGCTGTCAACAAATACTGCACATCCCACTCCAGTGGTTGTTTTGGAGCCATCGCAGTAGGCAATCGCACAAGGAGACAGACTGACGATAATTTCATAAAATCGCAAGAGTCCTAACCTCCGTTCAAATTTTAGCTGACGAAAATGCGATTGTTGTGAGTTTCTTCGAGTTGTACCCAATTTGCGTCCTTAGCAACCAGTAATCGAATTTCCTAATGAAAGAATTCCCCTTATTTCTTCATTTTCTTCAAATTGAGTATGGAGCGTTTATTTCTTCAACATAAACTTGATTGTGAAGCGAAAATATAGTTAGCAAGTAGTGGCACTGGCAAAGCTGTTTCTTTGCAGGCGGGTGGACTGTATAACAAATGATAAACAATTGTGTAATAATTTGCAGCGTTGTTGTTCCTGTGCGCTCCTACATTCCTATTTCGCTGTTTCTCAACTGTGCGATTCAGTTTTTTTTTTGGATGAGTCCAACATTTAAAAGAAATGAAGCTAAATACTGAAATGCAAAATGATAATATTCAATACATTGTGATATTCGTTCATATAATGATAAGATTTGTGTTTTTCATCATATTCAGTCTTTATTTTCTTCATTTCAGGTCATCCAGTGGTAAATGGCACTAAGTTCCCACAATTGACAATTTTAACACAGAATGTGTTTTTGCGATGACCTACCGAAAAAAAAATCGTCACGAAAAAGCGACAGAAAAAACCGTTACGCGCCTTTTATAATGATTTTCACGTGCAACCAAGCCGTTGGTAAGGAAATAGAACTCCCGCAGTGTTCATTGCACAGAAACTGTTCACCATTCGTTGGAAAGCTCTCAATTTATATAGTATTTTTCTTGTAATTACATATTTATTTATATAACATTTATAGGGTTTTAGACCGAATTAAATGTCTAACAATTATTTATTTTATTATTGCCAAAGACTCCACATTTATTATTGTTGTTTTTTATTTAACGGATGACTAGCATCGCAAAAACTCATTCTGTGTTCCTATGACTTCATACAGAGTATGGAAAAAGAAATAAACCGGGGGGTGCAGGGGGGCGGAGCCCCCCGCCGAGGCGCAAAGCGCCGAGTTTTCTGGTTCAACTCCCTCAAAATTTTGTGGCAGTTCAACGATGCTTGAACATCAGTTATATTGGCATACCAATAGGAAAAACTCGGGCCCCTGGACCCCCGGATGGCTGCTTAGAGCCTTCGGCTAAAATTCAAGAAACATGGAACATGCTTTAGCCGTCCCTTCAGCCATGCCTATAGCGGTCGAAGCTTCTCGAATGTTTTTGGTGTAATACAAGTTTGCAAATGAGCTTCCTTACTCGCTCTTCCGTGGAATAAATTGAGAGCTTTTCAACGAGTGGCCAATGATTTTCGTGGGATGAAAACTAACGGTAACTATTACCCTAGAAACGGGTCGGTTGTAAGTGAAAATCATTACAAAATCCCGCGTCACTTTCGTTCCACAGTTTCTTCACGTTTTTGCCCAGTCAGGAGATGGCTACAGCATTTTCCCATAGGTTACACCACGTTATAAGATCCTAAAGCTGGATTCACATGGGAGGGAAGAGGGCGGAAACGGAAAAGACGGAAAGAAATATCACAATCCGATTGGCTGATTTTCCCCGTCGGTGGAAGGAATTTTCATACCGTCGTCCATCTTCCACCCTTTCCGTGCGCCTGCGCAGTGGTCAGGAATGATAACCACGAGTGGAGGTTGCACTAGGGGTGGCCAACTGTCAATAGTAGCCAACAATCGATTGTTTTGATATGATCGACACGATTGAGGAGTTGAGATAATGTTTCCCAGAATTATTGCACAATCCCAACTGTGAATTTCCTAGAAACATTGTCCAGCTGGCATTCGTAAAAATAAATGAGCATGTGGGCGAATTGAAAATTCCAAGAGCAATATTACTCCTTTGTTGAAAAATACCATCGAAAATATCGATTGCTGGAAAAAACAATTGATTGTTTCAATCGACAATCAGGCAACCCAAGGTTCCACACTCACGCTTGATTTGTTTGTTGAACTGTCTTTTAACACAGAATGTGTTTTTGCGATGACCTACCGAAAAAAAATCGTCACGAAAAAGCGACAGAAAAAACCGTTACGCGCCTTTTATAATGATTTTTACGTGCAACCAAGCCGTTGGTAAGGAATTAGAACTCCCGCAGTGTTCATTGCACAGAAATTGTTCACCATTCGTTGGAAAGCTCTCAATTTATATAGTATTTTTCTTGTAGTTACATATTTATTTATATAACATTTATAGGGTTTTAGACCAAATTAAATGTCCAACAATTATTTATTTTATTATTGCCAAAGACTCCACATTTATTATTGTTGTTTTTTATTTAACGGATGACTAGCATCGCAAAAACACGTTAGAGAGTTTTCGCCATGTCTTTTGTGACGACCGTCCGCGTGTAATATCCATGCTACCGTCTGAAAATGGCGACTGCGCATGCGTGACGACTCGGACGGCGAGCTCGGTCGTCTCGCCAAATGCCGGCTTTTGCCGGCGTCGAGAACGACGGCTTTCTTGACGACTCTACCCCTGATAACCTCACACTTTTATAACCAATTTCAATTTAGATCGGATGTAGCCGGATTTTGTGTTGTGTTCGGCGGTCGACTCCCATGTTTTGGTTCTCGATTTTAGTTTTCATTTGTAGAACAGTTTTCTTTTTCCCGGGAATTATCAAGTTTTTCATCTCTCGAAACAAACTATTCGTCACCAGAATTCTGTTATCTCCGCATCAAGATCAAGTGAATCCAACGTATACCTACTATTGTTGACTCTGTGCGAATTTTACATTGTTTGAATGTCAATGAAATTTCTGAATAAATGCACCCTTGTTTTTCATTTAATGTTGTACATTATTTATTCATCTACCAACATACCTAACTACAGACCTACAATAAACAGGCAACGGGAGTCAGTTCACGTAAGTAGGTACCATTTAAGATTTCAACTGATAGTTCCGTTTGCTGTGATCATCGTACTTGTAAGTTAGTAGGTAGTTAGTAGGTATTATAGACCCAAAAAATGCAGTAAGAGCTCTGAAAAAGCTAATGTTGTTCACTACTTTCTAAAGGTGAAAAGGATCAAAATCATCAGTAGGTAGGTTTTTATATTGCAATGTAGGGTCCGAAAGGGATGTAAATAGGTATCCAAGTAGTAAAAAATGTATTGCCTTTTCAATACGGCAAACATTTTTATTTTCGATCTGAAAAACTCATTTTGAGACCCCCCGGAGTCTGAATCAGCTGTTCGCTATCGGCCATTTTCGAGTGACCTCACAGGTCGGTAGCTGTTTAGCGTCACTTCCAGAGTCCGCACCTAATTTTGTGACGACTCAAAATCCACCAAAAAAAGTTAGCATCTGGGTCTGCTGGCCCCATCTGTCTCTAGTCGTCACGATCTCAAGTCGTCACATCTGACGTGGCGAAAACTCTCTATTCTGTGTTCCTATGATTTCATACAGAGTATGGAAAAATAAATAAACCGGGGGTGCAGGGGGGCGGAGCCCCCCGCCGAGGCGCAATGCGCCGAGTTTTTTTGCTCGTTTTTTTTCTTTTTTTTTAATACAAAATTAATTTCAACGAGGAATTGAACATATAATTCAAAACACAGTCAACAGAGGTTACAGATCAGAGAGCGGTTATCATTTCAGAGGTTTCCAGGAGGAAGGTTATCATTCCATCCTTTCTATCCATCATCCATGTGAAACTTCCGCCGACTCTGGCTACCCCCTCCACTGGTTTTCTCGTCTTTTCCGATTCCGCCCTCTTCCATCTCATGTGAATCCCGCTTTAGTTCTATATCAACGACAAAATCAAGCAAATTTCGTGACTCGATACCGTTCCTATCTACCGTTCCCGAAAAACACTATTGTGTAACTTTTTGCCAGTTAGGTCAAGGCTAAAGCTTGTTCCATGCTAAAAACTGGGTCAACATCACGCGCTTTTGTTAATCTAAGCAGTTTTATGCTTCTCCTGAAAAGTGGGGTTTTTGCACGTTCCTTTCACCACTGGCATATTCGATACATCGGGAATAAGTCAACGCATTTCAAATGCATTGGTGGTAGGTTCCAAATACCCAGGTATTCTTATGTTTGCTGAACAAGAGTAGGTAGTAAGAGTAGAGTAGACCCTAGTTAGCAAACCTCCCTACCCCTCCTCACTAGTTGGGTAGGCTCTGGTTTAGCAAATTATTAATTATCATCATAGTTTTACATTCACTAATTTATTATCACCCCACTTTTTTCACCGAGATCAATAATGAGTGACCACCTACCAAACTACAAGCAAGATAAATCTGAGATCGAGGATCTGCCTATTGTATATGAAACCAGCCAGAAGTTCTGACGATGCTATCTCAGCGAAAGTGCACTTAACTTTCAATAAACAATGAATTACGAGGATATTGCCGAAATCTATCCCCCCCCCCTCAACATAACCACTTCGAACGAAGACAGGCCTTACAGCCACTACATAACTTTAGTAGGTAGTTGTGAGATGCAACTAATTTTTTTCAACTAAATTAGTTGTAATAATTTTAATTGCAACTAAAACTCAACATTCAATTACAACTTAAGTTTAGTTGTAGTTGAGTTCGAATAATTTATTGCAGCTGTAACTGGTTTTTGCCCAACACTTGCGGGACTGAGTTGGAGAGCTGCAATTTTATTAGTACGCAGCCCTTGTTGTCATTTGTTTTGCTACTAGAAATTTGGCAATACAAAATCGTTGGCCAACAGTTGTGTGTGCCTGAATAAATTGTTACGTGTCCGTTTCCCAGGCCTTATCTTTCTGCATGTTCAAAATTTACTTACCAATATTAATTTCAACTTAATTGTGACAATAATCACTAATAATGTGTATTTTGGTATCTGAATAACGTCTTTCATATTACAATCTAAGTGAAATTCTAAAAGGCGTACCATTCAAATTTCCAAACTATAGGTAGGTAAAGGCCTAATTTGATCTTACCATATCTTGCCCACAACATGGGACGTACTCCTTTGCACTCTCTGATGAGGATGGGAAGTTCGGGGTTTGATTTCTTCAGAGGAACATACAATTTCTCGACAAAGTCCCTGGAAAACGATATTGAAACGATTATTTTCTTTTGACTAACAAGAAAACGGTCAGATTAGTTTAATCTTACTCTATATGAATGGGGAATGAATACCGAAACGAGTGAGCCCCCCCCCCCCCCCCCCCCCGAAATGTTCAATACTGCTCGAATTTCGAAAATTCATTCCTCCCCGTTTTTGGCAGACTCCAAAGGTTTGTCGTCAGAGATTTCCAATGGAGTCGCAGTAAATTCACTGTTGCTGAAAATGTGTGGAAAGAAGGAGACCTCCTCACCAGCAATTGACCTAAACACGCTTCCAGGTATTGAACACTTTCTTGAATCCTTATTGCTGTTTACATCAGGTAGGTATCATTCTTTGCATACAGAGAAAGAGATCACTCTTGAACGAGTTTGTGTAGGTAACTTACCGAACTCCTTGGCTAGATGTGCCCTTTTGGCAAAGATGAATCCTCAACTCTTTGACCGCTCGGCTGATTTTGAGTGCAGACATTTTTTGAAGAAAAGTAGAGTTGCTTAGACAGATGTAGAAATTCAACGAGAAATGGTTATTTTCCCAACACTATTGTAGAGAAGTAGAAGTAATAAAAAAAGTATGAAAAAATTTATATATATTCTTATCAGGGTTTTGATAACGGTATCGACATATCGGAATATCGATATTTTCCTTCCGACTTGTAGCATCGATATTTTTCATCAAAAAGTAAGGAGTGAAAGTTGTTGTTGTTGCTGAGTTTGTACATTTATCTATGAATATACATTTATCTAATAAAAAAGGAGTGAAAAAAGTCCACCCACACTTTTTTTTATAAGAACTAATCAAAAGATTTTTTTTTTTTTTTTTAATGAATCTCCCCTCAAAGACTGAAGGTCTATTTGACGGAGGGGGCACGCCATAAAACTAAATAAATAAATAAATAAAATATAATGGGGAGGACGCCCAGGACTCACCCGACGCCGGCCCTAGGGATGAGGGAAGATGAGGAAGGTGGGGGTGGGAGAGAAGGATGAAGGGAAGTGCCTCTATAAAATGACCACCAGTTTAAATATGAGCCGAGCAGTACGCGTCTGGTGACACCACGGAGTACGCCTACTGAGATGCCCAACTCGCGCAACTCCGTGGCACTTTTCCCGCACCACACTCCGTGCCATGACAAGGTTGCAGCCATCACCCTGATGTTGTTAGGTGCCACTCCTTTTAGCTCCGACACCGCTTGCTGTAAATCATCTCTATCATACTTTCTTATCTTAGCCCGCCAGGTCTGCTCCATGTCCATGCTGCCATTAACAACCTGGACATCCAGGATAATGCAAGACCTGTCGGGCTTGACGGCAACAATGTCAGGCTTCTTGCCCTGGTCACTTGGCATGTGGTATAATCTCTCCCTTTCAACATCCCAGCCGCTGGATGACAGGGCACCTGCTATCTGCTTGGCGACTGCAACATGACGTAGGATGCGGCCCCCATGAGTTCGTGGACACTGCTGCACTACATGATACAGGTGTTCATTTCCACTCCGACAGGCACGGCAAAGGGTATCTGTCATCCCACGACTACCTCTTGAACACCGTACCGCTGTTGGCAGTGTTGCCACACGGACGGCGTGGAAGTTCCGGTAGTCGCGGGCCCCAATGCCCTCCGAAGCCCAATCCACCCATTGGGATGAGATAAGGCTTTCGGAGCACTGTCGGAGTTCTTTACCATCTACTGACTCATGCAGCGCAGCAGCGAACTCAGCAGACGAACTGGGTTTTGGAGCAGATGGTGTTGCTCGGTCGCACCATGCTAACTGCTGCCTGACAAAATCAAGACCAGCAGCAACACGGGCGACCTCCCAGCTCGACCCCTGAAGGGCTAGCAGGCGCCGGCGGCGCAGAGAAGGGATACATGCGGAGAGAGACACAATGCCAAGCCCACCGGATTTGACCGGTGCATGGATATAGGCACTTGGGACACCAGGTGGGAACCTCAGCCAAGAGCGCACAGCAGAGCGGACTTCTCGATCTAATTCTTGCAGCCTCCCCGCCGTAAGCCTGCCAAAGACTAACCCATAGGTTAGCTTCGGCAGTAAGTACGTGCGGAGGAGGCGCAGCCTCTGCTGTGGCTTCAGTGGAGCCTTGGTAACGCGGGCTAGCGCTCTACCAAGGTCCACACGGCTGGCATTGATGGTGGCCACCCCCATGAAGTCGACTCCAAGGTACCGCCAGACCTCCAACACAGATCGAGAAGGAATGGGGGCTTGTCCTATGACAAAACCCCCATCCACAACCTTCACTTTGTGTTGGCGACCCGACGGGACCAAGGAGACCGACCCACATTTATCGGGGTTGACCACAAGTCCACACCTGGATAGCTGCTTAGCAAATGCATTGAGGGCAATCTGCAAGCCCTCGCGGGTTTCTGCGAGTAGGATAACATCATCAGCAAAGGCCAATGCTCCTACTCGCACCCCAGGGGCGAGATCAAACCCTACTTCTGTGGGCAGCTTACCCAAGGCCGTATCCACGACCAGGTTAAAGAGGAGTGGCGATAGGGGATCCCCCTGGCGTACCCCGCGCCCAATCACTATATCCCTTGACACCTCACCTCCTACCTCGAGGACCGTCACGCCTTCGCGGTACAGACAGGCCACATACTCAATTAATCGAGATGGGGCCCCGACACCACGAAGGCAATCGGTCAGGGCAAGGTGACTGACTGTGTCAAAGGCCTTAGCGACGTCCAGAGCGGCGAGATGGAGTTGCCGGCGTTTAATACGGGCCAGCGAGATGACAGTTTGGAGAACCATAAGGTTCTCTACTGTGCCATCTGCTGGCCGAAACGCTCTCTGGACGTCACCAATGACACCAGCCACCTGAAGGCGAGATGCCAGTACTTTTTGGAAGTGGCGGAAGACTACCGAGGATACAGAGATCGGTCGATAGCCTCCAGGCCCACTTCCCCCTTTCTTGGGAATAAATACGGTTCGGGTACGGGTTAACGCTTTCGGGGGTCTTCCCGCAAGGATGAGCAGGTCGAGGACGAGCAGCTTAATCGTATTTGGTGCTTTATTCCAGCGGCGGGCGGAAACACCATCCGGTCCAGCGGATGTGGAGTTCTTGACACGGCACTTGTGTGCCTCGTCAAGTAGCACCGGCGAACACAAGATGCTGCGTAAGGAATCCCTGGTGGAGACTGGGGGAACCACTCGCTCTCCAGGGTTGTGGCTGGGAGCACTCAAAAGTGGCTCCCAGAAATCCACAAACTCCTGAAGAGGGGGCTGAACTTGATCTTCCCCAGGCTCCTCCAGTACCTCCGCAGCTACACGCGCCGGATGCTTCCTCCACAAACTCTGAACCCGGTGGTACTCCCGCCGTCTTGCTTGCTTAGCTGCTCTGCGACCTCCACGCAACACCACTCTGGGAGGAGGTCCCCCCTGGTGCTGCGTCACGGTCGCATCCCCAACCCGCGGGAAGATTCTCCCTAGATAGGCTGCAACCTTGTCTTCCAGGTTGTCCAGCCCTTCAGCAGCCCGCCTCGCCAGATCCTGCAGGTAGGTGCTTTCATAGCCTTCAATACGACCTACCTGCCCCCCGAGCCTCAAGACTTCGGTCTTCAAATCGGCGAGAAGACCGGAGGTCCCGGGGGATGGATACTGAATGGCAGACTGCTGGTCCACACCAGCAATAGGAGATGCGGGAGAAGCCCCACCGCTATTTGCCAGGATAGCTTCCTGGACAAGCTGCTTATAGTGGGGCTTCAGGCGGAGGTTCTTGATGGCAATGACTGTGCGCGTGGGAAAACGTTCGCTTAAATAGACATTGATATTACGTACCCCATTGCGCACAGCCACCACCTCATCTGCCGCCATCCTGCGCAAATCCTCAGAAGCATACCTAGGCTGCACTCGTTCAACATCAATTTCATCATTTGCAGCAACAGGATGCTTCCGTCTGATGTGGACACCAAGGCCAGACCTGGTGGTGAATGCCCGCTCACAATGGGCACACTGGTGGTCTAAAGAGGTAGTGGAAGAGGAAGAGGGTAGGGATGATGAGGAAGAGGAGGAGGGAGAGGATGGCCGACGCCCCTGCCTGGGGCGCCTCTGAGCGCCTCCCCTAATACCCCGCGAGCCAATAGGCTGGCGGGGGTTATGAGGCTGAGATGAATTGTCGTTCATAACGGGGATGCGCTTTTTTTAGGGACAGGGAACCCGTTGACAGGGGTCCCCTCCCTAGTCGCCAGAGGGTCATTCAGCCACCCCTGGAAATTCAAGAGAGGTCCACCAGGGAAACCCAATGGGACCACCTCTGTCCATCCCAGGGGGCCCGGGTTGTGCGACGGGGACGCATGACCTTGACTTGGGTAGGGATAAGAAGGGCTCCGAAGAGATAAAAACACCCTCTATTACCCTACCCCAACAACCCTCTTCAACAACTCTTCAACAAACAAAACAAAACAACAAAAAACAAAACAAACAAAACTCTTCAACAACTCCTACCTCCTTCGGTACCTACAAGAAGAACCCAGGTAGGTAATTGTTTTCCAAAAAGTGTAATATAAGAAACTTCTTGTCTGGAGAGTTTCTGTCAGTCGTCACTTGACAAAATATTCCAAATCACAAAATTTGGCACTGAAAATCGGTTTTGCCGCATAATTATTATTAATTAAACGTATTTCTAATGTTTTTTTATGCCTTATATTGCGGAGGTGCGGTTTTTATTAGCTTCAAGAAAGCAGGGTGCTCCACTAATGAAATGGGAACCACAAATAAACGAAAATACATTTTAAAAAATAACGAAATTGAGCTGTGTGTTACCTTATTTCCTAGTTTTTGCTTCTTTCCAAATTTATTTTCGAAATAAAATTAATGGTCGTAAAATGAAAATTTAGCCAATATTGATTCGTTGTTATTTATATTTACCGAAATAATAATATAACAATTCGTTGTTACAATTTAAAATTACAGAAATTTTAATAATATTTTTCGTCCGATATTTCAGGTCCGATTTTTAAATTTGATGTCATTCGATATTAATAATCGATTAATATCGATATTTTCTTTCGATAGCCCAACCCTATCTGAGTGTGTAGTACACTTCTTTATTCTTGAGCCTTGGTGAAATGTTGTCAAATTTCGTGGAGGAAGACAGTTTGGCTAGACATAACAACAACCACCCATATGGATAATAATTTAAGTGTATTGTATCCATTCGTGTCGCCCATGTTTTTCGTTTTGTGTTGATGTGTGAGTGTAATTTTCATCAAATTTATACATTTTGCTTCTAATTATAGTGAGTCACACTTCTGGTCGTCAAGCATGACGGTCGTCTGAGACTAAAACTTTGCTGAGGTACTGAAATAGTTTGTTTCAACCGTGAAAAAGCTCCTCCCAGCCTCACATAATTGTTATCAGTTGCATTTCGTCACCCCATGAATAATGCTTTTTTGCCCCTCGTGCAGCAGTATTTTGATTGTCGAAGAGTACGCGGGCCATTTGCGTCATAAATGTCGAAACTGCCCTTACAATTTCAATATCTCCAAAAGGTCCACAAAAAAATCATTTCCTAAATTGAAGGTGAGTGACAGAATTGTGCCATCTAAGGCATTTGGTGCTGTAGTGTCATTACACAATACTTTCCTTGTTGTTATCTGGTTTATTCTAAGTAAATCTATTAGTACCTACCCTCTCAATTATCTCTACTGATACACTGTCTATTATCTGACTCAGTTTTCTTACAATCTCCCTTATGCGTGGTTGAAGTTACGTCGCCCCCATGATGGTTGGTAGTTGATACTTTGGTCAAGGATTTCCTTGAAGTCGATTCTACCACTTACTTACTAGGTAACAAAAGGTTTGCAACTTTTATTTTAAAACCGCTGTTCTGGCGAAAATGTAGTCCTCTGTCTGATTTAAGTAGATTATAATTACAACTTAGAAGTTACAATTTGATTACAATGGGGGTGCGCCTTGATTTTTTAAAGATTTTAAATCTAAAGTAGACTACATCCTGAGAATTTTGGCACCAACCGCGACCTTCTAGCGTGTGTAAATCTTTTCCTATGATTTTTCAAAGTTTCGACCGTTTATGACGTCACGCGCCCCTCTCGCCTGGGCGGGACCCCCCAGCCCACTGTGACGTCATAAACGGTCGAAACTTAAAAATTCATAGGAAAAGATTTACATACGCTAGAAGGTCGCGGTTGGTACCAAAATTCTCAGAATGAGGTCTTCCTTAGATTAAAAATAACAATAAACAGTTTTTCCTACCCATGCGCTTACCCTATTACCTAGATTACAATTTGAAGTTAACCTATTAACGCCCAGTGTTGCCATATGGCAACAAAGAGGGGCATTCTGTTGGAGGCTGCTGGGCACTGAGTCAATAGAGAGTTCCTAGTGGTTTTTGATACGGCGTGACGTATTACACACACACTCTCAACATGGAAGATATACTTCTTCCATGCTCTCAATCCGGCGCCAAATGGGGTAGTTGCATGATATTTTTTTGTATTTTTTCTGTGTAGAGAATCTCTATTGAAGTACGAATCTGCAAATAAAACTCCCAGAAACGCTTCCTAAAAATTTAGAGATTTTTTCAAAGAACGGGATTCTCGGATTCAGGCGGGAAAACCTACACATGGCTTGGACGCTGCGGGGTGGGGGCTACGTCATGGGTGTGAAGGGGGCCAAGAGACCCCTACACCACTGTTACCCTAACGCAAGGTTATCGACCTGGGGGTACTGTGCCAGAGGGATCCTTTGCCCGGGGGGTCCTTTGATAGCAACCCTCTGTTTGTTTACGTTCGTTTGAGGTGCTATCATACTGAATTTTGCTTGCAGCGCAATCGAAACATGTTGCATCTAAGATTTCGTTCCCTTCTGGCATTCCCTCTACTGTAACTGAAACCTTATATGGTTGTGAAGAAACGCGGTGTTCTGGTGATACTCGAGCCACAACCTCGCAAATTTGCTAGATTCTTCCAAGTTGGACATAACCAACATCCTTTTATTTAACAATTTACAAACACTCATTGGTACTACGTTGTACAGGATAATGACACTACGATGAAACTTGATGAAGAAGTACTACACTCAAGAAAACAACTGATCTTTTACTTTCTACAAAAGTGTCAACTTACCTTCATTCTTGGCTCCTCTTATTTTGGCGCTGACGAACTTTTTATTGACGTAAAAATCGTGCTACATGCCAATATACGAATACGGAATATTTTCCAGGAAAGCCACCTCGAAACTCTAATCGATGGCTCTCCTTTTTGGCATATTGACATTTCATTTCAATACTTTGGCACATAAACGAAAAAATTTACGGATGGTTTTCTGATGATTTCTACTTACAACCAAGTCGTTCCTACCTAACTTTATCTTCGTCATTCGTGTTTGTAGAAAAATCGTTCACCATTCGTTGGAAAGCCCTAAATATTTTCATAAATTATATGCTGCCAAAACCGCTGTACCTACTTACGGAAGAAACTGAGATATACCCCTGAGTTAAGAACTGTCAACAACATTCGAAAGCAGATTATCGGGTAGGTAGCGGGAAAAATGAAGACATGTGTTGCAGACTCGTATGCAAGCGTTTATTAAAAGCTTCTTGAAACTTTACAGAGAACATTATCTTTTCCAAACCAATCAACTAATAAATTATGGTAGGTAAATACCGGTATAAACTATGGTACGAACTCAGACCGCACCACCGGTACTTGTCTCCGGTACTCTGTGCCAGAAATGTGTCCACTGATAACGTGATAACATGACTGTAAAAGTAACGCGAGGTTTTAACAACAAGAAAAATAACCAAAATATGCTTCAAAACTTTCAATTTAAACGATTAATTCAAACATGTAAAGCTTGAAAAATATATTTCAAAGTTTTTTTAACCATCACCATTATTTTGCAACTATATTTCAATGTTTCTGACTCGAATTGTCCTCGATGGCAGTGATCTCAACGCACTCTATTGTGAGATTCTCGTTTAGGGATGACGTAAGAGGAGTGGCCCGCCAACACTAAAAAGCACGGTACTTCTTTATTGAAATACAGCTAAACTAAATGGAATTTCTAACTGAAAACTGGTACAGATACGTTTTTAAGTGCGCTAAATTCGAATCTGAAGTCAAAAACACGAAATTCCATGCAACTACCCCATTGTGATAAGAACACGCCGTATCCGATACGGCGCCGTATTGTTACGGTCGAATACGTCAAGAGGAGGCAATCTGGCGCACCGTATTGAAAACATGGCGGACGATCCGGTTCCGACGCGCCGGATCGACCCTACTAGGAACTCTCTATTGAGAAGATCTGGATCCTGGGGATCCTTTTCCCCAGATCTGTCCGATCATAGTGATGAATAATTTTGGTTTATTATTTCTAATAATAAGCCTATGTGATCGTATCGCAAAAAATTTTTATAACCCCCCCTCAAACTTTGTCACTTTACGTTTCAAGGTGCGTAGAATCCAAATTTGCAATGTCCGTCCGCCGTTCGCCGTCCGGGCCATAAAAGGCCTTAGAATCGGTCTAAAAAACCCGATCTTTCGCACATAGACTCCATTTGGGGTCTAGTTGGTCCTAACGTCGAACTATTCCGATCGCTTAATTCGTATAGAAGTTATGGGCAAATAACCGGCCAAAAAAGAGGTTTTTGCTTAAATATGCGTGGGGTGACATTTTCCAAGTATTTTTCTTCATGTTGGATGGTTGGTGGCTTTATAGACGATTGTATAGAAAAATAATAAACCATTAAAAACCAATAAACCATAAAAATAATAAACGTACGATAAATCAGAAACACGAGTGTGAATCGCAAAAGAGGTCTAATCTCCGTGGCTTTATAGACGATTATATAGAAAAATAATAAACCATTAAAATAATAATAATAAATAATAAAATAATAAACCATAAAAATAATAATCGTGCGATAAATCAGAAACATGAGTGTGAATCGCAAAAGAGGCCTAATCTCCGTTCAAATTAAAGCTGACCGAAATGCCATCGATGTTTCTCTTCATGTTGGATGGTCGGTGGCTTTATAGACGATTATATAGAAAAATAATAAACCATTGTGTAATGATTTGCAGCGTTTTTTATCTCCATGTCGGTGAGGCATATAGCACGAAGCTTCACCTACAACTTCAGTGGGTAAATCCCCTGTCATCGGAACCACCGATTATCCTACCAAATACGTGGTAAATCGAAGTAGTCTGCCAAGTAGGTGTTGCACATAGCTCGTTGGATGCTCACAAAGCACGATGCGTCATCTTCAAGATGATTGGGTAGGTACTTGGCCTGGCTAGAGGTTCTAAGAATTAACAAGTTCCCAACCAAATACCCACATTACTCGTATCATCATCAGGGCAACCATACTTTATCTAATGCCCTCTTTAGTGGTCTGTTTTGACTAATTATGAATATGATTATTAGTTGACTCACCTAATATTGGTCGTATTCCGCATCCAATATTCCACGAAAATTCCTAGTCGATTCGGTGAGATCACAATACGATCCACAAAATATCAATTTTGAAATGAAAAAATCAGTTCTTGTGGCGCCCAGCGATGCGATATGGCAACGTAAACCCATGAAATTCGACCGGAAGATCAAAAAAAAAATTTTTCCCGTGTTCTAAAGACTAATTTTAGGACGGAATATCGGATCTATTTTCAAAATATGCAGAGAAAAAAAAGTTTAGAGCGTTAATGGGTTAAAGTGCATTGTGGTAGGATTTCCGATGTTTGGCAGATCGATGGGTGTTGAGACATTTTTAAAATAATAGGTTGTTATGCTTGAAAATTCGACTAAATCGTCAAAATTAGGACACTGAACAAGGTTTGGAGAAAATCCTACAGCGAACCCTTAGAGTTGCGCTGCTATAATGGCCGACAATTAAATGGAGACAGATTTACAATTAAATATGGTTGGTCAATTGGACAATAGGTTCTTAAGAGCTAGAAAGGAAAGGCAGTTAGATTGAGACACAGTCTGATTTATTCTGGGCCATCCGGCCCTATTTATACCCCCTAGCTGGCTGGAGAAGGGGCACCTACTCCAGGCCAGTTGGGGGCGGTAGTGGGGACGCCCTGAGGCGTCCACCACACTTCCCCCCCCAGATACAAAATAATAATGAAAAAGTGAAAAAAATATCTTGCTGTGGGGGGACAGTGGTTAAGGGCCGGAAGGCGCAGGCTGGAGGTCTCTGGCCGGCGATGCTGGCGGGTCCGGGATAGCGGCGGCGATGCGGCGGAAGCGGCGACGGAAGGCGGCAGCGGATCGTGGCGGCGGTGCGGCAGGACCAGCGACGGCACGGCGGCACCAGCGGCGGCACGGCGGCAGTAGCGGCAGTAGCGGCGGCACACCAGCAGGGTGAGTATATATATGTTTTTTTTTTTTTTTTTTTTTTTTTTTTTTTTTTTTTTTTTTTTTTTTTTTTTTTTTTTTTTTTTTTTTTTTTTTTAGGAAAGGGTTGGAGAAGAATGGTGGAGGAGATATTTTTTTCCATCCATTTTTTTTTGTATCTTTTTTCTCCTTTATTTTATTTTAATTTATTTTTTTATTTTTATTTATTTTTTTTTTTTTTATTTATTTATTTATTTTTTTTTTTTTATGTTTATTTAAGAAAATGATATAAATACAATGTTAATTTTTAATTTTCAGCGGCGGGCTCGGCGTCGGGAGGCCGGACTGAGTGGGCGGCGGCGGCTGGGCGAGCGGCGGCGGCGAGGAATTATAACCGAAGACTTGGGGCGTGATTTCGGAGGCGGCGGTTTTGGAGATGTCGATCTCTGTGATGCGACCCTCAAATCCGTGATGGGGGTGGGCGTGTATGGCGGCGGCGTCGGAGGTGAAGTCCGGATTGGTGTTTGCGTTGTGATTGAAGATGTCCGAGGCATGTGCCACCCATGAATGCAACAGTCCGCGCAGTTCCCTTTGTAGGGCGGAATTGAGAACGAGAGTGACGGTAGGGGCGGCCTCGGCGGATCCATCGCCGCGGTTATGGACATGATTTGTCGTGGGGGCAGTGGGAGTGGTTTGGTGGCCGACTCTTTTGATTGTGCCGTAGCCTCCGGTTTTTTTGATGAGCCGGGAGGCAGTGGTCTCGTCGGTTTTCGGACGGTGGGTAGGACGGCCGTTGCGGTGGTGCTCGAGAGGCGGGGAGGCGGCGGCGGAGGCGGTGGTGACGGCGTTAGCCTTAAATCGTTGCGCAATGTTTGGCTGCTCATCTCGGTGTGAAGACGTTGCCGAGGAGAAATGACCAAGTGTGTGCGAAGAGGGGGAAGAAACAGTAGAAGGGGATCCGGCGATTTGAGCGTGTGTCGTTGCAGGTTTACATCTGTCCACGGAGATTTGTTTGTTTGCCCCCGAGTCGTCTTGATAAACAAGCGTCTTCCCGTCGTTGGACAGTATCGAAAAAGGACCGATGTAGGGGGGTGCAAGCTTTGTTCTGGGCGTGTCCACTCTGACGTAGACGTGAGTAGCGTTCCGCATTGAGGCCGGATAATAAGAGCGGGCGAAGTTCCGATAGGAATCATGAGATAGCGCTGGTATGTCGTTTGGTGTTAGGGGAGTGAAAATATCGCCGGGAAGGCGAGGGTTTAAATGAAACAAACGCTGAGCGGGAGAGAAACCATCTGATGAGGGCCGATTGCGTAGCCCGAGCATGATGGAGGGAAGGTCCCGAGCCCATGATGATGGGGATGAGGTGGACATGATGGCTTCCTGAAGGACTCTGTGCCAACGTTCGATGATTCCGTCGGCCTGTGGGTGATAAGCGTTTGTAGGCTTGTGAGTGATCCCATGTTGGCGGCAGAAATTCGCGAATTCATGCGACATGAATTGTGTTCCTCGATCGGTGGTGATATTGCGAGGGGCCCCGAAACGTGAAATCCATGAATTGAAAATGGCGCGGATGATGGTGGATGCCTGGATGTTACGGACGGGGACGCATTCGGTCCATCCTGTGCCTCTGTCGATCATTGTTAGGCAGAATTTGAAATTGTCGCTTCTGGGAAGGGGCCCGAGAATGTCTGCGTGGATGTGAAGTAGCGGTTCGACGTCGTTAAAGCGGCCGAGTGGGGCGTGAATATGTCGCGTCACTTTTGCGCGATTACAGGAAGGGCAGGCGCGTGTCATGGTTTTTACGGAAGTCAACATGTTCGGCCAGAAGAATCGTCCGCGTAGGAGTGCCGTGGTTGCTTTGATGCCCGGGTGTGACAAGCCGTGAATCATGTTGAAAATGTCAGGGCGAAGTGTAGAAGGTATGTAAGGTCGGGGCGACGAATCTGACATGTCGCAGAGGAGAGTAATTCCGTCCCGAGTGACCGGCGTGAGATTCATGTTCTCTATGTGTGGGTCATTAAGTTGGGCATCACGGATAGCCGTGGGAGGTACGATGGAGACGGCCGAAGTGTGGTTGATTCGCGAGAAGAGGTCCGCTGAAAGGTTAGAGGCTCCGGGACGGTATATTATGTCGGAAGTAAACTCAGAGATGAAGCGCAGATGACGAAGTCGGATGGGCGGCATGGTGTCTGTAAGCGAGGTCAACGCCGTAGTGAGGGGTTTGTGATCCGTGGAGATCGTAAGTGGGCGACCCTCGATGGTTTGGCGGAAATGGATGATCGCTAAGTATATTGCGAGAAGTTCTTTGTCGAACGTTGAATAGTTCCGTTGTGCGGGAGAGAGAGCTTTGCTGAAGAATCCGAGAGGGAACAGTGTTCCGTTGTGTTGGTAATGTAGGGCAGCTCCAACGGCAAAATTAGATGCATCGGTATGGAGGATGAGTTGAGCGGACGGATGAGGATGAGCTAGCTGGACGGATGATTCGAGGAGTTGCTTAGCTTTTTCGAAATGATGGAGAGCGTCCGGAGGCCATGATATTGGGCGCTTGTCGTTTTTTCTCGGGTTTGATGGCAGCAGCTTCGTGAGGTGCATTAACGAGTGCGCGGCGTGAGGTATAGCCCTGCGGTAGAAATTGATGAGCCCGAGGAACGTACGGAGATCGTTTACTGACTGAGGAAGAGGAAAGTTCCGGATGAGCGCAGTTTTCGATGGTAGAGGTTTGATGCCATCTTTGTCCACCAAGTGTCCTAAGAACTTGACTTGGCTTCGAGCGAGTTGACACTTGGCCTTGTTGATTGAAAGCCCGAAGGAAGCAAGGACATGAAGTAAGCGAGATACGTGGTGGAAGTGCGTTTCGGCATCCGGCGATCCAATCAAAATGTCGTCTAAGTAGACGTATGCGAACGGGAGATCTCGGAGTATAAAATCCATGTAGCGTTGCCATGTCTGCGGGGCGTTTCGTAGGCCGTAGTTCATTCTTGTGAACTCGTAGAGTCCAAATGGTGTCAGGATAGCAGTTTTTTTAATGTCTTCGGGCGCTATACGGCAGTGAAAGAAGGCTCTCGATAAGTCGAATGTTGAGAAAATGGTGGAACCATGCAGTGCGAGTGTGAAATCATGCAGGTGGCCGATCGGGTAGCGGTCCGGAGTTGTAGCTCGGTTGAGGTCCCTGTAGTCTCCGACGGGTCGAATATCCCCATTTTGTTTGAGAACTACGTGGAGTGGGCTTGACCAAGGTGAATTGGAAGGGCGGACGATGCCGGAGCGCAGCATTTCGTTGAAATGGGCCTTTGTTTGGTTGTAGAGGTGCGGAGCCAATCTACGTTGTTTTGCATGGCAGGGGGGACCGGTGGTCACGATGTGATGATAGACGGGCGCCGATTTTGGATGCGATGAGGGTTCATAGGCGTCTAGTAGACGTTGGAAGCGAGGTGGAGCGCAGGCAGCGGAGCAGTAGGACTCCTGTGGTGAAGCGATGAGACAGTGGCCGGGAAGAAACGACTGGGAGGCTGAATCAATGAGCCGGAGGTTTTGAAGGTCTACAAGGAGGCCATAGTGGCTGAGGAAATCGGCTCCCAAGATGGCTGTGCTGACGTTGGCGACTGTGAAGGTCCATTCGTACGGAGGTAACTTGGGAAGATGGACGGTCGCAGTTTGAGAGCCGTAGGTCGTAATCTTGGAGCCATTGGCGGCCAGTAGCGTGGAAGATGGAGTCTCTCGGCGGCGGTTCAGATGGTTGTTGGGTAAAATGGAGAGATCGCTTCCCGTGTCGACTAAGAAGTCGTAATTTGAGCGTTTGCATTTGATGAACAGGCGTTGGTGGTTGGGTCGGTTATGCACAGTCGTTACCACCTTGGCGACCGTGCGTTTGCGTTTCCCGTTGGCATGTGTTGTCTCCAGGAGCATGGTGATTGGCAGTATATCGCGGTAGGGCCCCATCTTTGATGGTAGTAGCAGTATGGTGAGCGCCGGTCTGGGGGGTACTGTTGTTCTCGCTGTTGCGGCATGATGCGACGGCGTGCGAAGTTTCGTGGTCGCGAGGAGGGCATCTGTGATGAACGTTGTCGCGAGGGAGGCATCTGTGAAGGTTTTTTGAAGGTGCGTGTTCTGTTAGCAGCGCTGGCTATGTGTGTAGCGTCGTCGGCTGAGTCTCCATTGTCGTCGGAGGAGTAGGTAGAAGTGGACTGCAGTGCAGTGGCGGCCGTGGAGGACGAGTTGTCCCGAAGGGGCAGTAGGCGGTCGGCGATGGCGGCCAGTTTGTCGATGTCCGTTTCAGTCGAGACGGCGACATTTAAGCGGATGTCAGGAGGAAGTGCCCGGAGGAATATGGAGCGAAGTATGGAGGCCGGTGTGTCAGTAGGTAGCTTTCTGCGAAGCAGGCGTGCGTGTGCGGCGGCCGAAGATCCGTCCAGCGAGTTGTTCTGAAGGATTGAAGAGAGGTCCGATCCGTCACGAGGTCCGTGAGCTTGTAGGAGTCGGTTGCAGAGAGAAGTGAAGGCGGTAGGTGAACTTGCGTCGATGTCCGCCACTAGTTCTGCTGTTTTGACGTCCAAGGCGAGGAAGGCTCTCCGAAATTGCTCGGGTTCTGTTTTGAGGTCCTCGTTGGCGCACGCGAGTCGAACCTGGGCGATCCATACTGATGGAAGCGAAGGGTCATATTGCGGAAGCTTGGTAGGTGCAGCCATGATGATTGTTTGCGGAGTTGGGGCCGGTGGCGGCCGCGGGTTCTGTCGGGAGCGGGTCGTAATGATGGCGCCTCTACCCCTCTATTAATTTTAAAAAATGTTCGAGGAGGTAGGGTAATCTACGAAGTTCGACAGACGAGGCTCGATGTTGGCCGTGAAAAATGGCGTAATGATGGCACCTCTATTCCTCTAATAAATTTTAGAAAAAATTTTTCGAGGAAAATAGAGTGTTCTTCGAAGGTCGGCAGCCAAGACTTGAAGTTGGCCGTGCAAGATGGCGGAATGATGGCGCCTCTATTCCTCTAATAATCTTAAAAAAATTTTCGAGGAATGAGAGGGTGATCTTCGATGCAGTGATAGCGGGAGAAGGGCAGCCGATGGTCGATCCTTCGATGGAGGAGAATGGCGGCTGATGGTCGATCCTTCGATGGCGGAGAAATGGCAGCTGAAGGTCGAGGTGAGCCGAAGTGGAGACCAGAAGAGAAGAGAAGTGATCCCGAAGCTGATGGGCAGTGGTCTGCAATTAATCAACGGCGAATTTCTCGTTAAATAGCTGAGATTCGTGGAAGGGGGCCGAGAGTTTCCCGGAAGAGAGGGGATTCCCTGTCGAGCGTAGACGGGCGCGGCGGGGGCTGACGTAATGTGAACAGCTGTGAGGCGCCAGGTAGAAGGAGAGCGGGCCTCGTGGGGGGTCGCCGCGAGGAGGGGGGTCCCGTTCACTCTCGTCCGGCGGTCAATCAAAGGATGAGTGACAGATTGATTCTGAGAGCCCCAATTGCGAGTTCCAAGAGCGGCGTCCTCAAGCAAATGGAGCTGAATGGCGGGTTAGAATGGAGTCCGGAGCGTCGTAAACACGGAATCTCGACGGACGATGATGGCTGCACAAGATGGGTGTATTAAAAATGTCGCTGTGCGACTGATGGCCGGTTCCGGAGCGTCTCTGTGAGGTATCTCGACGGAAGGCGAATGGAGGGCACGGAAAAATGTCGTCGTGCTGATGGTGGCCGGTCCGGAGCGTCGCAGGTGCGGTATCTCGACGGAGGCGAATGGCGTGCAAAGATGGCAGCGAACTTCGGCGAAGTATGATGGCTGCAAACGTCGGTGTTACCAGTGTGTTGCGCTGCTATAATGGCCGACAATTAAATGGAGACAGATTTACAATTAAATATGGTTGGTCAATTGGACAATAGGTTCTTAAGAGCTAGAAAGGAAAGGCAGTTAGATTGAGACACAGTCTGATTTATTCTGGGCCATCCGGCCCTATTTATACCCCCTAGCTGGCTGGAGAAGGGGCACCTACTCCAGGCCAGTTGGGGGCGGTAGTGGGGACGCCCTGAGGCGTCCACCACAGGTAGGTACTTGGCCTGGCTAGAGGTTCTAAGAATTAACAAGTTCCCAACCAAATACCCACATTACTCGTATCATCATCAGGGCAACCATACTTTATCTAATGCCCTCTTTAGTGGTCTGTTTTGACTAATTATGAATATGATTATTAGTTGACTCACCTAATATTGGTCGTATTCCGCATCCAATATTCCACGAAAATTCCTAGTCGATTCGGTGAGATCACAATACGATCCACAAAATATCAATTTTGAAATGAAAAAATCAGTTCTTGTGGCGCCCAGCGATGCGATATGGCAACGTAAACCCATGAAATTCGACCGGAAGATCAAAAAAAAAAATTTTCCCGTGTTCTAAAGACTAATTTTAGGACGGAATATCGGATCTATTTTCAAAATATGCAGAGAAAAAAAAGTTTAGAGCGTTAATGGGTTAAAGTGCATTGTGGTAGGATTTCCGATGTTTGGCAGATCGATGGGTGTTGAGACATTTTTAAAATAATAGGTTGTTATGCTTGAAAATTCGACTAAATCGTCAAAATTAGGACACTGAACAAGGTTTGGAGAAAATCCTACAGCGAACCCTTAGAGAATCGGCAGTGGAATCAACTCCTAGAAAGTCGAACCAAAAGTGTTATTATTTGCTCCATTTATAGAATCCAGCATGACTATTTGTAGGTGGTGCGATAGCTGAGCTGAGTTCATGCTATCTATAATTTTCCTTGACTTCTACAGAATCACATCTCCTTACAATCTTAGAAGTAATTTTCTGTGTTGCGTAGAAGTACTTTTTCTTCATTTTTCGCATTGTTCTTTCCAACTTTACAATATGCTTTCGAAATACCATTTCGTTTTGATGAGATGTAACTAGTTTGTAGAAATTGACATGATTTATATAGTTTAACAAACCCACCTAATGATCTCATACTGAAATTCTGTCTTCAAATCCTGACAGAAGACATTATATGCCAGCAACATCGATTCCCGAGGTCAGAATTATCATTTTTGACTTTCAATTCAACTCCCTCTTATTTCCAGTCCAATTTTAATGTAACACGAGGGCTAACGTAATGACGAAAACTATGTTGAAAAATGCGGTTTGTCCTTAACTTGGCGAAGTAGCTTTAAAACAATATCAGTCTTCCCAAGTTGATCAAAAATCCCAAAACGTTGTGAAGGTTCAATTTCGGATATTTGAAGACAAATTTTGCGAAATTACCCGATTTCTTGTTCATTTGGGAGGAAACTTCTCGTTATAATGGTTTTTAGGATATTCGAGACAAATATCGCAAAATCACTTTAATTTCTTTTCAATTTGGACGGAAATGGTTTTGTTAAACCTAATTTATAGAATTTATCTTAAGGGAGTCTCAGTCGGTCGCCGTTCATTCCTCGTTCCTAGTTAGTATTTCCCTAAATTACAGGCGTGTTGTGATCCGCACCCTCTTCCCATTTCTGTCTATTCACTTCCTTAGCTCAGTGGTAGCGAGCTCCGACCCAGAAGTGTAAATAGAGAGTTTTTGGCAACCACTAATGGGCCCGTGGAACCTCTTCACAAAGCTCGGATTTCGCGGGTGACGATGAATTTGCTTCCCAACAACAGCGGGCGACGATGAAAGGGTGCCCCCAGACAGTCACCTGTTCCTAGAGGCCCACTGTCACGAGCGCCCCCCCCCCCCCCCCTGTCCAAAGTTAACGGGCTTCCTCCTTCAACTGGGTAGCATCCTCTGTTGCTCGCGCTAGTCTCCTCCTAACGGGCCCGTCCGATTTTGGCAACAAAACTCTCTAATATACTTTGGTGTGAACGATAGGAGATCGATCCCCGGTCGAGGGAAGTTAATTTTTGATGACTCATTAGGCGCTCAAACTTTAAAAATTTTACCTAAATTCGAAATGTTCAAGGATTTTCGAAATTCATTAGTGCATCAATCTAGGGAATTGAAAAAGTAAAAGATTCCCTCTGGAATCACCAACATCGAGCAATAATTGCCAGAGAAGAATGAGAAAAACCAAACTGAATAACCAGGTTTTTCCATATTTCTCTGGCAATGGGGTATTTCGGTGGGTCGGAAATTCAGGTTTTTGACCTCAAATTTGGATTCAGCACCCTTAAAAACCTATATACTCCAACTTTTAGCCCAATGATACTATAACATGTGGTAGAAAAATTAATTAAAGAGATCACATGTTTGAAAAAAAGGCGGGCCTCCCTGAACGCACACACACTATGCCACGAGCGTGTGTGAGTAGGGGAAAGGCTTGTACCTTGGGACGATTTTTTCAATTACATTTTTTTCACAGACAAAAGTAATTAAGCAATTAACGAAAGGGTGTATTATGCTCTACTACTCTTGAGGTTTAATAAAATGTATAAACCATAATTTTGAAATAAGTTTAAATACCATGAAACTTGATTTTTCAAAATGTCCATTTTGTCCCGAGGTACAAACAGTGTATGTACCTCGGGACACCCATGTTTGTACCTTGGGACAGAAGGATAAATTTAGAAGAAAACCACCTAAATTATTCGAAATATTTTATTTAAACATTAGTTATCGCAAAAACAGACTTTAATTATCAAATATCCTTTTAAAGGAGTTCAAACATAGACAAGTAGCAAAATTTGGTTAGGTACCTACTTTTACATTGCTATCACACAAATAGGATACTATCTTATCACAAACGGCATGTTCGGGATGAGTATTATTAAGTCAAACAAAGATGCTTCAAAGAATAATGAACTAAAAGCATCATTATTGGTAAATCTTGCTGCCTTTTCGACCATTGGCCTGTTGAATCATCAAAAATGTAGTGTGCGCAGGAGTCGGAAAAACTGTTTATTGTTATTTTTCTACACTAGACCTCATTCTGAGAATTCACTTTGTATCTAATTTGTTACCAACCACGGCCTTTCAGCGTGAGAAGACCTTATTCTATGATTTTTCAAAGTTTCGAATGTTTATGACGTTACAGTGGGCAGGGGGGGGGGGTCCTGCCCAGGCGGGAGGGGCGCGTGACGTCATAAACATTCGAAACTTTGAAAAATCATAGAAAAAGATCTACTCATCCAAAAAGAGAACAGCTGGTGTCAAAATTCTCAAGGTGAGGTCTACTTTTGATTAAAAATTTTAAAAAAATCAGGCGCATCTCCCATTGACTTCCGTTGACTTGGGATCAATCTCCTATCTTTTCGACTGAACTATATAAATTTACACTTCGGAATCAGAGCTCGCAACCACTGAGCTAAGGAAGTGAATGGACAGAAATGCGAAGAGGTAGCTGATCACAACATCTCTCCCCTGTTGGGAAATCTTAGTTACTCCGTTACTTAGTCAGGGTGGTGAGGGCTCTTTAGCCGGCCTTATTCAACCCAGTGAGAACGCTACATTTTTTACTGGCTTCGGAGTTTTGTTATTATTATTTCTTCATGAACGGGGCGGGGCATCTACTGACCTCAACGTTTGTCTGAATAGGCTGTGGCTCGACTCGTGTCTTTGGGGAAGTTGTTTTGATGACAACACAATGCTGAGGAAACCATTCGGGTCTGTACGACTGCGCCACTTTGTTGAATCATCAAAGATTAACTTCCCTCGACCGAGGCTCGATCTTCTATCGTTCCGACTAAACTATATTTACACTTCTGAGTCGGAGCTCGCTACCACTGAGCTAAGGAAGTAAATGGACAGACATGTAAAGAGGTAGCTGATCACAACAGGCCCATCCACTGGCTGCTGATTCACTCCATCCTTTGATCGTGGCATCTTCACATGAATGGACCAACATCTTAACATGGTAGCTTAGGCCAAAACCGAACATAAATAACATAAAACGAAAAAATATTGTGTCCCAAGGTACAAACCTCAACCTGTCCCAAGGTACAAACATTTGACATTTTCCAAAAAATTTAATTATTGACATATCATGATATAATAACATTATAAAAACATCAAAATTATAGAGATGAACCTTGAATTGAAGGAAATCAGTTGCAAGTGGAAGAAATTCAAACTTATCTTTCTGTCAATTGATCGTGGTATGGAGCAAAGACAAAACTTCGGGACCGGTGATAACAAACAACGAATTTTCATCATCACATGGTCGGTGATAACAGAAAAAGGGGCACATACACGGTGTTGCCTTCACATCCAAAGATGATTGGAGCCCAGTCCAATTTTTTGTGTGCCTCTTTTCTAATTGATTTAAGCATTGTCCCGAGGTACAAGCGTCCCAAGGTACAAGCCTTTCCCCTAGTATTTTGTAGTGTCCAAGAGATTCTCATTGGATAGCGTTACTTTATGGTTCAATCGTTAGCGTTACCTACGTCTGCCATCAGTAATCGGTTGTTTTCTGTTCGCTTCGTATTTGGTTTTGACTCATCATATTTTCAGCTAGTGTATCGCCCACGATTTCTTTTCTTTCTTTCGTTTTAAATATGACGGAAAAGAAGAGGAAGATCAACGTTCTGGAGCCTCAATTTGAACCTGCTACCAGTGAGAACATTCCAATCTCTTCTCTATGCATGGATACTTTTTTCAAAGACAGTTTTGGCTAGCTACGTCACGATTGGCTAGCTACGTCACACCATTCAAATCTTCAACCTTCCTTAGCTTCTTTGATTTTTAAAAAACATTTTCTCGACGAACAGACCCGATTGCCATTATTCCTGAGCCATACTCTTTTGAAAATAAAAATTAAAAATTGACTGAAATACCCCATTATTGTTCGATTTTGATGATTCCAGCGGCAATATTTTAGTTTTTCAATTCCCAAGATAGATGCACTAATGAATTTCGGAAATCCTTGAACATTTCAAATATAGGCAAAAACCTTTAAAGTTTGAGCCCCTGAAATTTAGGAAAATACTGACCCGGAACGAGGAACGACTGAGACCCCCTTAAATGTAACACGAGCATCAGTACCTTGTCACAGTAATTATCTTTAAAGCGACATCCTTATTTATATTGGCCGATCTATCGATATTTTGGTGATGTAGTAGCTCTAAAGCTACTTCAATAAAATTTATTGCGATGGCCTAAGGCCATAATGTTTTTAAAACCATTTTTCCCTTGTTTGGTAGTGTATTTGGCACCAATAAAAAAAATCGTAGCAATGGGGTATTTTGGTGGTAATTCACGTTTTTGACCTCAAATTTGGATTCAGCACCCTTGACCTCAGATTTGGATTCAGCACCCTTGAAAACCTATAATATAGGTTTTCAAGGGTGCTGAATCCAAATGTGAGGTCAAAACCCTGAATTTCTGACCCACCGAAATAGTATAATATAGTATAGAGTATAATATTATTATACTCCAACTTTAAGCCCAATGATACTATAACATGTGGTAGAAAAATTAATTAAAGAGGTCACACGTTTGAAAAAAAGGCGGGCCTCCCTTAACGCACACACACTTATTTTGTATTATCCAAGAGGTCCTCCAAGGGTTTCATCTCTTCTCTGTGCATGGATACTTTTTTCAAAGACAGTTGGCTAGCTACTACACACCATTCAAATCTCCAACTTTCCTTAGCTTCTCTGATTTTTTAAAAACATTTTCTCGACGAACAGACCCGATTACCGTTATTCCTGAGCCATACTCTTTTGAAAAAAAAAAAAAATTGACTGAAATACCCCATTGGTCGACCCGCATTTTCTAACCAAGTTAAGGGTTAATATCTGAGTGGAGCCAAGTGTACTTAGGCCAGTCGCATAAATGATACTGAACTTGAACGTTTTGAACTGAAAAAAGTAAAAACGTAAAGTAAACAACCATTTCACGTTGGATTTTCGTCCGACTGCCATTCCTGACGTTGCGTACGTCACCAGCTGTCTTCCTAAGGGAAGATCAGAATGTGTTCTGATGATTTCGCTCATGGCTTCCCATTGGCCTCACCGTCCTGGGTTGTGACGAGGGGGAAATTCCGAGGTCACAAATTCCGCTAGACCGCAGCATCGGCTGCTCGTTCTTCGACGGCGAGACGCAAGTGAACTCCGACTGGTTTACACGAAAATATGCTCCCGAGGCGAGCCTCGAACTCACGGCCCCGCAACCGGTCCGAGTCTCGTCTCCAGACACACATGCTGGAACATCTGAACCCAACGTTTTGAACTATCATGACAGTTATGGGGTAGAAACTCCCCGTGGTTCTTCCAATGTGCAATCTGTATTTTGGATTTAAAAAAAACTTTAATCATGTTGCTTTTTTGAAAATTCACTAATTGACGAGAATATTGTCTGTAGTAATGGTGGCATGGGAGCAAGTACTACAACAAGAGCATTGATGCACTTTCATATTTTCAGGAAATTGATGACGTTCTTGGTGGATCAGCTGCCTGGGAAAACGTGGACGCAACGGATGAAAAGTGCCCCGCTTGTGAACACTCGCGCGCGTACTTCATGCAGATTCAAACGAGGTCTGCCGACGAGCCGATGACCACCTTCTACAAGTGTTGCAATCAAAGTTGCGGTCACCACTGGAGGGAATAACTCTTATGCGTCATTTCGTTTCTTGTGTTGTTAAGAGGGTTTTACATAGACACTGCAACAGCCGGATCGATCCGCGCAACAATGATATGACGAACGTCGTCTCTTTGACTCAACCCGATGTCGTGTCAATTGCAGTCCAGTCACTAAAACTAGGAAAAGTCATCGCCATCCCCACTGACACAGTGTACGGACTTGCTGCAGATCTTGGAAATCCTGAAGCTGTTCAAGAAATTTACGAAATCAAAGGGAGAGACTTCAAAAAACCTATTGCAGTTTGTGTTGGTCAAGTGGAAGACATAAAAAAGTTAGCTATTGTTGATAGTTTGCCTAATGGATTGTTGAGTGACCTTCTTCCAGGACCTGTTACAGTGTTGTTGGACCCTGTTCAGAAGTTGAGGGGTGTGTTAGGGCCTGACGTGGCTAAAGTGGCTGTTCGCGTCCCTGATAGCCTATTTGTTCGGCAGGTTGCGCAAGGGTTCCATTACGGACTGGCACTGACGAGCGCCAATGAGAGCGAATCTCCAAGCTGCTTGGTGCCGGAAGAATTCAAAAGTTTGTGGCCTCACTTGGGGCTTGTAGTCCACGGAGGGCGAGTGGGCGACGGCAGTTCCCGTGAGGGATCGACCATCATCGACCTCATTAGCGATTCAAAGTTCAAAATCGTCCGGACAGGCAGCGCCCTCTCCCAGACCTTGTCCATCCTGACGACCCACGGCTTGCACCAGGTCTCCTCATGACGTCCTTCTTCCAAAACATGAAAACCCGCACCAGGGAGAACCTGGTGAAGGACGGACTCACCAAAGCGTTGAACGAGGCTGTGAAATCTGTCCAACTAAACAAGACATTAATTGAAAACGACTCCTACGTGACATCTGAAGATGCAGCAAAATCGTTGCTGACCGCACTGGAAGCCATATTCATGCACGGTGTGAAAGAGACGTTAACTGAGAGATTTTCTTCTGCTTTTGGAGACCCTGATCGAATGCCAGCTCCTGAATTTTGGAGTCCAATGTTGATTTTCACACCTCGACATACAATCTCCCAAGTAAGTTTATGTTTGAACATAATCTCTACGCATTACTCATCGGAATATAATATTATACTTCTTGATAGTTACCATGTTTAGGTCAAATCTAAGGATCGCATCCAGAAACGTAGAGGTTAGAATTCGTAATACCGTCAGACAATGGGGAATTTGCCTCAATTTTAGATTCTGGAATTTCAAGTCAAATCCAATAATAGGGCCCTAGAATAACGTTTAACACTAGGAATAACCAAGGGGAAAAAATTACCGTAGGAGAAAATGCCTAAACAAGTGAAGCCTCTGTTACAAAACACCGCAAAAATCGAGGAGTATTGTTGACGTCATACGAAAAAAAAAAAAAAAAAAACGACGCGAAAGCAACGACAACAGACAGAGTTCTAGCACGCCACACAAAACGATCCAGTGAAATGGCTACTCGAATAATGTGATTCAAATCTTGAAACTAAATAAGAGAAGATGAAGAATAATAATGCTTGATAAACTAGTAGATAGATTCGTATTGTAAAAAAGTGAGTAATACTGTTTCTTTTGGTCAATTTTGTGTCAGGGTTGTTCCTGCCAGATCGTGGCGCACTCTTGTGCGCACTACTCGGAAGGTGAAAGTTCGTGTATGTTCCGCTTCTGTGGTAAGCGCCACAGAACCTCCTTTGAAGTCAGATTGGTAGAATATCCGTTACGTTTCAAACATGGCTGCCTCTTACACATTGCCACCACATTTAAAATTTCCATCTTCCTTAAATTCTCTAAATTTTTTGGATGCGTTTTCGAGCAGCTCACTATGGTTTTATTCCATAAAAATAAACCCTCATTCGAAAAAAAAAATAAAAAAATGTGAGGCAAATTCCCCATTGCAATTTCGCCATTCAAACTGTAATTACAGTACTAAAAAACATTATTTATAATTCAAATTATTTTTGGAAAGGCTTGCCCTAAGCTTCATTTTGGCGTTTTCAAATTTAAAATCCCCTATTGGTGGGAGGAAGGGGGGGGGGGGTATATTTTTTCAAATAGCGATCTCAAATGGGGAATTTGCCTCACATTTTTTTTTTCGAATGAGGGTTTATTTTTATGGAATAAAACCATAGTGAGCTGCTCGAAAACGCATCCAAAAAATTTAGAGAATTTAAGGAAGATGGAAATTTTAAATGTGGTGGCAATGTGTAAGAGGCAGCCATGTTTGAAACGTAACGGATATTCTACCAATCTGACTTCAAAGGAGGTTCTGTGGCGCTTACCACACAAGCGGAACATACACGAACTTTTAGCTTACAAGTAGTGCGCACAAGAGTGCGCCGCGAACTGTCAGGAAGAACCCAGACACAAAAGTGACCAAAAGAAACAATATTACTCACTTTTTTACAATACGAATCTACCTACTAGTTTATCAAGCATTATTAGTCTTCATCTTCTCTTATTTAGTTTCAAGATTTGAATCACATTATTCGAGTAGCCATTTCACTGGATCGTTTTGTATGGTGGTGCTAGAACTCTGTCTGTTGTCGGAGTTGTTTTCGCGTCGTTTTTTTTTTTTCGTATGACGTCAACAATATTCCTCGATTTTCGCGGTGTTTTGTAACAGAGGTTCACTTGTTTAGTCATTTTCTCCTACGGTAATTTTTTCCCCTTGGTTATTCCTAGTGTTAAACGTTATTCTAGGGCCCTATTATAGGATTTGACTTGAAATTCCAGAATCTAAAATTGAGGCAAATTCCCCATTGCCCCGACGATAGGAGTAACTTGGGAAACACGTTTTTTTCGACAGTTTTCAAGTGAATAACTCATCAGGGTTAGTTGAGGGAGGCAACGTTCCACGTTTCAAAAATATATTAATGAAGAAAAAAAACAACGAAAATACATCTAAAAATTGTATTTGTGTTCAGAACAAAAATAACAGCAATAAAACCATCTTTGTGTTGGACGAGAGCAAATTAACGCAAATTAACTTTTCACAAAATTTGACTTACAGCCATGAGGCACTGAAAATAAGCCTCACAGGATACCACAGTCAAAATGAAATATCGAAGAAAATGTCCCAAAAATGGGCTCACAGCATTTAAAACTATTAAAAACGGAGTTGAGTAGAACGTTGTCTATTTCCACGAAAATAATGAGTTACAAGTTAAATCGATTTCGACGGTTAGGTCATCATCAGTAACAAACGATAACTTATTATTATTAGTTCTTAACTTATTTAGTTATTGTTTGTTACTGATGATGACCTAACCGTCGAAATCGATTTATCTTTTAACTCATTATTTTCGTGGAAAAAGACACCGTTCTTCTCAACTCCGTTTTTATTAAAATGGTTTTCCTCAATCTCATCGCGAGTGACTTTATTCTTATTGTTGGGAAGTTTCCATACATTATTAGTTATTGGTTTGTTCCATAGCAGTCTGAAATTTAGAGACGAGTTGTCAACAAGTGTGAATTATTGTAGATGACTAGACGTTAGGTGTCAAACCGGCGCTAGTTCTCCCCGGCCCCACGGGGAGCGCAGGATAATTGGGATTACCGATGTTACCGATAATTTGATGTTAATTAACAAGACAGACCCCGAGAGTGCAGTGTATCTCTTTCGTTGAAACAGCTAAATGAATTCGCAGTATAGCGGCAAGCTAGGCTCATTTTTCTTTTCCTTACTGATTACTTATCTCGCGCATATATAAGTGTATTCTTGTTTTCTTTTCACCCGAAGTATTCATTCAAAAATCTTTTGATTCTGAAATCCTGTTCCCTTGATTAGTATGATTTCAAGTGTAAGCAGATCTTTGATCTCATCAAGAAATGGGTTTCATAAAAATCGTGCCTCAAACAACAATATATAGGTATTTTGCTTATCCCTCCACTAGAAATGCGTGTCACAACCCAAGTTGAATGACTTACAAAGCATGCTGCATCTCATTCCCAAATTAGACCAGCCATTTTATACATCTTTGATTTCCGGAGAAGATATAGAGGACGATATAGATGGACTCAAAGGGCGGCTGGATTTAGATATAGAAGAAGAGAAAATATATAGATTTTATGCAATAATCTAATAAGCGATAAATTGGCGATTGCTTGGCATTAATTTGCGCTCCCCGTGGGGCCAGGGAGAACTAGCGCCGGTTTAACGCCTAACGTCTAGTTTTTAGATGGTGTCCGTTTTTGTGTTCTCAGAATACAAGAATTTCTAGAGCGTTCATTGTGGTCGTTCTTCCAACAGTATTTAAAACTAGGTTTCACTCTTCAAGGCACCATCAATAAATTAGTCTCTTAGGTCACAACCGTCTTATTGAAATATCTAACGTAGAAAATTCCTCGAAAACTCTCAAATAATTTTGAAAGAAACTATCTCAAAATGTGGTGACGAATTTTAAACATCGAGGCACCTATCAATAAAGCAGTATCCCAGGTGACCAGTATCTTGTTTCAATGAAATCTTTCTTGAACGAACGTCTGAACGACACTGGCAGCATTAGATAGTAAAGCGAGTTTCCCTTGAATCATTTTTATGAAATGAGCTCAGGTACCTATTTTGAAAAAACTCGAGATAATGCGAAGCAGCTGATTCAAGGGAAAAACACTTTACTATTCCGAGCGGAGGACAGATGAAGGCTGCTGGTGTGGTTTAGACCTTCGTTTTTGACATTTTATGTCTTTACTTTGGCACATAAGCGAAAAAACGTCACAAAAAAGCGTTACAGTTAGAATTGACATTAATTTAGTTTTTGACATTTTATTTTAAATATCGTCACAAAATCGGTCACGAAGAAAAGTTAGTTTGTTCTTTTGAGGGTTTCTTCAGTGTACGCCCAGTTGGAGCGAAGGACATCCTTTTCCTCTGGTTCTAAAACTTTCTGACTTACTGACTTATCACTGTTCTGTGAAAAAAGAAGAAAAATACGTCAAAACTCATTCTCGAATAACTTTAATTTGTGTTGTAATTTATTATTTTGAAAAACTGCACTTTTTTTCCAAATATCTTAAATACGACGCAATCGTGCGCAACTCACACCAACTTTTTTTTTTTAACACAGAATGTGTTTTTGCGATGACCTACCGAAAAAAATCGTCACGAAAAAGCGACAGAAAAAACCGTTACGTGCCTTTTTATAATGATTTTCACGTGCAACCAAGCCGTTGGTAAGGAAATAGAACTCCGCAGTGTTCATTGCACAGAAATTGTTCACCATTCGTTGGAAAGCTCTCAATTTATATAGTATTTTTCTTGTAGTTACATATTTATTTATATAACATTTATAGGGTTTTAGACCAAATTAAATGTCTAACAATTATTTATTTTATTATTGCCAAAGACTCCACATTTATTATTGTTGTTTTTTATTTAACGGATGACTAGCATCGCAAAAACACATTCTGTGTTCCTATGATTTCATACAGAGTATGGAAAAAGAAATAAACCGGGGGGTGCAGGGGGGCGGAGCCCCCCGCCGAGGCGCGAAGCGCCGAGTTTCATATTTCATAATGGAAACCCCTTTTTTATTGCAGGTTCAAATTCTACATAAAATTTCAATAATTTACGACTTCTCTTATGTTTTTTTTTTTTTTTTTTTTTTTAGCGCGCACAACCCGTTTCGCGAGAGCGCAAAGTTGCCTAACTACCAAAATTGCTCAAAATATAGTTTCTAGTAAACCCCTGGCGTGGTTCATAAATTTCCAATTTTTTTAACTGCCATCCATTTTTTATTTGACTCGGTTTGGTTCATTATTGAAAATAATAAACCAAATTATTATTATTTTCAATATTAAACCATTGGAATCGACCTAGAAACTTTCTTAGCAACCGTAGACCGATTTTTATGAAATTTGGCATATGGGCTCTATTTGGGGTCTAGTTGTGCCGCGAAGCTTTTGGTTGATGTCAGTCAACTCTAAGGGGTGAAAATTAGGGGTTTAAATGTTTAATAGTGCCCTAGCTCGGTAACCCCCGAAATAAAGGTATTGTTTTTTCACCAATGTTAAATAGTATTGAATTTTTAGAATGTTTTGAGACCACCCAGATAGGACAAACGTTCGCTCCCTACGAGAACTTAAGGCTCGGACTTACGATAAATCGGAAACACGAATGTGAATCGCAAGAGAGGCCTCTCCTTTCAAATTTTAGCTGACCAAATTGCGGTTCTTGTTCGTTTTGTCGAGTTGTACTCAGTTTTGCGTCCTTAGCAACCAGTAATCGCATTTCCTAATAATTAGGGCAACCTCAACTTCCTGTTTCTTTTATAGAGGAATAATGACCCAAAATTGGTTATTTTGCGTGAAAATAAACCGAAATCATCTTTTATGCCTTTTTCAACTCTCAGAATTAAGATTCACTTTATTATTGAAGCTCAGTGTTTGTTCCTATAAGCGCCTACATTCAAATGTTTACTGGCAACTTTGCTTGCATTAAACAAAACAAATGAGGAGTCATAAATTCATGAAATTTTGCGTAGAATCCAACTCATCAATAAAAGAGTTCCCATTTGAAAAAAAAACAAAGTTGATGTTCGCAGCGTACGTGCGCAGTGTGAAACGTGATGTTATTTGAGATCCTTGGAGAAAAAAACATGGATGTTTTTTAAAATAATGATTTGCCACAGAAATTACGGTTTTAGAAGCCTAGGATTGCTAATATTTCGATTTTCTTAACCATTGCTTTGAAGATTTCTTTGAAAATTCGCTCATTAACTCATGCTCCATCAATAATTTTTTTAAGCTATTGAAAACCGTGTTCTAGCAGGAAAAAAATTCGCAAAATATTTTGGAAAAAAATGAAAATTGGCAAATTTGAGGTAGAAACACTCTCCTAATGAACAGTTTTCTCTTAGGTCATGAGCTCATCATTTTAGAAATTTATCGATATTTCCAACGGTATAATCAGATGTGAATTTGCATGGAATTGATGGGTTATTACCATCTTTGTGCCGCAAGATCGAAAGTGCGAAAGAAAACTTCAAAGTGAAAAAACTGGTATTTTGAGCGGGGTGAAAGAAGCGCTAGAAGGGAAAAGTTGTTGAAAATTAGTCGTAGAATCGAGTCCTGAAGTATTCATTGGTCCTGGGCTCTGGGCTAAAGCTGAAGCTGGGAGCCCTAGAAGCGTTCTGATTGGTGGAGCTCCAGGACGTAGTTATAGCGGACTGCAACAGATTGCGTTCATGATCGCTTGTTCCCGACCTCATCGCAACAAGTCACCTTGTTTAACACATATTTTTCCCCTAAGGGCGTTACGGGCCGCATCTAAGTAATTAATTTGATAACATTTAGTTATATTCTCGATATGTATGAAAAAATCGAGCGATTTTCAATAATACACAAGGTTTTAAACGTTTCTATGGGGGTGGCAGTTGTTGATTGAACATTTGAACTACTGACAATAGGGGCAACAACAAATGTAAGGTCAGCTTGGAAAATACCTTTCGCCTCGATTGGTTTTTGACATTTTATGTCTTTACTATGGCACATAAATGAAAAATCGTCACGGGGAGCGTCACGCGGGGAGCATTATGAGGGGAGCGTTACGTGAAGGGGAAATATGAAGGGGAAAGGGGGCGCAAAGACATAAAATGTCTCTCTTGGTTGCGTACTTGTATGAAAGCTGTAGCCACTGATTCCTTCCGATTAAGTTCTTCTAAATACTTAACTTACGAAGTTAAATTGATTTCTAAAAGGTTCTTCTCTAAAAGGTTTCTTTCATTAGAAAGTCCCACAGTGAGACTTGGCGTCCTTAAGCGATCGATCTGGGGTGAAGGAGGACAACACTCAACAGAAAAAAAAACACAGTAATCCGTTTTAGACCATTCTGAATCCAAATCCGCGAAAAAAACCATACTAGGTGTTTTTTGTTTACTTCCAACTCAGAAACATTACAGAATAATTTATACCAATCAATGAAAATTAATATAGATACCTTAAAGGACAAAGGAGCTATGTCCAAATACGGAGTTTTGAGAAAAACGCAAAAGAAATTTTTAAAACGATTTCCGATTGATTTTTTCACGCTGAATCCAACGCCCCAACAAAAATGTTCTACGACCTCTAGTTTTCGAGAAAAATCGATTTTTCCGTCGGAAAAGTCGCATTTTCAAGTTGGTTTTTTCTAAGTAATTCTTGCAAAACTAAATGACAATGAAATGAAAAGTTATCAATTTCTGGTCGTTCGAAAGGATTTAAAAAGAAGCGACATGAAGAGAGTGTGGCCTCCCCCCACCACTTCAGTTTCCGTAGTAGTTCTTTAGCTGAAAGTAGATGGCGCAACTGAGGCAGCCTCAAAAATGCTTGCACGCCATTTTAACATTAGCTTCCTCCTCTGTTAACTTGTCTCCAGTACTCTGTGGTCCTGGGACACCCCGTGTATCTGCAATATTTGAAAATGCAATCACAGTTCTTGGGTTATGTTACAGATAATGAATTATGCACAGATTGCGAACGACGTCGGACGTTCGCGGTCTTGGATACGAGTGTGCCTGAACGATGGTTTCTTCTTGGGGTATCTGATGACCATCGCGCAAGAGACGAAATCTTTGAAGCCTTACTACAAAAATGTTGCGTATCTCATGGACCAAGAGCGAATTAGCATAGCAATCAGTTATTTCCAAGGGCTGTCTCAGTTCAAATTTTCCTTTCCTAGCAATTCGAGGTTTTTGAATTGTTGGTCCACAAATGAGTTGCTGATGGCGGGTTATTGCACTCCATCGTTGAAAATTGAAAATCTTCCCGTCTCGTCGGGTACTGATATTGCGATGATGATACCAGACGAGGACTCAGATAGCAGCTCCGTCAAATCGTTTTCTTCCATGGGAACGTCGGCGATGAATATTGACCACGAAAAAGCTTTGGAGATGATTTTGAATACTCCTACCGACGGAAGTCCTCTCATGAGAAGATTGCAAAGTGAAACTAAAGAGAACCCACCTCGCGATGCTGCTTCTTCTCCGGTCAAATTCCTCGATGAGACCCCCGCTGATGCAAAAGACGTCGAAGAAAAGTCTTCCGAGCATACCGAAGACTCTGGAACAGACAACGAGACTCAGCCGTCGCCTCAACTCCACCCCGAAGCCTCGGCTTCCAAAGACATTCCTCGGCCTGGCCCGAGTGTTCCTACGCCTGAAGATGTGAATTTCTTTAAAATGATAGACGAGTACCAACCCGACCCGAAGTCTTCCCCGTTGATCCAACCCAAACTGGAAGAGACGATAGAGAGATTCGACAAAACCGACGCAATCCCACACAACTCGGAAGAAGATAGCAAAAGCAAAAAAGACCTGGTTGACCCGGTAAGCGAATTTTACTGTTTGTGTTCCGCATTAAAGACGATATCTTCGATATCAGTATTATTCAATGATGATGTCGTATGACAAACAATAATAATGTTATTTGTAGCAGTTCCGCGAACTGCTCCGTGGAATAGGCCTGAGGAGGCGTGGCTACTCTCCTAGACTGGGAACGAGCTCGGCATTCAGTCACTTTCCTGCCTTGCTCCTGGTAAGTGATCTCTCCACGCATTTTAATATTTTCCGGTTTCCCTTGATACCCAAAATCCATTCTCATTTCATTTCGAACCTCATATAAGATTAAAGAGTTAATCGATATAAACCACACTCCGTTTTGTTATTGAACCATACCCAATTTATATCTACAGGGTGGTCCTTAATGAACGTACCACCCTTTCAATTTCGTTGTTTGTGGAGAAATCAAAAAATTTGTCGAAATAACTCCCCTTATTTTTTTGTAAAGAATTCAGGAAAAATACTTTTGCGCAAAAAAATTGCGCGCAATTGACACTAACTTTGTTTTTTCAAATACGAACCCCCATTTTTTATTGCAGATTCAGATTTTACGTCAAATTTCATGAGAAATTCATACCTGAATCGATTTTTTTCATTGCGTGCAACTGGTACTTTTCGCGCGCAAAGTGACCAGGGTGCGCAAAAGTGAGTTTTTTTTAACCCCAAGTGTGGCACATTTTTTTTCATTATTTTTGACGCAGAATCACGTGGTGAGGTCCTTTCTTCGATTTCATCGTTATTTTTCCAAATTTAGAAGGAAAAATAATGTTTTTGGACTTTATTTTCCCTCACCCTTTCGCGACACGGGCGGGGACCGGCTATGGCAGGATTAAAAATAAATTGCTCTCCTCTAAATAGGTAGGAACTACTTTACTACTTTAATGTAAAAAAAAAAAATCAAAAAGCTAAAAACCTTTAAAAAAAATTAAAAGTTACTTGTTACTTGTCTGCAGGCAAAAAGAGGTGATTTCGAGCAGTTGCTGTGATTTTTTAATTTGATTATTACTATCTTAGTTTTTTATTACTACTTTTTCGGAGATTTTGTAACTTTTAATTTTTTTTTTTGAAAATTTTGAGATGAGAAGTTTTTTTTTACATTAAAGTAGGTAAGTACCTATCTACTTTCCAATATTTTGTTTTCTAATTTAGAAGTGAGGCATTTATTTTTAATCCTGCCATAGCCGGTCCCCAGCCCGTGTCGCGAAAGGGTGAGGGAAAATAAAGTCCAAAAACATTATTTTTCCTTCTAAATTTGGAAAAATAACGATGAAATCGAAGAAAGGACCTCACCACGTGATTCTGCGTCAAAAATAATGAAAAAAAATGTGCCACACTTGGAGTAAAAAAAAACTCACTTTTGCGCACCCTGGTCACTTTGCGCGCGAAAAGTACCAGTTGCACGCAATGAAAAAAATCGATTCAGGTATGAATTTCTCATGAAATTTGACGTAGAATCTGAATCTGCAATAAAAAATGGGGGTTCGTATTTGAAAAAACAAAGTTAGTGTCAATTGCGCACAATTGCGCGCAATTTTTTTGCGCAAAAGTATTTTTCCTGAATTCTTTACAAAAAAATAAGGGGAGTTACTTCGACAAGTTTTTTGATTTCTCCACAAACAACGAAATTGAAAGGGTGGTACGTTCATTAAGGACCACCCTGTATATTATAATTATTTAATTAATAAAATAAAATTATATTTTGAATCATTGGGTAGAAATACGAGCTGGTTATTCCATCAGAATATTTCCAACTCTATTTCATGGTAGCAGAGCGTGGTTTATATCGATTAACTCTTTAATCTTATATGAGGTTCGAAATGAAATGAGAATGGAATTTGGGTATCAAGGGTAACCGAAAAATATTAAAATGCGTGGAGAGATCACTTACCAGGAGCAAGGCAGGAAAGTGACTGAATGCCGAGCTCGTTCCCAGTCTAGGAGAGTAGCGACGCCTCCTCAGGCCTATTCCACGGAGCAGTTCGTGGAACTGCTACATATTGAAACCTACATTCATCATTTTCGGAAAATTGTCAAATGTTTCTGCTTGCGCAAATAGTATTATTTTAAAAAATAAATAATTATCGACTCCCTAAAATGCAGAAACACGCAAAAATTGAGACTTTTTTTTGCAAATACGAGGCTTGTCCCAAAAGTAAGGTCTCCACAATTTTAAATAATCGAAAAAAAAAGTTGTTGTTGAAATTTTTGCATAGTTATATTCAGTATATACACATTATTTTTCGACGTAATCGCCGTTCACTTCGATGCACTTTTTGAGTCGCTCTGGCAGCTTTTTTATCCCTGCGTCGTAGAACTTTCCGTCCACCTCTTTATCGAAGTATTCCTTCACTGCAGCCTTCACTTCTTCGTCGGTTTCCATCCTTTTTCCACCCAAATGTCTCTTCAGGTTAGTAAACAAGTGGTAGTCGGATGGGGCGAGGTCTGGGCTGTACGGGGGATGGGGGAGAATGTCCCAACCGAAGAGATCCAAAAGGGCTTTTGTGTCCCGGGCCACGTGGGGTCGAGCATTGTCATGCAGAAGGCGCACTCCCCTTGTCAGCATCCCAGGTCTTTTGTTTTTTATGGCTTTTTTCAATTTTTTCAAGGTCTCACAGTAAGTTGCTGCATTTATGGTGGTCACAGTTGGCATGAAGTCAATGAGAAGGACTCCTTTCCTGTCCCAAAACACACTTGCCATGATTTTTTTTGCAGATTGAGTCACCTTAAACTTTCTTTTTACTCAGGGGTGAAGTGGTAGACCCAGGTTTCATCACCTGTCACAATGGAGTCCAAGAATGCTTCATCTTCTTCACCATAGAGCTCCAAAACCTTGTGGGACGTCTCAAGACGTTGGTGTTTGTGATCTTCCATAAGCATCTTTGGCACCCATCTTGCACTCAATTTTCGGTATCCCAATTCATTCAGGATTCTGTTGATCGAGGATTTGGGTATGCCAAGGTTTTCTTCAAGTTCTCGAACAGTCAATCGTCGATCTTCACGAACTGCTGACTCGACATGCTCCTTGAAATCGTCAGAAAAAGATGGCCTTCCGCTTCTGGGTTCATCATGAACATTCTTCCTCCCTTCTGAAAATTCTCTGCACCACTTTCTTACATTTTTAATGGACATACAGGTTGATCCATAGCAGTCACATAATTGTCGATGGATGGCGAATGGGGTCTCACCACGTGAATGAAGAAACCGGATCACTGCACGGACCTCGCACGGAGGGTAGTGGACGAAGACGGTCCTGACACGTTCATTGTTGTCGCTTGTCAAAACTGCACTAACGGTCCGATCCGGTTGATTTTTTTGCAACCTGGAAGGGGAGGAACTAATCTTTACGACACTGTTGCCAACTTTTGAAAAAAAAATTCCCTTGTCCGCTACAAGCTTGGAGACCTTACTTTTGGGACAAGCCTCGTAGTTGAGGTGGAAATCCTCTTCTTATCACTTACCTTCTTTTACTGCAAAAATAATTACTTTTAAATGTCGTTTGCACGCGAGATCAACTTAGATGGAGGAGATTACAATCGAGGTGGGTGAGAGTTGTAATTCCTATGAAGTTATCCAGGAGAAATGTGGTGTGTAAGTGGACCAACTAATCAATTCATAAACCTCACGTTTTATTGAAAGCAATTATAATTTTCATTCATTCTCGTAACGTAGGTATATAGGAATGAAATTTTACATGAATAGCTTCAATTAACAACATTTCATTTAGCAAAGTGATTTATTGTTTGTTTTTTGTTGTTGTTGTTTTTGAGAATGAAATTAATTTTTTCTTGTTCCGAAAAGACGTCAGGGACTTGTTTTTTTGGAATCTGAAACAAAAATTAGTACCTGCAGGCAATTAGCTATACTCTTCTCACTCCGATACCTAGTTGGGTATTAATATGAGTAATTAAGTGTCACATTTCAATAAATTTCAAGACGATTATTTACCTTGAAGTTAGGTGGATAGGCAGTTGATATTGGAAGAATTGTGGTCGGACGAATCAAATAAACCCGATGTAGACTGATGAATGATCACATGGATCATGAATCACTAAAGGAAAATACCGTTATTCACGCATCGTTCTGGCGTAATTCACTGCGGCAAAATAATTGCTATTACAAATGAACCGTTGTTTCTGAAATGATTTTCATCGAAAACGAAACTCGGGTCACAAGACTTAAAAAACAGAGTTTGTATGATGCATGAATGTGCCTCTAGGGTTGAAGTATACCCGGGAATGAAGGTTAGCATCTGACATTGCTCGTCCTAGGAGAATCTCGCGTTTGACTGAATCTCATGGTGTTTGTGGCATGCTAGAAGTCTCTATTAAATAATCCGTGATTTTTGACCAAAGGTTTGTTAAAACATGTAAAAACGTGAACTAAATGCAGTTGTTCCTTTTAAATGCAGGCTGGTTCGTGCTAGCGAGTGCTTAGTGATGAAAAATTTTCAACAAACAAAATTAGTTATTATAAACATGAGATCATCGCTATATGAAGAAACTGGATGAATTGTGAACCTCAACTCGGCTTCTGTGGATCGTTGTTAAAAGAGTCTCAGTCAGTCGTCGTTCTGGGTTTGTCTAATCTCTTACGAACCGGCGCTCAAAGTTTCAAAATTGTACCCAAATTTTGAAATTTTAAAGGATTTTCGAAATTCATCAGTGCTTCAGCTTAGGGAATTGAAAAACTAGAAGATTGCCACTAGAATCGTCAAAATCGAACAATAATTGCCAAAGAAAAGGGGGAAAACCCGTTTATTTACTGACTGAACAAAATGTTTTTGCTTTGTATTCGTGCAGCTGGGAAAACGATTTGGGTTCTCCCACATCAAAATGTCCACTCGCACGCTTTTTGAACAATTTTGATTCCGTGTCTGACTGGTCAAAGGTGTGGACGGACTTGTTTTTTGGTTAAATATCAGTACTTTCTACTTGCAAGATTTAACTCGAATTTGGGGGACAGTTGGACGCTCCAGGATTATCGTTCGTTGCACGTGAAAAATCACCAACTCAGAAACCTATCAAGATGAACAAGAAAATCATGTTTCATGTTGGGGCATTTATTCAGTGTGAGAAGCTATACTGCCACCCAGCTTGGCAGACTTATCGTGCGCTGTTCACAGGTTGAATTCTTGATGTTAAAGAGCTTAAGAAATGTTGTTACTGACGAAGCTCAGCTTGTGACTTAGGTGTCTGCCTCTCGTTTTTCAGTTGTTTGAATCAACATTCGAAATCGTAGAAGAATCACTGTTCCCCACCAAATCATCTGTAAGTTAATAATCGCATGTCATTCACGCTTCAACCTCCTGGTCACTCTTGACCTCCTTCCTTACCTTCAGGAAAAACCAGTTTTTCGAGTAACACTATGGTTAATGTGAGATCCCTGTAGTGAACAATTAGAATCTATTTAGATTAATAAAATATTAGAAAGCAGAAGACATTAGGTATACCTTAGATTTTGGCAATCGCTTGGATTAAAAAAAAATCGATCTCTCCTCAGAGACTGACGGATTTTGATGCGATGGAGGGGACAAGCCCTAAATAAAAAAAATAAACGGGAAGACGCCGAGGACCGACCCGACGCCGGCCCTAGGTATGAGGGAAGATGAGGAAGTGGTGTTGGGGGTGGGGAGAGGGACGAAGGGAAGTGCCACTATAAAAAAAAATTAAAGAAAAAACCTTTTTTAAAAACAAGCTTTCATTTTTTGTTAATTCAATGAACTAAAAAGTTGAAAATAGATTACCTCCAATAAGAAATATAACACTTTATAGAGATAGCTCTTTATCAGTCCCAATGTTATTAATAAAAGTGTGTTACATTGTGGTAGCAAGAGGAAAAAGAAGATGCTAAATGTAACACGCTTTTATTAATAAAATTGGGACTGTGATAAAGTGTTATATTTCTTATTAGAGGTAATTTATTTTTAGCTATTTAGTTCATTAAATTAACAAAAGATAAAAGCTAGTTTTTAAAAAAGGTTTTTTTTCTTTAATTTTTAATTTAAGACTAAAAACAAAAGCTGTGGGGGGGGGGGCAGTGTTGTGCAAAAATTAGCTATAGCTATCTACGATTTAGCTGAAGCTACCAGCTAAATATTTAGCTATTATCTATCGAGGAACAGCTAAAATTTCTAGCTAAATTAGCTATTAGTCGAAAACTTAAAGCTAACAGATTTAGCTGTGGTGATTTAGCTGTACCTCGACAGCTAATAGCTTTAGCTGTAGCTGACAACTAATAGCTAATTGCTAACGCTGAAAAAAAAAGTCTCCACACGACCAGCTAGTAGCTAAGCTAACCATTTCAGTTTTAGCTGCCATTAGAATTAGATTTGGAACATTTTATCGAATGAATTCCACTGATATTACCACAAACCCAATTTGACCTTTACTCTGGCCACTTAAAAACCAAATCTGAAACAACGTATTTTTTTGTTAGGTATTACTATTATGGGTGACCCCATTCTCGATCACCTTGAGAGAAGTTTTGTTCGTTCAAAACATGTTTGAAACACACACACACACACAAGAAAATATTTTTTTTAAGATCAAATAAATCGAAATTAAAATAATGAATTAAAAATTTAAAACATACTGATTTTTAACAAAACTTCTCGCAAGGTGATCGAGAGTAGTGGTCACCCATAAAAGTAATATCTAACAAAAAAGTACGTTATATTTCAATTACAATTTATCCGAATTATTTGCAAGATTTGGTTTTTAAGTGGCCAGAGAAGCGAGAAGGTCAAATTGGGTTTGTGGTAATATCAGTGGAATTCATTCGATAAAATGTTTCAAAGCTAATTCTGATGCCAGCTAAAACTGAAATGGTTAGATTAGCTACTAGCTGGTCGTGTGGATAAATAATTTTTTTTTCAGCGTTAGCAATTAGCTATTAGTTGTTAGCTATAGCTAAAGCTATTAGCTATCGAGGAACAGCTAAATCACCGCAGCTAAATCTGTTAGCTATAAGTTTTCGACTAATAGCTAATTTAGCCGGAAATTTTAGCTGTTCCTCAACAGCTAATAGCTAAATTTATCTTTTAGCTATTAAAAAAAGCTATAAGCTAATTTAGCTATTAGTTGAAAAATTAACTAGGTAGCTAATAAATTAGTTAGCTAATGCCCAACTCTGGGGGGGGGGGGGGGATATTACAGGGACTCTGACTCCTCCCGATCGGCAACGTTCACGTACGGTTGGGGTTTTATGTATTAGATGGAGGATGGTCCCCTATGAATTGGAAGTTGGTCTCAGAAAGGTAATAATATTGCATTGTCTTGCGATTTACACATGCATGCAAAATTTCAGCTCAATCTGATACCGGGAAGTGAATCAAATTCAACTTGCAAGATTTGATTAATGTCAGACTGACAGACAACGGGACAGGTGAAACTAAATAAATGCTTTTAATAAAAAAAGCTTTTAATAATTAAAGACCACCAGTTGAGGAATGACACGGGTGGTGACACCTACCGAGAGGCTCAACTCGCGCAACTCCATGGCACTTTTCCCGCTCCACACTCCTCACCATGACAACGTGCCATCACCCTGTTGTTTTGGGCGCGACTCCTTTTAAATCCGACACCTTTGCCGTGAATCATTATTATATGGTTGGAGTTGGGTCGTATCAATTAATATTTTGTAAACTTTAGAGTTTGATGTAGTAAATATTACTCCAGATGTTTTATTATTGTAAACTAGCGTATGAATTTGGGATAGTTGTTTGGAATCCAAATATTTAAAAAGTCTAGTTGACATTTTATGTCTTTACTTTGGCACATAAACGAAAAATCGTCACGAAAATTTGCTCACAAAAATTTTTAATGATATTTAACTTTATCTTCGTCATTCGTGTTCGTAGAAAAATCGTTCACCATTCGTTGGAAAGCCCTAAATTTATGCATTTACTACCAAAACCGCTGTAATTATGGAAGAAACTGAGATATACCCCTGAGTTAAAAGAACTGTAAACAACATTTGCAGTAAGAGTTTGTTGCACGTCAACAAACAATTATTGAGAACAATATTATTATTATAGGTAGGTAGAAGGGTGACGGGAAAAGGGGGGAGGGAAAAAGTAAAGACATAAAATGTCCCAATGTGTTGCAGACTCGTATGCAAGCGTTTACATTAAATGTTTACAAATTTTGTAATGATTAGAAAGAACTAAACGTTTCTTGTTCTGAATCTGAATTGGTTAACTTGTCGACATTTTATAAATAGTTGTGGTGTGTAATGATTAATCATTTCAATATTATCACGATGATAAGGTCAGTTCGCATTGCCTTGTCAAAGCTGAATATTCTGAAATTTAATGCTCTTTCAACGGAACCCTCAAATTTGAATTTACGCAGCAAATTAAGAGAGTTGTGACCATTTTACTAACGTAAGGTATAAATCACGACAAAATCTCAAAACCGAAAAAACTCGGAAAACAAGGGGTCAATATACGGGGTAGTGGATTTGCAGTCCTCGAACATAACCTATCTCTAGAAACTGGTTCTTCCTTGATGATTTAGTTTCATCATCTTGTATCTTCCTTAACCTGTCTTTTCACCCCTGCTTCATCAGTTGAACCCGTTTGCGCACTATAACTCTACCTCTGCTATTCATGTTGCTTACTGTACTTCCTGGAGTCGTAGCTTTTTCCTATTAATATTAGTTATATATTGAAAAAACAGGTAATGTAGTAATCCATGTTGTGAGGTAAGAACCTTCCTTGTACCCTCTTGTTTGGTTTTTTACTGTTACACATCATCTTTTATTTTACAATTTCGCTCATTTAGTTCAATAGTTTCTGGAATAGGTTTCTGAAGAAAAAACTCTTAGAGGGCTAGAAACTTGTTGAAGGTCATTTCTATGCTTGCAAAACTAGTCACGACCGACCTGTAAAATAATTAGTGGAAACAGTGTCACTAAACACAACTGACTTTGAGATACGTCAATATTGCATTAAATGAGCGATTTGTAGATTGAAACCAGTTGTCTACCTTTCAAGTTTCAGTCTTGAATATCGATCTCGTGTGGATATACATCGATTTGTTTCAGGGTTTCAAACATCTAGTAGACCTCTTGCGCTCTGGAAAAATTATGCCGGAGACTGGCCTTATTTCTCAAGAATTCGCTTGTAAAGATTGTGAAACACTTATGGGATTCAATGGCATCACAGCCAGGTAATTTCTCAAGATACATTCAATCAATCCTAAACAATGTTTAGCGTTGCAGACAAGGTCGAATTATAACTCCTGGAAGGATGTCTCTAGGTAGAGTGGGCGGTCTGGTCGCCCAAGGGGGTTCCCCACCCTCTGTAGGTCGCCCTCACAACAGACCCATTTAACCCTTCCATGCGGAAGACGGCCAAGGAGCTCATACCGGGTCAACCTCTCAGGCAGTCACCTTCCATTCCAACTACTGTCTACAGATTGAAAGAATGCGGGTGGTTTGGTAACGTGTCTATGTATATTACAATCCCAAAAACATCGTCCTTCTACCTGCCACTCAAGCCAAGGAAAATGAGACTACCGACCAATGATGAAGTGAAAGGATTGATTTATTACAGGCAAAACAAAACAAATACAGAACACAAATAAAACAGGTTCCTTACCCTTGGAAAGTCTTATCAATGGGGAATTTGCCTCAATTTTAGATTCTGGAATTTCAAGTCAAATCCTATAATAGGGCCCTAGAATAACGTTTAACACTAGGAATAACCAAGGGGAAAAAATTACCGTAGGAGAAAATGCCTAAACAAGTGAAGCCTCTGTTACAAAACACCGCGAAAATCGAGGAATATTGTGGACGTCATACGAAAAAAAAAACAACGCGAAAACAACTCCGACAACAGACTGAGTTCTAGCACCGCCACACAAAACAATCCAGTGAAATGGCTACTCGAATAATCTGATTCAAATCTTGAAACTAAATAAGAGAAGATGAAGACTAATAATGCTTGATAAACTAGTAGGTAGAATCGTATTGTAAAAAAGTTAGTAATATTGTTTCTTTTGGTCACTTTTGTGTCTTGAGTTCTGCGTTCTGCCCTCCTTCCTAGTTCACACACTCTTGTGCGCACTACTTGTAAGCTAAAAGTTCGTGTATGTTCCGCTTCTGTGGTAAGCGCCACAGAACCTCCTTTGAAGTCAGATTGGTAGAATATCCGTTACGTTTCAAACATGGCTGCCTCTTACACATTGCCACCACATTTAAAATTTCCATCTTCCTTAAATTCTCTAAATTTTTTGGATGCGTTTTCGAGCAGCTCACTATGGTTTTATTCCATAAAAATAAACCCTCATTCGAAAAAAAAAAAATGTGAGGCAAATTCCCCATTAAGAGAATGTACATTGATTCATTCAAAAATAAAATCACGCTTCCAGTACCTAAAGGATGATGCTTTTTTCGTTCTTTCAAATTTTAAAGGCGACTGAAGGGTAAAAAGAAGGGCACACTCACATTCGAGATAAAAATCCTTCCTAACATTTGGCTGAGTGGAGCGGCTCTCTACCTTATTATGACTCGAGTTTCTCGATGCCTGGATTACGATTACTGAGGCTCGGCCCTTTCCCCAGCCTGACTCAACAGGCTACCTAATATTTTGGAACAGGTAGTCGTCTATGTTAGGAGGAATACCCTTCGGGAAAATGACCAACCGCATTCTTTCTATCTGCGAACAGTAATTACTATTGGGCTATTACTTCCCCTATAATTATTATATTTTAGATCTTAGTATTGGAGAAAAGCGATGGCTTTGGTTGAATTTTGTAGATCTACCCACTACTCATCTACCACCAGGGGTCGAGTCAACTAACGGTGGTGGGAGGGGGGGGGGGAAATGTCTTGGTCGATTCCAAAAGTTTAATATTGAAAATAATAAACCAAAAATCACGTTTTCCGAGTTCAAACATAAATTTCTATCCTAAATTCGATTGTAATATTTCTTCCGAGTCTACCAAGGTAGCGGAAGCTTTGTTTTCACTTTTCAAGGACGAAAAAAAAAGTTCTCCAAAATCAAAATTTTCACTCGCGTTTTGCGTTTTAGACCTTTTTGAACAATTTTGGTTCCGTGTCTGTCTGTCTGTCCGTCTGTCATGAAATCCTTGTAACGCGCATAACTATACGAAGTTATTGTCCGATTTCTATGAAATTTTCAGGGATTGTGTGGGTTGGTGAGTAGATGGTCCCCTATGAAAATCAAGGCCTTAAAATTTACAGAAGCCTCTGCGCATGCGCATACGTAAAATCCTTGTAACACCCATAACATTTACAATTTTCATCCGAATTTGATGAAATTTTCTAAGATTATCCAGATTAGCGTGTAGATGGTCCCCTATGAGGGTAGTGAAAGGTGTGAAATATCTATCTTTGTGTTGGTACACCTGCTTCATGATGCCTGAATAAATCAGTTCTATCTCAATCTTCTAGCTAGTTCGCCTCTCTATTGTTCAGCCCTTAATTCCTAATTATTTGTTCCTATACTCTGCTAATCTCATCAGGTTATGTGCCCTTTTTTATGTTTCTTGCGCCTATAAATTGAAATTTGAGTGTAAAAGTCGCGGATCGCGTGTGAATCCTATTTTTTTAGTGAACCACGTGTGAGGTAGGTCGGGAAAGATACGTGAAGCAGAGGTTAGGTCAATCAAAGATACATGATGGCCAAATCCATATTTTCTGCTGGAACCGGACTTGTGTTACCTCAATTAACTGGAGCAAATTTCTCAACCTGGAAATTCAGAGTCGAAACGATCCTTGAGAAGGAAGGTGTGAAAAACACTCTAACAATCACGGAGGAAGAAATTGAAAAATTCACCGCCCAAGAGTTAGCAGTTCACGAAATGAACGATGCAAAGCCAGATGCGTCATCATTCAGAGTCTCAGCGACAAATTTATTGAATACGTTCGCAGCTCGAAGACAGCTGGAGAAATGATGACAGGTTTATCAAATGTGTTCATGAGGAATGTGTTCACTAACAAAACTCTACATCATGCGAAAATTGATGAACTTGAAATGTTCTGGGGATCTAACAGAACACTTCATGGAAGTAGGAAGTTTACTGAGAGAACTAGTGGAAGCTGGTGCGAAACTCGACGAAACGGACAAAATTTGCTACCTGTTGCTTACGATGTCGGAAAAGTACAGTGTAGTCATTACCGCTATAGAAACGATGGAGTCCGACTCATTGAACATGCAATTCATCAAATCAAAATTACTTGATGCAGAATTGAAATCCCGTGATAAAAACGAGAATAATATCCATCCGGTAACTGAAAATGTTTCTTTCAATATGAGTGGTAAGTCCAATCGTCCTGTTTGTCATGTGTGTGGTGATGAGAATAATTTTGCTCGTGATTGTCCGCAAAGATATAGTTCGAAAAATTACGATCAACATTTTAGAGGAACTGGAAAATTTCGTGGGAGAGGAAAGGGCAGAGGGAATAATAGCCACAGAGGCAGTAATTCGAGAAGGAATTATGGAAATGGCAACAAACGCGCGAATTTAGCTGAGAATTCGGAAGATTCAGGTGAAAACGGTCGTGTAAATCGTGAATCAGACTCCATTTCATTCTTCAGTGAAATTCGTCATGAGAGTTCCGCGAATTCAGCGCCATATTCTTCGAAATCTGCGGACATTTCCTTGGTCCTAGACAGTGGTGCCACCGACACGCTCGTAAAAGAAGAATACGCTACATTCATGACGGGAATTGAAAACCTCGGCGAACACGGAATGAATATCAGAGTTGCCAACGGTGAAATACTCGTTGCAAAACACAGAGGAGTTCTGACCATTGTGATCGATGGTTCACCTGTTTCATGATGCCTGAATAAATCAGTTCTATCTCAATCTTCTAGCTAGTTCGCCTCTCTATTATTCAGCCCTTAATTCCTAATTATTTGTTCCTATACTCTGCTAATCTTATCAAAAGGTACTTAGAGATTGGTGTTCTGAGATTAGCTACTTTGCATCGGATCATCTATACAATCGGGTTATGGATACGAGGAAGCTATGTGCCACACCCACTTGGCAGACGTTTCAGGGATGTTACAGATCAGTATTTAGATGGTCCCATATGAAAATCACCACCTTCCGACTGATAGTAGCCACTGCGCATGCGCAAACGTAAAATCCGTGTAACAGCCATAACACTTACATTTTTCATCCGAATGTTTTTTATTATACCGTTGGAAAGCTTTTTTCCGAGAAGTGTCCGCCGTAAGACCCCCACACCAAAAGCAGAAAAACCTACAATTTTTATATTTTTTTCAAATTTTGTACTGTGAGCTTGTTTGATTAATTAAAACTGATCAAACAATTGTTATTTATTATACGTACCCTGAGTAGTTGCCACCTTGTCAAAATACTGCAGAGTCTTTTAAGAGCTATAAAATATCAAGTACCAATAGATTTGTATAGCATATTTACAACATTTTGTGTATCTAGATGTTAAAACAGTTTTTCTTCAATTTATAACATCTTGGTTGTCTCTTAAGTAGGTAAATAATTTATAACGAAATAATATTTTTTGTTCCTTATTTTAGGGTCTGCTCCTTGACGGGATTCTATTACTGCGCCGAATGCTTCAAAAATTTCGAATTCGTCATCCCGGGTCGAATTGTTCACAACTGGGACTTCATGAAGTACCCCGTCAGTCCTCACAGTAGCGAATTCCTCAACGAAATCCTCATGCACCCGTTGATTAATTTACGAGCGACGAACCCGCAGATCTACTTGTACGTAGAAGAAATGCACGTGATCCAGGTGAGTGCCACGACGGAAGGAGCCCAGTCTAAAGACAGGGACCTAGTAACTAGAGCAGGTAGGAGGGGGATACTAACATCCAGTCGGTCGCCGTCCCTTCCTCGTTCCGGGATAGTCTAATCTCTTACGAACCGGCGCTCAAAGTTTCAAAGTTGTACCCAAATTTGAAATTTTATTTTTGAAATTTTCAAGAATTTTTGAAATTCATAAGTGCCTAGGGATAGAACAACCAAAATATTGCCGCTGGAATCATCAAAATCGAACAGTAATGGGGAATTTGCCTCACATTTTTTTTTTTTTTTTTTTCGAATGAGGGTTTGTTTTTATGGAATAAAACCATAGTGAGCTGCTCGAAAACGCATCCAAAAAAATTAGAGAATTTAAGGAAGATGGAAATTTTAAATGTGGTGGCAATGTGTAAGAGGCAGCCATGTTTGAAACGTGACGGATATTCTACCAATCTGACTTCAAAGGAGGTTCTGTGGCGCTTACCACAGAAGCGGAACATACACGAACTTTCACCTTCCGAGTAGTGCGCACAAGAGTGCGCCACGAACTGGCAGGAAGAACCCAGACACAATATTAAAAATAAAAACAATATTACTCACTTTTTTACAATACGATTCTACCTACTAGTTTATCAAGCATTATTGAGTGGAGTGAATAAAGACGAGTAATTACTCAAAAGTATTTGCTTGCGAGGAAAGTCTTCACTCGTAAGTATTAGCAAATGCTTGAGATTGAGGTGAATAAAAAGAAGGCTTTACTCGCGAGGAATACCTCGTTGAAATTATGCTATACTTGCAAGGCTTTGCTTCATTTTTTTATTCACCCGCTTCTAACGAGTGTTCACTTGTTATTACGAATCTTCCCGCAATAAAACAGCTGTAAGCTTACCGCGTTCCACCAGTTGACCAAATACACGTTCGATGATGACTCTTTCCTTGGTGTGTAGTAGGGATGGGTATCGTTATAAAAGTATCGATATTTTGTATCGATACTGTATCGTATCCGAGTATCGATATCCCAAGTATCGTTGGGGATGAGTATCGATATTTTGAAATATCGAGTATCGATACTTTAGTGTCACAAACTATCAATATCATCCAATTTTCTCGAGAAAAATAATTTTTTAAACAATTTTTATGCATTTTTCACTATTAAGAGTTCAAGTAGAGTGATTTTTTCCATGATATAAACGTTATTTGTGCAACCAGAGTAATGACCCAAAAACCTCTCTATCTTCTTCATTTTTTAGCCATTATGTTGAATTTTCCGCGAGAACAGTATCGAAATTCGATATTTAGAAATATCGGATCCAAAGTATCGATATCCGAAAATATCGGATAGTGCAGTATCGATACTAAAATATCGAGTATCGGTACGAAAGTATCGATATTTTGAAATATCGAGTATCGATACCCATCCCTAGTGTGTAGTACGTTATACTGGATCTCAAAGCCAGTTTGGGGTCGTCTGATAGGAGTGATCAACCATGGGGAAATGCCGTATCCAGAGTCACCCAATAAACAAGCTCGTCCATTGAAATTCCGGAGAACATGGTTAACAGGACTGTTTCGCCAGATTCTGCTATCGTGCACACTTCCTGGCCATTGTACGTCGATGCTCGTAATTTTTTCTGCAGCATCGCAAGTCATCTGGACGTTTAACGACGGTCGATTTTTTCTATTTATGTATTCATCGCCGAATTGCGATGGTTTTTTTATTTCGATGTGGGTACAATCTACTGCACCTATAACAGTTGGAATGTTATACTTCGATTGCCACAAATCTTTAGCTGCATCCATGGCATTCCCAGATGATGGAAAAACGATCCATTGGTCGCCCTTCTCAAAAATCTTGTAGGCCACAAAGTTAACGGTTTTGCACACAGTGGTTCTATCCACCCCAAAGTCATTAGCAACGCCACTCTGAAACCCAGGGTCACTTAGATATCGGAGAAATATCTCCATCCGTTTCCTGGGAGTCAGACTGGCCCCTCGAGTTTCTTCAAGATCATTCTCTGAAAGCAGAAAGAGCTCAGTGAGATAGTCTATGTTTTCACTTTCAAATCGAAGTAGTTTTTTCATATCCGTAGGTCGAACCTCCTTCCGTTCAGGATAAAATTTTACAGAACGAATCACCAGCAGATTAGACATCTCTTGTTAAAAGTAAAACCGAGTCACTCAAATCTTGAAAGAATAAAGACGTGGACTAGGGATGGGTATCGATACTCGATATTTCAAAATATCGATACTTTTGTACCGATACTCGATATTTTTGTATCGATACTGCACTATCCGATATTTTTGGATATCGATACTTTGGATCCGATATTTCTAAATATCGAATATCGATACATTTTTCGCAGATAATTCAACTTAGTGGCTGAAAAATGAAGAAAGTTGAGAGGCTTTTGGGTCATGATTCTTTGGTTACACAAATAACGTTTATATCATGGAGAAAATCACCCTGCTTGGACTCTTGATAGTGAAAAATGAATAAAAATTGCTGAAAAAATTATTTTTCTTGAGAATATTGGATAATATTGATAGTTTGTGACACTAAAGTATCGATACTCGATACTTTAAAATATCGATACTCATGCCCATCGATATTTGGGATATCGATACTCGGATACGATACAGTATCGATACAAAATATCGATACTTTTATAACGATACCCATCCCTAACGTGGACACAAATCGGTAGAAACACGAAAGGTTTTTCGATTCGAGGTTGCCTCTGACTAACCTTACGAAAATTCAAGAGTTTACTTGATGGGAGAAGTATTTACTCATTGTTATTCACCCCGAAATGAAGCATTACCTCGAGTTTTTACGCTATACTTGGTTTTACGAGTAAGTACTTGTTCTCACAAGTAAACACTCGGTCTCACAAGTAAAGCCTTGTTTTTAATCACACATGCACGAGTGTTTACTCAAAATAATGCAAGTACAAGCTTTCACTCGTCTTTATTCACTCCACTCATTATTCTTCATCTTCTCTTATTTAGTTTCAAGATTTGAATCACATTATTCGAGTAGCCATTTCACTGGATTGTTTTGTGTGGCGTGCTAGAACTCTGTCTGTTGTCGTTGCTTTCGCGTCGTTTTTTTTTTTTTTTTTTTCGTATGACGTCAACAATACTCCTCGATTTTCGCGGTGTTTTGTAACAGAGGTTCACTTGTTTAGTCATTTTCTCCTACGGTAATTTTTTCCCGTTGGTTATTCCTAGTGTTAAACGTTATTCTAGGGCCCTATTATAGGATTTGACTTGAAATTCCAGAATCTAAAATTGAGGCAAATTCCCCATTGTCAGAGAAAAAGGGGAAAACCGTTTAATTCAATATGATATTTCTAAAAGCTGGGTAAGTACAATATTCGTATGTGCAAGTAGGTACCAGCTGTACGGGGTCCCTAAGCCTGGGAGGTCTTAGGTGCTAAAATCTTATTATATGGTGAAAAGTATAAGGGTATAATGAAATACTCTTCTTCTTTCCAAGTCGATGCATTTCGAGCGGTGTCCGAATTTTTTGGTATGCTGCCTGCACTTAAGGCTCGATTACACAGGGCTAGTTTACTGGCCCACAATCTCACTAGCTAGCGAGTAGCTTGTAAAGTAGCCGGGTCGTCAACTTTTCCAGCAGCTCGCCAGCTAGTCTGCTAGTCAGCTAGTGAGCCGATGACACGGGGAGAGTTCACTAGCGGCTAGTGAATTCGCTGGCTAGTAGCTAGTAAACTCGCCCTGTGTAATCGAGCCTTTACCCACCATTGTACCTGCAATTTGTTGCCCTGCCTACGACCAGCACCTGTGTATGCAACATTGATTTGCAATTTGAAGGTATGTTCTCACCATAGTAAGCCATTTGCCATACAAGAGTAATCTGGTTCCTACTAAGTCCCCTACGACTATATTCGTATAATTGCCTATCCTTGACCCCAGAAAACTATTTGTTTTTTGCAGTACCCACTATATCTTAAAAAACGAACCACCCCGCCTTGTATCTCTTTCTAATACATATCCTGATGAAGAGTGGAGACCACCGCTCGAAATGCATCGACTTGGAAAGAAGAAGAGTATTTCATTATACCCTTATACTTTTCACCATATAATAAGATTTTAGCACCTAAGACCTCCCAGGCTTAGGGACCCCGTACAGCTGGTACCTACTTGCACATACGAAAACCGTTTACTCACTGACTGACTATCTGTCAATAAACGGGGTTTCCCTTTTTGGTTTATTGTATTCAACAATACACCATTAGAATCGAGCAATAAAAAAAAATAACCCCCAATTTGATGTTTTACGTTTCAAGGTACGTACGTAGAATTCGAAAATCGAATATAAAACTTTCCGTCCGTCCGCAATACGCGGCACTTTTTTTAGCAACACTGGACCGATTTTGATGAAATTTGGTATATGGGCTCCATTAGGGGTCCAGTTGTGCCCTGAAGTTCCGGTTGATGTCAGTCGCTTCTAAGGGGAGAAAATGAAGGGTTGAAATTTTCAAGAGTGCTCTAACAAAAATAAAGAAATGTGGAAAATCATAAAGCAAAAAGCGTCAAATTCGGATATTGGTCACAAGATCTCGCATAATGGCCGGGTCATTGATGATTCAGCTGAACTAGCTGAACTTTTTTCTGAACAATTTGGAAAATTCAGCTCTACTTATACCCAACCTATGGTCAGTGTCACTCAAGCAGCACAGATGATGAACGTGAGGACCGACAGTTTCTTCATCACACCCGTCTCAATAGAGGAGGTGATCAATACAACTATGAAGCTGAAAAGCACTGTAGGTAGTCCTGATGGAATACCTGCCAAAATCTTTAAAACTGTTATTCACCTAGTAGCTCCTGTGATTGCTGATATATGCAACTGCTCCTTTCAGACTGGAACATTCCCTGAAGCTCTTAAATGCAGTATCGTGACCCCAATTCCAAAAAAAGGGGATTTGTCTGACGTGAACAACTATAGACCTATAAGCCTGGTATGTTTTTTAGCCAAAGTTCTGGAGAGCCTCATGAAATCTCGCCTCTTGAATTACTTAAACTCATTCAAGTTTTTTAATGATTCTCAGCATGGGTTTCTTCAAAATCGATCTACAGAGACCGCTCTTGCTGACTTAACGAATGGAATTTGCGAAGCATTGGATCAGGGCCTCTGTGTAGCAGGTTGTATGGCTGATCTAGCCAAGGCTTTTGACGTAGCCCCTCACGACATTCTGCTGCACAAGCTAAAAAGACTGGGGATTCGTGGAGTTGCGGAGGAATGGTTTAGATCATATCTTACCAAACGACCATGGAGAGTAAAGATTGACGGGATTGAGGGCCCTCAGTATTCCTCGGTAAAGCATCTTCTGAGATCTGTACCACAGGGCACTTTGCTTGCCCCAATTCTCTTCCTCGTACTTATAAACGACCTCCCTATAGCGCTGAAGAACAATAACACTCGTGTAATAAACTTTGCGGACGACACAAATTTCTTAGTGTCTGCTCCCACAAAAGAGGTGTGTCTCGAACGTATGCAGAATCGCTTTGAGCAGTTGAAGCGTTGGACAGAGGAAAACCATCTTATTCTCAATGAGAGTAAGACTAGCTGGGTTTATTTCTCTGCTAGAAGCTCCATAAGCTGCTCACCTCAGATGCTAACCTTGGGTGACTGCGCTGTTGAAATATCGGACTCGAGAGGTTTTTGGGCGTCACGATCGATCGAAATCTTAGTTTTGGGGAGCACATAGATGACGTGATTAAACGGCTGAGTTCGGTATGCTATTGCTTACGAAGGCTTCGCTCTCTTACATCAAAGCCTGTCTTAATATGCGCATACTACGGTCTTTTTGTAGCCAGAGCTCGATACGGAATTCTTTCTTGGGCTTCACTTTCAAACCTCCAAAGTGTATTTGTTGTGCAAAAGAGATCTCTTCGGATAATGCTGGGTCTACCTTCGGGTTCCTCCTGCCGTGGCCGCTTCAAGAAGGAAGGATTTTTAACACTTCCAAGTATTTTTGTACTTGAGGCACTTATGTACTACAAAAAACATCAGAGCAGCTTCGACCCATCCCGACTATGCCATGAGTACGCTACAAGAGCTGGAAATCACCTTCATCAGGTTCCTCTCCACAGCCTTCAGTTTTTTAAGAAATGCCCAAAATACAAAATAATAAGCATCGTCAATCACTTCATTCTGCACATCCAGAGGAAAACTGTCAAAATTGATTCTCCAGTTCCAGTCTTCCGAAACGCCATAAAAAAATACTTGATAAATTTAGAACTTTACTCCTTAAGAGAATTCTTTACCTAACGTCCATTTATCTAGTCATGCTGTGTACCTACAAACATTAATATAGACGACGTTTGCTCTATCTTATTTTTATATTTGATGTGATAGCAATAAAGATTTATTATTATTATTATTATTATAGCACGAAAAATCTCGCAATGAAGGTATTGTTTGTTCACCAATTTAAGATAGTATTGCATTTTAAGAATTTTTAGAGACCACGCGGAGGTCTGTAGGACAAACCATTCGCTCCCTACGAAAATTTAAGGGTTTTCCTACGATAAAGCAGAATCACGAGTGCGAATCACTAAAGAGGTCTAATCTCCATTCAAATTGTATCTGACCAAAATGCGATCGCTGTTCCTGTATCCAGTTGCGCTTCCTTAGCAACTTTAAAAAAAATTTATTCGTGTTTCCCATATTATGAAAATATAAAATATAATTTTATAATTATATAAAATATAAAATATTTTATAAATATATAAAATATAATTTTATAATTATATAAAAATATAAAATATAATTTTATAATTTTTATAAAATATAAAAAATATAAAATTCCCATTATTATTTCCCCAATTTCCCATATTATGAAACTCCCTATTTTTCGAATCCAGTGTGAAGCGTTTATTTCTTCCAAATAAACTTGAATGTGAAGTAGGGAGTAGGTACCTGTGGTTGGTAGGCTTATGGCGGGGAGGCTGCAGGAATTAGATCGTGAAGTACGCTCTGCTGTGCGCTCTTGGCTGAAATTCCCGCCTGGTGTCCCAAGTGCCTATATCCATGCACCAGTCGAATCTGGTGGGCTCGGTATTGTGACTCTCTCAGCAAGCATATCTTTCTGCGCCGCCAGCGCCTGCTAGCCCTCCGGGGGTAGAGCTGGGAGGGTCGCCCATGCTGCTAGCTGATCTTGATTTCGTCAGGTACCTAGCAGTTAGCATGGTGCGACCGAGCAACACCATCTGCTCCAAAACCCAGTTCGTCTGCTGAGTTCGCTGCTGCTCTGCATGAGTCGGTTGATGGTAAAGAACTCCGACAGTGCTCCGAAAGCCTTATCTCTTCCCAGTGGGTTGATTGGGCTTTGGAGGGCATTGGGGCCCGCGCCTACCGACACTTCCTCGCCATTTGCGTGGCTTCTTTGCCAACTGTGGTGAGGTAGATTTATTTATTTATTTTAATTTATGGCGTGCCCCCTGCGTCTTTCAGGGGAGTTCAGAAAAAAAGAGAAAAAAAAAGGTGCAAATTATTTCACAAATGTTTATTATTTTCCCTATAGATCACTCTTCTGCAAAGTTCACTGCTTTGCCATAGTCACTATTTATTCTTTTTTTTCACCTACCAACCATAGGTACCTACTACCTACGAGAGTTTTAGAGCTAGGGCATTTTTGAAAATTTCAACCCAAAGCTTCGCGGCACAAATGGAAATTAAGGGTTGAAATTTTCAAAAATGCCCTAGCTCTAAAACTCTCGTAGGTAGTAGGTACCTATGGTTGGTAGGTAAACAAATGAATAAATAGTGACTATGGCAAAGCAGTGAACATTGCAGAAGAGTGATCTATACTGGAAAATAATAAACCTTAGTGAAATAATTTGCAGAGTTTTTCTCTGGCAATTATTGTTTGATTTTGATGATTCCAGCAGCAATCTTTTAGTATTTTAGTTCCCCAGGTAGATGCACTAATGAATTTCACATTTTAGTACAACTTTCAAACTTTGAGCGCCGGTTCTTATGAGATTAGACTAACCCGGAACGAGGAAGGAACGGTGATCGACTGGAGAGACCCTTAATAGGGAAAATCAATTCTATCAAGGTAACCCTACTTACAATTTTTTTTCTGAATTCACACCTCTTCAACCACAGGGTTTATGGAAACCATGTGCCACACTCTCTTAACCATGGTATCTAAACTTCAAGGTTCCCATGGACACTGACCCTCTGAAATAGATAGGATAGATAGATAGATATGTTTATTTTCGCCATTTTGTACACTTTTACAATAATATAATTGCATGAAGGGATGCGATTTGCTCAGATTTCCTACCCGACGTTAGGCTTGGCCCGTGTTGTAGGGTAGGATCTTTGCAAAATCGCTCCATATCGGTAAATAAATTGATGTTTACCATACATTACAGTAGTAAGTAAATTACTAAACAATATATGATTGGTCAGAAAAAAGGACGCATTTTGATAATCTCTAACATATACTAACTTACTTTAATGTTCTTCAGCTTTAATCATCTCTAAGCTTAATAGTCTCCTATACGTATATCGTCGTTCGAGGCCCAGCATAGCACATCTGATATTTTGGCGAAATCGAGTTAAGAACGGTTTCTTATTCAAAATTTCACGCCCGAGCGATTGGCGCTAACAGTTTTTCGATCTGGCCGCTCTTAGCGCTAGTATTTGCGATTTAGTCAGCATAGCATATCTAACATGGAAAAGTCGTATATTCCAGGAAGCGAGGTGAGTTTATTGCAATAATTTGAAGTAGGTATCTAGCGGTTTTTTCCTTTTAGTAATGCTTAATGAAGATTCAATCTTGATTTCTAACAAAAAGAAAATCATAAATCACCGGCATTAGTTCAGAAAATAAGATAAATAAGTTTGAACTGCAAATGTGCTATGCTGCTAGGGTGAAGCTATGTTAGATGTGCATTGCTGTTTTGTGTTTTATTTCGAACAAAACTTATTTTCGTGAACAAAATCGGTGCCTTTGCAGGAAGAAAGAAGAAACGAAGTACTCGCAGAGTTCCTGTGAGGCAGAACTTAGGCCTACCAAAGTACCTACCCAAAAATAGTTGTTAATGTTTTCTCATTGAAGAAAATCGGCGTAATCATTTTCCAAAACTAAGAAGTAATAAGTAAGACATGACATGATTCTATTCCTTTTATTCAACTGAAAAGCCTATTCTGATGGTGGATTTTGATAATTATCTACTAAGTAAATGAAAAACTAGTCATTGTCTCATTACTGTTAAAATCTTGTCAATTCATGTTCATTGACTGGAATATCTACAAATATAAGTCTTTTTGGGTTCTGAAATTTTACTGAAGTTTTAAAAAATATAGTTGCAGTTAATAATATTTAACTGGTTAACCCTAGTTGGGTCCATCATGTTGAGCGACCCCAATTAGGCTAGCTTGAACACAGAAAATGAAGAAAACACGATTACCTTACTCGCAAAACACTTTTTGGCTCTCCTGAAAAGTTGGCAAAAGTTAGATGTGCCATGCTGGGCCTCAAACGACGATATGCTGTTTAATAGCCTTTCGCATCTAAAGCCCCCTTCTGTAACTAGCCAACTTAACAATGTCAGTATAACTTAACTTAAGGATGTCAGTATAATCATTAAACTAGGAGCATCTAGAGGAAGAAAGTGGTGGAACGGCCTGAGCGCTGCCTAGCAACGATTAGATGAACCTTCCGAAGCTCATAAACTTAGGTTATCTCTCTTATCAGTTGGCTTATGTGATGTAGGTATCGTGTATTGTGTTTTTCTAATTCTTTTGTAAATAATAGAATGCTTTAAAGATTAATGTTGTTTGCCTACGACTACATAGATTTTCATTTCAGACTGAATGCCTTTCTTATCGATGCCTCAAACAGATTTGATTTCCTTTTTCATTGAAGGCAAATTTATGGTTTTCTTAAGATAAGGCAGGGATCTTAGGACATTACCATTGGTCGATAACAGAGGTGCATCCATCTTGCCAAAAAAGAACAGGAGGTTCATCTAATCGTTGCTAGATAGCGCTCTGGTCGTTCCACCACTTTCTTTTCCAAGATGCTTTCCATTAGACTTACTTCCATGGTGCTCGTGGCTACTTTAAATCCTTGCTTTACCTCGTTTCCATTTTAATTTCAGAAACAAAGGTTGAGGTTGAACTTACTGAGGCAGTACCTGTTCACCTGTCACGATACAACAAAGAACCGCTTGCAGAACCTGCTTTGGCCGAGGGAATATCTCTTCGAGCACGTCCATCTCTATTCCATAATGGTTCGTTCTTTCAAAGTATAACTTTAAGCATGAACTAAGATTTTTAGCTGGCATCAAGATGGAGGTTTTGCCAAGGACACCAACTAATTTCCTGCAATGCATGGTTAGTCCCTTACTTCAAAACATATTGTTTAGTAATGCATGCATTCCAGGGGACGTCCCATTGGATAAGCATTAGATCAGTTAAACCAGTTGGTAAGCGATAAAACTATTTCACTCGATGTAATTTATTCATTACTTTAGGCAAGAAATACTGACCCCCCCCCCCCCCCACCATTATCCACCTTAACATTTCTAGCGGCGTGGGAGCCTCGAATCTGAAGAGCATTTTAAAATCCATGATCTACGATACCCAACATGCGAATTCGAGTTACCCCCCCCCCCCCACCTCCCCAACGCCAACAATGGTGCCAGTCTGGCACCAAAGCGGAAATACGCCGTAACATTGAACTTTCATCTGTTAGTTTTGGTAGGCAGTCCGTCGAAGTTCACATCCGTATTCAAGGTGAAACACAAAAAAAACCACGAAATAAGCGGTTTATGGCATCATGGCACCATGGTGGCACCACTATTAGTTCCATGGTGGTACAGAGAATAATTCATGAAAATTCGGAGGTATAATGAGAATTTTTCCTCAATTTCAAAGCTTGGGTACAATTAGTAAGTAGTAAAGGAACCAAAATATTGAAAAATCGGATATTTTGTGAATATTATCCCCCCACTCACCCCCTCCCCTTGCGAATTTTGGTACTCTGGTAAAATCATGTACAACTCGGAAGTTATTTGAGTCAAACAAAAAAAGAAACACGCAAATCGGTTGGAAATTGAGGCCTGGGCAGAGTTTACAAGATTATGCACGCAAACGCACGTTTTTTTAAGCATTAACCCCCCCTTTCCCCCTCTTAAAAAGCAAAATCCAAAATTCCGGCGCCGTAGTGCACAACTAGATAGTATTACGCGTCAAACGAAAAAAGAACCACGAAAATCGTTTGAGAACTAAGGCCTGGGCAGAGTACACAAGATTATGCCCAAAAACGCACGTTTTTCGAGCATTAACCCCCCCTTTCCCCCCCTTAAAAGGCAAAATTCGAAATTCCGGCGACGTAGTGCACAACTAGATAGTTTTCCGCGACGAACAAAAAAAGAACCAGGAAAATCGGTTGAGAACTAAGGCCTGTGCAGAGTACACAAGATTTTGTTACACACACACATACACACATACATACACACACACACACACACACACACAGACATACACCTATGGTTTTTTCGCGGATTGTGTGGTTATTTTTTTTTTTTCTGTTGAGTGTTGTCTTCCTTCACCCCAGATCGATCGCATAAGGACGCCCAAGTCTTACTGTGGGACGTCCTAAAAACTGAAATTATCAGACATGATTTGTTTGAAGAACTTCTTGAAGTCTGTCTTGGTGAAAGTGAAGGAGGGTCTGGGTGCGCCCGCTGCCTCACTAGCGCTCTGAAGCGCCTTCCTGATCTGCTACATTTACTAATGGATAGTTTGGGATATGATTTTCTTTTTAGAGATCAGTGGTGTCTCCTCCAGGCAAACAAAGCAAACACTGTTTGCCCTACTAAAAATATACAAAATGAACAAATTAAGTTTTGGTGAGATTCTCCTATATTTCCATTTTTTGGAAGTAATATTTAGCCGATTTTGGAAAATTTTAATAAAATTTAGGGACTATTTCATGATAACCAAGGAAGTTAGATGAAATAGGAGAATGGAATGAGTAGGTACGTATTTTTCCTAGAATACTAGCCCGCAACACACCAGAGAGTTGTAGAGATTGGTAACTACGATAGATTGTGGATGGTATGTGAACTAGCGTGGGGACCGGCGATGCAAGGCAAGCAGTTCAAAGAAATGAATTTTGCGAGACTGTTTTGGATGAGAAAAGACGATCGGCGGGTAGGCGGGGAGTCAGTGCGGGGTCTAGTATTCCTATACCTCCACTATAACAGCATAAGCAAAGGCAAACAATCGACTAGCTGTTTCGTGACCTTGAAACTTTCAAGTTGAAAGCAGAGAAAATTGAAAGATGAGCCATGGATACTAAGCCGTGGGTTACGCTTCCTTAACAACCAGTAATCAAGTTTAATGAAGGAATTCTTTATTTATTTGAATGAAGTGTGAAGCGTTTATTTCATCTAAATAAACTCTATTATGAAGCGAAAACATGATTGGAAGGTACTAGGTAGTGATAATGGGAAAGCTGTGTTCTTTGGTGGCGCATGATCTATAAAAAATAAACCGTTGTGTAATAATTTGCTGCGTTTTTCATTATTGGTTATTCCTCTAAGACTGGTCAAGGTGTTTGCCTGACGAATATTCTCAACTGACGCCACTGCTAGAGATGCGAGCATCCAGGTCACTGATCAGTACAAAAGCAGTATCAATACATAAAAGCCGAAAACGTGACATAATTTTCCGGGAGGATACAGTTATCGCTGTATCTAGGAAGCTGTGATGGTTTGGATGCAGGGGGCGTATCCTAGATTATCCCATGGATGGGAGTTTTGCATTTTGAAATTAACCCATGAGTGAACATTCTAATACAACGTAACTAGTAAATTTTCAGTAATGGAGCCCCTCATACAACTCTAGCTTAGGGTACCTACCGGTAGTGTTAGACAGAGTTATTAAAGACTATTATTATTATTATAGACTATTATTAGAGACTATTAAATCTCTTTCTCTACTCAAGACGAACTGCTGGTCTAAACAAAACGGCACTCAGATCGTCGAGACGAGTATTTCGCGCGGCTGTTTCCCACCATATCATCACGAAACGTGATCTTGTCAGCTTAATTTCAAACGACCAATTTCAGCTAGTGAACATTTTTGTTTGCGATTCACTCTCGTGTTTCTGCTTTTTTATTCTCCCCAACTTCAAGTCCTTAGGGAATGGAAGGTCCTACACAGCTCTGGCTGGTCTCATTCGAATCAAAAAATTCAATGCTATTTTAAATTGATGAAAAAACTACCTTGATATTGAAAGTTTTTGAGCTAGGGGTTTTGAAAATTTCAGCCCTTATTCTTTTACACTTAAGAAGTGACTGACATCAACCAAAAGCTTCGGGGCACAAGTAGACCCCTAATGGAGCACATATACCAAATTTCATCAAAATCGTGCTAAAGTGCCTCGTATGGCGGACGGACGGAAAAAGTTTTATTCGATTTTTGGATTCTACGTACCTTGTAACGTAAACCTACAAATTGGATGAGGGGGGTGTTACAAATATTTCTTGGTCGATTCCTTAGGTTTATTATCTATATACATAAAACGCCAACTATACGTGTGTGTTTTTCCACGGGAAGAATGAACTATGCGGAAACGAACTAATCAACTTTCAATACTTTATTAACAGAACTAAAATGGATGATTTAAGATAAAAGACAGCACAGGTTGTTTTAGTTGAAAAACGTAGAACGAAGTGAGCTAAAGATGGCGGAGACGATAAGGTGGATAAGAAGGGCCCAGAACATGAAGGCACGCGGCCACCCAGATCTACCTCGCAGGAATGCACTATCAGTTATTTTAATATAATGAACTATAAAAACCCTAATTTAATTCTTATGCTGGTTCCAAATTATGAGCTATTTATTTTATGTGTACTAAGACTTTCATCATGAAAGAGGTAGATGAAGTTGCACTAGATCTCATCCCGAAGGGGCGTGGCCTCCTAGCGGCTGGCTGTAGAACTAACTATCCACCTTTTGGGCGTGGCCTATCTTCCATGACCAAACAGTGTGTCCGTATGTACGGAGGGGCCGTGGGAGTGAGGACAGTCGGCGGAATCGGAGACGGGAGGAGTTGGGGGCGGGAGGAGTCGGAGGAGTTGGTGGCGGGAGGAGTCAGATGAGTTGGGGGCGGGAGGAGTCGGAGGAGTTGGGGGCGGGAGGAGTCGGAGGGAGTGGGTGGAGGTGAGAGTCGGAGGAATCGTTTTTGCCTACTTTTAGTAGGTTTTTCAGCTAGTTGAAAATAATGTACCAAAAGAGGTTAGCATGAGGACGCCAGTCATTGGAATTCAGCTGAGGAGGAGGGTGGCTACACCCCGAAAGATGCTTGGACGTGAAAAGATTAAATCAAGTTCTTTTGCCCACTTCCACCAAACATTCGAAACGTGTTTAAACCAGAAGCGGCGAGAGATAATCGACGTTTAGTAATAATCGTCTTTCACCAGAGCGATTTACGAGTTTAAACTCCATCTGGGGGGGGGGGGGGGGGGATTCGAGTTTAACCGGTCGAAAGTTGGCCAAATAAACTAGCTTACCTCGTTTAACTACCAATTCAATATGGCCGCGCATTGATTTGTGATTGATTTCGAAATGAAATTGCGACTCGTCTGACATCATACAAATAAGTTCAACACGTTAATTTAAAATGAATAATGGTTTTTTCAATAACATAATAGTGCAACCTACATTCCTTGGTTGTTTCTATTCGGACGAATTATACAAATTGACCATTATGCAAAAAGACCGTTTTCGACCAAAATAAATTTCTATTGAGGTGAAATTTGGGGCCCTCATCTTCGAGTTTACATCCATCGGTAATCATTCAGATTATCGAAGTACATTCCTACCGTTCAGAACAAGGCGGCGGCCACTGTGTTTCACTAGGATACATCAAGGAAGGTACTTGAGTCTGGAGAAATACTGGAGTTATTGCGCTCGTTGCGGCTCAAAGTGATGAAGTGTAATAACTCAATAGGTAGGTGATGAAAATATTCAGCAAAATAAAACGAAGAGAACCGGAAAACTCGAAACAAACCACAGGAATCAGCAAACCAAAGGAATTCGAAAAACTGACACTGATAATGATACACAAGACGGTAATCTGCTGATAGCAAGCGCGGGAGTGGTTGTTGTTCAACGTTTCTATTGCCCCAATACGTCATAATGTCCAACTTTCATTCGTTCCGCTCGACATTTCAAGTTTAGACAAACTCGATTATCTTAAACGACGTTTAACGATGATTTGGGGCTGGTGAAAGACGCTCGCCATCTTGCCGGGTTTATTCCTTCAGATTATCTATTAACGCGTTTAGCTAATTTAGAACAACTTTTGGTGAAAGTGGGCCTTTAGATAGAAAGACAAAAATAGATCTGCGTTTATAGTTTCCAATGAAATTATGTAAAATTGCTTTAGTAGTTACTAAAATTTCAGTAGAAAAAAAACTCGGCGCTTTGCGTCTCGCCAGGGGGGCAAGCTCCCTGGACCCCCCAGATGCTATCTACTTAAAGCCTATGGTGTAAATTATAAAAACATGAAACATTTTTTAGCCAAATTTAGTGCAGAACCATTAGTCGTAGGTTGGTATAATACCAAGTTTATACTCTACCAACATATCTTAAATCCACTGAAAAGCTCTGCATTTCGCGCCTTGAAAACAGGAGGAAAACGCGCGTGACCGCCCAGCGTCCCCCTTTTTCAGGTAGTTACCCTATGGCTAAAACATGTTCCATGTTAACTCTAATATCAAATCAATTCATCCAAGAGTCTTCTAAGTAGGTGATAAATTAAAGTTTATTTTAATGTTTACGTTTATTTCAATCAAATCCCGTTACCCTTTCAGGACCTGACGGAAGCTGCGAGCGGGCAGCTGCAGATGCTTCTCAAAAAAGCTATAAATTTGGCGGAAGAACATGTCAGATCCTGCCAGTTGTGCTCGCAAAAGGGTTTCATTTGTGAAATTTGCCAAACTGCAGAGAACTCGCCTCCTCCCATCTTCCCGTTTGACATCGATTGTGTTTATCGGGTGAGTTGGCAACCAATATTGTTATTAGTTACAATAACCAATAGGGTGTGCGCCTGGGTAGGAAAAACTGTTTATTGTTATTTTTAATCTAAGGTAGACCTCATTCTGAGAATTTTGGTACCAACCGCGACCTTCTAGCGTGTGTAAATCTTTTCCTATGAATTTTTAAAGTTTCGACCGTTTATGACGTCACAGTGGGCTGGGGGGTCCCGCCCAGGCGAGAGGGGCGCGTGACGTCATAAACGGTCGAAACTTTGAAAAATCATAGAAACAGATCTACTCACGCTAGAAGGTCGCGGTTGGTGGCAAAATTCTCAGGATGTAGTCTACTTTTGATTAAAAATCTTAAAAAAAATCAAGGCGCACCCCCCATTGTTCATGTTTTCCTGTATCAAAATGTCCAACTGTTCACTTTTTCCTATACCATTATGTCCTACTGATCATATTTCCTTACATCAATATGTCCAACTGTTCACATTTCTTCCAGTGTTGTCTCCTCCAGGCTTACATAGCAAACACTGTTTGTCTTACCAAAAATATGCAAAATGAATAAATTAATTTTTGTTGAGATTCTCCTATATTTCCAGTTTTTGCAAGTAACATTATAGTTGATTTTGGAAAAGTTTTATAAAATTTAGGGACCATTTCATTATTACCAAGGAAGTTAGATGAAATAGGAGGATGGAATGAGTACGTTTGTCTTTGATACTAGCCCGCAACACACCAGAGAGTTGAGAGGTTGGTAATGTAGATCGATTGCGGATGATACGCGAAATAGCTCGAGGCCCGGCAATGGAAGGCAAACAGTTCAAAAAAATGAATTTTTTGGGACTGTTTTGGATGAGAAAAGACGATCGGCGGGCAGGCAGAGGGTCAGTGCAGTGTCTAGTATTACATGACCTTGAAAGCAGAGAAACTAGAGGTGTGTCGGTCAGGAGTGAACGTGTTGAAAAGACCTTGTCTTCAAAACGACTTTGTCTGAACTGAAAGGGGTGGCAAAATGATACGGTCATTCGTTCATCAACCTACCAATCGATTTTTCCGGAAAAATTCCGAGAACAACGGCAGAAGGCCACCAAAATAAATTAATTACAAAACCTTTCATCATCCAAGTGAAGAATTATGTTCGAATTAACTGTGGACTAAAAAGACAAAACTGAAAGACCTAAACCACTCAAAGACTGATTCACACGGTTCGAATCGATCTTTCGTTCGTTTTTGTCTTTTAGCTCATTCGATTCATTCAAATCGCCTCCTCACCTACTCATTGTAACCTATTCCGACTCGTTTGGTTTTTCAACTCACCGTTTTTTCGAGTCACCACCTGGATCCTTAAAATGGATGTTGTTTGTCATGTGTGTGAACATAATGAACGGGTGACCGGATTCAAAAGACCTGGTCTCTGTAATGAGTGACCGTTTGGGATTCGAATCCGCCAAATGACCTTGTCTTACACGCCTCTAAGAGAAACTTGCAAGATGAGCCATGGATATTAATTAACCCCTGCACGGCAAAGCATGAAATATCCATCCGTCCACATTATCTCACCACGATTCAGATAATTATTTAAATTAGCTGACCATAATGCGATCGCTGTTCGTATCTTTGAGTTGTACTCTGTTTTGATCCCTTAGCAACCAGTAATCAAATTTCTTAATGAAAGAATTCTTTATTTCTTCGAATGGTGAGTGAAGTGTTTATTTCATCTAAATAAACTCGATTATGAAGCGAAAACATGGTTGCTGGGTGGTAACAATGGCAAAGTTTTGTTCTTTGCTGGTGCTTGATCTATTAAAAAATAAACCTTTGTGTAATAATTTGCAGCGTTTTTCAAAATTGTTTATTCCTCTAAAACTGGCCAAGCTGTTTGCCTGACGAATATTCTCATCTGACGCCCCTGGTTTCTTCACATAAAACGCTGCAAATCTTTGCAGACGAGTGATCTATACAGAAAAATAATAAATCTTTGTGAAATAATTTGCAGCGTTTTCGGATTCTACGTACCTACCTTGAAACGCAAACCAAAAAATTTTGAGGGGAAGTTAAACAAAATTTTCTTGGTCGATTCCAGAGGTTCATTATTGAAAATAATAAACCAAAATCAAGTTTAAATTTGGCCGGCCGTACGCTGTACACGGCGTACGGGGTCTAGTGGTTTTGCCTCGAAGCTTTTGGCTGATGTCGGTCACCCTTGAGGGGTGAAAAATAAGGGCTACAATAATTGTAAATTGTAAATAATTATATGTATAATTATATGTAAAATAATTGAAAATTATTTTCAAAACGCCCTAGCTCAAAATTTCGATATTAAAGTATTGTTTTTTCTTCAATTTAAAATATTATTAAATTTTTAGATTTAAAGAGACCAGCCAGAGCTCTATAGCACCAAGCGTTCTCTCCCTACTAGAACTTAGGGTTGGGTCTTACGATAAATCAGAAAGTCGAGTGTGAATCGCAAGAGGCCTAATCTCCGTTGAAATTTTAGCTGACCAAAATACGATTGCTGTTCGTTTCTTCGAGTTGTAATCAGTTTTGCTTCCTTAGCAACCAATATTCAAATTTCCTAATGAAGGCGTCCACAACCCCCTATTTCCTCCTTACAAACCCTATTTCTTCCAAATAAGCTTGATTGTGAAGGTAAAATATGGTTGGTAGGTGGTGACAATGGCAAATCTATGTTTTTTGTAGGCGAGTGATCTAAACAGAATAATAATAACCTTTGTGTAATAATTTGTAGTGTTTTGAGTTTTCTGAACAAGTTTGGTTCCATGTTCAATAGCGTGGTAGCATTCAACATGAATTGTAATCGAAACGATCGAGTCCACCTTCCATTTTGAAACCTTCACTGGGAAATTTGACTTATGCGAAAGTTTGTGTGGTGGCTGCACTTTCAAGCTGCTGTAGGAGGGAAATTATGCCACTTTCAGGGGGAAAATTCCCCTATAAAATATCGTGTGCAAGGGGGGTGAAGAATGCGGGCATTTGGCAATATGTCGACACATAAACTGGTCGACACGTCCTGTCGACATAATTCCACACCAGGTGTTGAAGAACGTCGATAACGCACATCTATAAAACTGATCGACGGATTTATGTTGAAAAATGTGAGATCCGTTTTTCGACGTATTTCAACAACAGGAGTTGAACATGAGCTAAAAACACCCCTCTTAAAACTGGTCGACTGCTAAACGACGACAAAAGGGTTGTCGGGCCACTACCTGTCCTCAACCTTGGTCCCATGGGGTCTTTCAATCCGAGGATTATTCGTAATTACTGTCTGGGTTCACTTTCACTATTGTGAATTAAATACAGCTGTGATCCTCTACGGACTACTTGGAAAACCAACAGATACCAGACCAACGACACCATGTATCACCGCTGTGGTGCCAGGCTGGCACCATTGGCGGAGAGGGGTAGACTCGAATTCGCGTGTTGGGTATCGTAGATCATGGATTTTAAAATGTAGTTCAAATTCATGGGTCTCATGGCGCTAGAAATGTTTTGGTTGCCAAGGATGATGGGAGGGGGGGATATAAAAGTGTTGGGACTAATCTATCGATGATTTCCAATATGCTACTTGTTATGACTGCGTGTCGGAGCGTGAAGGCGATCGGCTTCCTTCTGCTTGTCGATTTGATTGGTTCCTACTCAACGAAGACAAAGGACGGGACAACACTCGATGCCCGGCGCGGGTAACCGCAGACCGTGTGCAAGAGTGTTAAGATCGCCAGCTCGGATACATTCCTAGGCGCGATTGCTCGCCGACCCGGGGGATGCACCACATTTACCTATACCTAGTTGGAGGCAGACGACGACTAGGGTAAATGGGAGCAGAAGCCGGCGCGATGAGATTTATCGCATACCGAGACCCTCCGATGAACTGTGGAGGCGAGGTAGATCGAGAAATAAACAAGTCGAGTTTTCGAAGACGAGTGCATGAAGGGGAAGCCCTGAGTCCTCCTTTTATATGGACTTGACAAGGTAAGGAGAGGGTGGAAAAAGGTGACGTCAAATGATGTCACTGTTCCCCGTACCTCACCTTACCTACCTTGCATGGTGTGAGTCACTCAGGGTTTCCCTCGACCTTTATTTAAGAACTACGTAGTTACAAGTGTGAGTCATTACACTACTACTAACTGTATAAAATTGGATGAAACTGTTTTGAGCAGTAGAAAAGTTAATAAAAATTCAAGTTTCATCGCTAATTGGTTGGATTGAGCTTTCTACTTCTCATCCAATGGGACGTCCCCTGGAATGCATGCATTACTAAACAATATGTTTGTTTTATATTGTGGTTAGGTATATGTCCATTTTTTTATTAATTCACTTGTAATAATTATTAATGTATAGGTCCAAAAATAATGGTGGTAAATTATTTTACCACTTTAACTTTACAAGAACTTATGATGATAAAAAACCTGTTGGTTATAACTGGTGAAACAGAAAAAAATCGGTCCGTTAGAAACCGAGGTTTCAGGAATTTCACGTTTGCGCATGCGCACTCGCTCCTATTGGTCCAACGGTGCTGAAATTGATAGGGGACCGTCTAGGACCTAACCCGTACAATCCCTGAAAATTTCATCAAATTCGGACCATATGTTGATATAGTTTTGCCCGGGACAAGGATTGACCACAGATACACCGACAGACAGACAGACACGGAACCAGAATTGTTCAGAAAGCTCTAAAACGCAAAAGGCAAGTGGAAATTTCGATTTTGGAGGACACAATTTTTTTCACTTCTTTCACGAATACAAAGCTTCCCTACCTTCGGTAGTGCGGAAGCAAAAAAAGAGAGTGAAAAGCCTTATTCTGAAGGAGGACCGCGAGACACTACCCTTGATGACTCATCGCTCCAGTCCCCCGGCCTGTAGTCTAGGGGGCTGAGTGATCCCTTTCTATTATATCTTTACCAACGATAGTTGGTTATGATCCCTGTTTATGGGTTTGTTGACGTATAATCGGCCAGGAAGAGTGTATGCCGTTTATCTTCGAGATTTAGCAGGTATACGAAGGAAGTAGACGTAAATATGTCGTCGTATCCCCATGGTTGACTTGGACGACCTTTTTCAACAAGGGTGTTGAAAGTTGTCGACTAATCGCTGTATTTTTGTGTCGACATATTTCCAATGCCTGTGAAATCGACTTTGGTCAACCCTTGGTGTTGAAAGATGTCGACAAGGCTTCTTGCCCGTTTGTCGACCAGTTTATGTGTCGACATATAGCTCCCAATCCAAGAATGCGCCTAAGGGATGCAGAGTTTCCCTGGTAGACCTGTACATTAACTAGTGTCCTTGTGTTCGCAGTGTTCCCAGTGTAGAAGCATCTACCATAAAGAGTGCATGAAGAAGAAGAAAGACGAAGATGGTTGCCCCAAGTGCAACAGAATCTATCGCAGAAAAATTCAAATGGAAAGGAATCTTTCAACGGAAAATTAAGCTTATCCGGCCTGTCTACTGAGTTTAATGTTACTTTATTATCGTTTATCATTGTTATTTGTAACGTCTTGTAATATACGTTTGTTGGAATATTATGATTTTTATTTATTTGCCTATATTTGTTTGGCATTTGTAGGGTATTAATTCATCTCTAGAAGAATTTCAAATCAGCGTTGAAAAATCAATCCGAAAACATTGCCAAAAGCTGAGAAAATCCAAGATGAAATTTTAAGGGGTCTCAGTGTTCCCCCTTTTCTCTGGCAATTATTTCTCGATTTTGATGATTCCTGCGGAAATCTTTTAGTTTTTCAACTCCCTAAGTAGACGCACTAACGAATTTCGGAAATCCTTGAAATTTTCGAATTTAGTTACAACTATTTACATTTGGAATTAAACAAGTGCGTGGGTGTACATTATAAAACCGGGCGCCAGTTCGTAAGAGATTAGACTAACCCGGAACGAGGAAGAGACGGCGACCGACTGAGAGCCCCTTCTGGCGGCATTCGATTCTGTGTTGAAAAATATTATCTCAAATCAATGCCAGAAGCTGAGAAAACCCAAGATGAAATTTTAATTATTTATTTTTTCGCCTTAAAATTAATTTTTTTTTTTTTGGAAACTAGGTCCTTAAGTCTGGCGGCATTTGATTGTGCATTGAAAAACTATCTTAATCATTGCCAAAAGTTGGGAAGAAAAAAGTCGAAATTTCGATGTTTTGCTTCCGAGTCAACAAAGGTTACAAAATCATTGTTTTCACTTTACAAGGGTAAAATTGGGAAAAGTATCAACTCTTCACGCTGGTACATTGTGACATGAATATGTCTCTTTGCGCTGAGTAGATATTTGCGGCGTCGCTATTACAGTCATTACGATGCGAACCATCATGAAAAAACTTCATATTTCACTCCACAGCCACCACTGGTTACCACCCAAATAATAGCAAACAAACATTTCATGAAAATAGTAGAGAATAGAGAGTTTGAGTGAAAATTCATGTCAAAACCTCGTAATTGGGGGAATGTTGATTTTCAACCTATAAAAATCATTATCCACTCGTTGGATCACAGGACTGACTCAGATTGCAAAGGGCTGGCAAAGATTGCTCACAAAAGAACTCATCGTTACCTAATTTGTTTCCATGTGAAGAAATTAATGAAGTACCAGTCAGAACTGTATCAGAAACTTCATTTCTTAGTTAAAAAAATTGGTTGCCTGTAAAGTCGGTATACGGGCGAAAGTTTTATTACGTGACAACGACTTTGAGTGGTAAAATAATTTTAATGTTAATATTCATTCGTATAGTAGGAAGAAGGATAAAATAATAGTAACAATTTAAAACATTTATTTATACAAAGAATTATATTTAAAACATGAATTTATACAAATAATCTCGCACTGAATTTCATATTAACAAAATTTTATTTCACATAATAATGTGAAAACGATCAAATAGGAACAAATAATTTTATAGGAACAAAATTTTATTTCACATAATAATGTGAAAACGATCAAATAGGAACAAATAATTAAAATAAACAAAGTGTTTATTTTAAAGCCACCTGTAATTCAATAATAAGAGAACTGTGCTCTTCATAATATTGAAAGTCTTATTATTGAATTACAGGTGGCTTTAAAATAAACACGTTGTTTATTTTAATTATTTGTTCCTATTTGATCGTTTTCACATTATTATGTGAAATTAAAAATTCAAAATTTAAACAAATTATTATTGGTTGAGAAACGAAATAAACGTCATTTATTTCATCATGTTATATTATCAGTCTGAAATTATTTACCTTTGCTGTTTGAATTGTTGCGATGGACGAAACTACCTTCACATTATCACTACACAATCGTTTTACAATTAACTGGCAACGTGTAAAATTGTATGCAGGCGCCTAAATAGAAGCGCAAGACATGAACCGGTGTGTATGCCTATCTCTCTCGCTCTGTCTCTCTCGCTCTTGGGCGGGCTAACTGTGCTCGAGTGGAAGGGACGCGTGGGTCATTCTCATATAATTTGACCATTCGGCTTTTCTGGACCCTGCAAGTTAGGGAAAAAAATAAAGCAACTTTTTGAATAAAATTTGATCTGGAATGTTACTATAAATGTTCAGAATAACAAATTTGAGCATCAGTTGTCAGTTTTTTCAGTATTACTTTCTTTTTATCAATTTTGAACGTTTGAACTCAAAAGGAAGTTTCGTCACCAGTGTTACCATACAAAAACATATTGTTTAGTAATGCATGCATTCCAGGGGACGTCCCATTGGATAAGCATTAGATCAGTTTAACCAGTTGTTAAGTGATAAAACTGTTTCACTCGATGTAATTTGTTTATTACTTTAGGCAAGAAATAGTGACCCCCCACCATTATCCACCTTAACATTTCTAGCGGCATGGGAGCCTCGAATCTGAAGAGCATTTTAAAATCCATGATCTACGATACCCAACATGCTAATTCGAGTTCCCCCCCCCCCCCCCCCACCGCCAATGGTGCCAGTCTGGCACCAAAGCGGAAATACGTCGTAACATTGAACTTTCATCTGTTAGTTTTGGTAGGCAGTCCGTCGAAGTTCTCATCCGTATTCAAGGTGAAACACACAAAAAAAAAAAACACGTAATAAGCGGTTTATGGCATCATGGCACCTTGGTGACACCACTATTAGTTCCATGGTGGTACAGAGAATAATTCATGAAAATCCGGAGGTATAGTGAGAATTCTTCCTCAATTTCAAAGGTTGGGTAAAATTAGTAAGCAGTAAAGGAACCGAAATATTGAAAAATCGGATATTTTGTGAATATTATCCCCCCACCCATCCCCTCCTCTTGCAAATTTTGGTACTCTGGTGAATTCATGTACAACTCCGAAGTGATTTTAGTCAAACAAAAAAAGAAACACGCAAATCGGTTGGAAATTGAGGCCTGGGCAGATTTTACAAGATTACGCCCGCAAACGCACGTTTTTTAAGCATTAACCCCCCCTTTCCCCCCCTTAAAAAGCAAAATTCAAAATTCCGGCGCCGTAGTGCACAACTAGATAGTTTTCCGCGTCGAACAAAAAAAGAACCACGAATATCGGTTGAGAACTAAGGCCTGTGCAGACGACACAAGATTATGCCCAAAAACGCACGTTTTTTGAGCATCAACCTTCGAAATTTGAGCATCAAAATTCGAAAATCCGGCGACGTAGTGCACAACTAGATAGTATTCCGCGTCGAACAAAAAATGAACCAGGAAAATCGGTAGAGAACTAAGGCCTGGGCAGAGTACACAAGATTTTGTTACACACGCACATACACACACACACAGACATACACCTATGGTTTTTTTTTCGCGGATTTGGATTCAGAATGGTCTAAAACGGATTACTGTGTGGTTATTTTTTTTTTCTGTTGAGTGTTGTCCTCCTTCACCCCAGATGGATCGTATAAGGACTCCCAATTCTTACTGTGGGACGTCCTAATAAAAATTGAACTTAGAAAATATTTTATGAATGCTTTTTTGACCAGTGGGCATGCAGACAGTAAGCCAAAATAAAGAAACATAACAAATAAAGTTTACTTAGAAAAGTAAATAAATAAAGTAAAACCTATAGGTACTCAATCCTTCTCCTCCACGGGCTGGTGCCCATATGGAGAATTAATTACCATAATTTTAGGTGATGGAACTAAGCCAAATATTATTTTATGTTTGGTAATTATAGTATACACCTATGTATCATTATAAGGTGTATTATTATGTATTAGATTTAAGATTTATACATTTATACATTATACATTTTATTTATACTGATTTATACATTATGTTATTCATTTGCATCTTTTTCTGTGATTTGGATTGAAAAACGCTGCAAATTATTACACAATGGTTTATTCTTTTTTATTTTTCTATATAGATCACTCGTCTGCAAAGCCAACAACCATCCTACATGAAGAAAATCATCGATCACATTTCGGTCAGCTAAAATTTGAACGGAGATTAGGCCTCTTTTGCGATTCACACTTGTGTTTCTGATTTATCGTACGTAAAACCTTCAAATTCTCGTAGTAAGCGCAAATGGTTTGTCCTACAGACCTCCGGGTGGTCTCAAAAAATTTTAAAAATTCTATAGAATCTTAAATTGAAGGAAAAACAATACCTTTATATCAAAATTTTTTGAGTTTGGGCGATTTCAAAATTGATTTTGGAAACCTTAGAAGTGACCTACATCAACCAAAATCTTCGGGGCACAACTAGACCCCAAATGGAGCCTACATACCAAATTTCATCAAAATCGGTCAATGCTAAGTGGCGAAAGTGCCGCGAACGGCGGACGGACGGCCGAATTTTTATTCGATTTTTGGATTCAACGTACCTTGAAACGTAAACCATCAAATTTTGAGGGAGTGTTAAAAATTTTTTGACATTTTCATGTCTTTGCCCTGGCACATAGCACAAAAAACTGTCACGAAATTGCGTAACGAAATTGTGTTACAGTGCCTTTATAATGATTTCCGCTTACAACGACCCCGTTGTTAGGTTTGTTCCTTTTCTACACTTTTTAACCCACAAAAATCGTTCACCACTCGTTGGAAAGCTCTCGATTTAACGAACATTTTCATGTTCTCCATAACATATTGACTATACGAATAGCGGAGCTATGGGCATAACTGTTCTCATATTTTGTTTACAAACTAATGATCGTGAGTGTAGAAGATAATTAATCCGGAATCGTCTATTTTATTGAAATTAGGTTCCTACCTCTTAATATTAATAATTGTGTCAATTTGTAACATAATATATCTACACTCTTTCGTAGTACCTACCTCTTTACATTAGAGTAGACAACAGCAACAACGCATTGTGAGGTTTGAAAAATACAACAAATAGCTATAGATAGTTCTTATGTTAATGATTCGTTTCACATTCTGACAACAACGGAGGGTAGGTTATAAAATCCTATAGTGAGGTAAAAAGCAATAGGTAAAGACATGAAAATGTCCCAATGCGTTGCAGACTCGTATGCAAGCGTTTTGTTTTCCTAATAATGATTCCATTACCCTCTGGAATTCAGATGGTCCTGAGGCGATCCCGTAACACATACGTGTATAACAAAACAAACCTTTTGTAGTGCTAATAACTAAATATTGGATAGACTCATCAGTGACTTGAAGTTGCTGATATGCTTCTTGCAAATCTAGTTTGGTAAAGAAGTTTGCTTTACCGAACTTTGCATTTATGTGATCGATTCTAGGTAATGGGTATTCTGTTCCCTTTAAAATTGGATTGATAGTTGAACAAAAATCACAGCATTTTTTTCTTGGTCGATTCCAAAGGTTTATTATTGAAAATAATAAACCAATAAATGAATGAATAAATTGTGCTAGTATCCATGCGGCATGGGAAAATGCTCCAGCATCCACCCACCTGTTGATCTCCCAGACGGTGCCGCTTCCTGGTGGCTCCTTCCACAACTAAAAACCGCCCCTCCCCCAAACCGCCATGCGCGCCACTCGAAAACAGGTTTCTCGAGTAACGGAATCCCGTCTTCAGTCCATTGTGGTGCGGCGTGCGGCGGTCGCCACGGTTACTCGGTTGTGTCGCGTTCCTACCACTGATAATTCCCATCAAAACACCATTGATGAATTATTCTGACCATTGAAGACCCGACAGATCGTCCTCACCGCTCATCATGAGCCCAGAGAGGTAGCTGTCTTCGCGAATCTTCCTCGAAAATCGTCGGTTTTTTGTCGATACCTGAAAAATCCTTTGTGTGCGATGCGCGATTACGATGACAACCTTTCCAGAGAAGGGCGAGTTCTGTCGTGACTCAACCGAAGTGTTTTAGTTCGGTGCAATACTTAGTAATAAATTGAAACTCAACGTTCAATTGCTAGTTGTAATAATATGAGCTGCAGGATCTCAAAAAACGCCAAAATGGAAGAAAAAGAGAGACACGGCCAGACCTTCTGTTCACAGCGGACACTCTGCATTTCCCTCCTGAGTCTTTGCATCACCTGTCTTCCTACAGTTTTATCAGGTAAGCTCGATGAATTTGCGACAAAAGTTGATGTTCTCCACTCCCCAAATCCTTGATTAGCAGCTCCTTTGTCAGGACATACCGGCCATCAAAATGTGGGGGGCGTAACTTGTTGGTTTCTGGAATTCCTCTGCCAACACTAGTACCTATTTTCTCATCCATTTCAAGTTCTCTCTGGAAATGTCCATAAAAGGATTCATCATAATCCTGCCATATGTGCACATAATGATGTCACCTTCCTAAAAATTCCAATTTTTTCATAATTGATTATTTTACCTCCACTATTTCAACCACAAAAGGTGCGGGTCAACAACTTTATTTGTTGATTTCCTTCACTAGAAATTGTCGAACAAACTCTCAATAACTCGATTTTTTGAATTTTGTGAGTTATACGTGCTCTTTCTTTTCATAATCCTGATGATATGAAGACGTCATTATCGACAGGTTCCCACCGAGCACCTATTCAAAACCATTATTAACCTGACAAATCTCATGACTTCTCCAAATTGTAGTTTATTGGCACCTAATAGTTTGTTTATATGTACAGACCTAATGTTCGAACTATAACATTCTCAATGGTTGAACAATAACATACCTTCCTCGTATTGTGTGTCGAGGGAGGGAGAGCTGAGGGCTGGTTGTTCTGGAGGCAGCCTCCCGCCAGCTTCACCCTCCTGGGAGACTTCAATGAACGTGTCTGCACTTTTAGGCAACTCAGTTCTTCAATTCTATTAAGAATAGAACACCGAATTTCCACTGAAATTCGATTGAGATTTCCACTGAGTAGGTAATGAAATTCGATCGATCGGACTTATTCGATAGTAAGCTTAGTATCCACAAACAAGTACTTAATACTCATACTTAGTACTCACTTAATAAACAAGTACTTAGTACTCACTTAAAGTACTTAATTTTCATGTGACATTTCAAATAGGTACTTCTGAAGAATTTCCCATAACTTTAACTTATTACTTTCGAGTTACTATTGTAGGGTTGGAGGAGTTGGACCATATCCACAAAGAAGTAATATTATTTATTATTTTCATGTGACAACATTTCAAATAGGTACCTTTAAAGAATTTCTCATAACTTCAATGCATGTCATAACTAGAGCTCGGAATTTGCATATTTTGCATATCTTTTATTATGCGGTATATCTTAGTATTTGAACGTTTTGAAGGTTTCTGAAGGGTATGCAGTGGTTTAAATTGAAATTGCATATTTTTGCATATTTCGGTCATTTTGGGGATTTTTGCATTTTTTGCAGCATATTTTACCAGTTTTTTTGCGTATTCTGGATTTTTTTTTAAAGTTAGTGCTGGAAGTTGACAATATTCGAAATCGAATGTTGGAATGTTTTGTCCACTCACTCACATCACCCCAGCAGGACAGGCAGATCGCCCATCGTTTGGCCTTTATAAATGCCAACTTTAGTACCATACCCCATTTGATAAACCACCTGGAGACCAGGGGGATGGATCTCTGCTCCGCCGTAGGTGATGTTTCCGACCTGCTCGAAAAAAGCTCCCACTGGCATGGAATAATTGGAAAAGCCGTCAAGGATAAACTGGAGGGGGTCCTATCGAAAAATCCAGGGTGGTCTTCAATGGTTCAAATCGCGAAAATTCTCAAAGGAGAATACAGCTCATGGGACTCTCCAGAAGAGATTTCCACTTTTAAATTTTTGCCTATTGTATCTTGCGATGTAGAGAGATCGTTTTCTGCATTGAAAAAAATTTTAAGTGACAGGAGACACTGTATTACACCTGATAATTTGGACCGTGTAATTGTTGTCCAATATAATATGTAGTTCATCTTTACATTTTATACCTAGTTCGTATAAATGTATAAAAGTAAATAAAAAATGTATAACTGATTTTTTGAATAGCTTGTTTACTTCACCTGATGCTTCATAACTTTTTTCTAGGAGAAAAAAGGGCTAAAATAATGTGGAACATCCTTTCTTAAAATACTGCAATTCCAAAGTCGTATGCAGTTTTAAGGGCAAATGCATATTTTTCCAGTTTCCGGTGCATATTTTCGGGAAATTTTCGTGCATATTTTCCGAGCTCTAGTCATAACTTAGTAAGTTATAAAGACACACCACTACCACCGCTTTGACTTTTGTGGAAATAGATTACGTTTTTCTCAACTCCGTTTTTATTAGCATGTCATAACGTTAATTGTTCATTCTCGGATAGTTCTTGTAAGCGTTTAGCTCCGTATCGCGCAGAACGCTGTGAAATTGTTCTTGAAGGAAACGGTTTTTCATATTATACCACTTCTATCACCACTTTATTACCTTTTTCGCCGTTTCCTCTTCTTATTCTTATAATTCTGTTGCAACACTCGGTGAAAGGAAGCACAAATCCGGGTTGGAACTCCTTGTCTAAGCACAACATCGCGTACGATAAGTAGAAACGAAAAACGCTGCAAATCATTGCTCAAAGGTTTATTATTTTCTGTATAGATCACCCTTCTGATTTGAATAGGATTGAAAATGGCCTTGGAGCTCACTCAGCTGATCAGTGATCTGAGGAGTGAAGAAGATCTCCTCGAATGCTGGAGACGCCTGGAAGAGCACTCTCATTCAATAGGATTGAAAATGGCTTCGGAGCTCACTCAGCTGATCAGTGATCTGAAGAATGAAGAAGCTTTTGAGCAATGATTTGCAGCGTTTTTTACCCACCAACATTTTTTTTACCTACCAACTTTTTTTTTTACCTACCAGCTAGGTACTACCTACCACACCATACTGGCTTCACACCTTCACAATCAAGTTTATTAGAAAGAACTAAACGCTTCACACTCGATTGGAAAAATAGAAAGCTTCATATTGAAATTTGATTACTGGTTACGCAGAAGGCAAAACTGTATACAAATCGAACAAATGAACAGCGATCGCATTTTAGTCCGATAAAATTTGAATGGAGATTAGACCTCTTTTGCGATTCACACTCATGATTCTGTTTTATCGAAGGAAAACCTTCAAGTACTCGTAGGGACCGAACGGTTTGTCCTACAGAGCTCCGGGTGGTCTCAAAAATTTTTAAAAATTCAATACTATTTAAAATTGGTGAAAAAACGATACCTTTATTTCGAGAGTTTTCGAGCTAGAGCACTCTTGAAAATTTCAACCCTTAATTTTCACCCCTTAGAAGTGACCTACATCAACCAAAAGCTTCGCGGCACAACTAGACCCCAAATGGAGCCCATATACCAAATTTGAACCAAATCGGTCCAGTGTTGCTAAGAAAAGTGCCACGGACGGCGGACGGCGGACGGACATTGCAAATTTGGATTCTACGCACCTTGAAACGTAAAGTGGCAAAGTTTGAGGGGGGGTTATAAAAATTTTTTGCGATACGATCACATAGGCTTATTATTAGAAATAATAAACCAAAAACAGTAGACGAAACTGGGAAGAGAAACGAGAGAGCTACAACACTTTGAAACGTTATTGATCAAACGAATGAAGAAATTATTGAAGCTCTCTTCAGTCTGTTCCGTTTTTTGATAGGTAAATCAAACTGACCATCTAGAGACTGCTTAGTATTAGAGTAAGTATACGGAAGATTTAGGATTCGAAGAAGATTTCGATAAAAATTAATATAGCATGGAAGCAAGGAACCCTTGTGTGGTACCTGCTCAAGAATTTTGTTTCTATGGATATTTTGAACGGAGATTTCATACAGTCACACGCCTTTCAGTGTGACTTTAAAAAATCGTCTAATAGGGTGTACGCCTGGGTAGGAAAAACTGTTTATTGTTATTTTTAATCTAAGGTACACCTCACTCTGAGAATTTTGTTACCAACCACGACCTTCTAGCGTGTGTAAATCTTTTCCTATGAATTTTTAAAGTTTCGACCGTTTATGACGTCACAGTGGGCTGGGGGTCCCGCCCAGGCGAGAGGGGCGCGTGACGACATAAACGGTCGAAACTTTGAAAAATCATAGAAACAGAACACTCTAGAAGGTCGCAGTTGGAGCCAAAATTCTCAGGATGTAGTCTACTTTCGATTAAAAATCTAAAAAAAATCAAGGCGCACCCCCCTTGGCGCACCTAGTTAGAGGCATCTTTGTGGTTGTAATTGTGCAAACACTTTATGAACGTTTTTTTGTATTCATCTCTGTTATAGTTTGGAGGGTTATTCACCTACAGGGGTCGCCAGGTGTTGTGTGGGTACCCCAGGTAGGTTGTAGGGGGGCCGATGAAGGTATAGGATCCCAGAAGGTAGAGGGAAGCGGAGACAGGGGCGTGCATTCGGTGGACAGAGGAGGGGAATCCCTTGAAGCTCTGAAGGGAAGTCACCAGAGCGTGGAGGCACTTCCCACGACCGCCAGCAGGTCTGTTGAATTGGACTACCAACTCAACTGGTGACCGAATGTGGGCTGGTATCACGCGGAATAGTTTTTCAAGTTCAACAATTAATTATTTTCTTGGTTGTTGTGGAGAAGGAAGCGGAGGACGTCAATATACTTTTTTCAACATTTATTTGGCAAGCGCTTTCGAGGCAAACTATGGCCCCTTTCTCAAGCCTACAAGAAAAAACAATTAATTGAAGACTAAAAAATAACAGTAGCATGAACAATCAAGGTTAGTATAACCAATTAGTCAAAAATATTATGTCAAAAAATGTTATTACTTAATAATTAATTTTTATTAAAACCATTAAAAATGAGCCACCAAGATTAAACCTATTCCTAGTCATCTAAAAACCAATAAGAATATAAGCAACCAAGAACTGAGCAATACACACACTAACAAACTGACAAACATTAAAAAATATTAAGAAAACAAAACAACCTACCTTTGTTCACTCTGAAATTATTCTCCCACTATCTTCCATCCCTCCTCAATCACCAAAATCTCACCTCTGCCAATCTTGAAAACTATTCTCACTGGAAAACTAGTAACACATTGCAACATAATTTTGAAGAACTTTCTACTAACTAAAAACATATAAAAATAGAAAATCTCAAAAACTACCTTCGTCCATTTCCATGACAATTATTCTTTTCAAATCACTGGCAGGATCTAAAAATTATTTAAAACTAATTAACAATAAAACAATGACTAGAGGGGATCACAGACAGGAGAACTTTTTCAATTTTTACAGGAACAACAATCTCAGGTTATATCTCTTATCATAGGCATTACAGATTTCATATCACAATAGAGAAAATTGATCAGACAGGGCTACTTCTCCTTCACTGAGTGGAAGTAAATAAAAAAAGATAACATCACAGTATACCATCAACATCCATGTGATGGTAGTTGAAAAAAGTATATAGACGTCCTCTGCTCCCTTCTCCACAACAACCAAGAAAATGAATACAGCAGGAGTACAGAACAACAATTAATTATTGGTTGTAGCACATTTAGTTTTCATTATCCATTCATTTTCCAAGCTGCCATCTCCGTTCTGAAGGCGGCTAATCCAACACTGCTATTTTCTAGGACAATTAAAGAAGAACATCAACAACGTTGCCAAGAAGTCCTCTCAAACCCAATACATCCCGTGAGCTGCGTTGCATTCGACCAAACATCCAGAAAACTCAAAATCAGCAAAATAGTTTCAAGATTTTGGCATCTTTCTGGAAATTTTACCATGGTTGCGGATTTACCATAATAACGGTTCTCGAACTTTGTGACTATTTTATAGCCAAAGAGAATGTTTTTCAAAAACCACAGTATATAGTTTTCAATTTACGAACGTCTATCAAGTTGGGTAAACATGTAGAATTAGTTATTCGCGATCGTGTTGCTGGTATTTATGCCAACAAACAGCAACACGATTGTGAAGTCGTTCGAGATTGCGTAGGTGGTTTTCGACTGTTCCGTGGACAGAGATGGACGAATTCTTATTCATAAATACGATTATGAATACAAATAATATCTGCGACTTTATGATTATGAATACGAATACAGGTATGAATATGAATACGAATACAATCGTATTCACACTTTGAATACGATTTTCCCCCATTTCGTATTTTGAATACGATTTGATGATTTTTTCTATGATTTCTCCATAAATCGATTTTTTAAAACGATTTCCCCTGAAAATCATACTTTTTTAAAAATGATTTTCTCCCGAACTCAGGACATATTTATAACCTAACATTGTCAAAATAATCATTCGAAATTCGAAACGCTCACAAATTCTTTTAGGATTTTTCACGCAGAATCGAATGAGACCAATCCCAGGTCGCTACGACCAACCGAATAGAAAATACGATGAAATTTCCGCTGAAAATAGTACTTTTTTAAACAATTAGCACTGAAAATCATGAAAAAATTATGATTTTTACCAGATATTTCGTCGTAGTTTCTATACGGTTGGTCGTAGCGACCTGGTATTGGTCTCATTCGATTCTGCGTGAAAAATCCTATAAGAATTGGCGAGCGTTTCGAATTTCGATTGATTGTTTTGACAATGTTAGGTCACAAATTTGTGACATATTTATATGTCCGAAGTTCGGGAGAAAATGATAAAAAAAAGTATGATTTTCAGGGAAAATCGTTAATAAAATTCGATTTTTGGGGAAATCATAGAAAAAGTCATAAAATCGTAGTCAAAATACGAAATGGGGGAAAATCGTATTCAAAGTGTGAATACGATTGTATTCGTATTCGTATTCATATTCATACCTGTATTCGTATTCATAATCATAAAGTCGCAGATATTATTTGTATTCATAATCGTATTTATGAATAAGAATTCGCCCATCTCTGTCCGTGGCTCCTTCTCATCGGATCGATGTCGAAGGGAAATCGCGTTCGAGTGAGAGCACGAGCTGGTTTTTGTTCCTCGTGTACTAATTTCGCAGGGGACCGCCTCGGAAAATGTCGTCAAAATCGGACCATGGCTTCGAGTACCTAGTTATGCCAAAGACAATTATTATTGGTCTTCAAATCTGGAGGCAATCCTATATCCAATCAGAGTGAACCTCCCCACTTCTTCAACCCGCCCCATCAACCAGTAGTATCAATCTTACCGTTGTCTATACCTCTGCTTAAAACGTCTCCTTTAAAAACTGCTGTCTGTGTGCTGTGACTGTGTTAAAAAACCTCTGCTTTTTCGCCACCTTTATTATACGCCAAATTATTGACCACAGAGAGACACATAACTTGAGTAGCCTCGGAAATGGGAGTGACATTTTGATGTTGGACGTTCCAAAATGGTTTACCCTGCTGCACGAATACAAAGTTTCTTCACAGCGATTGTGAGGAAGCAAAAAATGAGTAACAAAATAGAATTTTGAGCTCCGGGTATGTTCTTTTCTGTTCATCCGCTCGGCTTTCATTTTCATCGTTTTTTACTACTCAATTTCAACTAATTACTCCTTCAATCAAAACTATTTTTATATTTCCTTGTTAAATCCCTGGGCAGTACTCACCAACAGCCGACGTTACTCAAATATGACCTGGTATCTGACCTCATCTCTCAGCCGGCAAAGAAGGGAAGGAAAAGTAGTTCAACGCCTTCAAACGGTCAACTGTTGATTTGCCACTCAAACTACTAATGAAAAGTAAAGAACCGAAGGAAACGAAGTGTAGAGTAGGTTACTGTCACCAATTAGTCAGTGCTGAGAGATCGTTAGTGACTTCAAACACAACTTTAGGATGGGTGCACTTTCCATTGAATTAGTATTGTTATTTAGTGAGAGTTTACAAAATCACGAGAACATCAAAATAATATTAATGAGGAGAGTCGTCAGAAATGACGAACCTACAGAGACAAATCGCAAATGCAGTCGCCCAGTTCATTTGGCGATGAAATTCATTGAGGACCATGTAACCAGCACAGATCCTGAAAACATGGTTATATTAGATTATTAGTTTTGCCTGGAAACAAAGAAGTAAGATTATTTCAGAAAGTATTAGTTTGCAAAATTATACAGACAGTTTAGATTTGGAGGTCATGCACTGTTTTCCTTCATCACCATCGAAGGTAGCGGAGAAAATTTTCTGGAATATTTTACAAATCGGCGGGCTGGCTAATCATAACATTATTTTCGTCGATGGTTCCAAGAATTTGAATAACGTTGGATGTGCATTCTTTGACGTAACTAATTTTGGTTTATTATTTCCAATAATAAGCCTATGTGATCGTATCGCAAAAAAATTTTATAACCCCCCCTCAAACTTTGTCACTTTACGTTTCAAGGTGCGTAGAATCCAAATTTGCAATGTCCGTCCGCCGTTCGCCGTCCGGGCCATAAAAGGCCTTAGAATCGGTCTAAAAACCCCGTTCTTTCGCACATAGACTCCATTTGGGGTCTAGTTGGTCCTAACGTCGAACTATTCCGATCGCTTAATTCGTATAGAAGTTATGGGCAAATAACCAGCCAAAAAAGAGGTTTTTGCTTAAATATGCGTGGGGTGACATTTTCAAAGTATTTTTCTTCATGTTGGATGGTTGGTGGCTTTATAGACGATTATATAGAAAAATAATAAACCATTAAAATAATAAACCATAAAAATAATAAACGTACGACAAATCAGAAACACGAGTGTGAATCGCAAAAGAGGCCTAATCTCCGTTCAAATTAAAGCTGACCGAAATGCCATCGATGTTTTTCTTCATGGTGGATGGTTGGTGGCTTTATAGACGATTATATAGAAAAATAATAAACCATTGTGTAATAATTTGCAGCGTTTTTAGATTGGATGATCAGTGCTCTAGTTTCAGTGCAGAAGTAATAGGTGTTCTACTAGCATTAGAGTACGTCTTCATGCGTTATAAGTAACATTAGAGTAGTTTTGGGGATGTTTTCGGATTCACTGAGTGCTCTTACTTTACTTAGAGATGATCCCAGGAGAGCTCGAAATCCATTAATTGGTAGGATATTAACTAATTTGAGAGAACTTGATGTGGTAGAGAATATTTGTTCATTTTATTTGGATTAAGGGACATTCCCAGTTTCTCCTTTCCTCTCTCAATTCCTTTCCCCCAATATCAAAAACAAAGGTAACAATTTTTCCTGGGACCAGGTAAAGAGGAAACAAACCAATGTTTGTTCCCTTGTTGCCTGGTTCCAGGAAAAAATTGTTACCTTTTGGTTTATTATTTCTAATAATAAGCCTATGTGATCGTATCGCAAAAAATTTTTATAACCCCCCCTCAAACTTTGTCACTTTACGTTTCAAGGTGCGTAGAATCCAAATTTGCAATGTCCGTCCGCCGTTCCCCGTCCGCCGTCCGGGCCATAAAAGGCCTTATAATCGGTCTAAAAAACCCGTTCTTTCGCACATAGACTCCATTTGGGGTCTAGTTGGTCCTAACGTCGAACTATTCCGATCGCTTAATTCGTATAGAAGTTATGGGCAAATAACCGACCAAAAAAGAGGTTTTTGCTCAAATATGCGTGGGGTGACATTTTCCAAGTATTTTTCTTCATGTTGGATGGTTGGTGGCTTTATAGACTATTATATAGAAAAATAATAAACCATTAAAATAATAAAATAATAAACCATCAAAATAATAAACGTACGATAAATCAGAAACACGAGTGTGAATAGCAAAAGAGGCCTAATCTCCGTTCAAATTAAAGCTGACCGAAATGCCATCGATGTTTTTCTTCATATTGGATGGTTGGTGGCTTTATAGACGATTATATAGAAAAATAATAAACCATTGTGTAATAATTTGCAGCGTTTGGTTTATTGTTTTCAATAATGAACCTTTGGAATCGACCAAGAAACAATTTTTTTTAACACCCCCTCAAAATTTATTGGTTTACGTTTCAAGGTACGTAGAATCCAAAAATCGAATAAAAATTTGGCCGTCCGTCCGCCGTACGCGGCACTTTTGCCACTTAGCATTGATGGTCACTTCTAAGGGTTGAAAATGATTTTGGAAACGCCCTAACTCAAAAAGTCTGCCAAGTGGGTGTGGCACATAGCTTCCTCGTATCCATAACCCGATTATATAGATGATCAGATGCACAGTTGTTAATCTCAAAACACCAATCTCTAAGTACCTTCCACTACCCTCATAGGGGACCATCTACACGCTAATCTGGACAATCCTAGAAAATTTCATCAAATTCGGATGAAAAATTGAGTGAGTAGATGTGTGTGTGTGATTGGATCAAAAAAATACTTAGCCTCGGCTGGGATTCGAACCCGCGACCCCTGGGGGACAGTTGAAGTTACGGCTGTTACAAGGAATTCACGTTTGCGCATGCGCAGTCGCTTCTATCAGTCCGGGGATGATGATTTTCATAGGGGACCGTCTACACACCAACCCGCAAAATCCCTGAAAATTTCATAGAAATCGGACAGTAACTTCGTATAGTTATGCGCGTTACAAGGAATTCATGACAGACAGACAGACACGGAACCAAAATTGTTCAGAAAGGTCTAAAACGCAAAACGCGAGTGGAAATTTTGATTTTGGAGAACTTTTTTTTTTCGTCCTTGAAAAGTGAAAACAAAGCTTCCGCTACCTTGGTAGACTCGGAAGCAAAATTTTGATATAAAGGTATTGTTTTTCCTTCAGTTTAAGATAGTATAGAATTTTTAGAAATTTTCGAGACCACACAGAGCCCTGTAGGACAAACCGTTCGTTCCCTACGAGAATTTAAGGGTTGGACTTACGACATGAACATGATTTGGACCACAAAACTGATCATTTTATGGAAGAAATATTCATGTTTCCTCTTGAAATCTTGGTTTTCCTCAAAACGGTTGACACCCTCTGATTCAGCGTCAGAAATTATGAAAAAAAACATGTGCCACACTTAAGGTTCTCCAAAACCTAATTTTTGTGCAATTGTGGAGTTAGAGCGTTCAAAAAGCCAGGTTGCACGCAATGAAAAAAATCGGTTCGGGTATGAATTTTTCATGAAATTTGACGTAGAATCTGAATCTGCAATAAAAAGGGGGGTTCCATTTGAAATAATGAAGTTAGTGTCATTTACGCGCAATTGCGCGCAAGTATTTTGCCCGAAAGTATTTTTCCTGAATTCCTCACAAAAAATCATGAAGAATAGCGCTGGTCCTAATTTTGTATTTTGGGGAAATGATGGGGGGGGGGGGGTGTAATCTTTTCGTGAAACACCCTGTATAGAAAAACAATAAACCTTTGTGTAATAATTTGCAGCTTTTAAAAAATTATTTTGGGCGAAAGAGGCGGATATAAAGGACTTGAGAGAGGAAAGGAGAAACAGGGAAGGAATTTTTTAAAAGCCTGAAGATGCTTGGAAGCTCATCCAGGGAAACTGTAGCTGAAGCCAAATAAATGAAAAAAAAAACACGTCCTGCCTTTTTCTTGATGTTTTGTCAATATCACACGACTCTACAAAGTTCAAAAAATTCAAAATTGTCTACAACAAAAAAAATTATATAAATAGATGTTTTAGTTATTCACATACAGATGTCGATTGACAATGTGAAGAATGATTTTCATTTATAGTCAAACACAACTCCGATTAGTCGGCTTTCTTCAGCTTGAATTGTTCAAAAAAAGTTTTAGAGCGTGCTAAATAGTACTCCAAACTTTCGTCTTTTGATTGATGAGTGGATTTTGTCAGCATAGCTGGATCGAATGGTGGAAGATAATTCTAATTTTCAACGAGCAAACTGGCGAAATGACAATCTGTAGACTCCACCTTGGAGGAGTTCATCAACTGCTACGAAGAAACATGTGGATACAATAATACGAGTACGATTTTAATTTCGAGTCCGTAGATTAATTCACGGAACCCGAATACAAAAGGAAACTGTGAAAGGAGTGACGGAACCAATCATCTTATCCCTGCAGAGTCCACTTTCATCTCGAAATAACAGCCGAGGGAAATAACCAGGCTTTCCGCTAAGTATTCTGACGAGAGGTTTACATTGTTTGTATTTCAGTCTCGAACAAGAAGGTTCTTATCATGAACAAGAGTATATCGATTGCCCAAGTAATTTCTTTATTAAAGGGTTTTCACTGAAGACTCTGATTACCACAGGGAAAACTATTGAGAAATCGGAATGTATAGTCAAAACCATCAAGATTATCGTGGTAACATTTTTACTTCCTGGGGTTCTCAGGAGGGGGTGTTCCAAATTTTATCGTTCAAGAATGCATTGAAGAAAAATTGACTCTCACATTCCTGTGACTTGAGCGGTCTCCTGAAGGTTGTTCAGCACTCTAGAATCTCTTACACAGCTGATCTGATTTTCCCGTATTTTCCTCCCTTCCAGTGATGTTCAAGAGGCTGTGTAATATTTCAGCGGTCTTGGATGAACAGAAGGAAAGTTATCGCTAAAGAGCTCCGTAATTCGCCCAGCTGATCGAAAATCTAAAAAGGTACTACTTCAGCTTGTCAAACCTGACCTGCGTTCTAAGTTTCATGAAGTACCTTGATTCTCCAAGACAGTGAATGCTTAGTTATATTTCGAGATGAAATTAATGGAAGATCGATGGAAAAGCCGATATTCATCAGCGAATGTCTCCCGGTGGTTCGTTAATAATTTGTGAGCTCATTTTGAAGATTGTTTCCAACCGGAGGGCGATGTTTTTCGAATTCGTCGTCTTCGTAGGGACTGAAAGAGAAGAAACTTCTCGGAGAAAAGTCTTTTTCTGAAACATTTCTTCATTTTTTTTTCTTGTCGTTTTTCACCCCAATTAAACATGACATTTCAGCTGTGAAGGGGGGGTGTTTTGCCCTAAACGGAAACCGGGGGCCGTAGGTTAATTGCCCCCCTGACAAGGCTCTATATCTAGGCTCTACAGCTCATTGCTTTCAGACGATAAAAAAATATAAAAACTTATGAAAAGGTTGATTATAAGGAAGGTTTTTAAAAAAGATCGATCCATCGATGACAGATCCTGCTGAAGTCCACAAAAGTGCAATATTTAAATATTTATTGTAATTGTTTTTTAAACTCAAAAATGTGACATTGAAGCTTTGTATTCCACGAGAAGAGAAAACCTTCACAAATCTGGGCCTTTAGTTGGACGTAGAACCCACCGAAATTCCTACTAGTAGGTGATATAGGCAGGAGGCGTTGATTGGGTGTAGAAGAATTACCTTGAGAATAAGGCTTTATCCGACATAAAATGTGCACAATAATAATTTCATGAACATCCAAATCAGGCTAGAGAATTAGACCATATGATTGTTTAAATAAAATAATAACTAGAACTCATATCATTGGGACAACCAGGCTTTGTGATGACACTGAGTGTTTTTTAAGGGTAGAAATGATCCTTCAAACATTAAAAATATCGTTAAAACCTTGACAAATTTTTACCGCTGTTTGAAAATTCCCTTGACCTGAACTTATTGGTGTATATTTCATATTTAGTGAAGTAATCGACCGGCGCCACAATCAATTTAGCTTTAAAATGTACGTTGGGAATAGTATCCCGAATATTTTCTAAAAATAGGCATTGCTAATAATTTGGTTGTTGTAAAAGTGCATAATCAAAACTTCAATCCTCCAAGACCCTTCCTCTACCCCCTGAATTTGATGATCAGATGAGGTTGACATTTATAGAGAACTATTCAGAGTCCTAATCACACAATCCTTGAAAATTTCATAAAATCGGAAGGATTTGCGGACTCACCGACCGTCTGAGAGACAAGAAACGAAAATTGTTTAGAAAAGCTTAAAACGTGAAATGCCTTATGGAAATCTTAATTTTAGTTATTTATTTCCTATAGGTAATGAACCTTAGGGGTCGAGCTAAGATATTTTTTACCTCCCCCCCCCCCTCTCAAAATTTGATGGTTGGTTTTCCGCCGCGCGCGGCACTTTTCTTACCTACCATGGTCCGATTTTGATGAACTTTGTAATATGGGCTCCATTCGGGGTCTAGTTGTGCCCAGAAACTTTTGGTTAATTTCAGTCACGCCCAAGGCGTTAAAATAGGGGTTAACATTTTCAAAACACCCTAAATCAAACATTTCTAATTTACATTTATAATTATGAAATAACAGGAGGTGCGAAAATAGGGAAGTAAACGTTAATGTAGACTCACATTAACCGAGAATCATTAATAAATTTCTAATATACAGTTTGATATTGTTTTTTCATCCTTCATAATAGTATTTCATTTTTGGAATTGAATGAGACCATCCTGAGCTCCGTAGGACGACCCATACACTCCCTATAAGTGTGAATCGCAAATAAATGTTCACTAACAGGAATATGCCAAATCTCCGTTCAAAATTCAGGCGAATAAATTAGAAAATTCTTTCTTCGATCATAGTTTCATGTCACTCAGTTGCGTTTCCTTAGCAACAAAGAACCAAATGTTGTTATGAATATTAAGGTACCCACAACTCTCTTAAAACTATATTTTGCTGTCAAAATAAACTTAATTGTTAATCTTGCTACCTTGTTCTATTAATTAAAAAGCCGTGTTCTCTGCAGGCGGTTGATCCTCACAAAAAATAAACCGTTGTGTAAAAATGTGCAGCGTTTGTTACCTAATTTTTTCGTCCGTGAAAAGTGAAAATGCTACCTTTCCTACCTTGCTAGACTCTGATGCAGTATGGTATAAAAGGTAGTACTACTACTACTACTTGTAATAACTGAACAGATTCCTATTATTACTATAATTTGAAATTCACATGAATTATACTATGGTAAATTATATTGAATACTTAATAAATTCAAAATTTATGATTGATTGAATAATAAATTTTTGAACCAAATGCATAGTTGTTCATTTCAAAATAGAGATTTTTTATTCAAATAAATTTCCAAAAAATCGATAAGTCAGTAACTGGAATGTTGAAACCTGTTAGATGATGGAAAAGTTCTTACCTGCTCTGATAGTGACGTTTTTTCATCCTAACTATGTTGATGACATGTTAATCTATACATTGTGCTCCTAAGTACAGTGGCAACAAAATCTTAGGGCGTGAACTTGTTTGTGTGAAGTGAGGTTGTTGCTAATAGAAGGTGCTTAAGGAAGGAATAGACATATTGAAGGAATATCCATCTGTAACTTCTTCTTGCTTCCCCCCCCCCCCTCGCCGCGCCCAATGGCAGTGATACATGTTCACTGGAGAGAGGGAGGTTACTCGAGTGTTTACAAAATCAGATCTCTGCCTTGCATGTAGGTATGCCCGGATTGTGGATAGCTATTCTTACCAACCAACCTAACGATACAGGTACACGAACATTTCCAGCATCTAAGTTTTCACGCGCAAAACATTGGTGGATCAAGTTTTCCGAAAGCCAGGAATTTGACTCGTAAAAATGCTATACACGGCGAAGAGATACCAGATTGGTAAGCACACATAGCGCTCGTTCATCAGGGAAGGTAATACTGAGATTATGACCCAAAAAACCCTATTTTACAGCTAAGTTCAGGAAAATATCCACTCTTTAACCAAGGTTTAATTAAAGGCAAGGCAAGGCCTTCAGAAATTCTTTCAAACGTGGTAGTTCAAACGAATTGGCTAGAATGTTGTCCCGGAACAGGCAGAAAGCGCTTACAATTTGGAAGTACGCATTACACGAGTCTGTTTCTTCCAATTTACATGACAATAAGCAGTCGTCGATGATATTGTGAGAAAGTCGGTTACTCTCAGCTAGTGTTGCGGCGTCCAAGGCATGAGAGAGAGAAGCCCTTCCATGCAAAACACGCAACGAGTCAACTGTGCTAAATAAAGACGGGTCGACCAAAGTGAACGACCCTTCACTCGGTTGAGGACATTATCCATCGAGAACCCCGTAAATAGTTTTGTAATTAGTTGGGGGAACTAAGTATGTTAACGTCACTGCTATGAAAGTCAAATGAAAACGTCTGCCGAGTAGTTGTGGCACATGGCATCCTCGGTAACATGATTTGATATCGATAAATCGTTTACTGAAAATCGGGGAAAAAATTCAACAATTTACGTGTGGGTATAGGTTTTCTACTGAACTGGAGGGATAAGTACAGTATTTTTTGAGGTTTTGGTGTAAAAAAAATATATGGAAACTTTGAAAATTCGCTCAATACTCCTCCTGCACGAAAGGTAGCATTAATAATGAATGAATAAAACCGGGCAGTTTTTAAATTCCAGGAAACCTTACAAATAAATTTATTTAGAGTAACAACCTGTGAGCAGTGTTGGGCAAATTATAGCTATAATAGCTAACAGCTACAGCTAAATATTTAGCTATTAGCTGTCGAGGAACAGCTAAAATTTCTAGCTAAATTAGCTATTAGTCAAAAACTTATAGCTAACAGATTTAGCTGTGGTGATTTAGCTGTTCCTCGACAGCTAATAGCTTTAGCTGTAGCTGACAACTAATAGCTAATAGCTAACGCTGAAAAAAAATGTATTTCTCCACACGAACAACTAGTAGCTAAGCAAACCATTTCAGTTTTAGCTGGCATCAGAATTAGTTTTGGAACATTTTATCGAATGAATTCCACTGATATTACCACAAACCCAATTTGACCTTTTCTCTTCTCTGGCCACTTAAAAACCAAATCAGAAATATAATGTATTTTTTTTTGTTTGGTATTACTTTTACGGGTGACCCCATTCTCGATCACCTTGAGAGAAGTTTTGTTAAAAATCAGTATGTTTTAAATTTTTAATTCATTGTTTGAATTGTTATTTATTTGATCCTAAAAAAAATCTTTTTAGTAACATTTTTAGTTGTTTTGTGACCTGTTTAAAGTACCTAGTTCAAAACATGTTTGACACACACACACACAAAAGAAAATATTTTTTCAAGATCAAATAAATCAAACTTAAAACGATGAATTAAAAATTTAAAACATACTGAATTTAACAAAACTTCTCGCAAGGTGATCGAGAATTGTGGTCACCCATAAAAGTAATATCTATGTTTCAATTACAATTTACCCGACTTTTTTGCAAGATTTGGTTTTTAAGTGGCCAAAGAAGAGAAAAGGTCAAATTGGGTTTGTGGTAAAATCAGTGGAATTCATTCGATAAAATGTTCCAAAGCTAATGCTGTTGCCAGCTAAAACTGAAATGGTTAGCTTAGCTACTAGCTGTTCGTGTGGAGAAATTTTTTTTTTCAGCGTTAGCTATTAGCTATTAGTTGTCAGCTACAGCTAAAGCTATTAGCTGTCGAGGAACAGCTAAATCACCGCAGCTAAATCTGTTAGCTATAAGTTTTCGACTAATAGCTAATTTAGCTGGAAATTTTAGCTATTCATCAACACCTAATAGCTAAATTTATCTTTTAGCAATTAAAAAAAGCTATAAGCTAATTTAGCTATTAGTTGAAAAAATAACTAGCTAATAAATTAGTTAGCTAATGCCCAATTCTGCCTGTGAGTCGTATCTTTAATAAGGTAACACTACAAAACGTGTGGTATTAGTATAATCTGGTGTTAGTGTAACAATAAATCAGTCAACTTTTTCCAGAAACCTAAATTTTGAATCACTAGGTAGGTACTATCTTGACTCAGTTGGGAGCTAGCCACAAAAGCCGGTGAGCGCAGTGGTGGTGCTCAGAATGAGAAGTCGGGGGTGAGGACTACAGAGGGAAGTTTGGGCCTGGGTGATACAAGGAAGTTGGGATCTAGCCACGAAAAAAGTAGAAAAGGTGCTTTTATACTTCAGGGCGCCAGGGAATACCCCAAATAATTCCAAGGTACTTAATCCAAGGAATTTAATCCATAGATTCTACCATAATAGGTAAATTATTAATAGGTATTAGAGTTATGCCTCCATTATCCACCAAGACTGTATTTATCTTTACGATCAGATTCGTTGATTGTTGGACTATTTTTAGCGCTCTGAAATGTTGTTGAAAGGAACTTTAGTAAGTCACTTTCACATATTTTTCATTATCAAAATGTGTCCCGATTCAGGGTCAAAAGTCCCACCATAGGGACACAACGTTTTTTCCACAAGAAACCTATTTAAATTAACCCATTTCCGCCGTGAATAAAAAAATTTGGAAAATTCAAAATTTTCTTACCTAGTTTTGTTTAACTAGGCCCTCTTGAGTTGAGAAAAATGTCAAAAAAATTATATGGGTCCTAGGAGTGGGAGAATCTACTGTGACATATATGTCACAGTCGTCACCAGACATACATTTCAGTGAACTTTTTCACAAGCAGTGAGAATCTTGGTTGATAAATTATTGATGTTTTACGGAACAAAATATGACTTTATTATTCAAACACAATCGAACAACGAATTAGAGATCAATAAAGTACAAGTCAGAGATCAATCAGATACTTTAATTCAATTATTCAGCTAAATCAAGTAATGTTATGGAATCAGAATTTTCTAAATCAAATAAATTTTGAAATTTTTCCTGAAAATTAGAATAAATGAAGGCAATTGAAAGGAACATAATAAGTCAATGAAACAATTTTTTCAAATAAATGCCGACAATTTTTAAAAAATCATATTAGAAGTTCGTAATTCAATTTTCATATAAATTCAAATCAAATATAAGGAACATGATAAGTATTATACTATTTCATTATCATTCGGAATAATTGTAGGTAACAGAAGGGCTCCTCTAGTTATTGATCACTGCATGAATTTGCCCACTATTTAGTGTGGTACGGTTAAAAACATTTCCCATCTGATTTCGATGAAATTTTCAGAGATTGTGTGGAATGGGGTATTGATGGTCCCCTTTGAAAATCATCACCCCGGAACTGATAGTCAGTGCTCATAAGCAAACGTGAATTCCTCGTGACAACCATAACTTCTACATTTCACATCTGATTTCGATGAAAATTATGCGGATCCCAGGTGTAGTCCTGGATGGAAATCATATTGTAGCCAAGTGAATAACGGCTACAATATGAGTAGTTGCACGACGTTACTGAAAAATGGAAAAGATTTTTATGAGTGAACGTGAGTTTTAACTGAGTTTTAACTAAGATTATTATGAGTGAACGTGAGTTTTAACTGAGTAGATTTTGATGAAAATGATTGAAAACTGAAATGCAAACAACTACCTGACAAATAATAACGGAGGGTAAAAAATTGGGATGCATGGTATGGAGTTCACATTTTTGAACTTCGTATGACGACTGTGACATATTTGTCACACTACTATTTCTAGTAGTACCAGAAAGCAACATTGCCATAAAACTGAGCTTAGCAAACTCGTATCGTCTTTTATAAACCTAAGGAAGGAATTAGTACCAACAATGGTACAAAATAACCAACAACAATGGATGCAGAGTACTTACAACATGGCGGGGTCTCGAAATTCTCTTCGTTGCGCACTTGGTCAAATACAAACGCTTTTAAACGCTGCAAAATTGATGCGGGGACTAAAATTTCGGTGAAAATCCGTAGTAAGGCACTTCTTCTTTGATAACTAAGCGTAATTCAAACGACTCGGAAAATTAGGGTAGCCGTAAACAGAACTGCAAGAAGCCTCTTACTGTGTTACATATATGTCACAGTCGGAGGAAATGGGTTAAGTTCTTGTTCAATAGGGACAAGGTTTTGCGCAATTTGTTGCCTGCAGTTCTTTTTACACATTACCCGGAGAACACGACATTACCTGCCCAGTACTGGCTGTCGTGTTCAAACGACTCAACATCCAGATTTCCATTGACAAAAGCGAGGGACGGTCCCACAGTTGAATTTTCGGCCTTGATGAGAAAAATCGATTCTCCTAGGATCGATACCGCCCCGCAGAGGATCCACCTGTTCATCCGGCCGAGAAACCGTTACATAACTCACACGACCGGCCTTACATAAGTGGGGACAGAACTGCACTCACCGACCTATTCATGGAACTATCCAAGAAACTCGCCTTCGTCATCTTCCCATGGAATAACTTGCATTTAACGTGAGGTCGTAGGTACTTACTTCATGAAGGAGCGGACTCAAGTACTTCCCTCATTACCGTGGAATGGTTGCCCTTAGAAGAGATAGGTACTTTGTGTTCTCCAAAAAGCGGTAAATAAGCCAAACTTTGGACTTCGTTAATACCTACTTTCTGTAGAAAGCTGCTGAAAAACAAAATCCCATAATAATTATCTACCGATTTAATATTCTCATGCAGCATGAGAATATTAACATTTGATTTATTAACATTTATAATTTATTAACATTTAATTTATTATTAATTTAATTTATTAACATTTAATTAACCAGCAGCTGGTCAAGGCTGGAAAGGTACTTATACATTAATTATATGACTTCGATTTTCTTCTAGTATCGTCATTTCATTTACCAGTTCAGATTCTTCAGAGAGGTTGACGTCCTTTCACCCCTTAAAATGTTACTCTTACCACCCTCGATTGGCTACGTGGCTCCGTATTCACAACTATCACGTATAAAACAGCTTGTCGCCAATGTGAATCCTCTTGTGAAAATTCAAGTGAAGTGAATGCATGGATTTGTTGTCCACTACTATCACAAGTCTAGTAGCCCAATCAAAACGCGCATTTGTGGACTTTTGCTCATGTGATTTGGAACTTCGCTGGTAGTATGTATAATTATATACACATTTGCAACCCTCATGCGAGCTCAACTGTCGACGTCCAAAAAACATAGATTTTTTCGCAATTTGACATCAATCGATTAATTTGACAATCAATCTCATTGAAATAAGTGACTTTGAAATAATGTTATACACACCTACCTTTTTTAGAATAGAATAAATTTGCAACAAAATGAGAACAGGTTCAATCAATGAGTAAGATCAAACAGTAATCAAGATACAAATCGTCAAAGATAATTAACATTTTCCAAAAAGTATAGATTTTAACTTTCCTTCATATTTCGAACGGAATATTGGCTATAGAACGCGTCCTACGTTAAAATCGTATTTCGTATCCGTACGTTGTAGGGAATTTAATTAGCTTTAGTTTGAGTTCAGGTAGGTTTCTATAATTCTAATATTTTGTCAGGAATGCTGAAAAACAAACAATAAATGAGGAACCGTTTTTGGCTGTATATTGGATATTTTAATTTCTTCAGGATTTTACTTCTAACTTATAAATCAACTCTTGGTAGCTCATGGATATAATTCAATATAATTTTACATAATCTTTGCACGTAGTAATAAGTTTTAAGTCTTACAAGATAGGTACGATAAGTTTTGGTGGAAACAATTGGCGTAAAATTAATAAATTGTTACTAAATGATCTGACTGTAGAACCGTACGTCTTCCGCCCGCAGTTTTTTTTTGACATTTTCATGTCTTTGCCCTGGCACATAGCACAAAAAACTGTCACGAAATTGCGTAACGAAATTGTGTTACAGTGCCTTTATAATGATTTCCGCTTACAACGACCCCGTTGTTAGGTTTGTTCCTTTTCTACACTTTTTAACCCACAAAAATCGTTCACCACTCGTTGGAAAGCTCTCAATTAAACGAACATTTCCATGTTCTCCATAACATATTGACTATACGAATAGCGGAGCTATGGGCATAACTGTTCTCATATTTTGTTTACAAACTAATGATCGTGAGTGTAGAAGATAATTCGGAATCGTCTATTTTATTGAAATTAGGTACCTACCTCTTAATATTAATAATTGTGTCAATTTGTAACATAATATATCTACACTCTTTCGTAGTACCTACCTCTTTACATTAGAGTAGACAACAGCAACGCATTGTGAGGTTTGAAAAATACAACAAATAGCTATAGATAGTTATTATGTTAATGATTCGTTTCACATTCTGACAACAACGGAGGGTGGGTTATAAAATCCTATAGTGAGGTAAAAAGCAATAGGTAAAGACATGAAAATGTCCCAATGCGTTGCAGACTCGTATGCAAGCGTTTTTGCTTCCGAGTCTACCAAGGTAGCGGAAGCTTTGTTTTCACTTTTCAAGGACGAAAAAAAAAAAATTCTCCAAAATCAAAATTTTTACTCGCGTTTTGCGTTTTAGACCTTTCTGAACATTTTTGGTTCCGTGTCTGTCTGTCTGTCCGTCTGTCATCAATTCCTTGTAACGCGCATAACTATATGAAGTTATTGTCCGATTTCGATGAAATTTTCAGGGATTGTGCGGGTTGGTGTGTAGACGGTCCCCTATGAAAATCATCATCCCCGGACTGATAGAAGCGACTGCGCATGCGCAAACGTGAATTCCTTGTAACGGCCATAACTTCTACATTTTCTATCCGATTTCAATGAAATTTTCAGGGATGTTACAGATTAGTATTTAGATGGTCCCCTATGAAAATCACCACCTTCGCACTGAAAGTAGTCACTGCGCATGCGCAAACGTGAATTTCCTTGCAACGGCCATAACTTCCACATTTTCCACCCGATTTCAATGAAATTTTCAGGGATGTTGCATATTAGGTTGTAGATGGTCCCCTATGAAAATCATTATCCCCGGACTCATAGAAGCGACTGCGCATGCGCAAACGTGAATTCCTTGTAACGGCCATAACTTCTACATTTTCAATCCGATTTCAATGAAATTTTCAGGGATGTTACAGATTAGTATTTAGATGGTCCTCTATGAAAATCGCCTCCTTCGGACTGATAGTACCCACTGCGCATGCGCAAACATGAATTTCCATGTAACTGCCATAACTTCTACATTTTCCATTCGATTTCAATGAAATTTTCAGGGATGTCACAGAGTAGTGTTTAGATGGTCCCCTATGAAAATCATAGAGAATTGTTTTTCATAGATGGATTCATTCATAGAGGAACGGTCTCCTGTGAGAGAGACGAGGCTTCAATAGCGCAGAGGATTGAGTCTTGTTTGTGCTCTAAGGATCGCGGGTTCGAATCCCAGTCGAGGCTAAGAATATTTTTGATCCAATCACATACATCTACTCACTCAATTTTTCATCCGAATTTGATGAAACTTTCTAGGATTGTCCAGATTAGCGTGTAGATGGTTCCTATGAGGGTAGTGAAAGGTACTTAGAGATTGGTGTTTTGAGATTAACTACTATGCATCGGATCATCTATACAATCGGGTTATGGATACGAGGAAGCTATGTGCCACACCCACTTGGCAGACGTTTTTAGGAATAGAATGATTGATAACAAATTTGTATTGTCACTAGCCCCTTATAATTATTAGTGCCTAATTAGTTACAATTAGCAAGGTAATTATTACGATTTTGATTGATTTTGACCTCCCTCCGAAACCAAATCCTAGCTTTTGGCATGATTTGGATCAAGGAATCAACTCAAGTTGAGGGGTTTGGAATCAAACTTTACTTAGAACACGGAGTAAAAACCTACTAAGACCTACTCTAGACATTTCACTTGGGTCCCCCCCATAAGATGTGTAGGAGCTGCTTCTGATCTCGAAATTAAAAGCTCGAGAATAATTGAGAGTCGGCAGAAGACACGTGTCTCGGCAATTGAGAGCTCTGAGGACGTGCCAATGGACCTCTTCTGTGGAGGGCAAGAGTGCAAGTGGCCGAACTACCGACTTATTTACGGATGAGAACCAGGAACATTAACGAAATGAGCAGGTGAATGACCTCACTTGGTAAGATAGTGCAGTTTCCAAGTGGGTCCCCTCCTCGCTCAATATTTACATACAGTGGGTGCGTATGAAGATAAATCAGTAGGTACATACTTCATGGATTACCTGATATTTAGCCCAAATTACGAGTTCCTTTCAAATAAAATTGATCGGTACTTGTTGGATATTTGACCTTGAATAATGATAATTACTTCCTTAGAAGTTTATCTTATTTCTTAAAAGTAAAAATGTCTCCCAACTGGTTGTAGTGTATTTACGAATGAATAAATTAATTTTTGTTGAGATTCTCCTATATTCCCATTTTTTGCAAGTAATATAATAGCCAATTTTGGAAAATTTTAATATAATTTAGGTACTTTTTCATTATTACTAAGTAAATTAGATGAAATAGGAGAATGGAATAAGAAAGTACGTATTTTGCCTTGGATACTAGCCCGCAACACACCACAGAATTGGAGAGGTCGGTAATGTGGATGATTGCAGATGATAAGCGAACTAGCGCGGGGCAAAGCGATGCAAGGCAAGCAGTTCAAAAAAATGAATTTTCCGGGACTGGTTAGAGTGAGAGGCGATGGTCGGCGGGGGGTCATCGCGGTGTCAAGTATTACCGTACCTCCACTACCACGCCATCAGCTGTTGCAAACAATCGGAGAACTGTTTCGTGACCTTGAAAGCAGAGAAACTTGGAAGATGAGTCATGGATAGTAATTAACCCATGCATGGCAAGACATAACATATCCATCCAACCACATTATCTCAAGGAAGGAAAACTTAGTTTTTTCGCCACCGCAAATAGCGGCTGCCTGGCGCTGACTGGTGTCCCGTTCCCGATTTTCCTGTACCTAATCGTTTTTCTTGTTGATAGGTACCTACATGGAAATAATTGCATAATATTGAACCGATGGTTTATGTTTGAGGTAGGTAGCTACTACGTATATTTTGAAAATCGCATATAAAAAATCGCGGAACTTTCTTTAATAATTAAAGAAAGTTCCGCGATTTTTTATATTCGATTTTCATATTTATATTTTATATTCGATATATTTATATATTTATTTATATATTTATATTTATTTATATATTTATATTTATTGATATATTTATATTCGACATATTTCATATTTATATTCGATTTTCATATTTATATTTTATTTCATATTATATTTTATTTATATTTCGATTTTCATAATTATTATGATGGACCGATTTTGATGAAATTTGGTATAAGAGCTCCATTTGGGGTCTACTTGTGCCCCGAAGGTTTTGTCAGTCACTTCTAAGCGGTGAAACATTAGGGCTGTAACGTCTTAAGGCCCCCTCTCTCGAAAACTCTCGTTATGAAGGTATTGTTTTTTCACCAATTTGAGATAGGTACCATTGAATTTTTAGAATCGAATGAACCCACCCAGAGGATAAACTATAAGCTCTCCATGAGAACTTGAAGGTTGAACTTACGATAAATGAGAAACACGAGTGTGAATCGCAAAAGAGGCCTTATCACCTTAAAAATTTTAGCTGACCAAAATGCGATCGATGTTCGTTTCTTTGGGTTGTACATGTTTTGCTTCCTTAATCAACCTGTAATCAAATTTCTAAACCAAGGAATTCTTTATTTCTTCAAATGGAGTGTGAAGGGTTTATTTCATCTAAATAAACAACATTTTGAAGCAAAAACATGATTGGTAGGTAGTGACGAGGGTAAAGCTGACGCTTTATCTTCAGAAAAATAATAAACCTTTGTGTAATAATTTGCAGCGTTTTTCATTATTGTTTATTTTTCTGTGACTGGCCAAGGTGTTTGCCTCACGAATATTCTCACGTGACGCCCCTGCAGCTAGTCGATTGTTTGCCTTTGCTTATGCTGTTATAGTGGAGGTATAGGAACACTAGACCCCGCACTGATCCCCCGCCTACCCGCCAATCGTCTTCTCATCCAAAACAGTCTCGCAAAATTCATTTCTTTGAACTGTTTGTCGTCAGGCCCCGCCCTAGTTCATGTATCATCCACAATCGATCGTAGTTACCTATCTCTACAGCTCCCTGGTGTGTATCTCATCTAACTTCCTTGGTTATCATGAAATAGCCCCTAAATTTAAAAAAAATTTTCCAAAATCGGCTAAATATTACTTCCAAAAAATGGAAATATAGGAGAATCTCAACAAAACTTCATTTTGCATATTTTCATTAGGGCAAACAGTGTTTGCTATGTTTGCCTGGAGGAGACGCCACTGATTTACACGTACGATTAGAGATTAGATTCAAATTAGGCAATCAAAACTGAATACCTACTAATATCCTTCAAATTTAATTGTCACATGACGATGACAGTATTATGGGAAATTATCCTTTCTCAGCCCACACAATCGCTGAAAATTCCAACGATGGCAACTGTAAGCTTTGAGAATTTCATCATGGCGCATGCGCAGACCAAATGAGAAGGGAAATTTCCTTCCTTTGAGAAACCCCAAGGATCAATTGAAAAAAGTAATTTTTTTTTTTTTTGCCAGATAGATTCCGTATGGGGTGTATTATTTTCGCGCCAACTAGAAACGTCTTGCGGAAATTACTCGGCTCTCGAGAGTTCTTGAAAGATGAGTTCAATCTACAATTTGCAGGAGTATACCAACAAAATACAAAACAATTTATAACTTTTCTCCTTTGAGACAATTTTTTTTATACTGTTTAAAAATGTTTTACACATTATAAATAAGTTTTTAAAATCTCCACACGATGCACAATCGCAGCTTGTGTGTACCTCTACGGAAAATTCATACAAATCAGTGATTCAAGTGCCTAACAGGGCTGAGAAATAAAGGTATCCAAATTTATTTTTTAAAACACTGAAAATTTTCATTTCTATTAAAGTAATAAACTCATTTGAAGCATGCATAGGTAATTTACTAAAATGAAAATTAGTTTCAAACATATTCTTTAGTACCTAATACATGCATTCTAGGGTAGGGATGTCCGATACTTCAAAAGTATCGATATAATATCGTATCAATATATCTAGAAAGTATCAAAAAGTATCGATATTTTGAAGTATCGATACTTTACGATACTTTCAAAAATTGAGTGAAAATGTCGTTAATGTTTCTCTCAATCAGTGTGACATCTCTCCATCGCGAGGATAATAATTAATATAAGTAGAATGAACAAAACAATAAATCACTCATTTTTTATTTTTTTTTTTTGTTTTTTGTTTAGGCACTTGGTTGGGTTAACATTTTGGTGGTCCTTCCTACGTGATGGAGGACAGCAGGTTATCATACAGAGTTGGAGGTGGTGGTCCATCATCTTTGTTTAATTTGTTGAAGTTTGTTTGTCTCCCAACAATCTACGTAGTGATAGAGGTGCAGTCAAGTAGGTACCTTCATGTCGTAGGTGCTGAAACAGATAAGATGAGAGAGAAAAAAAAGTATCGCAAAAAAAGGGAAAAAAAGTATCAATACTACGATATATAGCATTTTCCTGTTGAATTAAACCTTTTTCCAAAAGAATTAAACCTTTTTCCAAATGAATTGAACCTTTTTCCAAAAGAATTAAACCTTTTTCCAAATGAATTAAACCTTTTTCCAAAAGAATTAAACCTTTTTCCAAATGAATTAAGCCTTTTTCCAAAAGAATTAAACCTTTTTCCAAAAGAATTAAACCTTTTTCCAAATGAATTAAGCCTTTTTCCAAAAGAATTAAACCTTTTTCCAAATGAATTGAACCTTTTTCCAAAAGAATTAAACCTTTTTCCAAAAGAATTAAACCTTTTTCCAAAAGAATTAAACCTTTTTCCAAATGAATTAAACCTTTTTCCAAAAGAATTAAACCTTTTTCCAAATGAATTAAGCCTTTTTCCAAAAGAATTAAACCTTTTTCCAAATGAATTAAACCTTTTTCCAAATGAATTAAACCTTTTTCCAAATGAATTAAGCCTTTTTCCGAAACAATTTTAATTGTTTCGGAAAAAGGCTTAATTCATTCCTTTAGCGGGAAAATAAGGAATTACAAGTATATGAAACGACGTTGGGTCATTAAGGAGGAATAGACGACGCATACCTACGAAGGAATCCCTTCCAAGTGATATCACTCTGACCGGATTCAACAATGGTGTCATCTTTATGCTCACTGACATTTCACTGGTCGCTACGTCGTTTATTTATTTTCTATTACTTCCCCTTCTTTTGAGAGGTTTAATTTTTTCGGAAAAAGGTTTAATTATTTTGGAAAAAAGTTTAATTGTATTGGGGAAAGGTTTAATTCATTTGGGAAAAGGTTTAATTGTTTCGTAAAAAGGTTTAATTCATTTGGAAAAAGGTTTAATTCTTTTGGAAAAAGGTTTAATTCAACTGGAAAATGCTATATATCAGAGAAAAAAAGTATCGTTATGTATCCATAATTTTTCAAAAAGTATCGATAGTTTGGGGACATCCCTATTCCAGGGGACGTTCCATTGGATAAGCACTAGATCAGTTTAAACCAGTTGGTAAGCGATAAAATTGTTTCACTCGATGTCATTTATTTAGTACTTTGGGCAATCGCAGAAAAGTAAATCGTTAGTCTCTTATACTTTTGTAACTTAAGCAATCGTAATCTATTAAATCCTATTTCTGTTATGTAATAAATTGTAGGTATGGAGTTTCTAGGTCAGGAAACGTTCTTCTACGAGTAGCTGCCCGCTCTGTTTTTTAGTGAGTTAAAACAGGACCCGATTAGCATAAGGCCCTTTAAATTTCATCGGTCGATGGTGTAGAGCCACGCATTTATCTACCCAAGATGAGAGTTATAAATTACAGTAGGTATATTACAGGGTATTGTTTACACTGTTTTCACCTGAATCCCACCTGTGAGTGTTCACGTGTGTCGATGAAAAGTAGAATTGTTGACGTTGATGGGAACAAAAGAAGGTACGAGCTGAACAATGATACAGGAGGAGGTGCAAGGCAAGGTCTCGTACCTGCAGTCCAGTGACCGTGCGACGTTGCCGGCTCGTCTTTCCCTTTCTCTCTCCTTTCCTTCCACATCTCAAGAGTGCTTCTCCTCCTCGGAGTCTTCTCGTGTCCTTCCGTCCTCACCTCTTTATCGGTCTTCTTCTACGGCGGCCGTCATCGACATCTCTCGAGTGGAGTTCCGTCGACTTCGGGGTGTCCGATGAGCGGGAAGCGGTCTGAAAAACTCTTGAAAAATTCAGCCTCCAGACACAATCTTTTTCGAATCAAATTCAAGTGTTTCCGAATTTGGTTCAACATTCGGTAGTATTTTGGTATATTATTTTCCGTGATGAACCTTTAACATTTAACAAGAAAAAAGTTATAATCCCCTCAAACTTGTATGGTTTACTTTTCAAACTTTGTGGAATCCTAGCCAATTCCAGTTCCCAAAGACCAATTTTGATCCAATTTGGGATACCGGCTCAATTTCGATATACGGTATTGTTTTGGTTTATTATTTGCAATATTGAACCATGGAAATCGAAATATAAGAACCATGGAAATATAAGAAAACAATTTTTAACCCCTTCAAAATTTGGTGCTTTACGTTTTAAGGTACGTAGAATTCGAAAATCGAAGGTCCCTGTTAGCAGTCACTTCTAAGGGGTGAAAATTAAGGGTTGAAATTTTCAGGGTGCCCTAGCTCGAAATAAAGGTATTATGTTTTCACCCATTCAAAATAGTATTGAATTTAAAATTTTTTTTGAGACCAACCGGAACTCTGCAGGGCAAATTGGGTTGGACTTACGATAAATTAGAAACACGAGTGTGAATCACCAAACAGGTCTAATCTCCCTTCAAATTTTATATGACCAAAATGCTCGCTGTTCGTTTCTTCGAGTTGTGTTCAGTTTTGCTTCTTTAGGAACCAGTAATCAAATTTCCATAATATGGAAATCATATATTATATGAAGCTCGCTATTTCTTCGAATCGAGTGTGATGCGTTTATACTTAGTTCTTCCTGATAAACTTGATTGTGAAGGTGTGAAGGCAGTATGGTGTGGTAGGTAGGCAAAAAAATGAGTGACAACGGCAGAGCTGTGATCTTTGCAGACGAGTGATCTAAACAAAAAAATAATAAATCTTTTATGAAATAATTTTTTTGTTAATTTAAAATAACGACGATTTTTCGATGCCACTCAGATTCCTGTGGGACCTACTGTTTGTTTGCCTAATTAAGATGATGAATTATAATTCAAGAAAATATTATTGAAAATAATGAATGGTCCATTAGCATCAAGTGTTTAATTTTAAGGAACGAATGATACCACCCAGACGATCAACAATATAGTTAAATGCGATTTTCATTCTTCCTAACTTTAAGATCCCATATGAGTGCACATTGGTCCTACAGAGCTCTGGGTGGTCTCATTCGATTCTAAAAAATCAAACTATTTTTCATTAATGAAAAAACAATACTTTATATACCTTTACCGAGTCAAATTCAAGGGTGTTTGTATGAAATTCAAGGTTTTGTAGTCTGATATGTGGTTTTTCTAATTGTATCCGAGGTAAAAACGGAGTTGAGTAGAACGTTGTCTATTTCCACGAAAATAATGAGTTACAAGTTAAATCGATTTCGACGGTTAGGTCATCATCAGTAACAAACAATAACTGAAGTTACGTCACAGAGAGCATAGCTTATATAGTCACAAGTGAAAGGGATCTTGAATCCCATTGGTCGAGAAAGTGAAAGCCATACCCAATCAGATAAGTGAAAGGAGAATCCTATTGGCTCAGAGAAGTGAAGGGACCTGGGAGGATCATCAAATGCCAATCAAGGTAGACAAAGTGAAAGGGAGCTCAAACATTGTACATCAAAAACAATAGTACATAAATAAACATAGTACATCAAATCATTACTTAATTCATAAACATGTTGCTTTCCATAGTATGATCAATAGAGCTTTGTCAATACCAATGAGTGATCAAAATGTATCAAAAGAAAAAAACTATTATCAAGAGTATAGCCGCAAGCAATGGATATGGGGGATGTCTCATTGATTCCATATGAAATAAGGTTCTTAGGAAAAAAGTGTGGAGACGGGGTTTATAATTTGGTTAGAGAAGTTGTATTAGAAGAGAAAAAGTGGATAAGTACACCTTATTATGGAAAGATTTCTGACAAAATTGGCAAAATGTTATCATCTAGAGGTTTCAAAGTAGGGTTTAATAATAAAAATAATCATAAAGCTTCGTTGGGTTCTGTTAAAGATAAAATTAGCGTTCAAGATAAAATGTATTAGCTGAAATGTTCTTGTGGGCTTGAGTATTGTGGTCAAACTGGTAGGAGATTTAGGGAAAGAATAAAAGAGCATGAGAAGGATTTCAGGGATAGCAAAGGTGATTCTGCTTTTGCGAATCACCTTATAGAATCCAATCATAACTTTAGTTTTGATCTAACAAACGGACAGTGCATAGAATTTCCTCATTTTTGCCCGAAGAGAGATATTTTGGATGTGCTTGAAAGGCTCGAGATTCTTAAGAGTGATAGGTCTGGTAAATGTCGAATGAGGTGGTCCCTCAACATGTTTCATCGTTGAAGGGTTCCTTCCTACAATAGCTTGGTCTCCCCTTCACAATGTTTGAGCTCCCTTTCACTTTGTCTGCCTTGATTGGCATTTGATGATCCTCCCAGGTCCCTTCAAATCTCTGAGCCAATAGGATTCTCCTTTCACTTATCTGATTGGGTAAGACTTTCACTTTCTCGACCAATGGGATTCAAGCTCCCTTTCTCTTGTGACTATATAAGCTATGCTCTCTGTGATGTACCTTCAGTTATTGTTTGTGACTGATGATGACCTAACCGTCGAAATCGATTTAACTTGTAACTCATTATTTTCGTGAAAATAGACAACGTTCTACTCAACTCCGTTTTTATTAAAATGGTTTTCCACAATCTCAACGCGAGTGATTTTATGTGTATCCGAGGTTCTTCATTAAATGAAAAAAAAAACTTTGATTTGAAATGAAAAACCTTTAATTGGAAATAGAAAACCTTTAATTTGAAATTTTTAAATTAAAGGTTTTCTATTTCCAATTAAAGGTTTTTCATTTCAAATCAAAGTTTTTTTTCTATTACCTATGTAAGTGAATTTTAATATTTACACACCAAAGTTTCCGAGCGGTGGTATTGACACCAGACAAATAATTGGAATGAAAAAAATTGTATAAACTCTTTATTTATTTGGCTTTTTATAGTAATTTCAATGCAAATCGATGCTGCCTGTGGAAGTTGTAGCAACAGTCACCACCTCTGATTATGCTACTTCCAGAAGCAGCAGCTGACATCGGTTTTCTCTGAACTTACAGTGAAAAGTCAAATTAGATTTCATTTCAGCAAATTTTCAAGGAAAGTGAAGGTGTTTTCTTTGTTCCTAATATTGTGTCTTGTCAATACCACCTCTCGAAACGTTGGTGTAGTTTAAAATCGCTTACTAAGAAACAAACTTTAATTTGAAATGTAAAAACGTTAATTAAAATTGAAAACCTTTAATATAGGAAGATTTAAAATAATATACAATCTTCAACTTGAAATGGGAAACCTTGGATTCTATTAGATTAGAGAACCCTTGAGTTTGACTCAGAAAAGTGTATCAAATAATTAAAAGTTATGTCGTTTTGAAAATTTCGACCCTAGAAGTGACGGACAATAACCAAAAGCTTCGAAGTACAAATTCCAAATTCAGTTTCCAAGTGAAACTTCATAAAAATTAGACTTCTCAGACAATTTTTACAGCGCGGAATCTGACCAGCAAGCGCTCAAAACCCCGTAACCGTGAAATTGCTCATAAATCCGACGATGAGAGTTCGAGAAATTCTAGTTGTTGTGATTATGGTTCCACAATATTCGTGTTTTCTCTGAGCAGGATGGATCCGATCCTTCGCATAAATCTCATCTAACTAAAACTAAAATAATTTTAGTTTTAGTTACGAGAGTTTTAGGCAGATGGTTTGTTTTCTACACCCAGAAGTTCCAACTCTGAGAAAACACGAATGTTGAAGTATCAAAAGTGTGTGAATACGATGGAACCACTAGAAATAAACAACTCGGTAAATTCCTCGAACTATCATCGTCAGATTTTTTAATTCACCTGATTCTCGCTCTTCATAATTATCATCAACAGCGAGAATAAGGTGATTTAAAAGTACCATGTTTCAGCCTGCAATTTTGGTTTAATGAAGTCAAATAGAAAGTATGTACAGATATCACCACCTGGTTCAGCCTCACAAAATACTGAAATTTCTTGTGGCACACTTTGGGTTTCTCAAAATCAGATTTTTGAGCATTTCCTGGTTGGGTTACGCACCGTAAAATAATCATCTGAGAGGACACATTTTCTTGAAAATTTGCTTTGAATCATTCGCGCAGTAATGTAGTATTTTAATTCCGTATGAAAAACGCTGCAAATCATTGCTCAAAGGTTTATTATTTTCTGTGTAGATCACCCTTCTGTATAGATCCCTCCCTACCAACCGTAGGTGCCTACTTCCTACTAGGGCATTTTAGAAAATTTCAACCCCAACCAACAACCAAATGGAAATGGAGGGTTGAAATTTTCAAAAATGCCCTAGTAGGAAGTAGGCACCTATGGTTGGTAGGGAGGGATCTACACAGAAAATAATAAACCTTTGAGCAATGATTTGCAGCGGTTTTTTCACCTACCAACTTTTTAAAAAATAAACCAACCATTGGTAGGTACTACCTACCACACCATACCGCCTTCACACCTTCACAATCAAATTTATTAGAAAGAACTAAACGCTTCACACTCGATACGAAAAATTAGAAGCTTCATATGGAAATTTGAGTAATGTTTGCTCAGAAAGCAGAACTGTATACAAATCGAGGAAATGAACAGCAATCGAATTTTAGTCAGATAAAATTTGAACGGCGATTACACCTCTTTTGTCATTCACACTCGTGATTCTGTTTTATCGAAGGAAAACCCTTAAGGGGGTTCGGTAGTCAAAAATTTCATTTTTCAGATTTTTAAAAAATATTATTCTACACATTATTCCCGACATTTTGGTGTATAAAACTTTCATGTTTGAGTCAGGAAATGTCCTGCAATCGTTGCCTGAAGTTGAGTATCTCCAAACCGCTTTTCGGTACCAGTGGAGTTACTCTGCTATTGCTTGTTCAACATTAGCACAAGCCATTTTTTCCACTTTTTTATGCAAACTTTGTCAGTGACATAACGGACCATTCTAGAATACATTCTATAACAATTAGTCGGGGCTGAAAAGTCCATCAAACCACTGAAAAGTTCTAGTGCAGTTTCTCCCTTACCTATGACTCGAAACGCATAACGTCGCTTAAGAACCATCATGGCATAACTTAATTCTTCTCAGTTTCCAGGAGAGCGAAAAAACATTATAATTTCCTTAGAATAACGCTTATGTTGACTTTCTTTTTTGTTTCCGCACCGATTTTGCTACCTTAATAGGTGCAGTACTACAGTTTTCCCGACTGAGGTTTGCTAAAGAAAATAGCTTAGTTGTGCTATGATAACTTAATATTTCCTCCAGTTATGCCATGATTATCTATAGGTACTTCAAGAAAATTCAGGGTCGAGGTAAGCAAGTAGCAAGTCGTTTTAATGGTAACCCAAATTAAATTTAAATCACAGACGAATTACATAGGTAGGTACTCATTTTAGTAAGAATGAAAATTAGATAACAGGTTGGTTAAGTATAAAAACATGAAATTATCATCACACATTGCTTTTTGAAAGAAATCGCTACATAGATCAAAACGCTGCAAATCATTGCCCAAAGGTTTATTATTTTCTGTATAGACCACCCGTTCTGTATAGATCTTTCCCTACCAACCGTAGGTACCTACTACCTACTAGGGCATTTTTGAAAATTTCAACCCCAACCACCAATCAAATGGAAATGAAGGGTTGAAATTTTCAATAATTCCCTAGTAGGTAGTAGGTACCTACGGTTGGTAGGGAAAGATCTATACAGAAAGGTGATCAATACAAAGAATAATAAACCTTTGGGTAATGATTTGCGGCGTTTTTTTTTTACCTACCAACCATTGGTAGGTACTACCTGCCACATCATACCACCTTCACACCTTCACCATCAAGTTTATTAGAAAGAACTAAACGCTTCACACTCGATTCGAAAAATAGACAGCTTCATATGGAAATTTGATTACTGGTTGCTCAGAAAGCAAAACTGTATACAAATCGAAGAAATGAACAGCGATTGCATTTTACTCAGATAAAATTTGAACGGAGATTAGACCTCTTTTGCGATTCACTCTCGTGATTCTGTTTTATCGAAGGAAAACCTTCAAGTACTCGTAGGGACCGAACGGTTTGTCCTACAGAGCTCCGGGTGGTCTCAAAAATTTTTTTAAATTCAATACTATTTAAAATTGATGAAAAATTGATACCTTCATTTCGAGAGTTTTCGAGTTAGGGCACTCTTGAAAATTTCAACCCTTAGAAGTGACCTACATCAACCAAAAGCTTCGCGGCACAACTAGACCCCAAATGGAGCCCATATACCAAATTTGAACCAAATCGTACCTTTTGTTATTCAATTTTCGGGGGGGGGGGGGTTAAACATTTTTTCTTGCTCGATTCCAAAGGCTTATTATTGAAAATAATAAACCAAAATGACTTGGAATGAAAATCAGACTTCAAAATAAAATTGAATATTGCAGGTATCTTTTAATAGGTACTTTCAAAATGGAAGGTATTTACTTAAAATAGGTATACATAATAGAAAGTTTCAGTCTTCCCGTTGAATGCTTAGAAATCAAATTTAAAAATAGTCAGGTTTTGAGGTAGGTACTACGCTAGCAGTCTTTCACGTTGAGTTGTCCTCTTCATTTGCCCTTGGTGCCTGTACCCACGTTGGTTTCTTTTTTCTTTGAAAATTGTTTTTCCTTCCTGACGCTATTTTCCAAATGGGGCAAATTGTCATAGAAGGGCCACACAGCCTCATCGATGTACTATTTTAAGGACTGAAGATCATCCCATTTGTCCTTGGGGATGGGGATTGGACCATTATGCGTGGGAGGAAAGCTTTTTAATCATAGCAAAACTCAAACCCGCCGAAAGCCCTCGATTTTCTACAACATTGTGAGGTTGTTTTCTAACGAAAAGTTTCAGAAATCATAGAAACGTTATATCAAAGCCCCTACTCATGAAGTAGAGAGAGGTAGATCAATGAAATGAATATAAAAATAGTGATAAACTTAATAGATCTAAGCTCCCTACGCGTCTCCATGTTAAGCTGTGTAGGAACTGCTGAGTTATGTCATGATGTCAACAAAAATTAGTTGTGCCATAATCGGGAATCTGGCGATATTAGCGTTTCTAGCGGTCAAATCGAAAAACTAATAGCACTAATCGATTCGGCACGAAATTCCATATGAAAATTGATGAAAACCCGAAAACGTGAAAATTTTAGTTGTGTCATGATGGTTCTTAAGCGACGATAAGCTGCTCGAACATTTATATCATAGGCCGAGCGTTTTACACCTTTTTGTTTTCTTGAAAATGCCACGAGGTTTTGTCATTTTCTTCTCCACAAAAAAACTTTGCCACGATTCACAGAGTAACAACGATTCACAGAGCAAACGCAGCTAAAAGCACGCACTACTGACGTTTCTCTCTCTACAACCGCAAAAAAGATGAGAAAATTGTGATGTATAAACCTGTAAATTTGAGATAACCTCAGAAACCCTTCGTTGTTATTGTTGTTGTTGTCCTTCTTCTTCCTTTCATAAAAGTTTGGTGACGAGGTTTCATAAAGGTTCATAGAAAAGAGAAACAAGTTGGCACGCATCGTGACATAATCGTCGTAGTAGGCACCTTTTCGGTTTATTGCGTTTTTCTCAAAACTATGTTTTTCAATGCGTTTGACCCATTATCTCTGGAACTACGCATGATATCGAGATGATTCTTTTTTTGTGTTATGAAAGAATAATAGTTCTACAAATTAGCATATGCTTTTCGTAAACAAAATACTTGGAAGCCGAGAAATTTTTTTTTGTTTGACTCAAAACAAGGGTTATCTAAAATAGCTGTATAAAAAAAGTTTAAGGATATTTTTGGAAAGCAATATGCTTATTTGTTGTCCTTGAGTAGCTGAACAACATGGAAAAAAAATCATGCAGATCGAACTTACCGTTGTCTAGATAATGGGTCACGAAAAAGGTTATTTTTACCCTATGACTACCGAACCCCCTTAAGTACTCGTAGGGACCGAACGGTTTGTCCTGCAGAGCTCCGGGTGGTCTCAAAAATTGTTCAGTACTATTTAAAATTGGTGGAAAAACGATACTTTTATTTCGAGAGTTTCGAGCTAGGGCACTCTTGAAAATTTCAACCCTTAATTTTCACCCCTTAGAAGTGACTGACATCAACCAAAAGCTTCGCGGCGCAACTAGACCCCAAATGGAGCCCATATACCAAATTTGAACCAAATCGGTCCAGTGTTCCTAAGATAAGTGTCGCGTACTGCGGACGGAAGGAAAATTTTTTATTCGATTTTCCGATTCTACGTATCTTGAAACGTAAAACATCAAATTTTGAGGGGGGGGGGGGGGGTAAACTTTCGATTCCAAAGGCTTATTATTGAAAATAATAAACCAAAATTATGGAGGGATACCGTTTTAAATCTATTAAAGCCATTTTTTTATGACGAAAATGGAAAGGTTGATCCATTTCGGATTTTCGCAATTAATGAGTGCATCTACCTAGGGAATTGAAAAACTAAAAGATTGCCACAGGAATCATCACAATTGAACAACAATTGCCAGAGAAAAAGGGAAACCCCTTTTATTCACTGACTGAGACCCCCATCAAGATCCAAACCTGTATTGTGCAGTATCACGAAAAATAAAGTAAAATTTTTACTCCTGAAAAGTTCAATAAAATTAAATTTTATACAATAAATTTTATTGAACATTTCAGGAGTAAAAATTTTAAAACATATTTAATTTATAAAAAACATTTAATATTTTGTAAACATATTTAATATGATTTTTCACTCTCTCAAAAAAAATAGAGTAAATTGTTCAGGATTTATTGTAAATCATAATTGTGTAGGAAATATCCCACATTTTCAAAGATCTGAAAAGATTTAGGAGCTGTTGTTTGTTGGATTATTTCTCGCCTTTTCTAATCCCTCCTGGAAAGGGGTGAGTTGGTACCTGCGACGCTACCTGTCTGTCAGTCAGTTGACAATATCTCCGATAGATCTCGCTGAAGGTACCTCGTTCAGCCCTGTACTGGAGTGTGCTGCCCTCTACGCAGGTAGTTCGCGTCAACTTCTCAGTAATTTCCGCGCGTCTGATTCATTAGCTTGTGTTGTGGTTCCTGCTCCCAGCTCAGCTCTCCAGGCAGATTTTCTTCAGAATTCTCTCGGTTTCCCGCGATTTCCGCTTCTCGGGAGTGTTATGGGCATTGCGAAATCGTAGTGAAGTGCTGTGTCTTGATTTCAGTGAAATAGGAGTGGATTTCAGTAGGAGCACAGAAGAGCGTCCTACGTCTGTGATAAGTGCCAAGGTAACCTTCTCTTTTCCTGCAGCACATTCGACTTTTTCTGGGCCAAGATTCAACTTCCTTGCTCCTGTTGGTTTCTTGAACATTTGGTAGGGGGAGATTTCTATAGTTTCTAGAGATTTCTATTCTATAGAGACTAGCAGTTTCCAGGTTGTTGTTGGTGGCTCCACTCTCCCTCTCCGCCATCTTGTAATATGATACAACCTACCTAAGGGTCCCTACACAATATTTTTGTTGTTGCTGTACTGTGTCATAATCAGTATTATCATTCTGGTGTGTTTCTGGCTCATCTTCATCTGAGACGAGGTGGGACTGGACTGAAGTTAACAATATTCCTCCACAATATTTATTAAAAAAGCCGTACCTAAAATCGTTAATGCTTGACCAAATTTGAGCAACGTACTCCTACGTTATGCGCGCCAGATAGGAGTGGAGAGGGTAGAAGAGAGGTGAGGGAAAATTTCCTAGATTCAACATCTCAACATGGATAGAAAAATTTTGACTTCCTCTGCTCATAAAATTTTATTAGCAGAATCAAAATTTTGTTCTCCATGATATTCATAACCTCTGCACCGTCGGCAACAATCAAAAATCAACATCTTAATGTAATAAAATCCGTAAAATCGTGATTGCCCATCCAAAATTCACCAAATTTGGGGGTTATATAACTGAGTTATATAAGGAGGAAAGTGGGTTGAAGACGGGCGGGGGAAATTTCCAAAACTCAACGTATAAGGGATTTTACCGATTTTGGTTTATTATTTTCAATAATGAACCTTTGGAATCGACCAAGAAAATTTTTTTTAACACCCCCTCAAAATTTGATGGTTTACGTTTCATGGTACGTAGAATCCCAAAATCGAATAAAAATTTGGCCGTCCGTCCGCCGTACGCGGCACTTTTGCCACTTAGCATTGACCGATTTTGATGAAATTTGGTATGTAGACTCCATTTTGGGTCTAGTTGTGCCCCGAAGATTTTGGTTGGTGTAGGTCACATCTAAGGGTTCCAAAATTAATTTTGAAAACGCCCTAACTCAAAAAATTTTGATATACCTAAAGGTATTGTTTTTCCTTCAATTTGAGATTCGCTAGAATTTTTAGAATTTTTCGAGACCACCCGGAGCTCTGTAGGACAAACCGTTCGCTCACTACGAGAATTTAAAGTTTGGACGCACGATAAATCAGATACACGAGTGTGAATCGCAAAAGAGGGCTAATCTCCGTTCAAATTTTAGCTGACCGAAATGCGATCGATGTTTTTCTTCATGTTGGATGGTTAGTGGCTTTGCAGACGAGTGATCTATATAGAAAAATAAAAAATAATAAACCATTGTGTAATAATTTGCCGCGTTTTTTCACGTTAAGATACTGAAATTAGGAAATATCCTCTCTCCAACCCCTCCTTCTTCCTTTATCTGGTGCTCATAACTCCTCTGGTGCATAATGTGACCCCAAAATTTGGTAGGTACAGTTCGATTTTTTTAGTATTGAGATGTTGAATTTGGGAAATTTTCCCCTCCTCTTTTCAACCACCCTTTCCGGTGCGCATAACTCAGCCAGAGGAGTATGTTGCTAAAATTTGGTCGTTTTGACGATTTTTTCTGAATATTGCTGAAGAATATTGCTAACTTCAGTCCGATAGAGAAAGTGAAGTTGTTGAAAAATGTTTTTCTTTCGATTTCGAAGGTTCATTATTAAAACTAATACACCTAAAATTGGGCTTGATTCGTTCAACTCCAGAGGAAATCTTCCATATTCCCCTGTCTGAACAGTTGAATGATGCTTCCATCTCGAATCGTATCATTCGGTTCAAGACCTCCGTTTTCCTTGTTCTCCTCACTCGACGTTTCTCACGCTCTTTCAAACGGAGGGACTTCTTTTGTTGAAGATGAGATGAAACGCGCGTTGAAGAGGGTGGGTAACCTCGAGAAGGTTACAATCCCCACCTATAGAAATCACGGAGTAGTTATGCGATCCGCTCGCACGTGAAGTAGAGAAAAGACTGAGGATTGTGGCTTGGACTCGAGACTTCTCCTCCTCTGAATAACATTTATCCCTCACCTGTCGTCTGGAGTGGTGAATTTTTGAATACTAAGTCCACCCTGCTGCCCTTTCTTCGACGGTAATCGGTGCTCTTCGCATTCATTAGCTCTCAAAATCTGGCCTACCTGACGAGCCCCCCCCCCCCCCCCCCCCTCAAATTTCAAGATTCGATTCTTAAATCAATTTCTGACATAACCGTCTTCTATGCATTAACTATCAACCAACTATTTGTTTTAGTGAGTGTTTAGGATTTTTTGTCTCTTCTTGCTCTGATATTGTTGTAACTATCTTGGTTTACCCTTAAGAAAACCGTGGAATTTCCTAGCTACCTGATGCCAATCCAAAATTTGATAAGTAGGTAGGAATAATAGGTGGAAAACAATCCAGGAGAATGAAATTGGCAAAATTTGGGAAACTACTAGTTATTCTTAAACGCTCAAGAGTCAAATGAAATCTTCATGAATTTGCCCCGACTATAAAACCGAAAGTTGGAAGAGTCATTTTTAATATGAAATTCCTCAGAATTTCAGTTTTTAAGGGTTCTCAGTTACTCGTTCCGGGTTAGTATTCCCCTAAATTATAGGCGCTCAAACTTTTAAAAATGTACTTAAAATTGAAATAGTCATAGATTTTCGAAATTCATTAGTGTAGCAGCCTAGGGAACTGAAAAACTAAAAGATTGTCGCTGGAATCATCAAAATCGAACAATAATTGCCAGAGAAAAATGGGAAAAACCTAACTGAATGAACGGGTTTTTCCATTTTTCTCTGGCAATGTTATTCTTCGATTTTGATGATTCTAGCGGCAATGTTCTAGCTTTTCAATTCTCTGAGTTTCCCTGACTGAGACTCCCACGAAGTATATTTTTTAAAATTTTGTTAGCTCATTTATAGAGGAAATTGAGATTGAAATGAAATACTAGAAATTGTGGTTTTCAAAGTCATGCAGTGTTTTAGGGTGATGACGTCGAGTTTTTCATCTCCCCGATGGAAAAACCAAAATTCGTGAAGCACGGTTCTTAAGAAAATGAGCCCGAAAAGTTGATATTCGGCGGCCGCGCGGAGTGCGGAAAATCCAAACTTTTTGAATTTCGGAAGAAAGAAGTGAAGGAAATGCCTCGAGGGTGAGATATCCTATATTTCCACCAGATTGGCATAGGAATCACAAAAACAATTCATATCAGTCGAATAATGACAATCACAGTGAAATGCGCAAATGTTCCCGTGACTCCTAAAGCCAAATTTAATTTTTGGCTTTATTCAAATTCATTATCCCCCTCTTCTTTTTCCTGAATGAAGTAAGAAAGGTCTTTCATACATTTTTGAAGAAAAATCCATTTTGGACATCAAATAATACAAATCCTTGATTTCGACGTAGATATTGGCGTATTTTTCTGATAATTTTACCGACGTGAGTGATCGTCTATTTTCCAAGTGAGTAGAGTATTGTCATTCAAACCTAAATAATATCAAAATTTCATATTTTCTTGATATTATTGAAATAGTTGAGATGTTTTTATTATTGTAAAATGTGTTCATGTTGAATGATGAATGCATTTTAAAAATAGTTTTTGAATTCATCCACCTCTTATCCGTAGGTACCTAAGTACATCAAATTAATACTTACCGTCGAATTTTAAGGTAAAAGCACTTTCCTTTCATTACTATTTCAAACCCACGGGAATCAAATTTTCAAAGTTTCTAAGTTATATTCTTTACTTCAACATTGCGAACATGGAAAATTCCGTATTGTCCCCAAATAATGAGGCTACAAGGGTTGCTACATTCTCAAAAGTACTCAGTCAAATCGTACTTCTCACGGATATTCTCGAATACTCATCTTTATTAGATAGGTACTTACGTAGACTAGTCGAGGCTCGAAGAGGTCGCTAGGATCAACAGTACGTCTGAATAATTATACTAATTCTGTTTTAAATAGATAAGGATTGTTATTAACGATAGGTACCTACTTGGTGGGAACAATGTACGAATCTGTATCGGAAAGGAAGTGTACGGTATTAAGCTGGCCCCACACGATCAAACATGCTTGACAAGCATGGTTTGCCAACCTCGCTTGTCAAGCAGATTTGATCGTGTGGGGGGTCATGTTTGAAGGTTTGAAGGTTTGACAGCACGCTTGACGGTTTTCAGTCACTGTCAGAAAATTTGCTGTCAAACATGAGGTTTGACAACCAAGTTTGATCGTGTGGGTGAGCGTCAAACCATCAAACCTTCAAACCATCAAGAAAAAAGGGTGGTAGGGGGTAATTTTACTGTGAATCACAGAGTTAGTTTCTGTGAATCACCAAGTTGACGTCTGTGAATCACAGTCTCCATTAGGGATGCAAAACGATTATCGATAATATCGATATTATGCCTCTGATTATCGATGCTTTTTTATCGATATGGACTACTCCGATATTTATACTCATATTTATACTCCGTTATTAACCAAATTATCGTTCTCATCTCTGAAGATCCCCTTATTGGGGTAAAATCTCTGATTTTGATTATTTTTTACTAAGAAAAGCTGTTCTAAAAAATTGTAATTTTGGCCTGTTGGCTTCTTTTTTTGCTGCTTCAGCTCTGATGTGGCAATACAGGTAACTCAGATGGTTAATATCCATACTTGAAACAGATTGAACAGATGAACGCAACATGAACACTGAACACTACTGAAGCTTGGTGGATGCGGTTGAAACAGTTGGTTTGAACGTGTGGGTGCGGCGTCAAACGTCAAACATGCTTGACAAGCGCGGCTTGTCAAACCATGCTTGTCAAGCATGTTTGATCGTGTGGGGCCCGCTTTACTTTCAAACCTGCAATTGGGTTTGAAATAAACTTGCAATTTTGTAATAGCAAATTGTAACGTGAGGTGGGAAGGCATTTCCATTACTTCTATATGATTACCTGCATTCCTTATCAGTGAGAGTTGCCGTTCTACTTGCCTTTGGGCAGTGAAAACAAACAATCGTAGAATACCAGGTACCAATTATTATTATTGAATATTACGATCCGTAATATTTTTTGTAATATTGAGTATGAAAGTGCGTTTTCGGTGAAATTTGTCCCTTATTCTTCAGTTAATAATGAACAAAGAGAGAAAATCAAGTGCCTATCTGGTAACCCGTGATCCAAGTTGAGGAATATTGCAAGCCTTCTCGATTTGAAGTGTAGGTAGTACAGGATGAGTAGTAGTGCCCAGGATGCAATGGAACCAACAAAACATTAGAGAGAATAAAAAATACACAGGGTAGAAGGTGGAGGCCAGGTGTCTCCAGTCTCCGTCATTCGGCTCAAGCTAATTGCTATCGTTTGCATTATTTTTAGCGAATTTTCAAGAAAAATGAAGCCACTGCAATGCCCTCAAACTTTTTAGAATGGACTTTTTCAAAAACATTTTCACTGAAATCCGTTTTGGAACATTCTGTAACGATCCTTGGAGAGTGTGTAAAACAAACAAAAACAAAACTTGCTAGGTACGCTGGGTATTATATATAATTATCTTATAAGCTCATATAATTGACAGTAGTTACCTTTTGTTACCATTGTTTCTTTCCTTAACCATACCTTCAACTGAAAGATTTCTTTGAAAATTCGCTCATTAATTCATGCTGCATGGATGGAATTTTTTGTTTATTCTATTTAGAATACATACATGTAGGAGGAGATCGTAATTCCAAGCAATATTCTCTCAAAATTATAATTCATTTAGTATATTTTTCCTTCGAGCGTTGAATATAATTTCCCGTATTTTACTTGTTTTTGTTGCGAATTTCATTGGTTTTTATTTCTCATGTATTTACGGGCATGGTATTTGGAGGATTTTACATTTCATGAAAATCCTGTCTCTACTTATGATGCACCCTGTAGAACTCGAGTCGAAAAAAATCAATGAAATTGCGTTCTAAAGTTTGTGCTTCCCTTGCACATCATCGTAGGTAGGTACATTATCAACTCCTAAAAATTGTATCGATCTGACAAGTGAAAATAACGATGTTTTTCTCTTTCACAGGTACGTAGGTGTCTTTACTCGTCGGCTCTTAATTGCGAAACTGATCTTCATGGTTGGCGGTGCTCAACGAATCGTCCAACTACAATTGAACTGATGGTAATATCTTTATGACCCTCTCAGTTTGCTTCTTCTTGATGAAACTTCGTGAGCTGTTCTTCCCTTTCAGCGAATTTTCAAAGAAAATGGAGCTATTACAATGGACTCAAAATAGTTAATTCGGAGAATTTTGAATTTTTCTCACTAAAGTCCGTTTTGGAACGTTTTGATTTATTTATTTACAAAAATAATAAAAATACTCTTTTTCCTCTTCAACAAGACTTGTAATTACGAAAATCGAATTAAAACTTTTTGGAATGTGAACTTACCTTCCAAAACGACACCTGAAATAGGTATATTACTTATACAGGGTGTCCTAGAAAGATACGGCCTAACTTATTGGGTCGATTCTACAAGTAATTTGCACCAAAAAGTGCATTGTAGGAAAAAAAAAAAATACTTCGTTTTCGAGTTATTTTATTTTTTAAGATTTTTTTCGTATGTTCGACTTTGTATCACTAAAATGGCTGTACCTCCCTTATTTTTCTTGCAAATTTAAATCTGATTACACCGTTGAAAAAAGCATTAAATTTCCCATCAGATGAGCTACAACACACATTACCTCGCACCTGGTTAGATTTTTTCTAGTCCAAACTTGAAACTTTGCAATTTTTGAGTTTTTGACGAAATTCTCTACAGATTTTCACCCATTTCCTGTAGAGGAAAACCAATGCGGTTTTCATAAAAAATATCTTTAAAATCTCAGCATTCCAACGGTATAATCAAAAAATATTTTACAATGAAAGTTAGGGGAGAAATTTGTGTTTGAACGCGAAAAACGTGAATTTTTTAAAGAGGAAATCGACGTTTTGACGGGAATATTCGGGGGGTCTCCTCCGGCGGTCGATCATACGAAAATAATCTTAAAAATAAAATAACTGGACAGCAAAGCATTTTTTAAAAATCTCTACGAGTCACTTTTTGTTGCAAATTACTTGTACTACAAGTAGGATCGACCCCTGAAGTTTGGCCGTATGTTTCTTGGACACCTTGAATAAGGAGTCATATTAGTCATATTACTTAAGGTAATAGATCACCTTCTACAACGACTCCTGAAATATATTACTTTTTCATAATTTTGTACGTATACCGGGGGTTTGAATAAGGGGGAGTCGATTGATCTCATTCCCAAGACTCTCCGAACGATAAAAGTAAATAAGAGGAAATAATGATGAATAAAAGTGAATATTTATGATAAAAGGAATAAGATGAAAATGATTATGTAAATCAGAAGGAAAAACGCTGCAAATTATTACACAACGGTTTATATTATTTTGTAGATTTTGTACTGTGTAGATCACTCGTTTGCATGGAACTCGGCTTTTCCATTAATACTAACTATCTACTTCCAATAACATCGTTATCTGAGAGCTATGCGTTCCTGCATTGCGAAATTTGATCAATATGGACGCGCATCTGAGTACAACAAAAAACTCATTTCAATGAAACGATCATTGATCGCGTTTATTCAGATACATTTCGAAGGGAGATTAGGTCTATTTCCTTTAATGAATAGTCTTTTGTGATTTCGCTCACGAGCTCATCATGTGTACAAAGTTTGAGGTACAAAATTCAGACATCTCTTGTCCTCACGTGTCACATTGGCGGTACACACGTGTCAGTCAACGATATAGAGTTGTTCTTCCCCAGACAGGTATAAAAATACACCCCGCAGGATCAACTTCATCACCTGCTTACGCGTAATGCATTTCAAACTTTATTTCAAGTAGACAGATCCGTCCCTAAAATATCTCTCAGACGTCATTTGAAGGCTCGTACAGGCGAAGTTCACATGTTTTTTCCATCCCTCCAAACCGTATTATTTCTGTCCCGCCGTAGAGAGGAATATCCTGTAAGACATAATGGAGATAAAATTAGTTAGGCCGTTTAAAAGTCAGGGCGTGGAAGTGGTAATTTTAGAAGGAGGGCTTTTTCTCCCCCAAAACACCCCTCCGGCTTTTGAGTTGTTGTGAAATTCCAGCAGATGGCGGGATAACAAAACCCCTTTTGTTTCTCGGGCTCCTTTTTGGAGAAATCCGCTCTTTTCAGGCGTCCGTCCGAACTAACAATCCGACCTGGGAGATTCAAATCGGGCACAAAGCCACTTGAGGTGTTGAAATGTATACAGTCGTGGAAGGAACGTTTGTCTAGGTGTCGGAGTTTTTCAAAGTAGGAACCGCTTTTAAAGATCTTTTGTCATTCTATCTAACTGACTTTCACCGAAAACACTAATAAATGTATTTTGACGGTAAATAGCAAACTGGTTATTCAAAGGTGACCGCAGGAACCTACAGCGCTCTTGAAAGTCCGCTTGCTCATAAGAGAGTTTTGCTCAATTTCGATGGAAATTAATAACAATAATGGAAATTATATTACATTTTTATGTTATACCGTTAAAGTTACTACCAACGTTATTTTATAACACATATTAATTATGTGGTTGGCATTCTGGACAAACTCCTTTAAATTCATCATGTTATGCAATAATCTGAAACCTCGCATGCGTAATTTTCTCTCTACTTGTCTGATTTCGCTCAAATTCGGTTTTTTTCATACTTGGAGGTTGAAATTTGTTTCTTCCAGAGAAAATTCCTACGTGGAAGCTACGTGCCACACCCTCTTGGCAGGTGTTTTGTTACTGTTGTGTTGTTCAAATATTATCTTGTAATAGGCATCCTTCCATCGGATCTGAATCGGAGTTCGTATTTGCGGAGTAGGATGTTCCGAACCTCTTGGAAACGGGATCTCTCGTCCGTGACCAGGATTACGCCATCGCGATAATTGTTGTCCGGAGAGTAATTGTTGAAGTCAGCGAGTCTCGAAGAAGCAGAATCTAAAAGTAGACTGTTCCATGCGAAAGAGATTGCAAGGAGACGGAACTGTCGCCGCTGTCTTGAAAACAACAAAACCTGGTAACAACACCTACCTACATTATGAACTTCTAATTTTCCCTGCTTCGAATGTTTATGACGTCACAGTGGGCTGGGGGGTCCCGTCATAAACATTCGAAACTTTGAAAAATCATAGAAAAAGATCTACTCATCCAAAAAGAGAACGGCTGGTGTCAAAATTCTCAGGATGAGGTCTACTTTCCATTAAAAATTTAAAAAAAATCAGGCGCACCCCCCATTCCGGAAAAACCGTATATGGTGTTTGGTATTTTTCTCTGGCAATTATTGTTCAATTTTGCTGCACTAATGAATTTCAAAAATCCTTAATAATTTAATAAACCTTAAATTTGTAAATGTACCTTAAATTTAGGTACAACTTTCAAATTTTGAGCTCCTGTAATTTAGGAAAATACCGATCCTGAACGAGGAACGAACGGCGACCTACTGAGACCTTAAGAATTCGTAACTATTTGACATTTCTAGGAGAATTATAAAAGAGTTGAAAAATATAATTATTGATGTTTAATAATCCATGTAATTATGCGTGAGTGGCGTTCCGGAATTAATGATCAACTACACCCAACGCGTTACACCACTAACTTAATGCTAACTTATGATCCTAATGATGCTAACTTATGATCGAGAGCGTGATAAATTCCTTCAAGTACCCATAGGGGTCATGCCCACGCTTTGTAATTCTACTTGGTCAAAGACGTCCATCCATCCAGTGGCGTCTCGTGAGAATATTCGTGAGGCAAACAGCTTGGCCAGTCACAGAAAAATAAACAATAACGAAAAACGCTGCAAATTATTACACAAAGGTTTATTATTTTTCTGAAGATAAAGCGTCAGCTTTACCCTCGTCACTACCTACCAATCATGTTTTTGCTTCAAAATGTTGTTTATTTAGATGAAATAAACCCTTCACACTCCATTTGAAGAAATAAAGAATTCCTTGGTTTAGAAATTTGATTACAGGAAGCAAACATGTACAACCCAAAGAAACAAACATTGATCGCATTTTGGTCAGCTAAAATTTTTAAGGTGATAAGGCCTCTTTTGCGATTCACACTCGTGTTTCTCATTTATCGTAAGTTCAACCTTCAAGTTCTCATGGAGAGCTTATAGTTTATCCTCTGGGTGGGTTGATTCGATTCTAAAAATTCAATGGTAGGTACCTATCTCAAATTGCTGAAAAAACAATACCTTCTTAACGAGAGTTTTCGAGAGAGGGGGCCTTAAAAGTTACAGTCCTTATGTTTCACCGCTCAGAAGTGACTGACAAAACCTTCGGGGCACAAGTAAACCCCAAATAGAGCTCTTATACCAAATTTCATTAAAATCGGTCCATGATAATTAAGGAAAGTTCCGCGGACGGACGGATTTTTTAATATTCGATTTTCAAAATATACGTAGTAGCTACCTACCTCAAAAGTAAATAAACCATCGGGGGGTTCAATATTATGCAACTATTTCCAAGTAGGTACCTATCAACAAGAAAAAGGATTAGGTACAGTAAAATCGGGAGTGGTAAACCAGTCAGCGCCAGGCAGCCGCTATTTGCGGTGGCCAAAAATCTAAGTTTTCCTTCCTTGAGATAATGTGGTTGGATGGATATGTTATGTCTTGCCATGCATGGGTTAATTACTATCCATGACTCATCTTCCAAGTTTCTCTGCTTTCAAGGTCACGAAACAGTTCTCCGATTGTTTGCAACAGCTGATAGCATGGTAGTGGGGGTATGGCAATACTTGACACCGCGATTACCCCCCGCCACCCGCCGATCATCGCCTCTCACTCTAAACAGTCCCTAAAAATTCATTTTTTTGAACTGCTTGCATTGCCTTGTCTCGCCCGCGCTAGTTCGCTTATCATCTGCAATCATCTACATTACCGACCTCTCCAAGTCTGTGGTGTGTTGCGGGCTAGTATCCTAGGCAAAATACGTACTTTTTTATTCCATTCTCCTATTTCATCTAATTTACTTGGTAATAATGAAAAAGTACCTAAATTATATTAAAATTTTCCAAAATTGGCTATTATATTACTTGCAAAAAATGGGAATATAGGAAAATCTCTACAAAAATTAATTTATTCATTTTGCTTATTTTTATTAAGGCAAACAGTGTTTGCTATGTTTGCCTGGAGGAGGCGCCACTGCATCCATCGTCCACATTTTTAATTTTTATTTATTTAAGAAAACTTCAAATTCAACAAACTGTTATTGGAAGATCTTCTTGAGGGTTATAGCTTATATGAAATTAAAGAGTTCAGTGGAATAAGCCATTATTTTAGGAATTGTGGACTGGTGAAAGTTCCGTTTTTTAGGACGTCCCACAGTAAGACTTGGGCGTCCTTATGCAATCGATGTGGGGTGAAGTTGGACAACATTCAACTGAAGAAAAATAACCACACACTGATCCGTTCTAGACCATTCCGAATCCAAATCCGCGAAAAAAAACCATAGGTGTATGTCTGTGTGTGTGTGTGTGTGTGACAAAATCTTGTGTCCTCTGCCCAGGCCTTAGTTCTCGACCGATTTTCGTGGTTATTTTTTTGTTCGACGCGGAAAAATATCTAGTTGTGCACTAGGTACGTTGCCAGAATTTCGAATTTTGCCTTTTAAGGGGAGAAAGGGGGGGAAAAACGTGCGTTTGCAGGCATAATCTTGTAAACTCTGCCCAGGCCTCAATTTCCAACCGATTTGCGTGTTTTTTTTTTTTTTTTCTTCGACTCAGAAATTTTCCAAAATGCTCACTATTCCACTAGAGTATCAAAATTCGCAAGGGGAGGGGGCGAGTGGTGGTATAATATTCACAAAATATCCGATTTTTCAATATTTCGGCTCCTTTACAACTTTTCAATTGTACCCAAGCTTTGAAATTGAGGAGAAATTTTCATTATACCTCCGGTATTTCATGAATTATTCTCTGTACCACCATGGAACTAATAGTGGTGCCAGGACACCATAAACAGCATATTTCGTGGTTTTTGAGAGTTTCACCTTGAATACAGAAGAGAACTTTGACGGACTGCCTACCCAAACCACCAGAATGGTACCACTGGTGAGGGGGGGGGGGGGGGGTGAACTCGAATTCCCATGTTGGGTATCGAAGATCATGGATTTTAAAATACTCTTCAAATTCGAGGCTCCCATGCCGCTAGAAATGATATGGTGGATAAGGGTGAGGGGGGGAGACCACTGTTTCTTGCCTAAAATACTAAATAAATAAAAAGAAACAGTTTTATACCTTATCTACTGGTTTAAATTGATCTAATGCTTATCCAATAGGACGTCTCCTAGAATGCACGCATTACTAAACAATATATTTGGACTTAGCGACTTTTCGCTTTAAGGTATCTCAGTTCTGTCGTTTCATAGAAAATTCATAGGGAAGCCCGGTTCAATCAGCTATAACTCAGAACGCTTCTTCTTCTTCTTGTCGTTTGGGCCTACTTAGGACCACGGGGCTCGTTTGAACTCTTCACAAGGGCTTTTTGCTTCCTTTTCGCCCAGTATTCCTTCATTTTCTGGCTGTGTTCCCGCTTTCTCTCATCTGTCCACTTAATGCCGGTGTTACCTGTGCTCTTTTTACTTGTAAGTGATTGGCTGAATATTCCTTCCTGGGTTGCCTGTTTATAGTTAGGCCTATTCTGCACAACCTCAGGCGAGATCCCTAGTTGTTCCAGATCTGCGCGTACTGTATTGATCCATTTGCCTTTGGAAGCTTTTCCTCTACCTGTTGCAAGGAGAACCCTATTTGTGAGTCGCTGTGGTGCCATACGAGTTACGTGTCCATAGAAAGCCAGGCATCTTCTCCTCATAGACGTCACTATGTCCTCTAGTTGGTTATACAGTTCGTTATTGTGTCTGATTCGGTAGGTACCATCCTCTTTCTTTATAGGGCCTAGGATTCTTCTCAGTATCTTACGATCTTTAAGCTCTAGTTTCCTGAGCTGACCTTTCTTGGTCATAACAAGACACTCCGAGGCATACAACACAGAACGCTTCTGTTGTAGCTGGTTTGACTTTCTTTGAATTTGTCGTGATCTAATTGATACTTTTTAGTGTGAATACGAGGATGCTACGTGCTCCACCCACTTGACTTATTACACTGGAAGAGTTTTGTTTTGGCTCGAGAACATGATCACTGAACCACAATTTTTATTCAAGAAAGTTGTTATGATTCCTCCTGCTCCTCACTTTCCATTGGAATATGTAATGATTGTTGACTTTTTAGGTAATGCGATCCACTCTGTTGCCTCTGAGAGATCACCCTCCTGGAACCGTATGGAAATGGTGCGGCGAACCCCAATCAAATCCTCGATTCACGCCTCCCCTCAGAATAACATTGTGCCCGTTTTTTGTCATTTACGCCCCTGAAAACCGTAGAAGCCCTCTCAGGTATCACCGGTTATTCACCGTGGAAGGAAGTGAACAAGCCAGATGGCTCGACTTTAATTATGTCGTTCCGAAATAGATCCAGCCCACATGTCAAACATGCGTTACTTCCATGTTTGAGATCTCATCCACTTCTCCCTTGTTCATCCAAACTTCTCCTTTCTCTCGAAATTCGCTCCCTCCTCGGTAACTTCACCCGCCCGGAGATATTTATCGCTGTTGGAAGGTCTTGTTTATTGTTTATGGTTGTCGGAAAAAAGGAAAATAATTCAAAAAACAAACTCCGCCTTGGGTTTTTCAAGTTTCAAATTAACTTGTGATGTATCGTTCTGTACGTATTTTGTTGTCTTACGTCCTCTGAAGTAATTACAATTACCTACTCCCCGTCATTTTGACTGTTGATTCCGTCCAGAGAACCGATCTAAATATCCTTGTATAATGCTAGCCCATTGTAACTTTCTGGTGATTTAAAATAGACAATCGAAGATTGGATTATGCATTGATCGGCAAACTTATTTTATAAAGAGCCAATTGGTGACGAATGTAGTAAGCTTTAATAATCATTTTAGACATAAATTGGACTGTGCTTCGTAAGGCACAGCATCTCCCTCAGCATCTCTCTGCGGTGCTTGCATCTCCTGTTTCGGTTTGTAGCTTGTTGTTATTAGTTTGAGCACATTTCCAAGTTCCCTTCAATGAAACGACTTCTCAGTTTGCTTTTAATAATATTCATAGTAGAAAAAGGTTGTTCTCACCCAGCCAAATTAATTTCTCCAAGGTTGGCAGCCCGTAGGATATTTGTGCAAGAACTGCACTCAAGAAGTCACGGAGCTTCTCGCGGCCGCGGATATTTTGATGTAGAGGCCAATAAATTGGCAGAAATCGCCTAAAGCATTTTGTTGTTCTGTACTCCTGCTGTAGTCATTTTCTTGGTTGTTGTGGAGAAGGAAGCAGAGGACGTCAATATACTTTTCTCAACATTTATTCGGCAAGAGCTTTCGGGGCAAACTATGGCCCCTTTCTCAAGCCTATGTTCACTCTCCAATTATACTCCCACAATCTTCCATCCCTTCCAATCACCAAGATCGCATATCTGCCAATCTTGAAAACTATTCTCACTTCGTCCATTTCCATAACAATTATTCTTTTCAAATCCCTAAAAAAAAAACTGGCAGGATCTAAACCTTAGTTAACCAAGTAGCTGTCCGGAGGATCTTCAACAAAGTCCAAAGACAAGCATGTTTGGGAATCACCGGCGCTATGCCCACTTGCCCTACCGCAGCAATGGAGGTACTTCTGGATCTCTCGCCGCTACATATCCATGTACAAAGAGTGGCCTTTCTAGGGGCTGCAAGGCTGCTACGGCTGGGATACATAAGACTGGGATCCAGGGTCAACCACCACAAAATTCTTGAGAATTATGAAGGTGGAATGGCTCTGACAGTCTCTGATCTTATGATAGAAAAACAAAACTTTGAAATACCTTTCAAGGTGGTCATTAATGATAGAGACCACTGGAAAAAGGGGGTGCCCAACCTTGCACCGGGCTCTCTTGTATGGTATACAGATGGATCAGTCATGTGTGGAAGATCTGGCATAGGCATTAAAGGCCCTACGGCCAGCCTTATAAAGTCTCTCGGGACGAATGCCACAATCTTTCAGGCAGAGGTCCATGCAATTCAACTGTGCGCTGAAGAAATGCTGAACAAGCATATCAACAGAGCCAAAGTGTACATTTTGTCATACAGTCAGGCTGCCCTGAAGGCCATTGCTTCATACACTATAACCTCGAAGCTGGTCTGGGAATGCCTGAATACCCTCAAAACTGTGGCCCAGGACAACCAGGTCACCCTACTTTGGATTCCTGGACATGAGGGTAATGAAACTGCTGATCGTCTTGCGAAAAGAGGCTCAGAGTCCCTGCCAATTGGGCCGGAACCATTCCTGGGAACCACCAAAAGCTGCTTACAGAATGTGGTTAATAACTGGGAAAGAAATGAGCGAGTAGAATACTGGCAGAACCTCCCAGGCCTGAGACAGGCAAAACTATTTGTGACGTTCTCTAAGAAACGGGCTAAAGAACTTATAGCTATGCCTAAGAAGGACGTCAGAATACTTGTGGGTCTGCTAACAGGTCGCTATCACCTTATAGCCCACTTCGCTATCACCTAAAGAAGATAGGCAAACTAACAACGGACATCTGCCGCTTCTGCCACATCGAAACGGAAGATGCCGAACACATCATGTGCCACTGTGAAGCACTGGGTCGAGCTAGATACACAATGAGGAATTTCACCATGTCGGAATTTCCTATTTTTGACCCCAAAATCGGATTCAGCACCTCTAAAAACCTCCTAAGGCAAACTTTCAGCCCGAACTTCCTAATTTACGAATAAACAAAACAGTGTAGAAAATACGAATGTTTAAAAAAACCGGGAAAATGACGTCATCCCGGAATAGTTCATTTATGGCCGCTTGAAGCGCTGAGATCGAGAAATCTATAGTCCCCAGATGCAAAATTTCACGAAAACGTAAAGTTCGAAATCGAAAAACTGAAGAAAAAAATAGAAAAAGCAAGATGAGGAAAATTAGGTTTCCTTTGTTTTTGTTTGATAACTTTTCTCTTAGAAAACACAATTTTGTCGTCCCAATGGGCAACACTGGGAGGAGACGGCGATCCGAACAGCCCAATCAGCGAGCATTCCCGCTTCACGTCCGTTTTCCCGGTTAGTTTTGAAATCAAAAATTTTGATTGACTCCCAAAAATAACAGGAGACTTATTTTCCGAAATCAACCCGATTTTCATCTATCCCATACCATTAACTATTCAGGAAAAATGCAAACAGAATTCGGTGAAATTCCTCATCCTCGGAAGTGATGTCTTAGCTCCTGACACCATCTCCAAGGTGGCATACACCGATCTTCTCTGCTTTGCCAAAAAGTGGGGAGAAGGGGTGTTCAGTAAACCCTTCTTAGTGGGCTAACATAGCCTGGAGGCACTCCACAATAGATCTTGCTGGTCGCAGTGGAAGGAGTTTGTATATCAACTCATCTAAGACCTCCTACTCTACATAAAAAAAAACCTTATTTAAACCTAATTAACAATAAAACAATGACTAGAGGGGATCGCAGACTGGAGAACTTTTTCAATTTTAACAGGAACAAGTTGTTGGAAATGGACGAAGTGAGAATAGTTTTCAAGATTGGCAGATATGCGATCTTGGTGATTGAGGAGGGATGGAAGATTGTGGGAGTATAATTGGAGAGTGAACATAGGCTTGAGAAAGGGGCCATAGTTTGCCCAGAAAGCTCTTGCCGAATAAATGTTGAAAAAAGTATATTGACGTCCTCTGCTTCCTTCTCCACAACAACCAAGAAAATAAAACATTTTGGATGAGTAATGCGATGAAAATTGTTTACAATTTAACTTAGTGCATAAAATATTGTTGAAATAAATAATAAAATTAGTCGTCCTGTGTTACTAAGGCTCTTGAAGGTGACTTGGAGCTCCTTGGATTGTTGGAATGTTCAAAATGAAGGATATGACCCGGTTTTAAAGGTGTGCTGCTGTAAGGTGCTCTAGAGGTGATGCGGTGGCGATGCTCTCTTCTAGTCTTCGGAATGTGTGTGAGGCGAGTATCCTTGGTGTACAACCAAGAAGAATCAGCTTTGAATGGAGAACAAGGAAAAGAGAAAAAGATCGTCCCGAAACAGAAGCCGCAAACTGAATACCCAATACCCGGGATTCAGAGACCCGAGGATGACTCCATCAAGGGTTGAGCTGAAGCACGCGTGGTACTGGAAAGTCCCCCCTGAGCACCAATCTTTGGATCAGGCGATCTTGTTATCGAATACGGTCATCACAACTCAACAAAGCACAACTTACACTACTCCTAAATAATACTATATAACGGCAAAATATGAGGCAACGAATTATCGGGAACCCTAGGCAGATTTCCAAAAACGGCCTGGCATTGGGGGTTTGTCAGTTTGTTAGTTTATGGCTTGTGAAGTTCTTGAAGAGCGATAAGATGTGATGTCACAGCTTGTTCTTGAAGTCAAGTTTTCAATGAATTATTTAGAGATAGATCACGAACGTGCCTCTCAAAAAATGGGCGAGCCAAGTCTTATTTAGTTCCAACTTCAGCCATGACATCAGGGAGGATCATTGAGGCTAGAAGGAGTATTTATGTGCCCTAGAAGATCGTTTGTTCTGGAAATTTCTTCGAATACAAATGTTGTACACGAAGTTGGCGTGAGAGATGTTATGCTGTTTATATTCTTCCTTGGTTTATCATCATAATATGATGATAATATTCTCACATATTATGTGAGATATTTCGATGGTGGTAACTCTTTCGTACACACAATGACGATTGCTGCTGGAATCTTTGATTTTAAACCATTTTTAGGCATCTGTATGAATTGGTTGTTCGTAGACCTCAATACAGAATCAATCTTGTCCATTTCTCTTTGCCTCTCATTGCTGAAGACTAGAAGACAGCCTCAATTCTCATTAGGTACCCGACCTATGGTAGTGCGTTCACATTACTCCTATTGAGCACCTCGTTACGGATTTTGATAGCTATCAAAAGAAAACTTTCCTGCAGATTGGAACGTCTAAGAAAACTTATGTAGGGAGATATTATGTAGGATAATTCAGTTCCACTCTGCCTACTGGTTTTAGCATTCTTTTGGTGGTTGACTTGACAGTTCAGCAGGTTCACCCATGGGCACCACTTGTTGATTTGACACTGTAGGCACCACTTCTTCAATATTTGCTTTTATTAACCCCACAACGCAAATTCCTCAGCTACGAGCCATCGCAGTATGAAAAATAATACCTACATTTACTTACAACAAAATTAATACTAATACTAATAATAAATTGTAAATATTGGTGTTTGTACAAAATAGAACTTTGAAATAATTTCAAAGTTCTATTTTGTACAAACACTAAGTCATAATTATTATGACTTAGTAAATTGAACTCTAAGCTTTTTGCCCAAATTTTGGACACCATAAAGTAAATTGTGAAGTCGTGAACAATTTTACTGTGAACATCATTAATATCCCACGTATTATTTGATTCTCAATTTCCACTACACACATTATTTGCTTTACCAAAACCTGTATTTTGTGTAAATTGTACCTGATTATGCTCAAAATTTGAGTGAAATCTACGTAGTGAAGCAATAAACAAAGAAATAATCAAAGTTTGAATTTATTTGTGATCGTTCAAATTGCACTGAAGTATGATTTCGTTTGTCCAAAACTTGATTGTATTTGCTAGTTTTCAATTTAATTTGTGTAAATTTGAATCAATGGTATTCCTCAGGTAGCACTGGAATGGTAGCTTCATGATATTGAGAGGTTCACGTCTACCTATTTAACCCTGTTGAGAGAGGTTGTATAAGGTGTACCATATTATAAGGTACCTATCTGCTGTAGTGGCATTCTCCTACGTTTATTTTCCAAAATAAACTGTAGGTGTTCTTCGTACTTCGAGAAGCCAGATGTCCAGCTGTAGAGGTAGAAGACTTCAGGCGCCAGCTTCTCTTCGTCCCTCCCCCATCTTCTCATTGTCCTCCCTCAAATCTCAGGAGTACATTAGTGCTGCTCCAGATACAACGACCATCCATTCTGGATAAAAATTTCGACTTGTTCACTTCTTCTCCTTCAACCTTCCGATACCACCATTCAAAGTACTGGCTGGGTTCCCTAACCACCAAGCCTGCATCTATTAATGGTTTCGTGCCAGTTAGATTCACCCTCACGTGAACAAACTCCCTCCAACCCTCATCACCTCCTCCACATTTCTGAAAAAGTAAATTTTAAAATCCTAGTTCAGATTCATTATTAAAATTGTATTGGATTTTTCACTGACAGTCAGTACAGAGTGACAACACCTACATTCACTCTTATCCTGCTCTATTTTGGTAAATTCTCTTCATACATAGGAATGGTTGCTCAATAATACGAGTACATGATATTGAAAGCTTCACCTCTACCTATCTATACCTGTGACACCTGTCTATCTATTACTCTACCTCTCATCCTAGGTCGTCGGTCTCAAAACCGCCGTCTCGAGTGAGAGATTCTAATGAAGCCGTTAATATGTACAGAGTGGAGGTCCGTGGGGGACCAGACCTTCCGATTGTTCCTTCGCCTCGTAGACAAGAGAGATCTCCCTTCAAGAGTTCTCCAGAGTGCCGTCTATAGAATATCTGATAGCCTTCTTTATACGTCTTAACCACAGTGTTCGAGTCCTTTTTCTACGCTCTGATCGCGTGTAGGATGAACCTCCTGCCTAATATCACCTAACGAAAAACCGATTGTTTCTTTTGAATTCAGGTCACTAATTCTCCTCGCCTGTTGTGTTTTTGGAATAGTTTTTCGTGTATTATTTTTTTCACCGCTAAATCCCAAGATGTATCGCATTGGTGCCGTAAATTGTACACACTTCAAAAAATTCCTCCTAGAGGTTGTTGCTCGTAATATTCTCGTAACACGTATTGCTAATCTATATCAAGGAATCAGTAGAGATTTTAGCTGAGTCTGCTGTGAGAGAGATGAGGGGTCCAACCAGCTCAATTTCTCGTTTCCTCACAGTGGAATTCATCATCTTAGCGTTAGTCCAAAACTACCCTCCAAGCTTGAGCGAAAACGCATCTTTTTATACGTAATGAGAAAATAATGTTTGAGGTATTTCACGTTTACGCGTGTTCAGTGGCGACCTCAATCTTAGAGCTCCAAAAGTAGAAACATGTTTCCTTTGTCGTCTTGATTTTACCATTAAATTTCATTCTGAAAAGGAATTTGAAGCTGTACAGATTAGACTCCATCATTTGGCACTATCCTCTCTGGGAATGGTTCCCCTACGATTGAATCAACGATATAATCAATCAATGGATACCTGAGAAAATCTTGAAAACCTACTTGTTTCTTAGATCTCTCTTTCGGAGGACCTTTCTTCGTGGTTCATGCAAATGGAAGATCTCAATGGGGTGTGCGCATGTGTCGGAAAAACTGTTTATAGTTATTTTTAAGGGGGTTCGGTAGTCGAAAATTTTCAAAAATTTCATTTTTCAGATTTAAAAAAAATATTATTCTACACATTATCCCCGACATTTTGGTATAATATACCAAAATGTCGGGGATAATGTGTAGAATAATATTTTTTTTAATATTTAATATTCTTTTATATTATAAAACTTTCATGTTTGAGTCAGGAAATGTCCTGCAATCGTTGCCTGAAGTTGAGTATCTCCGAACCGCTTTTCGGTACCAGTGGAGTTACTCTGCTATTGTTTGTTCAACATTTGTACAAGCCATTTTTTCCAATTTTTTATGCTTATGGAAGTTGCTGTGAAGCACATTATTCATGTAGCAATAAAAAAAAAAAAAATTTGGTAACGAGGTTTCATAAAGGTTCATGGAAAAGAGAAACAAGTTGGCACGCATCGTGACGTAATCTTCGTAGTAGGCACCTTTTCAGTTTATTGCGTTTTTCTCAAAACTATGTTTTTCAATGCGTTTGACCCATTATCTCTGGAACTACGCATGATATCGAGATGATTCTTTTTTAGTGTTATGAAAGAATAATAGTTCTACACATTAGCATATGCTTTTTGTAAACAAAATACTTGGAAGCCGAGAAAATTTTTTTTGTTTGACTCAAAAAAAGGGTTATCTAAAATAGCTGTACAAAAAAAGTTTAAAGATATTTTTGGAAAGCAATATGTTTATTTGTTGTCCTTGAGTAACTGAACAACATGAAAAAAAAAATCATGCAGATCGAACTTACCGTTGTCTAGATAATGGGTCACGAAAAAGGTTATTTTTACCCTATGACTACCGAACCCTAAAACTAGACCTCATTCTGAGAATTTTGACACCAACCGCGACCTTCTAGCGTGAGAAGACCTTTTTCTATGGTTTTTATAAGTTTCGAATGTTTATGACGTCACAGTTGGCTGTGGGGTCCCGCCCACGCGGGAGGGGCTCGTGACGTCATAAACATTCGAAACTTTGAAAAATCATAGAAAAAGATCTACTCATCCAAAAAGAGAACGGCTGGTGTCAAAATACTTGCTACTTTCGATTTAAAATTTGAAAAAATCAGGCTCAACCCCATTTGAAATCTCCAAATGGGAGGTGAATTATGCGAAATAGTACTCGGTAGACTCGAACAATGGAAGCTGCGGGGATCCATCTAACAGATTCAATTTGGAAAATAATTGGTGCCCTTCAAAATTTGCAGATGATACTGTCAATAATTACTGGGTCTAGTTCAGTATTATTGTTTATCTTCGTCCGTTTAGTTCGTTGTTATTTTCGTTCCTAGAATATTGTTGAATCCACCTCGATATTTATTTATTTTTTTATTTATTTTTGGTGAACACGGGCCGAAGCCCAATTTTACAAAATACATTAAGTTAATTAATAATTAGGTAATACTTCAAGTTGGACCAACACACTATCAAATCTATAACACTATCAAATCATAACAATCCATAAACAATATAATGATCAACATAATAAATCAACTTATTTGCACAACAACAACAATTTCTTAACACGATTCTTTAAACAATTTGAATCAAAAAATAAATCTATATTCGGATCTACATGACACAAAACGTTATACTGTCTTTCCATCCGGTAGATTGGATGATTAAATAAATAATTTCTGGTTTCGAACGGGACATAAAAGGGGTCGTTATTTCTTAACGAATAGGCAGGGCAATTAAAGCTGAACTTATTCAACACGTATGGGGCATCGATGCGGTTCTTCACCAGATTGACCAAAAAAATCACATCCGCTACTTGTCTGCGAGATTCTAGCGATTTTAGTCCGCACAAGCTCATGATACTGGAGTAATCCACTGAATCTTGAGGGATCCCCTGCTTGTAGGCCACATACCTCAGAAATTTATGCTGGATGGTTTCGACCCTATGTTTGTGTTCATCATAGTAGGGAGACCAAATTATGACGGCGTACTCCAAAATAGGTCTAACCAAAGAGACATACAGGGTGGATAAAGCTCTTGGATTATTGAGGTCGCGGGTGTGGCGCTTTAGCCACCCCAAACTCCTTAACGCTCTATTACAAATTCGATCGACATGATCACGAAAAGACAACTGGGGATTGAAAAGCACCCCTAGATCTGAAACAGATTCCTGTCGTGCTAGTGGACTTCCATTAATATTATAGGCAAATTCAACTGGGGTTTCACCCCTCAAGAACGACATATAATTGCACTTTTGCACATTCAGTTTCAACTTATTCAATTCACACCAGTCGTAGAACGAGTCCAATGCAATCTGCAATTTTTCACAGTCAGACAGTGACTCGATCCTAGTATATATCTTTAAATCGTCAGCAAACGCTACATATTCGACATCAAGCCCTTCAAATACCTCAGATATGTCCGATAAAAATAAAAGAAACGCCAGAGGCCCAATATGGGACCCTTGAGGGACCCCCGAGAAACATTTAAAGGGCGCAGAAACGGCGCTGTGGGCTCTAACCATGAGTTTCCTATCCCACAGGTAGCTGGTGAACCATTCCAACAATGACCCGAAAATTCCAAACGAACTAAGTTTACGGACAAGAGCAATATGGGAAATTTTATCAAAAACTTTAGAAAAATCTGTATAAATACAATCGACTTGAGACTTCTTGTGAAAGCTATCGAGGACAAATGATTGAAGTGATAGAAGGTTTGTGGTAGTAGAACGCCTCGAAATGAAGCCATGCTGCTGTATTGGAAGCCTGGGGACGATCAAGGGGGTCAGGATACTGGTCACGATCTTCTCGAAAACCTTCGGAGTCGTAGATAGTGACGTTACTGGACGATAATTTTCGACCGCAGCCCTATCACCTTTCTTAAAGATCGGAGTGACGAACGCGGATTTCCACTTGGATGGGAAAACGCCTTTAGAAAGAGATTTATTAAACAACACTGTGAGAGGATAGGAAAGACTCTCTACACAAGACTTCAACAAAATCGGAGGAATCCCATCAGGTCCAAGCCCCTTAGTCACATCCAACGACCCCAGCGCTCCTTCGACAAGTTCCTGCGAGATTATGAGTGATCCAACAGAGACCAGATCACGAGTCGGGTAATCATAACTCGCCCCCGAATCCGGTTCAAAAACAGAAGAAAAGTAGGACACGAACAAATCGGCTATACCATCGTGAGTATCAGCAGTTCCAGAGCTCGAAAACATCACCTCTGGCAGGGGTAAATTACCCTTCGTGTAATTCACGTGGTTCCAAAACGGCTTAATGTTCACACCTTGAATGATTGAATCCTCTAACTCCTTCATATAAAGCAAATACTTTTCCTCTGATAATGCCTTACACCGCCGACGCAGGTCCGAGAAAATCACGTAATCATCATCACACCAAGAAGTTTTATATCTGCTGTGAGCAAAATTTTTGTCCCTAACCAACCGAATCAAAGCTCTGTCGAACCATTTGGGATAAACATAAGCTAGTGGTTTGGTGGTCGGTACATATGAATCCACAGCCCTATACATTACATCATAAAATTTATTCGTGCACTCCTCAATACCACCAGCCAAGGTGTCAGTCCAATCAATGTTCTTAAGATGCTTATCCATGGCGACGTAATCGCCACGCTTGTAGTTGTATTTCAGTTGATGGGAGGCCAGGGTTTGATGGGTGGAAGGTGGTTCAAAGGTGCACTCGAAGGGAGGATGGAACTGATCAAGTTTCACAATAGGGTCCGCTGCCCTCACATGGAGGTTTGGAATATTAGTGAGGCATAAGTCCAAGATATTTCCAGCTGGGTTCCTGTTGAAGTTGGCCTGCTCGAGCTGTAGGAATGTTATAGAGTCGATCAGAACCTGAGCTTTCATAGAGAGGCTGACTGAGGGATTGTTAGTGTTGGTCCAGCTTAGCTCCGGTAGATTATAATCACCGAGAACCAATACGGCAAAATCGGGGTGAAGGGACACAACGTACTCCAGCATTGTCGAGTGAGCCTCGTGAATGGCGACACCTGAGTGACCAGGTATATAAACGCACCCAAGCAGCATACTACGTTCTGGGACAACCACAAATACATGTTCCACAATATCCTCCTTCAGTTGAACCCGCTGGGACTTGAGGCTGCGCTTCACTGCAATAAGGACCCCTCCGCCTTGGGATTTCGCACAATTAGAGTTTGATCGGTCGGTACGGTACACTGAGTAGTTCTGAAGCATAATTTCCTGTGTTTCAACATTAGACGATAACCACGTTTCTGTAAAAAAGAGTACATCATAATTTAGGCCAGGTGCAACAATTCGGAGATCTGATAACTTTGTATTGATACCCCTGACATTCTGGTAAAAAACGCTAATTAGTTTTTTGACGACGTGCTTGAAGATTGACGAGGCGGGCGATTAGCAGGAACAATTTTTGGGTCTCCATTAACGTATTTAATCGTGACGTCCTTTCCCTCATTCTTCTGTCTTTCTAACTCCTTTCGCAAGTTAGCCATCTGGGAACGCTGCAACTCAGTCCTATCAGCGGAAGCAGAAACACCCCCAGGGGCAGCCGAACGGAAGCCAACCAAAATCCCAGTAGCGACATCAGGACTCCTTGTAACCACACGCAGGGGACGAGGATTATTGTCTTTCGGGGGTTTGCCGACGCGGTTGACGCGAACTATCGATTCAGCGTGCTCGGGCTTAACAGAATCTACTATAGATCTCACATTTTGTGAATCATGCTCAATACGATCAGCGATCCGGCCCGATGTGGACTCCAGTACGCCATACAGCATGATGTTCTGTTCTTTCGAAGTAGTGGCCTGAGGTACCTAGGGACCTTCTTGGTAGATACTTCTATATAGTTCCAATGACCTCTCGTGTCAACAAACATTGGACTATGAACCTTCCTCGGACCTTACTAAGCCCCTGCCTACTAGGAATGCTTGTAGTTGAATTCTCACAAAACGGAGCTGTTATCATCCTGGAGAAAAAGCTTTCTGTGCTCCATCTTAGTAATATTACGAGGAAGTTAGTTGAACTTATCTCAGTTACGTACTTTGTTTAAATGTGTTTGGCTTTCGAGTCTATCAAGGTAGCGGAAGCATTGTTTTCACTTCTCAAGGTTAAAGATAAATTAATGTTCTCCAAAATCAAAATTTCCACTTGCATTCACGTTTTAGACCTTCCTGAACAATTTTGCCTGCCTGTCTATCATGAAATCTTTGTAGTGGGCAAAGTGTATGAAGTAACTTCATAAAATAACTGTTATTTTCCATTTGGGGTGTAGATGGTGCAGTACGTGTATTGCAAGGTTATACTTGGATATCGGGTATCGGATCATCAATCGAAAATATTGCTTCAAAAAAGCAAAACAACAAAGAAAGAAGCTTCACGACCAGTCGGGAAGCTGGATGAAGAAAATTTCACCCTATCTATTCCACTCTTCGTTCCCTTAAGATCACAATATTGTTGTGCTATTTTGTCAGTATGTGAAGGAAAGGGACCCCGATTGTGCACGACAGCAGCTTCCGATTCCTGAAGTTGGTTTCCTTTGATTTCCAGACCCATCTTGTGAAGTGGATTGTCTGCTATCTATTTGTTGGTAAAAGTAAATTAATACAGACGAGGATGACATTCAAAGTATTGATTCAGTGATGTGAAAGTACCATCTGGAAATACCCTTGAAGTTGATGTCTTGAGGTAATTTCTTCACAGAGGAATTAATTATTATTAATATTGCCCGAAAATATCAGTTGGTGTTGAAGGAGATAATCATGGTTATTTCAGCTCATCAACTGCTTTGTAAAGTCTTTCGAAAAAACCGTAGCCCGAAGAGAAGGGCACTTCTCTCTTATCATACTATTCTTCATCATTGAAGACTCAAGTCAACCCTATATTCCTTGTTATTATTTCTTCTTCTTCTTATTCCCTGGGGAAGTGTATCCATTTAAATTCAATAGTATTCAGTCCGCCGTCATCTAGAGATCAAACCTGTCAAAGTCGACATGTCGAAAACCTCAAAACTTCAAGTTTTGAGTCCATCATAATTCACAAAATTAGGCCCTTCTTGAAAAGGAGAGCACCCTCCTTCCAGCCCCTCTAACCTGACTTAACTGCCTTCAAAAGTTTCTTTTCTTAATTCAATTCATTCAGTCTCTCCTTCGGTTTACAATCATGTTCCTGCGATGGGTACCAAAGCATTTTTTCAGTTTTCAAAACGTTTGTGGTCTTTATGCAGGGTAGGGTGTAAGTCAAACAGGTCTGCCATACTGCAATTCAATTCAATTCAATTCAATATCTTTTTTTATTGTTATCATACGAAGTACAGAACAATCGTCAACATTTATTAGGTTATAATCTAAAATTTAAGGTATATATCTTGAAGAAAATAAAACTCATTTTACACTGTGATAAAAATAAATAAAAAGACGTGAAGCAGGAACATGAGTGAATTAGGAACTTAAGTGATCGGTCAGTCTAGGAACAAAGGCATGTGTGGAACGCCACCGCGCCGGCCGGGGCGTCCCGACCGGCCCGGACCCACCCACCATGGCGGCTCCCGGGGCTGCCAATCCATTTCTGGAGAGGCAGCCCTGACGAACAGCGCGGTCTACCATAGAGGCAGACCACCCATCCCCAAGAAGCACCAAGGGGGCCGCCCCCAGGCCGGCCAGGAACCCCGGACCAACTCCCAAAACATTTATAAAAGCGGCTACACACACACACACACACACACACACACATATATATATACATAAACACAATCACAGTCATTCCCAATATCACAGACGAGGTATAAAATCACAGATGCAGGAGTCAATTCTACATAATTTGAAGAAAAAAAGTTCCTTTTGGAAATTTTTTTGGAGGCTTTGTTTCCGAGTTATTTCAGCTTTAAAATTTGTTTCGTGATTTTGACTTTACTTCATTAAATCGGTCTTACTTAACTCCTTTAATTTGCTGTGTAAATTCAAATTTGAGGATACTTTTTGAAAGAGCATTAAGTTTCCTAATAAATGCCTTGACTTTTTTGAGTCAAGGTTTGAAACATGAAAAAGCCCTCTGAAAAGTAAATTTTAAGTAATTTGGAAAACCTTGAACTTTTTCAATCGGAAATTGAACTACGAGAACCAATATTTTTTCAAGAGGCAAGAACGGTCAAATCTGCGCTCAGCTGGTCTAGTCGTTTTTATTTTTAAAGTGGAACTTATAACACTGAAACTTGTTTTTAAACGCGGAAAAACGTGAATTTTTTCAATGGAATCAGCGCTCTGGTTACTACGGATCGCCTACGGTTACTAAGGATGCGAATTCTGACGAGTTCGTACGGAGTCGTCCGAACAAACAAACACCTGTTTTCCAATGATACTATTTACAGTAGCAGCGACTTTGACGTCAGAAAAAAAACGTCTGCCAAGTTGGGTGGGCAGTATAGCTTCCTCACTCATTGTAACATGGACGTATAGAATCAGTTGGCGAAAAACAGGAGAGGAAATGGCCTTGGAGCTCACTCAGCTGATCAGTGACCACTCAGGCACCTTCAGCATTCTCCATTGACCCTGCCTCTCAAATTTCAGCTTCCTGCGTTCAACAGGAGAGAAAATGGCCTTGGAGCTCACTCAGCTGATCCGAAGGTGCTGAAATTTATAGGGGACCGTCTAGGACCTAACCCGCACAATCCCTGAAAATTTCATCAAAATCGGACCACAGGTTAGTATAGTTTTGCCCGGGACAAGGATTGACCACAGACAGACCGACAGACCGACAGACAGACAGACACGGAACCAAAATTGTTCGGGAAGCTCTAAAACGCAAAAAGCAAGTGGAAATTTTGATTTTGGAGGACATTTTTTTTTTCACTTCTTTCACGAATACAAAGCTTCCCTACCTTCGGTAGTGAGGAAGCAACACGAAGTCGTCAGAACTATTGACTTGTTGAAACAAGTTTGATTTTTTCGTGCGACCCGCGACGGTTTCAGCCTATTAGTGCGTAGAATTTAGAGTTATCATCTTATTTCACCATGGATAATGATGAATTAATCGGTCTTGTATACGAGAGTAGGTGTTTGTGGGATATGAAAGACACAAATTATCACAAAATTACCATAGGGAGAAATAAGAGATATTGTGAGAAAGTTGTAGCAGAACTCAAATTACTATTTTTTTTATAATTTTTTTTTGAGAGAGAAAAAACACTTTATTGAACATTGAAGGAATGAAGGTGGACGAGGACTCCAGTAGTTGTCGAAACGTAATGGATTTGGCGAAAGGTCAAATTGGTTTGCCGAAAATTCAAATTGATTTATGCCAAAGGGGGTTTTTGCGAGCGTGCGAGGTTTTTTTTAATTTTTATAAAATTGTTCATTCAGCATAACTTGGTAGGTAGATGTGGAAGTGAAATCACGAGCAATGTTACAAGGGTCGCTAGGCAACCAACCTCATATTACATTTGCTAACAACCAATGAGCGTGCGTCATTTTTCGTTTACCCTTTCCGTCTCCAACTATCCAAGAATCGGATTTCTAACCAATCATTCATCAGTAATTGATAATTATTATCAATGATTACGAATATGCAAGCTATCTCATTTATTACTCAGCACCTTTAATAGCCCGAATTCTGCGATTTCGTGATATAAATAATTATAGTATAGTAAAAATTCAATGGTGGTAACCGGGATTTACTTATTCTGGATACATCCCCGTAATATAATTTTTAAAAATCTTCCGTAGAGGATGAGAAACATTGGGAAAACTTTTGATGCGAGCGCCATCTTCTAAAAGAGAATCAAACTAGAGAGCCGTCCCCAACTCTCTAAATAATTTAGTGTAATTATTACACTTCAAACCCACTCCCATCGACCAAGCCTTAGCTGGAGAGTAGATTTCATTGGAAAAATTCACATTTTCCGCGAAACTAAAAATGCCTATACCGTTGTAAAGCTGAGATTTGGGCGCAGTTTTCACTGTTCTTTCTTGAAAAAATAATGGTTCTCGTTAACTTCCTTTTCAGAGGACTTTTCATGTATCAAACCTTGACTTAAAAAAGATAAGAAATCTATCCGATAAGAAATTTTTCTCCTCAATCCTCAAATTGTAATTTGCACATCAAATTAAAGGAGTTATGACCAATTCAATGACGTAAGGTCAAAATCACGAGAAAAAATTAAAATTGAGATAACTTGGAATCAAAGCCTCTAGCAAAACATTTCTAGGTGGAACTTTTTGTTGCAAATTTGTTGACTCCTACAGTCTGGAAGATCTATTTGGCTTACACCCTGTATAGTAATATGTTGTGACATTTGTAGGTTGCTTGAAGTAAGTCTCCCAACAGTCTGCCAACTGCTGAAGCTGTTCAAGTGCACAAAACTTGTGTTCCACAATAATCGCTCCATTCTTCTTCCTCGTGCGGTGTTTGAATAGGTTATTGAATCCATGTCGTCCAAGAAGAAGAAGACGATTTATACAAGTGAGAAGTGAAGTGGTGTAGGGTATTTTTTTGCCATTCGTTACATGAAGGAATCTTTGCAGATCAGCTGGTCGAACAAGGCAGAACCGACGGTAAGGTTCGTAGAAGGAGTTAGAAAGGAAGTGGAGGAGGGATTGAGCGCCCTTCAACGGCCATCTTGCGTTATCTCATCTCACGACCGACGCGGTCAGGAACTCTAACCGGGTTGTTTTCAAAAACTCCGTCATTTGCCGGTGGGTACCCCGGAGTTTCGTCTATCGCGTTCGGCATCAGTGACGAGGAACATGGAGAAGACATTCTCGCCGCGAACGTCTCTCCTCTATGGTCGAGTTATTCGACATGGATGTATCCTCGCTGGTATCAATATCCCAGGCAACCGGACAGGGAGGGTAGGGGATGCTGGAAGCTGTAGGTGACCTAGATTGGAAACAATCCAATAACAATACAGCGATCTTGACTCAGGACGGTACGAGTAAACAATTCAGAAGTTGAAGTTCGGAGTTGCTCTCTATCCACAATCCTGTGTCTGTTGGATACTGCAGGGTAGGGACAATTTCTGATAGGAAAGATCCAAAGAAGAACCAAATATGTCACTTTTTTAACAAATCATGATTTTTACTTTTTTGGATTCAGAAAATGAAGCTCAACATTTTAGTCACCAGAAAAAGGGAGTTAAACCGACGTAGTCGCAAGATTTTGGTGCAAATGCCAACAACCATCGATGTTTTTGGACCGATTTTTTGTTTGTTCTTGAAGGCGCACTTTGTCGCACTGTAAAATGAAATCTTCAATGTTCCTCAAAATGTGTAGACGTTTTCTTCTAGTTCAAAATTCCCTTTGAGCTGTCCGTCAATTCTCATTGATTTTATAATTTAAGGATTTACAACTATTATTGTTTGGAAGTGAGAGATGGACAACACCTCTAAATTTAGCACCCCTCCTGTTAGCTGTGAGACTGATAGCGAAAATGATGATAGCACCCATGGATATTTCTGTAATGTAGTAGGGGCTCGTTCAGAACTGTGACATCATTGGTTTTGGCTTTGTTTTTCGGGGGTGGTTTGCTCAGTTTTTGAATTTTATAAAAAATGAGTAGTATATTTCATACGATGTACTCCTACATCTATGTTCAACTATTAGAATTAACAAATGAAGCTAAATGTAAGAGATACCTGGAGCTGACCACATGTTGTGTGCCTGCCTGGACCGATGCTGGAGACTCCTGTCTTCTGCCCCAATGAGGAATTTCACCGAATTCTGTTTGCATTTTTCCTGAATAGTTAATGGTGTGGGACAGATGAAAATCGGGCTGATTTCGGAAAATAAGTCTCCTGTTATTTTTGGGAGACAATCAAATTTTTTGATTCCAAAACTAACCGGGAAAACGGACGTAAAGCGGGAACGCTCGCTGATTGGGCTGTTCGGATCGCCGTCTCCTCCCAGTGTTGCCCATTGGGACGACGAAATCGTGTTTTATAAGAGAAAAGTTATCAAACAAAAACAGGGGAAACCTAATTTTCCCCATCTTGATTTTTCTATTTTTTTCTCCAGTTTTTCGATTTCGAACTTTACTGTTTCGTGAAATTTTGCATCTGGGGATTTCTCGATCTCAGCGCTTCAAGCGGCCATAAATGAACTATTCCAGCATGACGTCATTTTCCCGGGTTTTTTAAACATTCGTATTTTCTACACTGTTTTGTTTATTCGTAAATTAGGAAGTACGGGCTGATAGTTTGCCGTAGGAGGTTTTTAGAGGTGCTGAATCCGATTTTGGGGTCAAAAATAGGAAATTCCGACGTAGTGAAATTCCTCATACCCTTCTCGAGGACCCTCAGAAGTAGAGTCGTAACAATAATAATAGCGTTGAAATTTGGTAGAGTACTTCAAAAGGTGATCTTTTGTTTCCTAATATGCCATAATAAAATGTTTTGTTATATCTTGTAAAACACAATCGAGTTAGAAACTTTCAACGTGGTATTTTCATAAAAAGTGGCTTAGTTTTTTCCGTGGACCTTTTATTTTATTAGGATTCCCTCCAGTTTATGACCTTGGAAGACAAGTTATGTGATTATAATGATCAGTTGCAGTTACACCTAGTTGTGGTTAACCTTTCAGAGTCTTCCAAAGATGCTCCTTTGAATTGCAGTTTTAGAAGGTCTAATGTTGTATAAACAATTCCTAGAGATGAGATTGATGCTACGACGAGACCGGCAAGTACTCATTCCTGGTTTAGGAGCCATCCTCTCGAAATACGAGCTCCATTTACTTGTTCTCAACGGCCGTTCGCACGCGACATCAAAAATGATTAGTGTCTTCGTGCAAAATACCGACTTTTCATGGAACTAGGTTTATGCGGCATTCATGACCTGACGATCTGCTGCCGGAGAAAGATCGATTCTCCTCGGGATTGAAGATGAAAGTCCTTCGTTAAAAAACAAAAAACAAAAGAACAATCGAATGAAGTGGTAGACAGGGATAAACCTAAAAGGAACCAATCTGAGCCGATGAAATTCCAATTACTTCATCACTTGCAGAGATGTTTGAATACAAATTTTTAAAAATGCTAAATAATATTCATATTTGAAATTATCTGACACTCGTAATACCTACTTCACTATGAATATTGTAAAATGTTTAAAAGGGAGTGATCGAACTGTTGCATGACTGTTGATTGTTCCTTAATTTTGATGACTAAGGCGGGCACACTACAGCAATCAAAACGTTTGCAAACGATACAAAATGGTTGCGACCAAACCAATCATGACTGTTAGCCCTCATTCTCTCCGCACATTTGGGCACACACGACGAAACATTCTTGGAAGAGGCGAGTTCCTCAAACTCTCGGGTCGGATTAGCACTCATTCTTCCTACCTGCTTACTCCTTTCCATTATCCATTTAATTTCAGCGTTTCAGTTTGATTCGAAATGTCTGACGAAGAGATTGATGAAATGATTCCCACTTTGTGGCAAATGTTTTTAAATTTAAACAATAGAAGATATTGGGTTCACCCACTCAATGAACATAGAACTAACAGTGATCCCTTAAACTGATTCTTAAAACTTTATTTCTGAATTGAGGTGTTTCCCAGAAAAATTTCACTCGAAAGACTGTGGAAAGTTTTGATTTTTTGTTGGGCTTGATCCACGAAGATATTTCTAAGCAGGATAACACTTTCCGAAAGGCGATTTCACCAGAAGAGAAATTATTTGTGGCATTGGGGTGAGTAATAACAACTTGAGTAAATAACAAAAAGAATCAAATTATATTCATTCAACAAATAGTTGAACTTACAAGTTAATAATACAAGTTAAATTTGAAACAAAAAAAAATCTTTTGACATTGGTCATTGAAGGTTAAATTTTTTTTTTTTAATTAAGTTAAAAATTATTGGCCGTGACTACGGCAGCGATCAATTTTTCTGCGTCGCAATCCATCTAAACAATAATAAATTAATTACGTTAGGATAAAAACCAAAATCTTTAGTTGCAATACAACACTCGTAGAAGGCACCTAATATTGTAAATTTTTAAATACGCCGAATAGCCAAGCGAAATGGATTAGTAACTAATTGTGACTAATCCATTGTTGCTAACTGTTAGCAACAATAGAGGGAAAAAATAATGAAATCTGTTATGATTTTTGGCTCGGCGGGTCACCAAAGTTGTTTTCTGAATGCGTGAATTTACTGACTCCAAATTGTTGTATGAAATGACTGAAATATACGGGAAGTTTATACTCTATAATTTGGAAGAAGAAATTTGTCTGTTTAATTTTGAAGGGACGTTTTTGAACAATTTAGCTTCCTGTCTGCACAAAACGGGGTTACTAAATTGTTAGGGAAAATGGCTTCTGGTCTGTGTAGAACCCAGCTCACCAAATGAAGTTAATGAAATGTGGAGGATGTTGAAGTGTAGGCCCAGTCTGCACGAAACCGGATTGCTACTGAGGTTTAGTTTCCTAAGTGTTTTTTAGGTTTGAGATTTGGTATGGGTTGTTGAAGAGATAAGATCGCTTTGAGAGTTTACAAGTGGTATCTCGCTTTTCCATAGGAATGGCCCTTATATACCGTTCCCCTACTCCGGGAGGTTCTAGTCCTCCTGGGGGAGGGACAATTCGACCGTTGGGTGTCCGGCCGTTGTGACCTCATTCCTGTGGAAAAGGGACCGTTACTTTTATTTGTGAAAATACGACAACAAAATTCCTTGGAGGCACGACAAAATCCTACTTAGTATTTTGGTTACGGCAAACGTAGTCACCACACATCGACTAACATTGACTGGCGGGCAAAATGTTCGGCAACCTGATGCCCGGCCAGGTATGCCCCCCCCCCCCCCCCCCCTACTAATTCTACTAGTACAAAAAAAAAGTACTCTTTTTTTTGTTTTTGTTTTTAAGCGTTTATTTGTCAATATATCAACTAGTTACAATTGAGGTATTATACATCAGGTAACTATCTAGATATTTACTTCGCATTTACTTAGCTATTTACTTCGCATATTACGCGTTTCTCATGCAAGTGTTAGTCTAATGACTTTCACTACTAATACTTTCACGTACTAAGTAGTTCGTATTCCTCGACTTTTCTACCTGCCTCAAACAAAATGTTTCGTTTGAAGATGATTGTTTGCATCACTGTGCAGCCGGCCTAAGAGTCTGTGGTAGATATTATAGTTTTCGTTTTGTCCTGATGGTGATTTATCTCCACTTTGTAGACTCAGTTGTAGTCACGTAGTTTTCACTCTTGTCCTCGTAGTTTCTCTAGATTATATCCTTGGATTGTTATAAAGTAGTCTATTTGGAACTGTTCAGTGACGTCATCTGCTCCATTTCTCTCACTTCCTGTATGTTATGTCCGACCGTCCATTGTGTCTGTTATTAATACAGTATTAATAACAATGTCTTTGAGTATTCCATATTTCTGCTTGTTTCAACTCACCTATCCACTGCTGTAAGACTAGCTTCGAGTTGGATGAGGTGATCTTCTCTCTTCGGCAATTTTTCATCTGTTTTGTGTTCCTGAAATAAGAAATAACTAATAAGATTAGTTAGAATTTACGTAAGATTCAATATTTGCTTGGCATTGAATATCTACTTTTTTTTCTAGTAATTATTTTGTGTGAATGTACATGCTCCGTCTGATTTGTAACGAATTAATGGCAGTAAAGATTTCCTGAATATTAAATTTTTATTTGAAATACCACTAAGTAATCAGCAGTGGCCAGAAGTTATTCATTTTCTTCATGACCATCTCTTATTGCCTATATCAGGCCTACCTAGTTAAGGCCCTTCAAATTCCTGTTAAGAAAACAAACCTCTGAGGCAGTTTAAACCCAATTTAAGGTGTTTCACCTTAAAAACCATTAAGATTAGGCGTTTTCCCGTTTTACTTCAGAACCACTGGTTGTTGACTGTTCCTTCAAAAACATTTATTTCTATTCAAAGTTTAGTTTTGTCTGATGTTATTAAGTTGGACCCTAATCTCAATAAGGTTGAGATATCATAGCTGATATTTCGGGTCGATTTTTATAAACAACTGCTATGTGAAAAATCTTTTTCGTAAACGTTGAAGGCGTTCTTCCTTCAAACGTCATCACCCATTCAGATGTTTTTGAGCCATCTCTTGCCAGTATCAAATCTACGTCGGAGAAATAGTTGGATCTTCTTCTTCTTCCTCATTTATAATGTTTTATTGCCCCTATGGAACATAACTTTATGAATTTTGGTGGTATTATACGTTTACCAATTTAAGAGACTTTGTTCGTCTAGGATCGTTTCTTCAATCATCGCATGTTTAAGTTTAATCCTATCTTATTAGTATTTAAAACATATTAATGTACGGTTTATTCAAAATTGGCGTAACTGTTTCCGTGAGAATACTTCATTAACAATGTCGTAAAATATTTCGTTGAAATGTGTAGGATTTTTTCTACTTAGATGTGAACAATTTTCAATACCTTTTGTCGTCTGGAATGTGATCATCCTAGGGAAACCAACGTTTAAATCTCCTGTGAATAAAAGTTATTCACGTTTGGTAAGTATGGTGAAGCGAATACAAAGCTTCTCCGCTTGAAACTACTCAGCTGTAGTTTCCTGTGAAGAAATCTGTTGATACGATTTTTCAGATCGCCAGTTGTGAAAATGCGGGACCAACAGTCCACTTTTAGATAATCGGAATAGATTAATCGAGCGGCGAGGGGCAGAAAGCGGATGACGAAAAAAACGGCTCATCATTCGCGCAAGGAGGGAAAAAAAAAAGTTTTTCGAAGCGGTTCAGTAGGCTGAGATCGGTTATGCCCTATCGGATCCGGTCCGAGTTTTGAGAACTATCGTTGAGAAAAATACCGTTTTTCACTTCGACGTACCGTAAAGTTGCATAGCGAAGAGGTCGTGAACCGAAGGAAGATTGAGTGGGAAAGATTTAATGTGGGAAATTCTGGTCTGCAACTGTGAAGCTGACTCAAATCCCGTGTAGTGAAGCTATCAGACTTTTTGTAATTTGTCGGAGTTAAATGGTAAACCATACCCGTAAATAAACTATGCGGGACTTCCTTTTTTTTCGGAAAAGTTGACAATGTTGACAATATCATGTCATGATATCAAAACATATTGTGTAGTAATTCATGGATTCCAGGGGACGCCCTAATGGATAAGGATTAGTTCAATTTAAACCGATAGGTTAGCGACAAAACAATGCATTTTTTAATAGCATTTATAGCAGCACGCGAGCCACGAATTTGAACAGCATTTTAAAATCTCTGATCAGCGATACCCAACATGCGAATTCGAGTTCAAAACGCTGCAAATTATTACACAAAGTTTTATTATTTTTCTACATTGCTCACCCGTCTGCAAAGACGGAGCTTTGCCATTGTTACCACCAAAAAACATCGATCGCATTTCGGTCAGCAAAAATTTGAACGGAGATTAGGCCTCTTTTGCGATTCACACTCGTGTTTCATATTTATCGTAAGTCTAACCCTCAAGTTTTCGTAGGGAGCAAACGGTTTGTCCTACTGGGCTCCGCGTGGTCTCTAACAATTCAATACCGTCTTAAATTGATTGATGGAACAACAATACCTTGATATCAAACTTTTTTGAGTTAGGGCGTTTTCAAAATTCATTTTTCAACCCTAAGAAGTGACCTACATCAACCAAAATCTTCGGGGCGCAACTAGACCCCAAATGGAGCCCATATACCAAATTTCATCAAAATCGGTCAATGCTAACTGAGAAAAGTGCCACGGACGGCCAAATTTTTATTCGATTTTTGGATTCTACGTACTTACCATGAAACGTAAACCAACAAATTTTGAGGGGTGCGGGGGTTAACCAATTTTTTCATTATTGAAAATAATGCGAACATCCAGACGTAGGTATAATGGTAATGTCCCCTCAATTTCGAAACTTGGTTACAAAGGAACCGGAATATTGGAAAACCGTATGTTTTGTGAATATTATACCCCACTCACCCCCTCGCCGAGATAATTTAGATTCTCTTGTGAAATAATGTGCAAATAGGAAGTTATCTGAGTCGAAACCGATGTTAGTCGATACGTGGTTATTTACTCGTATTTATTTCTTCTGTTGAGTGTTGTCCTCCTTCATCCCTGATTAATTGTTCAAGGACGTTCAAGTCTTACTGTGGGACGTCCTAAAAAGAAAATTAGTTGATTGCCCGCAGGTTTTTCTAAAGTATGTCATAAGGGGTATAATTTTGAACATTTAGAGGTCAATTATGAATTTGCCGAATGAATAAAGGTCCTATTTGCGAGTGCATCGAGTAAGTTGACTCCTCTACCGAATTCTCATTTTACCCTAAAAAGATGATTTCTATCTTTCAACCACCGTCGACGCTAATTATGGTTTGCATATATTAGGAATTCCTTGAATGATTATTGTAATGGTGTATAATTGTGGACCTGATTCACCTCATAACATTAATCAATGAAAAGATACAGGAGATTTTGCAAATTTGTTTTAACTTCTCAAAAAACTAAAATTACAGTTTTGTTCAATTATCAATTTGGAGCACATTCGCGTTTACAGATTGAAAAATAGTTCAGTACATTAGAATAGTCCTAATACGATTACTCATTCATACCTGACATGTTAGTGAACAATACAAATAAGACAACTGGAACTTGTCTTCCACGTATGCAAGGGTATAGGTAGTTAAAATTGAAATTCCATATTTCTAGGGATGAATCTCGATTGCTGTGATCAAGTAATGTGTATAATAGTTTTTGCGAATTGGAAAAATGAACTGTAATAAGGTTGGTTCCATTAACAACATATTTTTGAGTTTTACTATAATTTGGCACTTCTTTCCCTTCATCTACGCTGCTTTCAGGTTTTATTTTTCGCGTACTTTGAAAGACAGTTCAACTACTTCTGATTTTTGATCGCAGGTGATCCTCTAAATTTCTGAGACGGAAAAAGACTACCTACGGAAAAAGTCGTTTTTTTAGTTGGCAAACTTGGACTCGCCAAACTCCAGCGATAGATTCTATTCCCATCAAAAAATGTTTTCTAGCTGTTTTGTTTCAACACATTCGATGCACTGTTAACACCAAAACCGAAACTTACCTCGCTGTTATCAATAAACTTTACTCCGGCACTTCCGATGTAAACAATGCCATCTGGTGGGGTAATTCATAAAGGAATCCACCTCATAGGTGAACTAGCGCAAAACAACTGGCAATCTTAATTTTTACACGTTAAACAGTAGTAAATGCTTTAGCTCCTTTAAAAGAATTTTTCCTCATTTTTTTCAATTTCAAGATTTTTGTGTGTTTTCGACCTTGCCATTTCAGTGACAATGGCTGTAGCTCTGGATTGGTAGTTGGACGAAAATGCAACCTGAAAAGGTTGTTTACTTTACTTTTTTACTTATTGTAAAAATTAAAGTAAATTAAGGTATAATATTAAAGCAAATTATTGTAAAATTTTACTAATTGTATAACTTGTTTACTTATTATTTACAGCATATTATCTTCAAAATCAAATTCCTAGTTGAGGAATTTATCTGTAGCATTTTCTCACCAACATAATATAATATATTATGTAGGATATTATCCTACATGTCAATGGCACTGTGGATAAGCTATACTGCCCACTCCGTTTGGATGATGTTTTGCTGTTCCAGATTGGCGAAATTTACACTAAGTGTAAATTTCGTAAACAAGTCTTGTTTACGAAATTTACGTAGTGAATTTGTTCGAATCCAACTTATTGTAGATGAATGTACGTCTGCCTGTGACCCACCGACAAAATCCTCATTCGATTCGACTCCTTGATGACTGGTGGATGCCTTGACGATGTTATTAGGTTGTGCTTCCGTAATAAGTCTCCAGATTGAGTCTTGAAGAGACTTCGTGATACTCCAACTTCGCTTCGTTTCAATTAACCAAGAAATGATGGGTTCTCCTCACCTCGTCGTCGTCTTTTCTGAAATTAGTTGGTCTTCTTCGGAATTTCTTTTCTCGAAATGTTTTCGTCTTCCCCATTCGAAGAGTGAGTTCTCCTTCGGCAGCAACGCAGCTTAATTTCTTCATCTCACGACATATTGCATGGGATGATCTAAAAATACCCACTTAGGAACGTTGCTTACGTTTTGGTTGTATTGATACTTGAAACTTGCAACTTGTTACACCTTTTGGAGTTCAGAATTGAGAAAATAATGAGAGATCGTCCGCAAATGGAGAGATAGGAATCTACAGGGTAACCTCGACGCGAAAATAGCGGCAGACTTGTAACTAACATACGATAAATGTGTGGGAATATTCCCTACGTGCTTACGTACTTTTCTGAGAAAAGTAATGCACAGCTAGGGATGGCAACGATATGTCGATATATGGAATATATCGATATATTACGTTTGATATATCGATATATTTGTATCGATATAAGGAACCGATATTATCGGTCAATATCGATATATTTACCGATACATCGCGACTTGTTTTCAACATGTAAAAATTAAATATTAAAATGAATAAATGAGAAGGGACGCCAGTATTTGTAAAAACATTAAGTAATTTCATTCCAAATTTTGTAGATACCTAGGTACGTGATGGGTTGATTTCAGACTACTGACTTCAGCTCAAACATGATGATTTACACTACAGTGGCGCTCAAGTCTCAATTATTCGACTTGAGCCAAAAGTAATGGAGGCGCGTCCAGATTAAAACTACCTAATACTTATACGAGTTGAAGCAATTTATAAATTAATGAAACATTGCTATGGCGAGGATATCTATGATTTTTTATATCATGTTTTAGGACCCCTGAGAGTAGTTTATCCGCAAATTTGCAACCCCAAAAGCCCTTTGCTACTGACCTAGTGCTCTGACAACCATGACATTTTCGCACTTTTACAACTCCGTATGATAATTTCGATAATTCATACTTGTAACTTTTTAAACCAGGTTGAATACCTACTTACTTCAACCGTTTTTCCAAGTATATCTTCTGATATGTCGAGTATATCGATGTATTTCTTCCAAAATATTAGTAACGTTTTAATTCACCTACCTACCTAGTTACTTCAATATGATTTTCCAAGAAGATCTTCCGATGTATTTCACCCGATTTGCCATCACTTGTAACGTAAACCATGAAACTTTTGAGAGGGTTAATACTAACTTCAAAGAGTTTTTCCATGTAAGTATTCCGATATGTCGAGTATATCGATAAATTTCTTCCAAAATGATGTTTGTGTAGCTTAAAATGTTTTAACTGACGTATTTACTCCAACAAGATTTTCCAAGGTAGATCTTCCGATATATCGAAATATCGATATATTTCATCCGATATATCGTAGGTATCGATATTTCATTGACGATATATCATTTGATCAGTATATCGATATATTTCATTCGATATGCCATCCCTATGCACAGCTGTGGCAATTTTAGGAGAAAACTTTTCTCCTATCATCTTTTATCAAAATCGTCTCCATTATCATCCGTTTATCAAAAATCAATACGTTTTCTGCGCTATCAATAGGGTTATTTCGTACCAGATTTGAAATTCAATTATAGTTAGGGATGGCATATCGAATGAAATATATCGATATATCGATCAAATGATATATCGTCAATGAGATATCGATACCTCCGATATATCGGAGAAAATATATCGATATTTCGATATATCGGAGAAAATATATCGATTTTTCGACGTATCGGAAGATCTACTGTAAAATGTCACATGTGAAGTAGGTAGGTGAATTTAATAGTTTTTAAACAATATAAAAATAATTTAGGATGACATTTATGGACATATCGGAGTATCTACTTGTAAAAACTTGAAGAAGTAAGTAGGTAGGTGAATAGAAAAGTTACTAACATCATTTTGGAGGAAATATTATCGATATACTCGACATATTGGAAGATCTATTTGGAAAAACCGTGTGAAATAATATTTCACATATTAGGTATGTATTAACTTACTTTCAAAAGTTACTGGGTATGAATGATCGAAATTCATTGTTTAAAAACTGGAAAAAAGTGCGAAAATGTCATTGCAATGTTAAATTAATTTATAAATTGACAGGGGTATAGGTACTGTGGACGATCATGATCCTTCAAAATAATTTTGAAGGATTATTATTATTTCAATTATTGAAAATAATTGTTGTGAAAACCTGCTTCACTTCGTAGAGTAGGTAGTTTTAAGCTGGACGAGCCTCCATTAATTTTGACTTAAGTCAAGTATTTGAGCCTTGAGAGCCACTGTAGGTGAATACTATGAACACAATCATATCTGAGCTGAAGTCAACAGTCTGAAATCAACCCATCAGTTGGTACCTACAAAATTTGGAATAAAATTACTTGATGTTTTTACAAGTACAGGCGTCCCTTCTCGTCCATTTATTTCAATATTTAATTTTTACTAAAAATTTTTTTTTTTTTTTAAACTTGAAAACAGGTCGCGATATATCGTTAAATATATCGATATTGACCGATAATATCGGTTCTCTATATCGATATAAATATATCGATATATCAAACGTAATATATCGATATATTTCATATATCGATATATCGTTGCCATCCCTAATTATAGTGCCAAATAAGGCCTTGTGCTTTTTATAAATGGGGTTGGCGGGAAAACTGGGTTAGCACCATGATCCACACAGCTGGGCAGCAACAACTATGCTCTGTGCTGAACTACCTGTTTGGAATTTTCAGGTGAGTGTTTTTTGCTTCTTGTGAATGGAATATTTGAGCTATCTCAAAAAATGTGGATGATTTCGAGAGTTGACATAGTTTCAGAGTCTAGTTTGTTTGTCTAGTTTGAGTCTAGTTTCAGAATCCCTCATCTGTTTTACTTGAGTTAGGCTTTTGTTGCTGTAGTAAGTTTGTTGAGCAAGGCTGTGAAATTGTCTTCCGACAATAGAGAATTGTCTTAAGTCGGATATTCGCTTTACGAGCTCCTGAGTAGCGTTTTGATGGCTTAATCTCCTCTCCTTCTTTCTTATTCCTGTCTTGTTTTCTATATTCTCGTCTCATTTCTTCTTTCCAATGGGCACATTGAGGATGTATTTTTGGTGTATTATACTATCTTTTTACCACTTAATTTAGTTTAAATTAGTGTATAGTATCATAGACCATAGGTATAGGTATCTAATCCTATAAATATTTTTTGATTTACATGTTTATATTTTTATTTTACTTTTATTGTATATTATTTTACTAGGTTACGCAAGGAGGGTACTTGAGTCCTATGTAACCTTTTTTGAATTATTTTTTATTATTATTATCAAGTTTTCTCTAACTCTGTAAACGGGAGGATCCCTCCCAGCAAGGCCTAAGGTTAGGACTTCTGGTTCATCTATGAAGAATGTAATAAAGTTTTTCTGAAGTTTAATCCACAAAATTTTATGAGCTTTTCCACTTTCAGTAAGGAAGTAATTCGTAGGCCTTAAAGGCCCAAGGATCCAAAGAAGGCCTAAAGCAATAGTAAGGCAATGGTCCCAAATGAATTATTACTCCGTAAACGAGGTGGTTGGCAGTAATGTATGCGGTGTATTATTAAAGTAGGTACTTTATTAATACACCGCATATTAATATCCCATAGATTAACATCCAGAGATTCTCTGGGATGTGGAGAAACACAATAGCTAACTTTTATCTAAGTTCTACCACGCTTACGTCACAATTGAAGATTCTCACTTTTTGGGGTAAAGTTACCCCCGTTGGGGTAAAGTTTGACGGTTTGACCGTAACTTAAAACTTACTGATGAGATAACAAAGAAAAACGTAACTAAAAAAAAAAAAAACAACTGACGGAAAATGGCGTCTCAGCTTTGAGCAGCGAACGGTGACAACGCCACCGTCCGGATACCACCAAATATGCCTACTTTCGTAGTGTGGCCAAAAATCTACATTTTTTAGTTCATTTTTCCACTACAGGTCGACAGTAACTTCTCATTGTGGTAATTATACAGATTAATTTTGATCTTGACTGCGAATATTCATTAATTGGTTCTCTTTCTTTTTCAGGTATGGATGCCATGTGAAAACTTCGTCTTCTATGACCGTGGTGAGTGGGGATAAAGCGCTCGCTGTGGCGAGTCTTCAGTGTAGAGGACTGCTGTAATTAAGAGAGAAAAATACCAGACAAATACCAGTGGCTCTTCGTGCTCGTTCAGCTGCGATAGATAATTAGTGGAAGGAATATATTCGTAAGAATACCACAAATATTAGCTAGCAATATTAAAAAACCTGCTACTTACTTGAATAATTCAATTTTTCCAAATACCTACGTAGGTAGGATCCTGATTAAATTGGCCCTAAATTAGAATAAATGAACGAGGCGGGTAATTTGGGGTTCAATAAGAATTGCAAAAAATAGCAAGAATTGTACACGATTACTTTCGAGTTCTTATTTTAAACTCTGCGCAGGTGTGACTGAATTTGAAATTTAGGTCCCCTAAAGCAGAATTTGATAATCCACAAATTCGATTTGTACAATTTTTTAGTTGGTGTCCTCATTTTAAGAATTCATGAGATTTTGACTAAGACAAATTGACATTAATCCCACTCTGGAACGCTTTGAGCAATAATGTTAAGTAGGTATACCTAGAATTCTATACATAGAATACATTAAGGTACAAACGTTAAGGTGTATTTCCTTACGTCATCAATTTAGTAGGGACTGTCTTTTTTTTAAATGAAGAAAGCAAACTACTTTCTACTTTCATTTCAGCCTGTGATCGTCTGATTAAATGTTCTAATTTGTAAGTTGATGGAAATTAAAGTCACCTTCCTTTCTCGATTAAAATCCAAAAAAATGAGAATTTAAAATTTAGTCAAATTGTTCCTCAGTGAAAGTAGGAAAGTCTGAGCCTGAGATTATGAACAAGTGGAGAGAGATGATTCTACTTGTGGTTGGCTGCCTAGGAATGGCAGTTTTGAGCCTCCTATATCAGAGGTCAGGAAAAGGAGGCCTGTCCCCACTATGGTTTGTGCTCTATTTCTCCTAAGGCGGAGCTATGAATTCTAGCTCTTGGTATGACTCTCTTGTTGGATTTTTTATTGATAATAAATTCTTAAATTAATGAAATTCGTAATAGTAAGCCGTAGTTGGCGTATTTTTGAGATACCTAGGAGCTTTTAACATGCAACCCCCTTTTCAGTCAATTTGGGAAAAATTACCAATAATTTACCAATTAATTAAATTACCAATAGGCTTATTAGGCTGAACCAATTTTAACTTTTGAATAAGTAAATCATTCAACACAGAATTTTAACCCTTAACGCGCCAGGTGCTTCCAAATCCTCCCTCGCGCCAGGTGAGTATGGTATACTCACCCATCTCGATTTCCGTAATTTCAAGCGTTTAAACCACTTTTCACGCCTCGTTTTTTAATCGTTTGACTAACATTCAATAAATTGCATACGGGCATAAATAAAAACGCAAAACCAGCATATAGCAGCCTATAGCATACTCTACTTGTATATAACTTGTAACTCATTATTTTCGTGGAAATAGACAACGTTCTACTCAACTCCGTTTTCATTCACCATTGCTGGAGTAGGAATAAAAAATATCTTGGCGAAAAAAAATATTGAAAATTCAAAGCCCTGGCTAATTTTTGTAAACTCAAAGAGAAGACTAGTGTTATTTCTAACTGCAAAACTAAAAAACAAAAAAAAAAAAAAAATTTCGGAAAAAAGTTTTTTTTTTCAGTTTCGAAAGTTGCTGTACCTAGTACACACCAGTCTTTATAACGTATAGTTTATAGGGAGTTATATTGTTCCCTGAAAACAATTTATACGTGTTTTTCGAGAACACTGAAGACAAATAGGATTATTGCATTGTTCACACTTGAAGGGTCACGGGGAAAAAGGATCAAACTCCAATTTTTGGCCGAATTGAGATAAGCACGCCATCGCGTAGCTTGGGAGGAGTAGTAAGAACCGAAGGGGTGTTTCACTTTGTGGAAGAAAGATCGCATTCATTCTTCTTAAAGCTAAAACAAATATGGGGCTCCGGGGAAAAAGGATCAGATTCCGCGCGCTCGCAGGGAAGAAAGATCAGTGTCCAATTTAAAGACCCCTTCCCTCGCCTTTGCATGAGTTGTACGGCATCACACCAAAGATTCATCAAGCACAAAAGCTCCTACTTTTGAAAATACCAGACAGTTTTCTTAACCTCTTCTACCTCGAAGAAGAAGACTTCAGTACCAAAAGCAGCTGTAACATAGGGAAACCTTCACAACGGCCCCATACCCATCAAAACCAGCAAAATCAAAGGACACTTGTGTCAGTTTCTCGTCAACCCCGGTGTTAACATTTTCTGAGTCACTGTCCAATAGGTTGGGGAATGTAGGAGATCATGACGCCATTTCATATTGCGACGATCCTTTAGATGAATGATTTATTTATTGATTTTTTGCCTTTTTGCACTTAATGTTTTGTATAAAACTATACCTAATTTGGAAAATTAAGCCACTTTTTGCCCAACATTTTCCTGGAGGTGACAGTAAGGTACCTACAAACCCTAGTAAACTTACTGAAGTGAATTACGAGATTTGAATAAACAATAGGTAACATGTTGAAATAATTTTAGGTATTATGGTGACCGAAACGCGGATATTTGTGGGGAAAAAAGATCAAAGTCCTTACCTTGTTTGAAATTTCTAATTATTTCTGGAAATTATCTTCGACCTACTTAATTTTCTTTCTTGCCACTTGAACATAATTAAATTCCTGGTCAGGTGGCCCAAACAGTTCATTTTGGTTTATTATTTTCAATGATGAACCTTTGGAATCGACCAAGAAAAAAAAAATTTTAACACCCCCTCAAAATTTGATGGTTTACGTTTCAAGGTACGTAGAATCCAAAAATCGAATAAAAATTTGGCCGTCCGTCCGCCGTACGCGGCACTTTTGCCACTTAGCATTGACCGATTTTGATGAAATTTGGTATGTAGGCTCCATTTGGGGTCTAGTTGTGCCCCGAAGCTTTTGGTTGATGTAGGTCACTTCTAAGGGTTCCAAAATCAATTTTGAAATTTTGAAAACGCCCTAACTCAAAAAATTTCGATATAAAGGTATTGTTTTTCCTTCAATTTAAGATTCTATGGAATTTTTAGAATTTTTTGAGACCACGCGGAGCTCTGTAGGACAAACCGTTCGCTCCCTACGAAAATTTAAGGGTTTATATTGAAATTGAAATATATATATATATGTATATATATATATATATATATATATATCTATATATATATATATATATATCTATATCTCTCTCTCTATATATATATATCCTATATATCTATATAATATCTATATCTCTCTATCTCTCTCTATATCTTCTCTCTATATCTCTCTCTCTCTCTCTCTATCTCTCTATCTATCTATATCTCTCTATCTCTCTCTCTCTATCTCTCTCTCTCTCTATCTCTCTCTCTCTATCTCTCTCTCTCTCTCTATCTATATATCTATATATATAAATCAAAACACGAGTGTGCGTCGCAAAAGAGGCCTAATCTCCGTTCAAATTTCAGCTGACCAAAATGCAATCGATGGTTGGTGATTTTGATTTTTTTTTAATTTAAAAAAAAATTTTTTGATTTTTTTTTTTCGATTTTTTTTTCTTTTTTTCTTTATATTCGATGGTTGGTGATTTTGTAGACGAGTGATCTATATAAAAATAATAAACCGTTGTGTAATAATTTGCAGCGTTTTTTTTATGCATAGCGTCTGTCTGGGACGACTTCAAACTTTGTTTTTCGATTTTCTCGGAATTAAGAAAAGAGGAGTCTGATCCTTTTTCCCCGTGACCCTTCACTTGTAATTGGTGCATGGAGGCTTTTGGTAGGGACACAGTGAACAATATTTTTACTTCTTGAGGTCTTCTCTAAGGTTCCCCTGTAATTTTATATGACTCTTAGGTGCCACGTGAGTATGCCATACTCACTTTTTATACACCGCTCGGGTGCCAGGTGAGTGTGGCATACTCATTAGGTTTCAGAAAAATGATACTCAAGGTGCGCAGGGTCCATGCAGGGAGGGGGTTCTAGCGGCAGTTGACACGGTACTAATCTCCCCCAATTTACATTGGGTCCTCAATCACGACTGTGGCGCAGGGCCGCCACCACAGCAGATCAAAAATCCTTAGTGAGTGTGACATACTCACATGGCGCGTTAAGGGTTAAGATAATCAACTTTGGTGAGAGTGAACTTTTCTGTTGAACTGTTTATGCTGCATCTAATTAATAGCGAAAAACTGAAAAAGGTGCCAAAAGTTTCATGGTTTTTTGGCTGTCAAAAGTTAAGGACAACCCACAAACCGTCGCTAAATTGGGTGTCTCAGGATTGAAACCATTGCCAAGTGCTTAGTTTTTTAGACAGTCTTGCCTGTTCTGTGATTAGGTTCTTCAATGAGACAAAACCCACTCCATTTGGTGGACGTTTTTTCTTAAAACTTACTGCAGTGATTCTATTGGACTTCTAATAGATATTAATGAAAGAAAGTCCTTGAAACTAAAATAAGAACCGCATTTCTACTGCAGAAAACCACAACTCCGGTCGTATGAATAATCTCCGCCTACGTAACGTAATCTTGAGCTTTTCTAAAGAACGCATTAAACCGATTCTAGCCCGAGGTGGTTTTTTCAACTCCTTTTTTCCTCTTCATTCTGCTCCTTCTTTCTGCTCTTCTCGCGAATTTAAAAATCATGGCATACCTAGTTTAGGGTTTTTTTACGAGGGCGAGATGGTGGCCCGAGATTGGTAGGCGTATCAACAGACTGGCGCGCTCTGTATGGTCGGGCCTTCCACTAAAAAGACGGCGAGCCATGCAAGTTTCAACGACTTAACCCTCTACCTGCTCCTCGGGATTCTTTTTTTTCGACGGGGAAATATAGGCTCCTTTCTTCATCCTTTTCACTATTAAAATTTGTAGAGCCCGCCTCAACACTTACAGGGGTGTAAAGAAGGCGAGTAGATGGTTCTTTGTGCGGACATTTTTCTCTCTTGGTAATTGAAATTTAAATAAATACGTTAAATTTTAAATTAACTGAGTCTTGTCGTGTCAAAAGATCGTGCTTTCCCTATTGGTGACGATATGGACCAAAAGGTCCATCGAGGTCTGTGACCCTCTTACTTGCACAGTGTTTATTGGATGATTTTACTACCAAGTTTAATTGATTAATTAAAATTGTCATTTTTCAAGGATAAAACAAAATGTGTACACGGTCCCCTAAGAAAATCATCGCCTCTGGATTGTCGTTCCAAACAGCCATACCTAACTTCTACATTTTCTTTCCGAATTTGTTGTAATTTTCAGGGAGTAACCCATTTCCGGCTACTGATGCTTTTTCGCATCGACTTTTTTCTTTTTTTTTAATTATTAAAAATAGTGGAAAATCTTCGTAGAAGAATTTTTTCTCGTTCATGCTGTTCTTAAACTCGTCTAAAAAATTCTTCGACGTTCGGTAGCTCGATGCAACTTTGGAAATTTTTTGTTGAAAAGGAGGCTTTTTGGCCGAAAGCTTGATTATGGTGCTCAAATTCGATCCTGGGCGATTGAGCGTGCTGGGCCACGAGTCGAAACAGATTCCGGTCCATAAGATAGATTTTTCAAATTTTACCAACATTAATGAATTAGATAAATAACATCGATTTGGAAGACTGAGGCCTCTTAAATCCCATTAAAATGTAAAATTCATAAAATTTGGAGTAATTTCGCTCTCAATCGGTGAGCACATTATGCCTTATTTCGGCCGCCATCCTGTATAACAGTTCATCCTCCTCCTCTCATTACTCTGTTATTTCTACTCTTGGCTTGAAATGGGTTAAATTAACGATACTGTAGATTGTTTCCTTTGAAACCCATCACGATCAGTTCAATAGACACGTAAAATCTATAACAAGAATAACTTCTACAGTTACCATTCGATTTCGATGATGTTTTACGGGGTTGAGTAGTTGAGACTCTAGTTGGTTCTCCTGTAAATGTCATCTTATCTATTATCAAATTTGATTGGTAGTGGTAGGCAGGGGCGTTGGGTGACCTCTGAAAGTGGTGGGGCACCATACCAGAAAATACATGAACTTGACCCTAGGATCACACATACCTACATACTTTTGCGACAAACAGAGGACCCAGTGGTGAAACATCACATCTCAACTTCATTCCAGTTAATGATGAAAAAAAAAATCACTTCTGGGACTCGAAAAGATAAAAATGTTAATTTGTTACTAAAACATTAAATATTCAATTTTTTTAAACGAAAAGCACATAATTTCTTAATCATAAAGACGAGATCATAAAAAAAAGTGTCTCAACAAATTCTACATATTAGTCGAAATGTCTATAAGGCTTTTCGAGGGTCATATTCCCTTTGATGACTTTTAATTGTCTTTTGCAACGCCTACGTAGCATTTATATATGAAAAGTTGTGGAACTGAAGAGCACCAGGCTGCCTATTGTATTTCCCCATACCGAAATGTTGAACAGAAACGAAAAAATACGATAAGTAGGTAGGTAAGTCTAATCAGTGGTCAACTCCATCAGATCGTATTACAACAAACACCAAGACGACTTGAAATGCAGGGAAAATGGAATGGAAAACCGAAAATGATAAGAGGACCAGGAACGTAAACTGTCATTGTTTCAAGACACTTTAGGGAACACAGTAGGTAAAGAGCTCCAGAGAGACTAGTCATTTCGGAGAAAAACCCCTAAAGATAACAACTTCAACAATATTTTAAAACTTCGTTTCAACTTACAATAGTTTTAACTTACTTTCATGCCTATGTGACAAAATCTCTGTGTAGCAAACGCCATCCACAACAATGATAACACTCCAAAAATCATAATTTTGCTGTCAATCAGCAAAATTGTATCATGTCAAGATGTAACCACCCTCCTGTTTATCAGATAAACTTTATCTCTTGTTGGTAAACACACAAAACACCTAATCGTGCAGTCTGGGCAACATACTGTGAAAATCTGTAAAAGTGGGGAGTATCCATTCAATTTTTAACCCATCTATAACTGATATCAGAAGTACTCCATGCGTTTACATCCTATGATGAGTCCATTGTTATACAATGAACTTTCATGGCAACCTGAACAGAGTATCCATCCATCTAGTTGAATCAAAACAAGTCATCACCAGAAAGAATAAAAAATCGATTTTGTCTTCCAGGGCAGGGGCCGAGAAAGGGAGGGGATAAACTAAAATAACACTACTGCGCATGTGCGGACGAGGAAAAACTAAAAATAAACAACACGTTGGCATGACGACGCCGGGGTCTAGCCCCAGATCTTGGGAATTCGGGAGTGGAGAATCGATTGTTTGATACAAATCGATTGTTGGATACCTATCGATTCCATCTTACATCTTCTCTCTCGTAGCAGGCCATGGAGACAGCCTTGGGCATGGACCTAGTAGTAGGCATGGAAGCTAGCTCCATGGCCTCGGGTTTTACCATGGAAATTTGACATAATAACTGCATGTCAGTGTAGAATTATTTTTTACTTGTAAAAGCTCCATGCTTCCATGGATCATGAGTGAGTTTTGAGGAAAAAACTTTCTGCTAGGGATTTTTTTCTACTTTGTGGAGAACACTTTTTGAAGGGAGTTTTTCCAACTTTGGGGTAAAAAATCTAGGTTACAGTGAGAGAAATTTTGCCGGGGCTAGACCCAAAGTGGCCTTATGGACGCCACGCCCCTGGTGGTAGGTACTTGAAGATTTTGAAGAAAAATACTTGGAGTATTGATAAATCAAAATGCATCGGATCACCTGTACAATTATGTAATTGATACGAGGAAGCTATCTGCCACACCCACTTGGCAGTCTTTTTTTCCATTATGAAAAGAGGAGCGTTAGATATGGAAGGGTTTTAACCCTAGGATGACACACCGGGGTCATTCGTGACCCCACGATTTACATTTGGCCGTGTACCTATATATAAAAAAAAAAAAAAAATTTCTTCGAACAGGGATATTTTGTAAATAAAGTTGGAACTCCTTCTGAGCCCCTTTGTCAGTGGTTAAGGTCAGTCACTCGCTAGAGTTCGTGCAGTTAACTTGCAAACGTGCTATGGGCCACATCTGACCCCAGTGTGCTATAATCGGTTGACTTTTTTTTGTGTGGGTTACTATTTGACCCCAATGTGACTTTCTATTCATTCTTTTGCCTTTTAAATTTTGGGGTCAGAATTGACCCCAGTGTGCCGTTTATGTATGCGAATAATAGGTATGCCAAGATTTATACATACGTATATTGATTTCTAAATTTCTTGTTTTTCCATTTACCGTGAGAAGCCCCTACTTTGAGCCAAAGCAAGTATACTATAAAAATTCACAATAATACAGGAGAAAAATTTTTTTGAAAAGCAGAGAAATAAAAGTGCTGGTGAAAGTCGTCTGTCAAACTCAAAAAAGGGCCATATTTGAGCTGATCTATTATCGAAACTATTCCATAGAATTGAATGATTTTTTTAATATTTGATACCAAATATTGTCAACTTGGAATGCTGATAGTGGAATCTATTTTAAAAAAACCTTCAACAAAATATAATTACAAATTTTAGAAATTTCATTTATTTCCATATTTTTACTGACTTTTTACAAAACTATATTCAAAACCGAAATTTGTTCCTGTTTTAAATGTTTTTTGTATATATTTCAACAAACAGGCTATCAATAAATTTTTACAACCTAAAAATAAATTTAAATTTCTGTCTTAAATTTAAATTAGAGGAATTTAAATTTTGGGGTCAGAATTGACCCCAGTGTGCCGTTTATGTATGCGAAAAATAGGTGTGCCATGAATGAATGATTGAATGTTTAATCCACATCAAGGTAATTATCTGTTGTTATGGATTCACAGCCTTTTGTATTTTTAGTCTGAATGAGGAAGCAATGTTTATACCCTGGGTCAGGTAGAAAAAGGCTTCGACCTCTGACGTCACAGTTCAGCATTTCAGACCTCCTTGTCTCATCTTCTATGGTTCCTAGAAACTCCAAGATGGCCATCGGATCACTGTTATTTTTCAATGCGAAAGACACCCCCCCCCCCCCCCCAATCCATCAAACATGCGTGTACCTGAAGGTGTTCCTCGGCTCAATTTCTGGGAAAGGTAGAAATAACGTGTGTTTCCAGTACCTTTTTCCACAATAAGTTCAACAAGCAAGGCCTTTGTCTATACAGGTTTCCAGGTACCAACAACCCTTCTTTACCTTGGATTTTCAATTTTCAGAGGAACATCCACTTGTCTGTGTTGTTGACTACCACTCGGGTTCAAATTAGAATCAAACTCTGAATGAACGTTGTACCTATTTACCAAATTCAGGTGCTCATAAATACCCCTGCTCATAGGTATTGATTTTCACTTCTGAGTTGCAATATTTGGTAATTTCGACTAAGTTATGTACCGAAATGACCATTCGCGATTTTGTGTGAGATGATCAATTTCATAAATCACCCGAAAACCCATGGCTTTGAGAACATTGCGGTTTAGTACCCATACGTAATACCTTTACATGCATTCTAGGGGACGTCCCATTGGATTAGGATTAGTTCTTTTAGTATGAACCGGAGAACGATAAAACTTTTTTCTTTTTTACTGCGGAAAACAGTTTTACCAACTATTGTAATTTAGTTAGAAAGTCAGGGAAGCACATCATTTTTAGCATTAGGAGAACCCGACACTATATATTTTGAAATCGTCAATAAAAAGGTACCCAACATGTAGTACCTTTATGATTGTATATCCTCATATTATACAGGGTGTCTACACTTTCGATGGGCATAACTTCAGGGTTCGATTCTACAAGGCATTTCCAACAAAAAATGTCTCTTAGCAATTTTCTTTTAACCCGCTCAAAATTCCTTTTTTTTTCACTTCAAAGTTTTTCTTCGCGTTTTCGACCTCACGGCACTGATATGGTCATAACTCCCTTAAATCTCCTGAAAATTCAAATCTGACTACACCGTTAGAAAGAGCGTTAAATTACCAAGCTACCTAAAGCAAAATCAAAATTTTTTAGCAATAAAATAGTAGGTAATTATTTACGCTGAATCCAATGGTGATACTTCCGAATGATTCCGACTGCTAGAAAGTGGATTTTTCGAAGAAAACCTTCGGTTTTCGTACATAAAATACGCATTATTCGTAGATATGGAAGATATCATAAAGTAATACCTTTCTACTCAACAAAAACTTCAATCAGCTAGAAATTCGGTGTTTTTATTGAGTAGAAAGGTGTTACTTTATGTACGATACGAATTTTATGTACGAAAAACGAATGTTTTCTTCGAGAAATTCACTTTCTAGCAGTCGGAATCATTCGAAAGTATCACTATTGGATTCAGCGTAAATAATTACATAGAAAATGATACCAAAATCGTCAAGCCATTTTGAGATCGAGGGGAACAATAAGGAAACCGGCTTGAAACACTGGATTTGCTTGTAAAACACACGTTTTTTGACATTCAAACTTCTTTTACTCTTTATTTTTGAATGTTGAACAGAAAAATTGATAGACCATTGGAAAGGTGACAATTTTTGCATGTTTTCTCCGAAGAGCGCCCATCGAAATGGGCAGGGATTTACAGTGAAAGACAAAGAAGAATTCATGAAAATCCAGAGAAAAAATTATTATCTTCTCTGAATTTCCTCAGTTAATAAGGAAAATAAATATTGACGAATCTGGTATTTTTCTTCATCACAATCCATGCAGCGTATTGACCGTCAGCTCAAATACATATCAGTGTTGAATTGAAAATGAAACTTGATGTAGTTGTAGTACTTACTCAAAATAAGAATTTCTTGCGTTTCATTCGAATTCAAATTAATAGACCGTGATAATGTTACAAATAAACGTTGACGGCGAGGTAGGTATTTCACTTTGTCGTAAAACCTCTGCCGGCGAGAGATTGACGTATAGGTGAGATAATATCAAAGTGTGCGCTCAAAAAAAGAACTTTTTCCATACTTCGCTCCGCAGGGTCTTTGTCGCATCTCAAAGGAAACGAAAAAAAAGAAAAACCTGTTGCTCGGATTTTTGTCCCGAATTACCGCGAACTTCGAGGCGAAAAAGCTCCACAGCGGACAAGGTGAATCTCGGGGTTTCTCCCGGTCCAGATAGCGTGGATGATGAAAGATCTCGAGAGTATCCACCTCGATAGTATCTCTTCTTGATGTGCCTGTCCCAACCACATCCCTTTCTTTCAACCCCTCTTTTCACCAACTTCCCAACCTTTTTCCTCTCAATTTTGTTTTTAATTTTGTTTCTCCCGTCATTTTTTCTTCGATACTTATCGACAGGCTAGCGAACTTGATAAAAGTTATCTACAAGGCTTGGGTTTCTAAGTCGGAAACACGAGTGTCAACCTAGTGGCGGATACGACGTCAAAACTCAGGTTCCTGTGAAAGGTTGGTGACCTAATTATATTTCAAAGAACTGTTAAGTTTTCAAAAATTAAGAAGTCCTATGAAGAGTGGTGTACGTCAACGTTTTTAAGACACTAGAAAAATTGAAAATATTGTGCGTTGCATGTATGATTAACAGGAGAAATGTAGGTTTTGTAGACAGTGACCTTCCAAATTAGCATCTAATTTTCAGCTAGAATTTGTCCAAAAAAGAAATAATGGTAATATGGTTGTGTGTACGACTGTAAATAGTGCAATACAAGGTAGATATGGAATAAACAACGCCTAATCTTCACTTTATACTTCTATCAAACACTAAAATAATTGCTGTCCAAGTGAATAATGTTTCATACCTAACGTGGTAACCTAGCCATTGTCCACCACCCTAACAATGTACCTAAGGGTAATTAAATCGATTGAATTTTAGTGGGTACTGAAGATGTAGAGCTTGAATGCTCCAAGTAGGAGGCTGCCATTTGTTCCTGACATTTCAATCGATTCAACTCATGCGTTTTTGGTTTATTATTTTCAATAATAAGCCTTTGGAATCGAGCAAGAAAAAAAAATTTTAACCCCCCCTCAAAATTTGATGTTTTACGATTCAAGGTACGTAGAATCCGAAAATCGAATAAAAAAATTTCCGTCCGTCCGCCGTACGCGGCACTTTTCTTAGCAATCCTGGACCGATTTGGTTCAAATTTGGTATATGGGCTCCATTTGGGGTCTAGTTGTGCCGCGAAGCTTTTGGTTGATGTAGGTCACTTCTAAGGGGTGAAAATTAAGGGTTGAAATTTTCAAGAGTGCCCTAGCTCGAAAACTCTCGAAATAAAGGTACCGTTTTTTCACCAATTTTAAATAGTATTGAATTTTTAAAACCCCGGAGCTCTGTAGGACAAACCGTTCGGTCCCTACGAGTACTTGAAGGTTTTCCTTCGATAAAACAGAATCATGAGTGTGAATCGCAAAAGAGGTCTAATCTCCATTCAAATTTTATCGGACTAAAATGCGATCGCTGTTCATTTCTTCGATTTGTATACAGTTTTGCCTTCTGCGTAACCAGTAATCAAATTTCCATATGAAGCTTTCTATTTTTCCAATCTAGTGTGAAGCGTTTAGTTCTTTCTAATAAACTTGATTGTGAAGGTGTGAAGCCAGTATGGTGTGGTAGGTAAAAAAAAGTTGGTAGGTAAAAAAAATGTTGGTGGGTAAAAAACGCTGCAAATCATTGCTCAAAGGCTTCTTCACTCTTCAGATCACTGATCAGCTGAGTGAGCTCCGAAGCCATTTTCAATCCTATTGAATGGAAGTGCTCTTCCAGGCGTCTCCATCATTCGAGGAGATCTTCTTCACTCCTCAGATCATCGATCAGCTGAGTGAGCTCCGAAGCCATTGCTCAAAGCAAACCAAAAATTTTATGTTTCGCGTTTCAAGTTACATAAAATTCGAAAAATAGTACCTACCGACATGGAAATGAGTATCTCAAATTTGAGAGGGAAGGTCAAGGGAGAATACAGATGGTGGTAGGTGCTATTGATGGAGAACCAGTGATCTATACAGAAGGGTGATCTATACAGAAAATACTAAACCTTTGAGCAATGATTTGCAGCGTTTTTAAGTAGGTAGATCTCTATTTGACTACAAGGAAATGAATGCGACAATTTACAAAATAATAATATTATAGGTAATTAAAATTCTCAACTTTGGAATTGGCAAGTGGTGTGTGGCTTTTGTGTGGTAGACACTGCTTAGATATCAATTTGTAAATTGGTTGGACAAGACATCTAGCTGTCCTGGATTTGTCTGCAGATAAACGGATTATAAAAGTTTAATCCTAGTGTTTGAGGGCAGTGTAGGTACAACAACCTCTCTTGTTCAAATTTAGGTTAGTAATACTCACCTGAACCTCCTCATTCCAGGTGATGTCGAGGCCCGTTGGTTTCTTCAAAATGGTTTCTTCAATCTTCAAACGGATTCTGTTATGTCATAATGTGATAATTTCCCAGTTTCATCGCTGGATATCTATAATTATGAAACTACTTTTTCACGGTAGGCATGTAGTTCATTCGCGACGTAGGTATTTTGTTTACGTGGGAAAACTGCTCGAGATTGCGAGGGAAGAGTTTGAGGTAATTGGAGCCGGAGATGGGCGTAAATTGGTCTCGATTAGATGGTTATTTTTACTCCAGAGGAAGATGAAGATGAATTTTATTTGAACTGAAGTGTAAAACGAGGAATCGCCACCCACGAGCTCTGACGTCATCTAGTGTCAATGACAGGACTCAATTTTCAACTCAAGTCTAAGTAGTGCTACAGGGTTTCTATGGCAGTTTTCTGTTCTCATTTGAACGAATTTTGTTACCTAGTTTTCTACTTTCCTCAACCTACCTACCTGAAAGGTGAAAAGAGAAGTATTGGATAGACTTGACGTCTAATCGACTTGATCGTCTTTTCACCTTTCAAGTCGGTTGAGGAAAGTAGACAACCAAGTAACAAAATTTGCTCGAATATAATAATAATATTTCCTCCTCGTATTAAACAAAAAATCAATTCCTGCATCACTAATAGTCCAGTCAATTCTAACGTCTCCAATGTTAGACTACTGACGTAGTGCGCTAAACACTATGAAATGTTCGCACTTTTTTCAATTTTTTACTATAATTTCTGAACTGCCATAGTTTTAATAACTTATGTCAGTCATTTTCATGAGTAGATCAAATTGGCTACTGTTTGAAACAAACTTGAGCTTTTACAGGTTGATTAGTTAAGAAAATTCGTTTCCTCTGTATTCTGGCTATAATTGATAGCTAAGGTTGATCTCATTCGAAGATTAAATTAGGGTGGAGTGGGGCAATTGCGACCCAAAATGTCAATAGTTCAACTTTGATCCTCTGTAACTTTCCTTTGAAAACGCTATTTTCCCTTTTTTTTTAATGAGTAGCTTATTTTACGTAGATTACGATGCACTCTTCGAATTGTACAAAAGATTTACTTCTCATGGTCCAAACTGTGTTTTTGCTTCCGAGTCTACCAAGGTAGCGGAAGCTTTGTTTTCACTTTTCAAGGACGAAAAAAAAAAGTTCTCCAAAATCAAAATTTTCACTCGCGTTTTGCGTTTTAGACCTTTCTGAACAATTTTGGTTCCGTGTCTGTCTGTCTGTCTGTCTGTCTGTCTGTCTGTCTGTCTGTGTGTCTGTGTGTCTGTCATGAATTCCTTGTAACGCGCATAACTATACGAAGTTATTGTCCGATTTCGATGAAATTTTCAGGGATTGTGCGGGTTGGTGTGTAGACGGTCCCCTATGAAAATCATCATCCTCGGACTGATAGAAGCGACTGCGCATGCGCAAACGTGAATTCCTTGTAACGGCCATAACTTCTACATTTTCCATCCGATTTCGATGAAATTTTCAGGGATTGTGCGGGTTGGTGTGTGGACGGTCCCCTATGAAAATCATCATCCTCGGACTGATAGAAGCGACTGCGCATGCGCAAACGTGAATTCCTTGTAACGGCCATAACTTCTACATTTTTCATCCGATTTCGATGAAATTCTCAGGGATTGTGCGGGTTGGTGTGTAGACGGTCCCCTATGAAAATCATCATCCTCGAACTGATAGAAGTGACTGCGCATGCGCAAAAGTGAATTTCCATGTAACGGCCGTAACTTCCACATTTTCCATCCGATTTCAATGAAATTTTCAGGGATGTTACAAATTTGAGTTTAGATGGTCCCCTATGAAAATCATCACCCCCGGATTGATAGTAGCCGATGCGCATGCGCGAACGTGAATTGCTTGTAACAGACATAACTTCCACAATTTCTACCCGATTTCGATGACATTTTCAGGGATTACGCGGATTAGGTTGTAGATGGTCCAGAATGAAAATCAAGGCCTTAAAATTTACAGAAGCCTCAGCGCATGCGCAAACGTAAAATCCTTGTAACAGCCGTAACAGTGGCGTGTGAGGTGAGGATCTCAAACCCCATTCAACCATCTCCTTGGTAGGTCAGTCAGCAATGCTTAGGATTCCCAATCAGGAGTTCCAGGTTCGAATTCTAGTCAAGCTAAAAATTTTTTTTATCCAATCACTACCGCACTTACATTTTTCGTCCGAATTTGATGAAATTTTCTAGGATTGTCCAGATTAGCGTGTAGATAGTCCCCTATGAGGGTTAGAGATTGGTGTTTTCAGATTAACTACTATGCATCGGATCATCTATATAATCGGGTTATGGATACGAGGAAGCTATGTGCCACACCCACTTGGCAGACGTTTTAAAATTCCGACCGACTTCCGCATTTGCCCCACTAATTGGGGCAAATGCGGAAACGGCCTGCGAATCCCATAAAAACATTTAGTTGCATTAATGGGGTAAATACAAACAAAGCCCATTTCAATACGAACAGAACGCTATATTTAATTGTTTTCTCATCCACTTTTTTATGACCAAAATTAAGTTTCCTGCGCCAACTGGTTTGCACTTTATCTTTCAAATGACTCTTTCTTGAGTGAATAATTTTCCCTTGAGGCCTGATTTCGAAAGGGGGAGAGGAAAATGAAGAAATTCAACGTGTAGGAAACAAAATGTGTATTTTTAAAGGTTCATCTCCAATTTTTGTCCTAGAACAGAAAGGCCACTCCGTCTAATAGTTGTTATAGGGTGCTTATTTTGCACTTCCGCATTTACCACATACTGCAATTTTGCTGGGGCAAATGCAACCCATGTTATCATTTCTACAAATGATCGTGATATAAACGATTTCATAATGAAAACTGTTAAACTGACTCATGTAAAGAAGTTTCAAGATGGAACAGACGTTACTGCCCCACTGCACCTCATGGAAAACTTATTTCTTGGCAAAAACCCGCCACTCGTCTGAAGAGCTAATCACTAGTGAGTCAGGAAAACGTTAAGAATAAGCAGCTGACTGCCGAGAGTCCGCCTTTTCAGACAGTTAAGGGTTACCAACATAACTGGGTACACATTGAGAAGGTTTCTGAGGCAAGGCGCTCAAATGGCGTCATTTTCAAAACCATTTCCGCATTTGCCCCATTTCCACATTTACCCCACTCCACCCTACTGAAGTATCTCTGGCAAAATACTAAAGTAGTATTTTCGTCCTCTAAAATGAAAAGTTCTCCTTAGGAATGAACTAAATTCGTCCTCTAAAATAAAATTTCACCTTTTAGAAGAAAACTGAATAATGGCTGCATCGACAGACTGGAGAATAGTTTTGAGCTGTGGGGATGGATCACCTGATTCAGCTACTGCTCACTGAATCGCTTAAAATAACAGAAATTAAGCAAAGAAGATAAAAACCGATATTTCAAGCACTTGGTCCTGCCTTGTTTCTCTCCGGTGTGTAGATGAACAATTCGTTTCCACAGGTGTGTAGATGAAGAATAGTTTTGATAACTTATGCCCAGTATCTTTTTTAGGTAAAAACTTTGAGACAAACTGAGCTCCACAGGTTAATTAGTTATGAAAAGTTGTTTCCTCCTTAAATATATGCAACCATATAACAGCAACAGCTGAGGTTGGTCTCATTCGAAGTTGAAATTACTGTTGTATCTTTGGCAAAATACTAAATTAGTTGCTTCCGAGTCTACCAAGTTAGCGGAAGCATTGTTTTCTCTCCTTAGGAATTATCTAAATTCGTCCTCTAAAATAAAAATTTCACGTTTTAGAAGAAAACTGAATAAATCACCAGACACAGACATCAGACTGCATCATCAGACTGGGGAATAGTTTTGAGTTGTGAGGATGGATCACCTGATTGAGCTACTTTTCATTGAATCGCCTAAATCAATAGAAACCAAGCAAAGAAGACAAAAATCGAGGTTATAACCCTGGAATGGAATCGTCACCCGATGTGTGCTTAATGGAAACGTCAGTGTAATTATTACACCAGTCAGAAAACATCAATACTCAACCTATTTCGTCAGCTCTCTGCATTGATTTACACTTTTTTCATTCAAGTATAGTTCTCTACTACATTTGTGGCCGTTATCGAGACAATTATTGCCTCTATACTACTAAAATGAGGGTATTCTGAGCCTATTCTCTTTGCTTTCTCTATTTTCCCTTGATTTCTATTCGTTTTCCTGGGCTCAATATCCAAGTTCAATACTTCTGCTGATTTTAATAGCAAAAGGGGTACTGCAGGTGCTACTAACAGTCCAATAATTCGTTTTTCAACAATGAACACATTTTTATTTTCAAACTCGTATTACAAAATATAACTCAACAGTTTTCCTCTCAGTCTTTCAAGGTATTTGATGGACTAGAAAAAGTAACCTCCAACAATGAAAATCACTTCAAAGGAACAGGAAAGCAAATTGCTAAAATTGCAAAAATTATTGCAAAAATGATGTTATTTTGACACCATGAATGGGGCAGGGAATGGAAACGTGGTGTGAAAATTACACCGTTCTACCTACTTTATTGGAAACGTTGTAAAAATTACACCATGAGTTCAGTTTACAGGCCTGTGAGAGACAACAGCGACAAACTCGGTGGCAGAGGGCATGCGCGACTTAAGAGGGACACCCTAGGGATAGCATAGGTGGGGTGATCCCTTCCCGCCCTTTTCGCTAGTGGGGTGGGCGACTGTTTCAAGGCCACAGGTGTAAAATTTACGTGACGATTCCATTCCAGGGTTAAGCACTTATTATTGCTTTATACATGAGGGCAGTAAGTGTGCAGCCTCTCACCAGAAGGTTTGTAACTTATTTGGGGTTCAAGTGGGTTCGCTTGGAAACCTTCTCAATGAAGTTTTAGTTATTGTATTTAAGAGGGCTCAAAAAAAGTTCAGCTTAGTGAGAACGATACACCCATCAATATTAATGAAGTGTTGGGTCGACCTACCTGGAGAACAAGGGTGGAACACTTATGGTCTCGTCACGCCTCTGTGGCTGTTACGCCTTGTTCTTCACGCTTGTTATTTTTTCAACGTCGGGCCTGCACCCCCTGGGAATGATACGGGAGGTTTCCAATGAGGAAACACGTCCTCAAACACATTTCTTCCTCGTGGAAGCCGCTTTTCGGCCCCCTGAGAGGTTCTGATCCATCTCGGGTCTATCTGTTTACGTTGGGTTTAACGAAATAAGGAATCCCACGGAAGAGGTCGCACAGAAGTGCAGGTGCTACAGGTGATCACACAAGATAGGAGACCATGTCCCACTGCGATAATACAAGGGACACAACTCCAAATCTCTGTTTTATCGAAAACGCATGTAAAGTGTTTACTTTCTTTGTATTTGCAGTTGGTGGGGAAATGAAGCAGCTCTCGACACTTCAGCTGTTTGAATTTTAATTCTCTCAAAAATGATGCTCAATAAATCGATTTCATTTTCGATGAGGTACTCACCTTGTAAACCACTCATGCAGACTTTATTGGTGAGTTTTGGTAGCCTGTTCTCTCTGCATTGGGGAAGTTTAAATTCTAAAAAAGTACCTAATTAATTATAAGTATTGATATAGGGTGATATACCTAATTCTAAATTTTTCCAAATTTGTGGGAAATCGGACTAGACCGTTGAGAATCAATGTTCGAAGAAAATCATTTTAGCCCTTTCTTATGATCCGCCAAGATAACGGAATTTTTCACGGGAATCTAGTTAGGCATGCTTTCAGTAGGTCTCGTGATTCATTTTATGATAATCCTGTCATTATTTTAAGAGATGCAGACGTGTTGCCCTGAGTAAACATGAGGGGGGGGGGAGATGGTGCTTTGAGAGGGCATAAAAATCAATATAAAACAACATATTTATAAAAGACATATCATATTTATATAAACATATTTATAAAAGACATAACAATATAAAAAAACTTAATTTTATTATATTTGTATACATTTTAAAAATGTATTTGCAACCCTTCCCTATTGATTTAAATAAGTGCCAAAAGTAAAAATTAAAAATTTTTCCAATTAGAGAAAGTACTTACAATAAAAATGTTTCCAAAAATTAGAGAAAGCACCCAAAGCTCGCTAGTTTTCAAAAATAGACTACTAACGTATATACTGGAAAAAATATTGTTGAAATAATAATAATTTACCTTTTTGTTACTGCTAGTGGAAAGGTAACTTGTGGTCCGATTTTGATGACAACCAAGGGTTGCTGTTATTCCCAAGATGGCTCATAATAATTAATTGAATTAGGTATTTAATTCTCATCAGATCCAATAGAGAATTGGCTACGTCGCACAGAATCGACCCCTCCTTTCACTATGCTTCCCTGAGGAAACATCTGGTGGGGGGGGGGGGGGGGGGGCTGCATCGAGAGTGCATGGTAATCCATATGAAACAACATATTTGTAAAGCAATTAGAACTTTTTCGATTCAGAGAAAATTAAGCACCCAAAGCTCGCTAGTTTTCAAAAATAGACTACTACAACGTATATACTGGAAAAAATATCGTTGAAATAATAGTGATTTACCTTTTTTTGACTGCTAGTGGGAAGCGAACTTGTGGTCCGATTTTGATGACAACCAAGGGTTGCTGTTATTCCCGAGATGACTCATAATAATTAATTGAATTAGTTATTTAATTCTTACAAGATCCAACGTCGCACATAATCGACCCTCACTATTCGCTAGGCAAGCAACTGTAGAAGTCATCAGTATTTTCATGAGTTTCTACGATATTGAAATGTACTAATTAGGGACCTTTTGGTTTATTATTTTCAATAATAAGCCTTTGGAATCGAGCAAGAAAAAAAAATTTTAACCCCCCCTCAAAATTTGATGTTTTACGTTTCAAGGTACGTAGAATACGAAAATCGAATAAAAAAATTTCCGTCCGTCCGCCGTACGCCGTACGCGTCACTTTTCTTAGCAACACTGGACCGATTTGGTTCAAATTTGGTATATGGGCTCCATTTGGGGTCTAGTTGTGCCGCGAAGCTTTTGGTTGATGTAGGTCACTTCTAAGGGGTGAAAATTAAAGGTTGAAATTTTCAAGAGCGCCCTAGCTCGAAAACTCTCGAAATAAAGGTATCGTTTTTTCACCAATTTTAAATAGTATTGAATTTTTAAAAATTTTTGAGACCACCCGGAGCTCTGTAGGACAAACCGTTCGGTCCCTACGAGTACTTGAAGGTTTTCCTTCGATAGTACAGAATCATGAGTGTGAATCGCAAAAGAGGTCTAATCTCCATTCAAATTTTATCGGACTGAAATGCGATCGCTGTTCATTTCTTCGATTTGTATACAGTTTTGCCTTCTGCGTAACCAGTAATCAAATTTCCAAATGAAGCTTTCTATTTTTCCAATCGAGTGTGAAGCGTTTATTTCTTTCTAATAAACTTGATTGTGAAGGTGTGAAGCCAGTATGGTGTGGTAGGTAGTACCTAGCTGGTAGGTAAAAAAAAGTTGGTAGGTAAAAAAAATGTTAGTGGGTAAAAAACGCTGCAGATCATTGCTCGAAGGCTTCTTCACTCTTCAGATCACTGATCAGCTGAGTGAGCTCCAGAGCCATTTTCTATCCTATTGAATGGAAGTGCTCTTCCAGGCGTCTCCAGCATTCGAGGAGATCTTCTTCACTCCTCAGATCACTGATCAGCTGAGTGAGCTCCGAAGTCGTTTTCAATCCTATTGAATGGAAGTGCTCTTCCAGGCGTCTCCAGCATTCGAGGAGATCTTCTTCACTCTTCAGATCACTGATCAGCTGAGTGAGCTCCGAAGCCATTTTCAATCCTATTGAACGCAGGAAGCTGAAATTTGAGAGGGAAGGTCAAGGGAGAATACAGATGGTGGTAGGTGCTATTGATGGAGAACCAGTGATCTATACAGAAGGGTGATCTATACAGAAAATAATAAACCTTTGAGCAATGATTTGCAGCGTTTTTTATTCCATTACGATTTTTTGGTTTTCTGGAATACCAATGTTTATCGAATGTTTAAATTTGCGATGTAAACTTAGTTAGCTGCCTCAAATTACCTGCCTAACTTCCACATAATTCAGGTAGTATTTAACTGATAAAACAGTTGGGGGTCTTTGGGTAGAGTACATAAGGTAGGTAGAGCACATAAGGTTCCAGACTGTCTTACACATTAATATACTCCTGCTCAAAATTAGAGCACCACCATCTATTTCTTCGTTTGTCCTCTTCTTTTTTTCTCTCGTCAAGTTTTATCCATTTGCACACATTATTTGCAAACACAGAAGGAAAAAGGTAACCAGAAAAGGCGAAAATTCGAGAAAAATAGATGTTTTTAATGAATTAAAGAAAAATGTACTTCTTGTGGTAAAATTATAAAAATTGAAAATGTGAGAAAAAAGGTTTGAATTATGCCAGTTTAGTTTTTCAATACTTGGTATTACCTCCTCTAGCTCGGATGAGGGCTTGGAGCCTTCAACCGATGCCTCTAATCAAGTTTTGAATATCCTCCTTGGGGATATTGTCCCACTCCTCTTTCGCTGCTGTTTCCAGTTGCTGAAGATTGTCTGATGGTGGACTCTGGCTCGAATTCTTCTTTTCAGTATGTCCCAAACATGGTCTATCGGATTCATGTATGGGCTCCTTGGTGGCCAGTCCAAGAAACAACATTTTACAAGGGAAGAAGGAAAGAGACAAACGAAAAAACATGTTAGTTGCTGTGGTTAGATGCAACTTTGAGCCCAAAGCAAAGACATGAAAATGTCAAAAATAGGTGGTGGTGCTCTAATTTTGAGCAGGATTGTATATTATTTTTTTGCGTCGCTCATGTCAAATAAATAGGGATAATTAATTCAGCAGGGGGACAATTATTAATTGACCGACTTCAACAGCATCGAAAGCATGCGAAGGAAGGAGGTATACAGTTTGGTGTGTCATGGGAGAGCGATTTTTAGGACGTCCCACAGTAAGACTTGGGCGTCCTTATGCGATCGATCTGGGGTAGAGTTGGACAACACTCAACAGAACAAAAAAATAACCACACAGTAATCCGTTTTAGACCATTCTGAATCCGAATCCGCGAAAAAAACCATAGGTGTATGTCTGTGTGTGTGTTTGTGTATGTGTGTGTGTGTGACAAAATCTTGTGTCGTCTGCACAGGCCTTAGTACTCAACCGATTTTCCTGGTTCTTTTTTTGTTCGTCGCGGAAAACTATCTAGTTGTGCACTACGTCGCCGGAATTTCGAATTTTGCCTTTTAAGGGGAGGAATGCTCGAAAAACGTGCGTTTTTGGGCATAATCTTGTGTACTCTGCCCAGGCCTTAGTTCTCAAACGATTTTCGTGGTTCTTTTTTCGTTTGACGCGTAATACTATCTAGTTGTGCACTACGTCGCCGGAATTTCGAATTTTGCCTTTTAAGGGGAGGAATGCTCGAAAAACGTGCGTTTTTGGGCATAATCTTGTGTACTCTGCCCAGGCCTTAGTTCTCAAACGATTTTCGTGGTTCTTTTTCCGTTTGACGCGTAATACTATCTAGTTGTGCACTACGTCGCCGGAATTTCGAATTTTGCCTTTTAAGGGGAGGAATGCTCGAAAAACGTGCGTTTTTGGGCATAATCTTGTGTACTCTGCCCAGGCCTTAGTTCTCAAACGATTTTCGTGGTTCTTTTTTCGTTTGACGCGTAATACTATCTAGTTGTGCACTACGGCGCCGGAATTTTGGATTTTGCTTTTTAAGGGGGAGAAAGGGGGGGTTAATGCTTAAAAAACGTGCGTTTGCGTACATAATCTTGTAAACTCTGCCCAGGCCTCAATTTCCAACCGATTTGCGTGTTTCTTTTTTTGTTTGACTCAAATAACTTCCGAGTTGTACATGATTTCACCAGAGTACCGAAATTCGCAAGGAGAGGGGGTGAGTAGGGGGATAATATTCACAAAATATCCGATTTTTCAATATTTCGGTTCCTTTACTGCTTACTAATTGTACCCAAGCTTTGAAATTGAGGAAAAATTCTCATTATACCTCCGGATTTTTATGAATTATTCTCTGTACCACCATGGAACTAATAGTGGTGCCACCATGGTGCCAGGACATGGTGCCATGATGCCATAAATAGCTTATTTTGTGTTTTTTTTTTTGTGTGTGTTTCACCTTGAATACGGATGTGAACTTCGACGGACTGCTTACCAAAACAAATAGATGAAAGTTCAATGTTACGACGTATTTCCGCTTTGGTGCCAGACTGGCACCATTGTTGGCGTTGGGGTGGTGGTGGGGGGGGGGGGTCAGTATTTCTTGCCTAAAGTAATAAATAAATTACATCGAGTGAAACAGTTTTATCACTTAACAACTGGTTAAACTGATCTAATGCTTATCCAATGGGACGTCCCCTGGAATGCATGCATTACTAAACAATATGTTTTTTAGATCATTGCTTTAGTATTAGTGGACGGCCCGAACGGGAAAGCAAATGCAGGGTTGTAAAATATTGTGCCAACGCCTTCTACTGAAGCCAGCTGTGATTCCGCTCAGACTCCTTGAATTACAGATCTCACGAATTCAAGTCTCGAGTTTCCCAAATTTGTATGGCAATCTCTGTACTATGAATGCATGAGTACACACTTGACGTAAGTTCCTAGGGTAAGTGCACCAGTGTTCGACGTCTTAACGATTTTTTCCTAGCTTTTTAATCACAGCACCTTTAGTATCCAACCAATTTGATGATTTCACCACTTCTAATGGGCCAACATCTCAGGAATCGGAAACCAATGCAATTTTCATTAATAAACAAGAATTTAAGCTTGAAAACCATCAAAACTGAATGTGGTTTTTTGTACCAGTTGTCGACATGCGATGCCTAGTTTCCGACAGGGGTTAGATCCAGTATTCGACACCCACCATTTTTCCATGGTTTATGAGGTAGTACCTATCAGGTACATACAAATAATAGTCCAAGACAACAACTTTAAAAACATTTTGTTGAAATATTGAACTTAAAACTACTCACATAAAAATACAGCCTCATTTTCATACATTTTTTTAAAACCCATACATAATATATCAGCTAACAGTCTTTCAAGTTTTACGCATTAGTCTTAGAGTCAGACTAGAAATTTATGTGAATAAAATCACTCGCGATGAGATTGTGGAAAACCATTTTAATCAAAACGGAGTTGAGTAGAACGTTGTCTATTTCCACGAAAATAATGAGTTACAAGTTAAATCGATTCCAACGGTTAGGTCATCATCAGTAACAAACAATAACTGAAGTTTCATCACAGAGAGCATAGCTCCCAGGTCCCTTCACTTCTCTGAGCCAATAGGATTCTCCTTTCACTTATCTGATTGGGTATGACTTTCACTTTCTCGACCAATGGGATTCAAGATCCCTTTCACTTGTGACTATATAGTCACAAGTGAAGATGTGACTATATAGTCACAAGTGAAAGGGAGCCCAAAAAAACCCAAATAAGTCCCAATCAAATAAGTGAAAGGAGAATCCTATTGGCTCAGAGAAGTTAAGGGACCTGGGAGGATCATCAAATGCCAATCAAGGCAGACAAAGTAAAAGGGAGCTCAAAAATTGGTGAGGATAACATCGTGAAGGGGAGACCAACCTATTGTAGGAAGGAACCCTTCAACGATGAAACATGTTGAGGGACCAACTCATTCGACATTTACCAGACCTATCACTCTTAAGAATCTCGAACTTTTCAAGCACATCCAACATACCTCCCTTCGGGCAAAAATGAGGAAATTTTATGTATATGTTGTTAGATCAAAACTAAAGTTATGATTGGATTCTCTTAGGTGATTCGCAAAAGCAGAATCACCTTTGTTATCCCTGAAATCCTTCTCATGCTCTTTTATTCTTTCCCTAAATTTCCTACCAGTTTGACCACAATACTCAAGCCCACAAGAACATTTCAGCTTATAAACCCCACTTTTATCTTGAACGCTAATTTTATCTTTAACAGAACCCAACGAAGCTTTAAGACTATTTTCATGTTTAAACCCGAATTTGAAACCTCTAGATGATAACATTTTGCCAATTTTGTCAGAAATCCTAAGATTTCCATAATATGGAAATTTCCATGGGTTTCTTCTTTTTCGCCTTGCAGTTTCCTAAAGCCTCGCTCCGTCGCTTGACTGCCATTCTTATTAATCACTGGAACAAACAAAACTGTCATTCTTAAGTAAATTCATGAAGCCTGTCGGTCACTGGATCATCAAGGTGTCGATTACTGGATAATTCATTTCTCAGTTTTCGACATCAGTTAAACCAGTTTCCGACACCCCCTGTCGAACACTGGATCCAGTTATTATAAAGTATAATCTCAAACACCATTGGAATCATCGTTCATCAACGGTTCACGCTGCAATCAGAACTAAAAATTACTCTGAACCCCAGTATTCGACACTTGCGTCGATAACTGGTAAACAACGATTTTCGAGTACCCAGTTTCCGACACCCCATATTTCGCTCTATAAAACCCATTTGAAAGCATGCAAAGAAAGGAAAACATTCCTTCAAGTATAACTAACTAGAATAACATTAGAAAACAATGATATTTTCAAGAATACAGGAGAGAGACAGCAAAATGTTCACTTACCTCCTTACGAGAAACAATAGCACAGGTGGAAGTCTGGAACACACTAACTTTAACACGTTTTCGCACAGTGAACCTCCCAAGTAAATCTTTCAAATTGGTGGGATTCGGCTTAGAAATGTTCAAAGCTGTTGAAGACGCCAAGTTTAAATGGGTAAATAGCACCAAACGCTTATTTTTCCAAATTAAGTTCGTGACTGTCGAATACTGGTTCACTGTCGGAAACAGGAGCATTTACCCTACTTGGTTGAAGATTCCTATCTCGCCAGAACTAGATCACCCTTGCATGCCTATAAAAAAATTGTTCTCTCGTTCTCTAATACCAACGAACTGGAGTATAAAGCGAAATGCACGAAGTACAAAATCTCCATAAACCCCAGTAGAGGAGATAGTTTTTGCAGTAACGTAGTTATAACTGCACTAGAACATCCCATAAACCATTTCGCACATTTAAGTAGGAGGGTTTCGTTCCTAGAGGAATCCATCACCTCCTGCTCGGTTTTTAAGAGGATATTCCCCGTTGAAGGGGCTGATGGGGGACGCAAAGATTACATCCGAGCAGTTTGACCTCTGATTTATGGCCAATTGCGAGGAAAGAATGGTTTAAACGTGCACGGCGGCCACCTCACTAAACCAACCCCTGAGAGTCGGGGAGGAGTTATTATTTCGAGAAACATGACTTTCCCGCGTATTTTATCGTTTCTTGTTCTCTTTACTCGAGAGTGGATGTGAGGAAACTTTATTCCTTCATGTTGTACACTTTTCTTACATGATTCAAAGAGTCGAAAGACGGAATGGAAGTTACTAATCGTGGAGGACTTGAAGATCATATTTCGATTAAATTGTCACTGATCGTGAGGTTGGAGCTCTGGACGGTCCTCTATGAATTTCATTGTGATCGAATAACCGGTAGCCACTGTGCCTGCGATAACGTGAAATCTCTCTGGTGTCCCTTCTTTAGAGTTTGTAAGTAACAGCATTGATTTGCCCCTTGAATGCTTGAATGGCTCTTCACCTTACCATTGCGTCAAACGTATCTTTATTTTCCTTTATGGTATTAAAAAAAACCTTCTGGATAAATAAATTTGAACTTTTGAGAAATAAATTTTTCTTATCGCAAATCCCTTACGTTACGACAACTAATAAAGTCCTTGTCCGACTTTTTCACCCCTAACATTTTTAATTAATGTTTTTCTCTCTCCCAATAAATAATTTGTATGTTTCTTGTGGTATTCTTCTTATTTTTATAATTTCTGCAATAATGGACTTATTAAATTCCAAAAGTAAAAAATAAGTAAATCGGCTGCAAATTATTACACAAAGGTTTATTATTTCTCTATAGAAATCACTCGTCTGCAAAGAACACGGCTTTGCCATTATCACCACCTACCAACTTCACAATCAAGTTTATTTGGAAGAAATAAACGCTTCACACTCAGTTCGAAGAAAAAGGGACTTGAGGTTGCCCTAATTATAAGGGAAAATTCGATTACTGGTTGCTAAGGACGCAAAACTGAAGACAACTCGAAGAAACGAACAATCGTATTCTGGTCAGCTGAAATTTGAACGAAGATTAGAGGGCTCTTTTGCGATTCTCACTCATGTTTCTGATTTATCATAAGCCCAACCCTTAAGTTCTCAGGGAGCGAACGGTTTGTGCTACAGAGGTCTCTAATAATTTAAAAATGCAATACTATTAAAAATTGGTGAAAAAACAGTACCTTTCTGTTTCGAGAGTTTTTGAGGTAAGGCACTTTTGAAAATTTCAACCCTTAATTTTCACCCCTTAGAAGTGATTGACATCAACCAAAAGCTTCGGGCCACCACTAGACCCCAAATAGAGCCCATATATCAAATTTCATCAAAATCGGTCCATGGAAACTAAGGAAAATGCAGCGTACGGCGGACTGACGGCAATTTTTTTCGATTTTCGGATTTTACGTACCTTGAAACGTAAACCAACAAATATTGAGAGGGTAGAAGGGTGGGAGGGTTACATTTTTTTCTTGGTCGATTCCAATGGTTCTTTATTGTAAATAATAAAACAAAATTGTCCTTGGGCTGGAATCATTAAAATCGACCTATAATTGTCAGAAAAAGTGGGAAAACCGTTTATTCACTGACTGAGACCCCCCTGAAGGTTTGGGAAGTTGATAACACTAACTTTTTGCCATTTCTGGAAAGTTATATTTTATGAGAACCCCCTTGTTTTTGCCCGACTTCAAAACAGCCGAAGGTAGGTACTCGATGCAATGTGTAGTAGGACGGCGATTTTTTTTTGTTTTTTGTGTGTATAATATGAACATTTTGCATTTTTTTATTCTAGTACACATCTGCCTGATTCTCTTTAAAATGTGTTCTACCAGTAGGTATTCTCGGAGGTTTCAAACGGATTTCATTTGGGTTGGTTTCCGATCATCGATTATCTTGAAACGATTTTCTTTCAATATAAATTAGATTAAAAATCCATCTGCAGACAGCATTAAAATTAGTTTTCCGATTTCGCCTTCGTATTTAGGTAGGTAATTATTACTCTTACGTTTAGTGATTGTGCGATTGCAAATCTCCTGGGTAAGTACCTCTGACCCAGTATTAACCAACCTACTGATTTCGCAGATCGAACATCTTCATTGTGGGGGTGAATGAAAAAAGTTCGTTCAGCTCATCGTGAAAAAAAGATTAACATCGCTGAACCGACAAATGAAAAATCCTGGGGATGATGTGTTATTGACCCCCGAGCGAACGTCAACAGTGGAAAAACCGCTGAAGAGGGCAAACAGCCCCAAGTTTCTCAATAAACGCGCTCGATGTATTTTTCCGGTGAGCAAATCCTCTTCCGTTGAACATCTCCCTACACAGGAGTAGGTAACTAACATAAAGTTCAATAGTCCTTTCAGAAACTTTTTTTCAGTTCTTTTTGACATGGATATGTCTTAGTTCTGGGGGTCATTCCAAAATTTTCGACACAAAACAATGCAACGTTTTTTTTCTGATGCTGTTGAACGCAGGAAGCTGAAATTTGAGAGGCAGGGTCAATAGATACATACTTCTATACATCATCAAAGTTGATGATCACTGATCAGCTGAGTGAGCTCCAATGCCATTTCCTCTCCTGTTGAACGCAGGAACCTGAAATTTGAGAGGGCGGGTCAATGGAGAATGCTGAAGGCGCCTGAGTGGTCACTGATCAGCTGAGTGAGCTCATCATTTAAATTGCCATCATGAGACATATCCATGTACAGATGTATCTGCACGCAGTGTAGATACTCGTTTCTTTCTACTTTTTTGTATATTTATGTAAATTTTGAGTTGATACCCTCAGTGTTTTCTATAGACTCGTAGGATCTCGGAGATTGGTTAGATTATGGAGATACCTCTACGTTTCGTTTAAAGCATCTGCCTTCTTCTGGACTACATTAAACAGTGTTAAGAGAAACGCTCAGATTGTTGAGTCTGGGGGACATTGATGAATTTCAGATCAAGGCTTTAGTTACCTAGTACAGGCAAGTGCTCACACTGGGAACCCCTTTGTACTTAGACCTCTCATGGTATACCTTACAATGAAACCGTCGGTGGTTTACCTGGTGTACACGGGCACCCAAGGTGACTGTTAGGAACAACAATCGGTCCAGTCTAGCAATCTGGGCTAGGTACAATAGCATACATAAAATACCAACCGTACGTGTATGTTGCCGATCGTCTATAAAACCCGGGTTCGATTCCAGGCCGTGACATCAAAAAATTCTTATAATTTAATAAATTGTATTTCATTACTTACATATATTACGGGTTTCTATTCACATATCTACGATTTGTTTTTGCATGCTTTTAGCGGGCTTTTCAGCTAGTAAATGATAAAATTCCATCCTACCAATTTTCATTCGACTTTCCAACTACTTCTACATTTTGCATAATACAACTGAAAGAAATGCTAATGTCGCGGCAAAAACGTTAAACGTTCACGAACCGTACTACTTCAAACGAAAATCTAGAGATACCCACTTTTTAGCTACTTTGACTCAAAACTGGCCACAAGTATTGTCAAAATCTCAGTTAGCAACTCTCAGATCTCCTGTAACATTCCGCCATCCAACTGAACCTGAACCTGTGATGAATGACAGTGAATGTTTCTGGTTGTTTAAACATTCATATATTGAGGCTGGGAATTTTGTATTCGATTTTTGGATTCTACGTACCTTGAAACGTTAAATTATTGATAATAATGAACCAAAATACTCATTAATTATCATGCATGCATATTTCATATCTCAGTCTTCTAGCGAATGTTCAAAGAAAACAAAGCAATTGCAATGCGAATCTTTCCACTGAAACCCGTTTTGTAGCATTCTGAAAGATTCCTAAAGTTTTCCAAAAATCATGTATTTAAAAATTATGTATATCGTCTCATGTCTATATGTATATTTATTTAGCAAAGATGCGATAAAACTGGTTATTTTTTCGCAAAGATTTCTAGTTTTTGCCAATATGTTCGTAATAACAAACGAAAAGAGTAGTTCGTTAGCTAGGACTTTTGAACAACTTTAACGGTTTAACGGGTCCAAATTTCAAAAAATATTCCAAAAACCGGGCTTTTAAGAGGTTTGTAGATATTACCATCATAATCATAGTAATTATATGGTATATTCGGAATCAGCACAAAACTTCTGATATAAGTACATTTTCAGAAATAGACATGGTCAATATACAGAGTGTCCCATGTTAAGGACCGGAAAACTTCAGGAGTCGATTCTACAACTAACTTAAGTGAGAAAGTCTCTTAGAAATTTTGTTTTAACCCCTTTTAAGAAGTGACATAAAGTCAAAAACACGACAAAAATCTTGAAATGGGGAAAAACTTTATTTTAATTTTTGTGAGTATTCTAGAGAAACTTGCTTCATATCTACCGATAGCTATGATTTTGTTTACTGGTATCGCGTTGCATCTCTTGTGGCAAAACACCTAATTTTTTCAGTTATTTATCAAACCTGAATGCAGAAACTCTCGAAAGTACTTTCACGAAAAAAAACAATAGATCATGGATATTTCCATTGTTGTAGATCTCATTTGAAAATTAAAATAATGAAATAAAATACGCTCAAGATATTTTATGAATAATTTTTCAATGAATAAACAGAATTTTTTTTGTCTAAAAGAACTCCGATCGCACGTAATATACTGCATCTGCAATAGTATTCTAGAGAACCTTCATAGCTACCGATATGTGGCTATGATTTGGTTTACTGGTATCTCGTTGCATTTTTTGTGGCAAAAAAAAGTTTCACGAAAAATTCTTTAACCTCCAGCCAAAACACATATTTATGGCAAAACAAGGGGTTGACACAAAATTGCTAACAGACATTTTCTCACTTGATTGTAGAATCGACTCCCAAAGTTTTCCGGTCCTTAAGGCTAAATGTCCCGACTTTAGTTGTGAAATCTGCCACCACGTGGCAGCACCAAAATGAAGAAAATTTCGTTTACTCCTCAGTTGAGAACGGATCGAGATATTTTAGTTCCGCAAATGGATTTCTCTTCAAAATCACCGTAGAATTCCGGGTAATTGGTTTAGAAAATGTGCAAAAAATTTTTGCACACAGTTCCAGCAAAAATTTGTTCAAATTTTGAACATTTTCAAAAAGTGGCCTCATAGCCACTTGCAGAACCTTTATCAGAATACGAATCCATTTGCGGAATTTTTCTAACTTGATCATAGCCGTCGGATTCTCGTTTTTACGATTTGGAGCGTAGGTGAGGGGGGCGATCATGGGGGGGGGGGGGGGGCGATCAAACGCCCTATGTCTATGTCTTGCTTTTTATGAAAATTTCGCTCAATTCGATCAACCTCAAGACAGAGAAGTAGGAAATGGGAAGGTTGATGGTAGCTACCTATTAGGAGGCCAGGAAAAGGAACTGAGACCAAAGGGTGCATACTAGCAAAACATGAATGTGAAGGTCGGGCGGGTGGCGGGGCGTTTGATCGCCGCCCTCCCCCCCCGCCCATGATCGCCCCCCTCACCCCGCTCCAAATCGTAAAAACGAGAATCCGACGGCTATGATCAAGTTAGAAAAATTCCGCAAACGGATTCGTATTCTGATAAAGGTTCTGCAAGTGGCTATAAGGCCACTTTTTGAAAATGTTCAAAATTTAAACAAATTTTTGCTGGAACTGTGTGCAAAAAATTTTTGCACACTTTCTAAACCAATTACCCGGAATTCTACGGTGATCTTGAAAAGAAATCGGTTTGCAGAACTAAAATATCTCGATCCGTTCTCAACTGAGGGGTAAACGAAATTTGGCCCCTATGGTGCTGCCATCTCTTATTTCAGAATCACACTAAAACATCGTGACATTTAGCCTTAACATGGGACACCCTGTAAACATAAATAATGGCCTGCGTTTATAAATCGTACCCAAAACTGCAATAGCCAAGTTACTCTACGAGTTCTTGAAGACAAATAGAATATGATTATGGACTCCTAACGTCTTCAAAACATACCTTGAGCATAAAGTTTGTTGGTACGGTTTACTGAAAATCGAAAAATGATGAGGATGAACGTGTGAGTTTGAAGTGAACAGTTTTGTTTTGAAGTTTGTATAATTTTAACGATTTGGGTTATTTGCTACACCCACAAGGCTGACTACTCTGTCATATCGACACCTGAGCGCCCAAAGGGCCAAACTGCTTTTTCTTGTTCAAAGGGCCAAACTGAAATTGGTTTCAATGTCAGAAGTCCGAAGGGCCAAACTGGAATTTAAACGAAAAGTTATTAGGGCTAAACTGCATCCATCTACGTGATTCATAGGGCCAAACTGCTGATCTTACCAACTAAAACGCAGCCACAAACTACTCTGATTGTTATTTGCGTGTCAGAGACAAATATAATGGCACAGAACCACAACAACTGACTAGAAAATCGATCTCTGACCCTTTATTATGTTCACGTCCACTACCTACCTACTTGTTCCATCCTGTGTTTTTGGTATATTATATTCAATAATGAACCCTTGGAATCGACCAAGAAACAAATTTTTTTAACCCCTCCCCCCTCAAAATTTGTTGGTTCACGTTTCATAGTAGGTAAAATCCGAAAATCGAATAAAAATTTGGCCGTCCGTCCGCCGTACACGGCACTTTGCTCAGTTAGCATTGACCGATCTTGATGAAATTTGTTATATGGGCCCATTTGGGGTCTAGTTGTGCCCCGAAGATTTTGGTGGATCTAAGTCACTTCTAAGGGTTGAAAAATAAGGGTTGAAATTTTGGAAATGCCCTAACTCAAAATATTTTGATGTAAGGTATTGTTTTTCCATCAGTTTTTGCGTTCGAATCCACCAAGGTAGGAGAAGCTTTGTTTTCACTTTTCAAGTTTGAAAATAAAAAAATTCTCCAAAACAAAGTTTTTACTCGTTTCAGACCTTTCTGAACAATTTTGGTTCCGTGTCTGTCTGTCTGCCCGTGTGTCTGTCATGAAATCCTTGTCGCACCCATAACTTCTACATTTTTCATCCGATTTCAATGACAATTTCAGGGATTGTACGGGTTAGCGTGTAAATGGTCCCCTATAAAAATCATCGCCCACAGACTGATAGTTGTTACTGCGCATGCGCAAATGTGTATTTCGTTGTACCAGCCATAACTTTCACATTTTCAAAGCAAACGTGAAATCTTTGTAACAGTCATAACTTCTACTTTTTCATCCGATTTCGACGAAATTTCTCAGGATTGTTCAAATTGGAGTGTAGATAGTCCTCTATGAAGGTAGTTCAAGGTACATGGAGATCGATGTTTTTTGAGACTACTACTAAGTATCGGATCAACTATACCTACAATTGAGTTATGGATACGAGGAAGCTATGTGCCACACCCACTTGGCAGGCGTTTCTTTTGATTGTCTTTAGTACAATCTTTTCCCCATCCACTCGTTCTTTTTCGAATGTGGTTTTGGAAAAGGTGATTTCAAACGATGGCTAGAACTCGAAGGGGGAAGCAAGGGAAAGTGTTCTCAACCAGATCTCAGCTCATGGTTTTTCGGGCCTTGCAACAACTGAGAGAGGTATATAATGATGATTCGAATAGTTTCGAATAAATTGACTAGAATATTTTTTATGACTTATGGCTCTAGAGTCAGTAAGATTTGGCAAAATCGAGTTCGTTCTTTCAAGTCCTGATGTTTGCTTAGGTACAGACGATTCAGTTAATCAACTAAATCAATCAAATTGCATTGAATCAATTGAGTTGAAGTCTGAACACCAGAAAGATAGGTAACTTGTCAAGTGTAATGATAATTTTCTTGCCGTCCAGTTGTGTCACTGAGACCACTCCTGCTTTTTCATTCAGTTTGTGTACCAAAGGGGCGATTCCTCACCAGTACCACGCAGAATACTTCCAGATGAAGAATAAGCTCAACTTACGTGATGAGCTCATTAAGACAAATGAAGAGGACAATGCTGAATAGATGACGATATCTTACTATTCATCAATAATTATTAGATTTGTTTCAAATGCTGTAATGTTCATTTACTAATGGAATAATTAAAATTTCGTTATCCGTGTTTCAGAAATTACTTAATTTCTGTTTTTTGGAAATAGAATGGCACTATTCAACCATACCTGCGTGAGTTAAAATCGGGGTTTCAAAGAAAGACGAAAACATAAGTACACAAGACAGGTACCAAATACCCAGAGAGTTGTGAAAATGGGTAGTTAATTATAATAATTTACCAACGTTTAATTTCAACTAATGTATTAATTGAAGAAGAAATTGCAGATTGACCAGAGCAATTTCCAGGTGAAGGAAAGTCGCAAACCTTAGGGCCAAACTGGCAGTTTGGCCCCTTGTCGCTCTTAAATCTCAAGGTCAAATTATGCCCATAGGGCCAAACTGGACCTCTTCCCAGTTTATCTTTTTTTCTTAATATTAAAAATTGCGGATGATTCAAAAAACGGTTTGGAATTCAATCTTACGTAGATTTTGGACCAATTACAAAAAAACCTAGTTGACTTCATGTACACTGGCCTCGCTACAATCGCTTGAGTTTTAGAAATAGTAGTTCCGGAAGCAGTTTGGCCCTTTGGGCGCTCAGGTGTCGATATACCTAGCTAATATTGCGATTGTCCTGACCATAGCTCTGAACATTTCTTTGAAAATTCGCTTATTAACTCACACCGGAAACTGCAAGAATGGACTTTTTCTGTTCCGGGTACAGTGAAGTCCACTTATAACTACATTATTATAAGAGTCCCTTGAGCATCGTTATAAAGAGAATCTTACCTTACTACCAGGTAGAGTTGAATGTACTCTCTCAGTGCTCTAACTCATACTCATACATCTGTAACCAGAAGTACTTTCTTGCCCTTTGTGAAGCGTGTCCTCCTTTAGTAGCAGTTTTACGGCGTTCCTCCTCGGTGTCATTTCCGCGGAATCACCCTCTCTCCTGAAGGTAGTATTCCTTCCGTATGTAAGTAGGTTCGCCTGGTTTAGGCCCCCAACTTCCCTCGTCGTTTATAAACAGGGTGTTCCGCCCAAGTTTTCCCCTTAACGGAGTCCTAAGTCCGTGGGGTCTCCTTCATCAACGTCCCCTCTCTTTGTACAAGTTGTAAGAATATCCTGTTCATTTGCATCTTTTTCCTCCAGAAATTCTGATACGACTCCATAAAAACGTGGGGGTGCAGGTTCGGATAAAATAGGGCGTTTCCGAACCAAAAATAATATTCAGGAGACTACCAAGAAGTTTTTAGTTTAGGTTTACCTATAACTCAAGTTTTATCAAAAGAGCTTTTTCTCTCAAAAATCGCAATAATTTTTCATGTACGACAATTAATTTCTGAAAATTCATATTTTTCTGGAAGTCGGTATTACAGAACCTGGTTTTGAAACCAAACATCCAAAAACTAAAACTAAACGACTGGTCATTGAAAATAACACCTGAAGTAGCTAATTGTGAGGGGGAAGAAAGGGTCTCTGCTTGTAGGGTCTGTATAACAGTTATACAATAGTTGAACAGTTGGTTACAGTTGAATATTTAATATTCAACGGAACCAACCTTACCTGATATTTTTGAAAAATCAATATAAAAAGTTCTTTCCCTGTAGTCTTCATATTTATGTTTTTCATTAATTTATGCTCAGGTAGTGGATGAAATTTATTTTATTTAACTTTCCTTGCCAAAATTTTGTTTGAAATTTAATTCGGATGCAAGATAAAGAAGCACGGCACCCTCTGAGTGATTGAAATGTTCCTCATTGGTTCCTCATTATCGTTTAATTTATTCTGAGATTATTGAACTCGCGGAAGGAACTGTTGATGTTTGGTCATAGTGTTTTCATTTCAGTGAAAAGTACCCAACTTTAAAGATCCATCGATCAGGATTGTCTCAATTAGTTTCAATTGAAACCTTTATTGACAAGTGACTGTCGAATATTTTACTTCATAGAGCTCCGCCTCCGTAATATTTTCCCCGTCTGATCTCTCTTATTCCGGACCGTCCATTAAAAACGCTGTGGTTAAGAAGAAAAGCGCGGATCCATTAAAAAATATAAATAAAATTTCCGAAAGGACTCAACCTCGAGTGGACATGTTTCCCTACAGTTTTTTTGAAGGGCGGTTGAAAGCCTTTTCTTTCACTCCTTTCCGCAGTTTATTATTAATAACCCTCGAGACCCCTTCAACTATTATTCGAGTAAATACGGTCAGGATGACAAATGGTAGCTAGGAAGATGGTTTGAGGGGGGGAGGGGGAGGTTTGTTTGCCTTTTGAATTGCACCACATCGTATTTTTTGACCTTTAGTTGAATTAAATTAATTTTTAATTCACTTTTAAATTATTTTGAAATCTTGGATCACGATTTCTTTAATTTATTCATTGTCATGAGGAAGTCTCTCCAAATTCATGTTTTATTGTTATATTGGTTATATTTTTGTTATCTAACATCGCCAAAACCTGCCAAGTTGGGTGCGTAGTACCTACAACTTCCTCAGGGCATAACTACATGGTTGGTAATAAGTAACATGAACTTCACGATCAAGCAGCTAATTTTCTGCATTTAAGAACAAAATCACATAATATTTTCCAAATTTTGTCGATTTTTCAGAATTTTTGCAATTTTTTCAAAATTTTCTAGGATCACTATGAAATTCGTCAGCTATGAAATTTTCAGTTATTTTGAAGAACACGCCCAAATTGGTGAACTTTTGTAAAATTTACGATAAAATAACTGAAAATTTCACCAAAATCGTGTCTTTTTTTCATTCATTTTTGCCCGAGCAAAGAATCCGGAGTTCATAAAAATGTAATTATAATTATTTGATAGCTCATAGTTAAATGCAATGTAATTACTTATAGGTAATTTTCTTCGACCATAAACGCACCAAAAAAAATCGGAATTTCGGGGATTTGGACTATTATAAGCTGCAAAATCGTAGTTTAAAGGAATTCACTTTAACCATACGCACTTGCTATTATTAGCTAACAGCAATGCAGCTCATAGAGGCTGTCTAAGGACCAACTTCGAACTGAAAATTTCATCACAAACGTAGGTACTATTTTTTATCCTCCTCGAAACGAGATCCTTTCGGGACTAACCCACTCATTTATTGGAAATTCCATTAAAGTCGAGTCGGGTAACATTTTCATATAGTTTTGACCGAAAAGCTGGTTTTGATTCGATTATGTACGTTTCAATTTTATTTAAAACATAGGTACTCTAACTCATATTAGTTATCTAGCAATGTTTATTTAAAGTTAGGCCTTAGTGTAGATTCAAATTAGAACCTTTACTCTTGAGTTTTACAAATTGATTAGAACTATTTATTGAGAACTTCAACATTTAGTGTGGAAACAAATAATGATGAACTCAGTGAAGTACCATTCGTGCTTACCTACTCACTTGGCATCTGAATAATGTGGACTTGAGTAGGTGTGGCGAAGGGGGACTACGAACTGCGACTGGAACAGGTCCCCAGAACGAGTGGAATGGCCCAACAGGAACAAGGTCGAATGTCATAACGACCGCTGTAATAGCGAAGGAGTAATAGCGCTCCATCTTCAGGCCGTCAAGAGAAACCGCTATAACATTCGACCCCAACAGTTTGTTTACACGAACTCGCACATTTATGTCGGGCATTTCAGTTAGGGCCACACTTGGCGGAATATCAGTTGACAAATAACAGGATGAGCTGCTTGTTACCTAGATATTGATGAAAATTCATAATTCGCCTGCCCATTATATACATATAAGTTCTGTGTCATTATGCAGAAGTCTTCTTCTATGCGTACCTACATATTTTGTTGGCTTAATCCACATCAACCTTTCCCATCAACGTGCTGTTTGTTCCCTTTGAAAAATAAGGACATTTGAAGTGGTCGGTCATCTGCAAACCAACCAGTGAAGGTAGAGGCAGGGAGTTGTTGGTCCTTGGAAGGGGAAGTGCAGGAGTGGATAACGAAAGTGGTGATAACTCAAGTTGTGTAAGCAACTCGGCGTGTGAAATAAAAGATTTCCACCACATGGTCGGCTCACGTAGTTCTCAGCATAATAGGCGACGCTGGCGCCAGTAAGAGACCTAATATGTATATACTCTCGCATAACTGGTTTTCTCTGTCGTTGAGCATTAAATAACCAGTGCCTTATTGATAGGAATGCCACTCGTTAGGAAGTTAAACCCCCTCTACTCCATAGAGGACCGCAAAAGTTAGTACCGAAGAATAATTATGAAACTCTTGATTGAATTCAAGATCAAAACTGAATATAATTTGTTTAGGTATATTAGTCATGACAACGGTTGTCATAATCCTACATTATACATCATCTGTATCAATGGCTTCTGGTTTTGTTTTGATTTTCTCTTGGTTTTCACCCTTCACCCAGTTCTTACTTCCATACTTCTTTATCTTCCTCAAAACTTCTCTGTTTCCTTCCTACTCTCTGCTTGTTGTAATTCTTTTAGCAGATTTGGCTTAGGATTTTTCAAAATTGTGGGCATCCTTCGATTTAGTTGAGGTTTTCCAGTAATCTTCTGCTGCAAATTCTTGTAGCTGAATTGGACAGACTGGAGGATTAATGTTGGTTAATTAAATACGTTTTATTTTATTATAGAGAATTTGTATTGCCTTTTAGTTAATGTTTGCACCATTAAAACTAATCACTGCTTTCGGGTTGATGAAGTTGATGATCCTATCCTCGTCGCTAATTAAGGATTGTGTAACTCCTGGTTGAATTCAAGATTAGAATTGAATTGGAATGAAGAAAATTGAATTAGAAGATTCTTCTTCTTCTTCTTCTTCTTCTTCTTATGTCCTTTAACTCCTGTTGGAGCATAGGGCAGAAACAAAGTTTCTCCAATCTTCTCGGCTGGCAGCGATCCTTCTTACTTCACTCCAGTTTTTGCCTACCTGGCGCAATTCTCTCTCGGCAGACCTCCTCCAGGTCTCCCTGGGCCGTCCTCTTCGTCGCCCCTCTCCCTGAGGATTCCACTGCAAAGCCATCTTTTCTAAAGCTTCATCGGGCTTTCGCAGTGTGTGGCCTACCCAACTCCATTTCCTCCTTTTCACCTCTTCACCGATAGGAAGCTGGTCAGTGGCTCTCCAAAGATCTGCATTCGAAATTACATTTGGCCACCAAATCCCCATGATTCTCCTTAGGCAACGGTTCACAAAAGTTTGCAGCTGACGAGTTATGGACTCCGTGACCTTCCAGGTTTCGCTGCCATACAGCAGTACTGTCTTGACGTTGGTATTGAAGAGCCTTAGCTTGGTCTTTCGGGTAAGATTCCTATTCTTCCATACAGGATAGAGCTGGACAAATGCCCCGTTTGCTTTTCTTATTCGACTCTTCACGTCCTCAGTTGCACCTCCATCCCTCGTAACTGTGCTTCCGAGGTTGACAAAGGAGTCCACACGCTCAACCTGCACACCCCTCAGAACAAGTGGGTCCTGGCATCGCGCATTGATGCGCATCTCCTTGGTCTTGTCCAAGTTGATCTGCAATCCGACCCGGCTTGCAATTTGGCTTAGGGCGCTTAGCTTGCTTTGTGCATCGGTAAATCGTTGGGAGAGGAGGCAAACGTCGTCAGCAAAATCAAGGTCTTCCAGCCGCTCGCGTATTCGCCATTGAATGCCTCTTCGCCTTCCCTCAAGCGAACCCCTCATTATGCTATCTATCATCATTATAAAGAGAGTCGGCGACAAGACACAGCCTTGTTTTACTCCCGTCTCAATCTTTCTTGGGTCCGTGAGTTGGCCTTCGTGGATCACCTGGCATTTAAAGTCGCTATACATACTCTTGATGAGTTCAATGATCTTTTTGGGGATATTGAACTTGGATTTTGAATTTTGAATTTTGGATTTTGAACTGTTTGTTATATTGAACCTGACAGCCTAAACTATGTGGCGAGCTTATATGATCCTGCAGGTGCCATTTTGTTTCTTTTCTTGTAATGAAAGGGTGTTAACTCGAAGGAGGTCAAATAAATACATAGTCGAACTTTGCTCTCGCATATTGTATTTCAGAGCAAAGAAGTCTTACAGAAATAGGGCTCCAACTTCCATTTTTCCAGGGTTGTGGGGTTCGACATTTGTCGAAGAACTCGAACTGAAATTATGTTGTACTCTCTAAGGAGCTTTTCGAACTCATTGCAGAGGATTTTCGTAGGAAAAAGTAATTGTCGATGGAAATCACAAACGACTGGGAAGATGCAAGAATGGATGTCGTTACATGAGTCACGGGTAGAGAAATATTATTCTTAATTCAATGAGTTCCCCGTCTAGCGTAACATTCCTTCAACTTGTACTCCGGATTTTCCCCCTAAGCTTAATTAATTAAATACGCTGCTTCGCCGAGGGGTTTAAGATATTAGCCACTATTCTCTCTAGTCCTCCTGTGTCTACTGCGTTGGCGAGTGTTTGACTGTGTTCGTGTGAAAGGTCTGCCTCAGGATTCTGTCAACCCTTCCTGACGAACTGTCTCATATTTTGTTATTTGTCTCCTTCAACTCCTTCACCCTCGGTCGTTCCTCTACAAAAAACTCTTCGGTGACCAGTTGGTATCGGTATGAATCTACATCTACAGTATTTCATAGAAGGTGTTTATTCTTAAGATGTTTATTATATTTTATTTAGGTGTGGCCTTGCATTTAATATCCAAGTTTTAATTATTCCTGTAAGAGATTTCAGAATTCATGTTGCATTCTTGAATCAGTTAAAGAGTCAAAAATATAATTTAGAGAGAGTAGTTGTCCTGCTTGAATGTATCTGAACTGTGACTTCCATTGTATGCATTCAATTTGTATGTAAGCTTTGATGGTAAATCCTGTGACCATCCCGAGCGACCAGTAGAAGGCGTTTAATGGTAAAACATGGAGGGGAGGCTCTGGATCTGATTGACCATTATGAAATAGAGATCATCCAGTACTGTTACCGGATTTACCAGTGTATTAGAGCATCCAACTATCGATGATTTACTGTTTTTCATTCCTCCTCTCCTCACAGAATCTAAGCTCCGCCTCGTAAAGTTCCTCACCGTAAAGCTCTCATTAGCCAATGGTCTCATGTCTTCTCAATATCAGCAAATGATTACATTTTGGCCACCACTCAAATTCCATATTTCTGTTCTGCAATGCATATAATACAGTTTCTCTCTGTAAAAATTAAGAAATAAATTACCGATATATCAGCAGAGGGGTAAGGAATAAGAAGCTGCAGCTCTTTCAAATTCAAGGTCCATGGCTAGTCGAAAGCTCTGGATCTGTGGTGATTTCATCCTCTTCTTCCCTTCTGACACCAATATTAAGCCCGTAGATTGTATAAAGTGGAATAGACACGTAGAGAGTTTTCAAGAATCTGAAACTGAAAACTGAACTTCTTATTTACCTAAATGTAAACATGTCCCTCAAACTATCTGTTGTGATGGTGCCTTGGTGCCAATATCCACAAAGTAAGTGAAAATATTGATTTAATGATAATCTTGAAAGAAAAAATTTATATTTTGTGATATTGATGAATTTTGAATCAAACATTTCCTCTTAAACTAAAAGGTATTTCCAGATTTGTTTGACCTGCTGCACGAGTACAACTACTTCAGATTACAGAACAAACTCAAGAATATTTGACAGGCTCGGTTCGTTGGTAATGTTGATCTAAGAGTATATCTCCTTCCGATTTTGGTCAATATTAGGCTAAATACTTTCCCAGCCAGTTATTTTTCGCTCATGTTTCCATCCTACCTCTGTAAAATGTGGCCTAGATAGAATTTGTGGTCCTGTTGGGCAGCTGAAGTCCCATCTGACAGCTCGAGGCACGCCTCACCTCTATGAATCCCACGTTATTAATCGCATGATCCTCTTACACACACGACCAATCTTAATACTCCCCGGCACACACACTCGGGATCCATTTAACCCTCTAAGGACGTAAACAAGGTCCTTCCAGCGCAGTACATCCAACAAACCAGCGCGTTAGGCTGGAAGATCCGCTCCCCAGGGGTGGGTCACCAGTTAATCTACCGGCCGTCATCTTAACTCCTCCACGAACATCGATTTGTTATTGTTAGTCCTAATGGAATAATCCTCGGTTGAATCACTCAACCCTTTCGCGAATTAACGTCGATCTGATGGCAATTACGTTTGGCTTAGGTGCTAATAGATAAGCACACTAATCCTGGCTAGAAGCGCAGGAATATGTTCTTGGAAGGGGCAGTTCTAGGAGTTACTCAATCAAATACACTTACTCTCACCTGCAGACGAAAGAATAACGTCCTCCCAATTTCAATCTCAAATGGGACTATTCCCCTGTCTTCTTCGTAGAAGTATGTACTTTCTCCAACTGCAAGCATAACTATTTCTTCTCCAAAGGTGGTATAGTGTTCTGGCAAATCGCTGGTGAACAAGAGTGGGTCTAAAACACTTCCTTGTAGAACTCCAGCATGTATTTTGTGCGCTCATGATCCCAGAGCTTTGTAGGACCATTAGTCCTATGAGTATAATTAATTCATAATTACTGACGTTTTTCATCAATTTAAAATAATTTTCAAGTTTTAGAAACTAATGAGACTATTCAGAGCTCGGAACGAAGACCCGCGGTTAAATGAGAGTTGATAGTGAAATTAATAAATGTGGGATCTGAAGAACAGTATTGCCGCCTATACTCGCCAATAGGGCTGGAGTGGGGTTCACTTTGGGATTCATGACATACAAGTATGTATGTTGTACCTTCTGCCATGATAATGTTGACTGTTAAACTTTAGCGAGGATATGTTTGGTTGGTACTATTGATTGGAAAACCGTATTCTTTGCCAATGGGTGATCTTTACAGAAAAAATTTGCAGCATTTTTCCAGTATAATCAACTGTTTGTCTAATGCTTATAGTATTTCGAAATTGTTGGACTAAACTCGGAAGTTTGCCTCTAGTTTAAGTGTTTAACTAATTGATCATTCGTCAAGCCGTGCTGCAAAACATTTTCCTTCTTTTTTTCAGTCTTCTTGCAGAATATATTATGTAGTTGTTTGCTATGCGAGAGAAGTGGGACAGAAACGAGGAAACGCGAACGTCGGGAAAACCAATAGAGGTCGCTAGTTGAATGATTGCCTCTGCAAAGACTTCTCTCGGCAAGAAATACAGACGGATGTAATCTCGCGACAGCGTCCGAAGGCTCAGCTGTCGACTGCTGCTTTAGCTCGAATCAGAGGTCGTTAGAGACGCCTCGTTACCTACATATCGTCTATCACTTTGAGCCGTTCGCTTCACAGAAAGAAGTCCCTAGAGAGGTACTTACATCAAAATACCGAAGAAATCAATTTCGGATTCATTTCGTTATAACGAGAGTTCGTATTAGCCAGTATTACATGAGTTAGTTGTAAGTAAACAGCTCTTTCTTCTAAACTGCCATTTATGTTTATAAAGATTAAGTATCTAGCAAGAACGCCTAAACCGCACCGGCAGCATTAGTTCATGTAACCTCCGCTCGGGCGCCAATGGCTACCATTGGGGAATAAGTTACATCCATGAAAAAATACCCCCAATGATTAGGTGTTCTCAAACTCTGCCGACGTTTGTAATTAACTACACAAAATAAACTTGTCATAAATTTGAAATTGTAATTTTTTCCACAAAATAAACATCAACATCATTTGTAAAATATTTGGAAGATGCGACTAGAGAAGAATGACCACAGGACAGATGAGATAAGCTCAGGTATTTGATATAGCTCGAGATAATTCGAAGCAGCTGATTCAAGGGGAAAATGCTTTACTATCTCTAGCGCAGGACAGATGTACTAGTACGAATGCTGCTAGTGCTTTAGACTAGCTTTTTGGTTTGTTGAATTCTTATGGTTGTCATAAGAATTGAACTGGATTATGGAAACCAACAAAAACCTAAGTACCTAACCTAAATCATGAATAATTCGTGTTATAACACCCGAAAAAACCGTGGACAAGCAAAAACAGGTGTGATTTGAGTTTAGATTCCCTTCTTTTAGCGAATTTTCATGAAAAAAAAGCTGTTGCAATGGACTCCAAAGTTTTAGAATGGACTTTTTCGAAACATTTTTTCACTGAAATCCGTTTTGGAACATTTCTAAAAGATACCTGGAGAGTGTAAAAATCTTTCTTTCTCAAAAATCTTATATATGTTTATCTTATATATTCTTATTTACTGTGTTGGGTCTAAGAGGAATTAAGCCGGTTAATAACGAGTTCGTGGTGAATGTGATTTCGATAATGTGAAATACAGTTTGTGAAGACCGCGACAGACGATCAGTCAATTTCTTATGGGGACGATGAACGAGCGGTTAAAAATTGATCGGTCTAAACGAGTCAATTGGTCGAAAGAGCGTCATCCAATCACTACGAACCAGATCTTATTGGACTTCTAGAGGGCAGATGCTGATGGTGCGTCGAGGGGACTGGCTCGAAGGTTTCTCGTCTAATCAAACTGAATTCAGAGTTATGAGTGTAATGAATTGAAACCCATAACAGAAATAACTTTTTAAATAGGTAGCTGGTAAAGGATAATATATCAGAATTAAATCAATTTAAGGATAATTAGCCCTTAACTTGGCAAGAAAAATGGAGGTCGACTAATCGCTCCAATATTTTTCGTACTGGTGTCAAATGCGTTAACAAACAAAGTAAAAATTCTTAACGAACTATTATGGCCTTGAGTCATCGCAATCGTAAATTTTACAGATGTAGCTCGAAGTTACATTTCCAAGATGCCAATAGATCGGGCCATGATAAAGTGGATGTCGCTTTAAAGATACTGTAAAGATACTGTGCCAAGGTACTGATGCTCATGTTGCATTTAACCAGAACCTTCTTCAAACTCTTTATTAATATAAGTTAGAGAAATTAAGTTTAAAAAACCATTTCCTCCCAAATTAACAAGAAATTAAGGTACTTAATGCGGGTTATCCACGTTCTCCAGGGTTGCCACTTGAGAGAGGATACGAAATTAACAAAAACTCCCTTAAGGGATGATGTTGCTTTGAAGATACATTCCCAAGTTACGTAAAGCCCCTTAATTTTTTGCCATGATTCAAATTCCATTTTTTTAAACGTACAAATTGGACATGATGAGTTTACAAGGGTTAGAGCTGTCGTTTGGAATGACGTCACTCGTCGTGTTTTTGGTTTCCTAAGTCATTAACAACAACGTGATTGTGAAGCCGTTTGCAGTAGTGACGATTTTTCACATGTCCCGTGGACGTTTCTGCGTGTGAGACTTCATTCTGATATTTTACAGCATTTCTTGATCTCATCTCTGTGATTACCGAAACTTCTTCTTTTGCAGTCTCTTGGCGGTCTATGGCTTTCCTCAAGTGACTTATTGACGTTCTTCCTTAATGTCCTATTCACGTTCTATTGTAAACATACAATAGAAAATAGGGTTTTGAAAGGTTCGCTTTTATTAAGCATTGTTTTCACTTTTCAAGGTTAAAAAAAAGTTCTCCAAAATCAAAATTTCCACTTGCATTTTTCGTTTTCGACCTTCCTGAATATTTTTGGATTCGTGTCTATCTGTCTAACATGAGATCCTTGTAACAGACGTAACTGTAAGAAGTTATTGTCCGATTTTGCTGAAATGTTCTTCAAAATTGTAGATTCCGAGTAGATGTGATGCCCGTATTGATCACAGACAGGTTCAACTCTAAGGTCTTCAAAAAGCTCTGAGTCTGAAAATGCGAGTGGAAAATTTTAATTTGGAAGTCATAACTATAGTTTACATAACCTCCTGCTCGAATATAAAGCTTTTTTGTCTTGGATAGTGGGGGAACATGAATATTAGTAAGACTCGAATGTATTGAAGATTTTCGCATTGTATGTTTTGTAACTTCAGGTTTTTCTCGTATCTGGACAGTTTTTCTTATCTGCGGGAGGTACTTTCTGGAGGTCCATGACTCGTAAACCGACATTTTGACGTTGAATGGGGATGACCAGGCAGTGAAACCATTTAGAGCAGTTTTCTCACAGATTCACGACCGGTTCTCACGGGCGACTTTCTGGACCTTCTTTTAGGAGGTCCGTGTGAAGTATTCGCCAAAGTGCTCCACTGAACTCCTTATAAATCCTCCTGGGGCTGTGAAATTTCGTTCTTTTTAACAGAACTTCCAAAGTCAGTTATAAACGGCTCGTTTCCTTATATCTCTGCTGTTTCTCTATATACCTTGCTTGTAAAAATAACTGCGGAAAGAACGAATCGACTAGTTATTTTGCTTCCTTTCCATCGATCACACGGAATTTTTATATTAAAGCAGCTGGTCAAGACATGTGGGTCCCCAAATTCTAAATTTTCATCCGCAATACGCTTTTGTCTGCTGAAAATCTCTCAAAACCAAGTTTGTTTCTACACAATGCTGAATTACTACTGGGGTTGGACACCGGGTTTGGAATATGGACCCACTCAGCTATCTATTAAAAGGAATGAGCCTGCTAAACAACGGGGGCTGCTGATGCCACCTTCTTGAGTGCCAATGCTGATTACCAACCTGATGACTTGGTAATAGTTGGAATATAATAATGATGACGAGAGGTAATAATGACCTTGAAATATAATAAAACAGAGAACTATGAACTAATAAACGATTATTTTGCTAGCTCCCTGTGACAAGTGGATAAGCTTTGTTGTTTCTACAAAATTAAATTTGCCACACCCATTTTGCGTAATAACTCTGGTTCCTGGTTATTCTGTGGTCAATTATGGCTAACTCCGTATAACTACTCCGTCAAGGTCCAATTTCGGTGAAATTATCAGGGTTGCCGTTTTGCCTCAAGACGGCCCCTCATAAATTTAGTCAACGTAGGACAGTCAATCCTCACTAGTGATTTTACCAAAATATTTATCTCTTAAGATGAGATGGCTTGATTTTGGAGGGTAGTTTTGGCGAGCTCTGGAAGGAAGGATGTTGGTAGGGATGGCAACGATATATCGATATGTTACGTTTAATATATCGATATAGAGAACCGATTTTATCGGTCAATATCGATTTAGAGAACCGATTTTATCGGTCAATATCGATATATTTACCGATATATCCCGACTTGTTTTCAACAAGTAAAAATTAAATATTAAAATGAATAGATAAGAAGGGACGCCTGCACCTGTAAAAACAAAGTAATTTTATTCCTGATTTTGAAGGTAAGTACCTTCGAGATGGGTTGATTTCAGGCTGTGACTTCAGCTCAAACATGATGGTTTATACAACAGTGGCGCTCACGTCTCAATTATTTGACTCCAGCCAAAAGAAATGGAAACCATACTTATACGAGTTGAAGCAATTGATAAGCTAATGAAACATTGCTATGGTGAGGGTATTTATGATTTTATATATTATGTTTTAGGACACCTGAGGGTAGTTTATCCCCAAATTTGCAACCCCAAAAACAATTTGCTACTGACGTACTGCTCTGACAACCATGACATTTTCGCACTTTTTCAACTTGGCACGATAATTTCGTTAATTCATACCCAGAAACTTTTTAATACAGGTTGAATACTTCAACCGTTTTTCCAAGTACCTAGATCTTCCGATATATTTCACTCGATTTGCCATCCCTACATACCTACCTTGTAACATAAACCATCAAACTTTTGAGAGGGTTAAATACTAACTTCAAGGAGTTTTTCCAATCTTCCGATTTGTCGAGTATATCGATAAATTTCTTCCAAAATGATGTTTGTAAGTATTGCTTTAAAATTTTAACTCACGTATCTACTTCAACAAGTTTTTCCAAATTAGATCTACCGATATATCGAAATATCGATATATTTTCTCCGATGTATCGTAGGTATCGATATTTCATTGACGTATATCATTTGATCGTATATCGATAAATTTCATTCGATATGCCATCCCTAGATGTTGGTTTCAGCGAAAAATCATCAACTTACGAACAAAAACATCAAAAAGCATTAAAAAACAGCGTTTATCCAGAAACCAAACACGTGTTTGTGAGGTTAGACCAGCTGTTCGGAAGGGAAGTTGAAGGTACAGAAGTTGAACTCTCTTCCGCCAGTGGCAGGTAGAGGTGGGAGTCTGTCTCGCCTTCGTAGGCCGTAACCGCTTTCACAGGCCGCTTCACCCCATAAAACCAACCTTTCTGTGGGTTCAGTGAGGGGAAGTCTTCTAGTTCAAATAAGGGCGAATTAGCCTCCGAGGGGAAATGTGGGAACTTGTAGATAAGGGATCCGTCCTGTTGCCTGCCTAATCCTCATCTTCAAGAGGCGCTATTATAATGGACAAAAATGCTTGAAAAAGTCTCCCTAGTTGGGTGGGAAGTGTACCCCTCTCAAACACCGACATCCATTCGAGTTTAAATATCAATTATGACGTCTTCCACATCGTCCTCTCAACAAAAGTTGAATTTTTGGAAATTACATCTTGTTTTCCGTTTCCTTTATCGAATTTTCAAAGTACTCAAGTATTTCAAAATTGTTAGTAAGGAAATTTCCATTTGGGGTCTAGTTGTGCCGCGAAGCTTTTGGTTGATGTCAGTCACTTCTAAGGGGTGACAATTGAGGGTTGAAATTTTCAAGAGTGCCCTAGCTCGAAAACTCTCGAAATGAAGGTATCGTTTTTTCACCAATCTTGAATAGTATTGAATTTTTAAAATTTTTTTGAGACCACCCGGAGCTCTGCAGGACAAACTGTTCGCTCCCTACGAGTTCTTGAGGGCTTTCCTTCGATAAAACAGAATCACGAGTGTGAATCACAAAAGAGGTCTAATCTCCGTTCAAATTTTATCTGACTAAAATGTGATCGCTGTTCGTTTTTTCGATTTGTATTCAGTTTTGCTCAATCAAATTTCCGTATGAAGCTCGCTATTTCTTCGAATCGAGTGTTTAGTTCTTTCTAATAAACTTGATTGTGAAGGTGTGAAGGCAGTATGGTGTGGTAGGTGGTACCTACCAATGGGGTGTGCGCCTTGATTTTTTTTAGATTTTTAATCGAAAGTAGACTACATCCTGAAAATTTTGGCACCAACCGCAACCTTCTAGCGTGAGTAGATCTGTTTCTATGATTTTTCAAAGTTTCGGCCGATTATGACGTCACGCGCCCCTCCCGCCTGGGCGGGACCCCCCAGCCCACTGTGACGTCATAAACGGTCGAAACTTTAAAAATTCATAGGAAAAGATTTACACACGCTAGAAGGTCGCGATTGGTGCCAAAATTCTCAGAATGAGGTCTACCTTTGATTAAAAATAACAATAAACAGTTTTTCCTACCAAGGCGCACACCCTATGGTTGGTAGGTTAAAAAAGCTGCAAATCATTGCCCAAAGGTTTATTATTTTCTGTATAGATCACCCTTCTGCATAGATCACTGGTTTTCCATCAATAGCTCCTACCAACATCTGTTTTCTCTCGACCCTCCCTCTCAAATTTCAGCTTCCTATTGCTGGAAAACTAGTGATGGAAAAGCTATTGATGGAAAACTAGTGATGGAAAAGCTATTGATGGAGAACCAGTGATCTATTCAGAAGGGTGACCAATACAGAAAATAATAAACCTTAGGGCAATAATTTGCAGCGTTTTTAAAAAAGGTCGATAAACGTAGTTTTAGTTAGTGGTTTTTACGTTGAATAAAATTGCTGTCTCAATCATATTAATGAACAGTAGGTTTATTCGAGATCAACGCATGTCGTCTTGCGGTGGCATTCTTGAAATCGAAAAATTTTCAAAAATATTTGAAAATTGGTCTTTTGGGAACCAATGACGAGGGTATAAATTCGACATACGCAAAACTGCGAAAAAATTAATAATATCCGAGTTGTGGAAACGAATTTAGACAAATATTTAGAGGTGAGAATTGGTTAAAATATTTTTCATCTTTTGAAATTCGCTCATTCACTTATGCTGCACAGTAGTTTTAGTAGTAGTTTGTTGTAGTCTGCATAGTTTAGTAGTGTTGCAAGGCTCGGTATTCCTTGAGTCAGAAGGATTTGAGGAGTTCTTCTGTGGTTTTGAAAATGTATGGTGTCTTGGTCGACTAGGATTCTGCGGGTGTGCCAACTTTTGGTTCAAGTTTAGAATGGCGGGGAATCGTCTCATCAGCTGATTTGTTAACTACAGATTATATTCAAGAGCTTCAAGATCGAGGTGAGGAAATACGTGCTACTGGTGGGGCTTCAACCTCAGGGAGGAAACAGATGATTGCGACGTTGTCCTCCTGTTCAGCCTGAACTCTTGCCAGTATTCTGCGGGAGTCGTGGGTTCGAGTCTAGCCGCCGACGTTCGGAGCTCATCGACCTCCTCTTCTCAACCCTTGAGCGCAGGGCGGTGAGGCCAATGGGAAGCCATGAGCGACACCATCAGAACAAATTCTGATCTTCTCTTTGGAAGACAACTGATGACGTCCGCGTCACCGGGAATGGCAGTCGGACGAAAATCCAACCTGAAGTTGTTATTTACTTTACTTTTACTTACTACTACCCTCTTGCCAGTAAGGAAAATGAGAGAGGAGAGACAGATCAGCTGTGTGAACTCCTGATCACTTTTACAAAAGGGAGACCGCATTGAAATCGCGGGTGTGAGAACCAAATTTCTGGATAAAATTCTTTTGTGCCTGTTTATCTCAGATTGGTTAAGAAAATTGGGCTACCTGTTAGTATTGCACCACATGCTGCAAATGATTCATTTCTCCGTCGCAACCCCTTCAGGAACGGTAAGTAAAAGGAACAGAAGTTTCTGCCAGAAAAACACCTTCCCAAGACCAGCGGCGCCGACTTGACTCGTTGACTTCTCGTTTGCCAAAAAAATGTTGGTTTCAAGTTTATTGACTCGTCTAGTTTTCCACCGTCCGGATCTTTCGGAAAAACTGAAAATAGCTCTGAGGAAAACCTGCTTCCAATTACTGACCCACTTTTCTCTCCGCTATCTCCCCTTTCCAGACGTCGGAAATGAACAATACTGACCTGCCGCAGGTTAAACTCGTAACCTACTGCACCAACATGCAGTTTCGTAATATTATTAAGAAGTAAATGAACATGTACAGTTGCATGTTTATATTTATCCAATCGAATCGCTAAAACAACATCGAGGATGCTTCTGGATAGACTTTTGTTCTATTTTACCCTCGTTTTGGACGAATCCCACGTTTCGTAGAAAACTGTAAGATGTAACATCTGGAAAGCTCTAAGTTGTGGACATCATTCGGAAATTGCCAATTTTCATTAGGTACTCAACACTTTATTTTTGTCCTTACTCCATTTTTGTCATATTGACACCAATCTCCAACTATTGTCATTGGTCATTGGTTCTCAATATCCGAAAATTTACCAAATTCAAACGGGACTTGCCCGGGTAGGGTTGACTATTTTCTATACTTGTTGCAGTGTTTGTGGGACGATTTTTTCATTCAGTTAAAAGTTCACAAGAAACACAGTGTAAAAAGAAATAATGTCGACACAACCAATAATTGACATTTTGAGGTCGTTTCTCGACAATTGAAAATAATTTGGTAGAAATTGCTAATAAATAGCAACAATTTGACATTAAATGCAACACATTTTGTAAGGAAATTTGACGACTTTTCCAGTACTTACCCTCATTGTTTGAATAGCTCACGGTATTCTCCAAATTTCAGTGCCTTCTTTTCCAGCTGTCAACCAAAGTTCAGTTCTCCCCGATGAACAACATAGAAACTAGGTACTTATATCGTTCGCACAGCTGATCTGAGATTCTTTTGATAGCTTTCAGTGGAGTTGGTCGTTTTTTCTCTTTCTTAGTGCTGTGGCTACCATGTGATGAAATCAAGCAATCGTCGTGGCCTGAGATCCCCATCGGACAAAAATCGAGTTATTAGAGTTCTTCCATTATTTGAGCAAACGAGAATTCAAGGGTTTTACGTACGATAAATCAGAAACACGAGTGTGAATCGCAAAAGAGGCCTAATATTCGTTCAAATTATAGCTGACCGAAATGCGGTCGATGTTTTCTTCATGTTGGATGGTTGGTGGCTTTGCAGACGAGTGATCTATATAGAAAAATAATAAACCACTGTGTAATAATTTGCTACGTTTTTCTACCTGCTGCAAGTAGCGTGATGCACTGCTAAATTCACCTTCTCTATCTTTCGAGGTCGACGTTATCTCCTTCCTTACCTATTCATAATTCTTACTCTTACTCTCAACTTGTCTTACTACATAAGTTTTACTGAAGCTGACGAGGCTGTAATTAAATTCAGCAAATATGGATAGTCAAACCCCCATCAATTTGCTGTTCGAGGGGTTTTACTAAATTTTTCTTTGAACTCTCTTTGACTTATTTAAATTATTGTCCCTCAAAATGAATGAAAAATTCTCCATACAACCAATAGCTATGGCTCGGCCTGACCTGTGATGCTCTGATTTGGGAACTGCGACGTTCTTCCACCTCCTTCCAGGTGGAGGGGGTTGCGTAATCCTGAACGAATCGGGTCATTTTGACCCAATGTGGTTGTGTGTCCCCTAGACAGTCTTTCTACGGTATCCTAGATAGTGTATTGCTCAGTTCATCGCTGTGGGATAAGTAGGGACGAATTTAGCGTTAGCTTTAATATTGCATTTAAGAGGGTCTCAGATGGTCGCCGTTCGTACCTCGTTCCGGGTTAGTATTTCTTTCAAAAACCGGCGCTCAAAGTTTAGTTGTACCTAAATTTGAAATTTTCAAGGATTTTCGAAATTCATTAGTGCCACTGTTTAGGAATAATAATCAACCGAATATAATAATCAGGCATTCTAGTATGAAGTTCTATCAAATAAGAAATAACAAAACCATTAAATATCATGCCTTTTTTTGCTTCAATGACAGCACTATAAATCCGTTTGTCTTCCCATGTTTCATCGTTCCACTCACCACGACCCTCCTTTTGGTGCGAGTTAGAAACAATATTGGGGTAACACTGATTCTCGTCTCCCCCTTTCGATGTTTGGATGGGTCTCTTCCTTCTGGTGTCAGAAGTGGCATATTGTGCTCTCCTGGATTCTCACAAACCACTTCTCCACTCCCTTCGCCGGCTTTATCGACGGCGTCGCCCCCTTTGAAGATTTGATTGATCAGCTTTTACTCCCTCAAAACCCTCAACCCTCCGCAGATTCCTTTCGGAAATGGATACTCCCCCTTCATCTTCGACAACTCGAGATAATGGTGGTGGAGATCTGACAGGCTGGGGAGATGGACAGACACTTAAATCTCTAATAAGAAGCAGTACTTGATAACTACTACTGTTGAAACGTTCATTACCTAACATACTTTGGAAACTATCACCGTGATCTTAAAAATCATGTTTCATATTAGGGAACTGTGCTGCATAATAATCTTTAGGTACCTACAAGAGTTCGTATGTCCACGATGGCGATGCTCTGCTGGTCTCAGGGCAAACCGAGGAGCTTGGATGTCCAAACTCTTGTCAGGTCGTTGGACTTTTGCTATTCCGAAGAGAGTGAGGGGACTAATAATTTTTGGTTTATTATTTTCAATAATGAACCTTTGGAATCGACCAAGAAACAATTTTTCAACACCCCCTCAAAATTTGATGGTTTACGTTTCAAGGTACGTAGAATCCAAAATTCAAATAAAAATTTGGCCGTCCGTCCGCCGTACGCGGCACTTTGCACACTTTGACCGATTTTGGTATGTAGGCTCCATTTGGGGTCTAGTTGTGCCCCAAAGATTTTGGTTGATGTAGGTCACTTCTAAGGGTTCAAAAATGAATTTTGAAATTTTGAAAACTCCACCCTAACTCAAAAAAAGGTTGATATAAAGGTATTGTTTTTCTTTCAATTTAAGATTCATAGAATTTTTAGAATTTTTTGAGACCACGCGGAGCCCTGTAGGACAAACCGTTCGCTCCCTACGAGAATTTAAGGGTTGGATAAATTAGAAACACGAGTATGAATCGCAAAAGAGGCCTAATCTCCGTTCAAATTAAAGCTGACCGAAATGCGATCGATGTTTTTCTTCATGTTGGATGGTTGGTGGCTTTTCAGACGAGTGATCTATATAGAAAAATAATAAACCATTGTGTAATAATTTGCAGCGTTTTCAATTTCCATTTCCCTAATATTAGGTAACCTCATAATCTCACCTTCACCCTCCACACAAATGATCGGTTAAGTCTTCAAATTTCAGTAGCCCTTATTTGACCGATTATACTTTCTTGCAGTTGTATTGATTCGGTGGTTTCTTTGAAGTCAGAGCTCAGCGATAATTTGTCGAAATACATCTCTATAGCTCCGTTCTTCAAACCACGAACTTGAGTCCAGTCCATCGTAAAAGTTTTTTATTACGGTAGGTCTTCCGTCGCTCAGTGCGTCAATTTCCCTCGATATTTCCTTCAAACACCAGCTGCAGCAATGAGTATTGCTGGAAATTGCTGGAAACCGATTTCCATCAATCGCAGAGCATTCTGGTTGGTCATCCTATGAACCTATGAAATTCCTGCGTTGTAGTGTTGAAAATATGGAATGTTCAACTCCTTTGTGGTCATGATCATGAAAAACATGGTGAATTCGACCAAAAATACAGTCGAAGTCCCTTCATGAATTATGTTGAAAAGGCTTTATTAAGCGCTTCAATTAAATCATCACTGGACACTATTTGGAAGTCTAAGGGTGGTATGCCAGAACGACCCTCGATCTTTTGAGGGCCTCAAACCGTTTGAGGGCCTCCCTCCAGTAAAAGTTCCTAATCCACAGACCACCCTTAGTTCAAACGTTGGAGGGGCACCCTTACAGTGGAGGGTCGCCACTCAAATGACCCTCTAACCCCCGTTCAATGCAAAGACACAGTTCAAGGGTGCCCCTCCGAATTTCATCCAATCACATATCGAGATTCAGAGGGATGGCCTCCGAACCTGAGGGTGGTCACGAGGTCCCTCAAGGGTCTCTCCTCGCTGTGAATCACTCTCACATCCTTGCTTATTTGGTTTGTGATAATTTTTCGAAGTTAATTACTAACATATTAAAATGATAATTGATGATGATTATCTTGATTTCGCCGATTATCTGGAGGAGTATGACCCAACATTCCCTATTTTGGTGAGAAGAGTGATGAGAGATTATTCAAATCCTATAGAAAAATATTGTGACCAGGAATTCATCAAAAGGTTCCGATTTCACAAAGTTATTGTACGTGATATTTTACTGGGAATGTTAGACGAAACATATGATGACAGGGGCCTCCCACTATCGCCAATGCTTCAAATGTGCTGCGCTTTACGATTTTTCGTCACAGGTAATTTCCAGGTATGTAATTTAATTTTTTTTATTCCAAAAATTCATATTGTGAGAGATGAAATTCTCTGCCTCGCAAATTAGGTACCTATCTTTTGCAATTTTTCAAAAATCAATCAATGTTTTGTCACAAGATTTCATTCAAGAGTGGAGGAGTCTACCTAAAAAATGTACTCACAAATGATAGGTACTGTAATCACTGTTAATTCTTTACAGATAGTGTGCGGAGATTTGGGAAATATTCATCAAACTACCACCTGTCGTGTGGTCAACAAAGTGGCTGGGCAACTAGCCCTCAACTTGCAACACTACATCAAATTTCCTTCGAATGAACGTGATTTTCAACGTTTGAAACAGCAATTCCAACGCATCGCTGGCTTTCCTCATGTTATAGGTTGTATTGACTGCACACACATACCCATAAAAAACCCTGGAGGGATCAGAGCAGAAGTGTTCCGCAACCGTAAAGGATGGATGTCCTTCAACGTTCAAGTAGTTGGAGGACCTAATTACAAAATTCAAGATATAGTAATTAGGTGGCCGGGCTCTGCACATGACAGCCGAATTTTTGATAACAGCTCTGTCAAATTGCGCTTTGACGAAGGAAGGCTTACCGGTTTTCTGTTGGGAGATTCTGGTTATATGCAGAGTACTTACCTTTTCACACCGGTGCTCAACCCAGAGTCAGCAGCAGAAGAAAGGTATAACAGGGCACATAAAACTACTCGCGTTACTATAGAAAGACTGTTTGGTATATGGAAAAAAAGATTTCCATGCCTAAGCAGGAAACTGCTGAATAAATTAGAGAACACACAAATGATAATTGCAGCTTGTGCGGTGCTACATAATATAGGAAGGGATGATCCGATAGAAGAAGACGAATCGCTTAACATAGAAAATATAGAAGACGAAGATTTAACACCACCTCAGGTTTCTACTCGGAGGGGCAACGTAATCAGACATGAATTCATTTTGACACACTTCTCATGATAAACATGTGTGATTTTTAACTTGTTAGGTAGTACCCCTGTTTATGATTTTTCAAAGGAAAATGTGAATAAACGAAAATTACTTCAGTTTTAGAAAAAAATTATAATTTTATCTAATTAAGAAAAATAAGTATGTACCTATGTAGTTAAATTGTAAAAATACATGATGTTATTATTTTGGATTAAATTTTGAAATAAACAAATCCTCCTCCAACTTATGCATACGAGCTCGAAAGGCAGTTTCTGATCTTGCTCTTTCGAGCTCTTCTTGTGCTCGCTGACGATCGATTTCAGCTATTTCCCGCCTCAGGCGGAGTTCATCTGCCCTCAGCTGGTGGAGCTCTTCTTCGTTTGCCATCTTCTGTTCATTCAGGCAAGGAAACAGCATCGGATTCCTTGTTTTCAATCTTGTTCTTCCTCTCCATTATGAGTGTTGACAGGTACGCTACCTCTGCAGGTGCGTACCGTTTTTTCGACACAATTTCCGTCATTACGATAAAACTGATAAAACAAACACAATAAGCTTTAAAAAAAACTACTCCGCTTCACTCAACAGTTTGTTGACGCGACCATGACAGACGTGGAGAAGTTGGACTCAAAAATAAACATCTTCTTCAGATTTCCGACCCGCCAAACATGAAAAGTTGGATAGGCAGAGCAATGAAGCTAACGGGCCCTCATAGCTCCCTCAAAGCAAACCACCATCCCTCGAACTGTAAGGGTCGTTCCTGCATTGCATTTTTTTAAAGGGCCTCCCTCAAAACCACTGTTTACGCCAAAGTCCAGCGATTGGAGCTCCCCCGTCCTTCCATTCCCTTCACCTTCTTATCGCATCCCACCTTCGGCGAATTCAGATTGCGATTCCCTGAAGCTCTGAACCGGCAGTTCTCGTCGAGTGTCAACACAATCAACCTGCGTCGATTTTAACCCAGTTTTTCTCCGCGTGCTTCCCGTAATTGTGCTGAAATTACGTGATTTCGAAGCTCTACGGTACCAGAGGTATTTTGCGTCGCCATTCTACCCCGTAAGTCGACATTTTATGCAATTACCTACATCGAGCACGCCGGCAATCTATCGGAAGAAGCGATTGATTCTTCACAACTATTCTACAAAGGAATTTTACCTACGAGCTATTAAATACCTACCTAAAATTGGGATATTGCTACTACTACAAAGAACTAAAACTAAAACGAATAAAAATCTAATTATTGCTCCCTACTTACCTGTTCTAAACACGTTTCCACTGCATTCACTCGTTGTTATAAATAAAATATCGTTAAACTTGACTTGCAGCTTTCTTGATCAACTTTCCCATCTTACCAACCATCTATAGAAGGTTAAAGGGCGTACCTACTTAAATCTATCAAGCCTTAACATTTGGTAGCAGAGCGTGGTTGGTAACGATGAAGGAAGGTGATTTTATTGGCACTGCAAAGGATCAAGAGATAACAAAGAAATCAAATGCTCTAAAAAGAAGATTAGAAGCGGCACTTTCAGAAATTCGCAATATTAATGACAAGGGTCGTCAGGCACTTAGTGATTCATCGCAAATTGATGCATTTCGTGGCATGTTTCGTGCAATAAATAAATATTTCGAAAAGTTCGAATCTATATGGGATGAGCTTCTTGATTTGTACGATGATGCTGGAATATCCATGAGTTTTCCCACTTCTACTGAAGCTCAAATGAAGTCTACAGCACAAAGGTACTACTATGAAGCAAATACAAATTTTGAAAAACTTAATGTACGTGCTCAGTCGTCATTCTCTGCGTCTCATGAGACTTCTATTGCCACAAGAAGCCTCCCCACCATTAAACTTCCCGAGTTCACTGGTGAGATAACCCAATGGCCTAAGTTTCGAGACATTTACTTGTCACTAGTGCACCACGATGACACCCTTGCGCCTAGTATGAAATTCCAGTACCTCAAGTCAGCATTGAAGGGAGCTGCATCTAGTCTGATTTCTCGTTTTGCAATCGAAGATGATACCAATTACCCCTTAGCATGGAAGGCGGTAACAGATGCTTGTAATAATAAAAGAATATTAGCTACTACCTACCTAAATCAGGTGTTTGATTTCAAACCTTTGCAGGGTAGAGCTACTGTTGAATCTCTACAGTCGTTTCGAGCTATTGTATCGGACTCTATTGCAGCATTCAAGCTATTGAATATCGAAAACCCCTCGGAATTCATTCTATTTCATCTGGCGTCTAAAACTCTCGACTCAGGTACTCGCGAGCAGTTCGAAATTTCTACAGGCAATTCCGAGTTTCCTACCTTTCAAGAACTGGATAGTTTTGTTCGTGACCGCTGTTTGGCTCTACAATTGGCATCCAGCGGTTCGGTTCGATCACCTCCCACTGTGACGAATACAGCAGACAACTTTGGAAAACAGCATAGACGTGAATCAAATTCGAAATTTACCAAGCGTACTGCACTCTTAGCTGGTTCTACAAAAATTTCGGAAAATAAAAACAAGGTTCACAATCCTGATGACCGTTCTACACAATGCTTCGTCTGCAAGAATGGAGATCGCCATCACATTCTCAGCTGTCCGAAGTACGATGCTTCCAGAGCCACCGAAAGAATTGCGATGCTGAGGAACTGGTCTGGCTGTTTGAATTGCCTCTCTTCTCATCACCGTGTAGCAGATTGCAAATCTCGCTGGCATTGCCGGTTCTGTAAAGAAAGGCACCACGCCAGCTTGCATCAGCATGATGTCACTCCAAATGCAGCATCCAGTAGGCAGATATCTACAAATCCCGGGAGCTCTCTCATCGGATCGTCATTGACTTCTATCAGTGAAACTCACGTCATTTTGGGTACAGTTGTGGCGGAAATCCAAGATGCTCGTGGAGGTTTTCAGACCATTCGCATCGTCGTGGATTCAGGAAGCCAATATTCCTTCATCACAAAGAAGTGCCTTGACCGGCTTGGTCTCACCTCTACGAAATTCCCAAAGAAGATCTCTGGAATCGGTCAAACGATATTTGAAGGTGCAAAGGGAAAAACGGCTGTCATGATCAGACCAACAGGATCTCAAGAACCCGAGCTCAACACTGAGGCGATTGTCGTCACAGGCATCACCTCATACCTACCTACTGTCAGCCTACCCAACGGCATGCGAGCTCGCTTCTACAAGTACACCCTAGCTGATCCTAAGTTCTGGCAACCTGGTGCTATCGATTTTTTACTAGGTGCTGATCTGTTCCCTGAGATATGCACTGGAAGTACTGTTGCGTTTGAACCTGGTTATCCAAAGCTATTGTCTTCGATATTTGGGCACATAGTTATGGGACGGTATGGCGACGTTACTGCACCCAGCAATCCCACTGTCTTATTCTCGTTGGGCGAAACTTCGGATCTGAGAGAAGAGCTGAAACGATTCTGGGAAATCGAAGAGCCGCCAGTAGTCTCTCCTACCATGAGTACCGAAGATCTTCGCTGTGAAGAATTCTACAAAACTACTCACCGACGTGCTGAAGATGGTCGCTACATCGTACGCATACCATTCAAGGATGAAAATCCAATCATTGGGGACTCTTCAAAGGTATCTCTCAAGAGGTTCTTCAATCTCGAGAGGAAATTGGAACGAAATCCACTGATCCAATCTAAATATCAGGAATTCATGGAGGAATATATATCCATGGGTCATATGGCTCCTGCAAATTCAATCCCGAAATTCCTCATACCGCATCACTGTGTGTCCCGTGAAGTGGGTTCTGACATCAAGATTCGCGTCGTCTTCGACGCTAGTGTCGGAGTTCACCCAGCATCGCTAAATGATGTTGTTATGACAGGTCCAAATTTGCAAAAGGATCTCCGAGTGATTCTCATGAAGTTTCGAAGGCATAGGTATGTCTTCATGACTGACGCAGTTAAGATGCTCCGCATGATATGGGTTGATGAAGCGGATTGGCCGTATCAAGCAATATATTGGCGAACTTCTCCCAATGCTGATATCAATGTGTTCTTCCTGAAAACAGTGACATACGGAATGGCTTGTTCACCGTTTCTGGCTCTTCGTACGAAGGAACAACTTTGCATTGATGAGGGCCCTAAGTTTCCTCTTGCAGCAAAGGTAGTCTCTGAAGACGTCTACATGGATGACTTGGCAACCGGAGCCGATACTGTGGAGGATATTCTGGAACTTCAGGAGCAAGTAGTGGGAATCATGAAAAGCGGAGGTTTTTCCCTAAGTAAATGGGCCAGTAATTGCGACCAGGTGTGGCAGGCTGTTTCTACTGCTCCCGAAAACACACCTGTTCAGTTGAGCGAGAGAGACGACAATACAGTCAAGGTGCTTGGGCTGAAGTGGGACCCAGTAATGGATTGCTTCATGTATGACATCAAGGAACCTGACATCATCTACACAAAGCGAGCTATTTTGTCAGTGGTGGCTCGCATTTTTGACCCACTGGGGTTTCTAACTCCAATTACCCTACAACTCAAGACGTTCGTCCAGGAATTGTGGAAGTTGGGACTAGGCTGGGATATGACCATTCCGAATCATCTCAGAGAACTGTGGAAGGGATCAGTTGAGCAGCTGCCCTCTATTCGCGCTGTCAGAATTCCACGTTTTCTTAAAACCACAGGCAACTATACCTATCAAATAGTTGGGTTTGCTGATGCATCTACGAAGGCATACTGTGCAGCAATCTACTTGCGGCTGCAATCCGGCTCCGAGGTTCATGTCTCCCTTCTATCAGCCAAATCAAGATTGGCGCCAGTGAAGACACTGTCAGTTCCCCGACTTGAACTGTGTGCTGCATTACTGCTCTCGGATTTGTTTCAATCACTAACCGAATTCTACGAATCTCTGTCGCGCAATCTCGAGTCCCCAGTATTTTTCTCCGATTCTACCATAGTACTGGGCTGGTTGAGGACGCCGTCATATCAGCTTAAAACCTTCGTTTCGAACCGTGTTGCCTCTATTGTTGATAGGATTCCAGCCTCTAAGTGGCGACATGTACGGTCTGAGGATAACCCTGCGGATTTAGGATCGCGAGGCATGTTCCCTTCGGACTTGATCGATAGTAGCCTCTGGTGGAAAGGTCCACATTGGTTGATTTCTCCACGTACAGAATGGCCTAATTCTACTACATTCCCGATGGAAGACCTACCAGAATTGAAAATTTCTGTAGCCCTATCTGCTGCCAAAATAGAAAACTTCCTGATTACCTGGATGTCTAAATTCTCTGCATATGGACGCTTGATTCGATCTGTCGCCTGGATAAAGCGCTGGTGGTTCAACACTAAACATGTTGGATGTTGCTGTTGCACAATGAATGTTGGTCCATTGACGTTTCAGGAGATGCGGGACGCAACCATAGCGTGCATAAAGGCTGTTCAGAGACATCATTTGTTCGATGATGGGGAGCCTTCCATAGAAGCTGCTGTGAAGATTTTCCCAAATCTTGCTCCGTATTTCGATTCAGAGAATCTTCTGCGTGTTGGTGGCCGTTTGTCTCAGTCGAGCTTGTCTGAAACTCATAAGCATCCGATTCTGTTGCCCAACAATGCCCATTTCACATACCTCTTGATCGACCACTATCACTTGGCATTTCTACACCCTGGACCTTCACAGCTCCAAGCCCTAATCCAGATGAGATATTGGATACCATCATTGCGAAGAGTCGTCTGCAAGCGAGGGTTCTTGTGTATGGTCTGCTATCGATCAAAGGGCAAGATTTTTCATCAAATGATGGGCGAACTTCCACAATATCGTCTTGAGGGTGGTCAAGCCTTCAAGCATGTGGGTGTAGACTTTGGAGGACCTTGGATTATGCGAGACTCTCCTCGAAGAAAGGCCCAAACGTCGAAAATATACCTTTGCCTTTACGTCTGCATGGTGACTAAGGCAGTTCACCTGGAGGCCGTGACCAGACTCACTACAGACGCGTTTATTGCCTCCTTACAGCGCTTTATTGCCAGACGTGGAATCCCCAGCGTAGTATACTCCGACAATGGGACAAATTTTGTGGGAGCTGCGCGTCACTTGAAAGAGCTGTTTGCTTGGCTCAAGGAACTATCGACGAGGGATTCCATTCTTCACTTTGCGACGAACCAGGGCATAGACTGGAAATTTAACCCACCACAGACACCACATGTTGGCGGTATATGGGAGGCTGGAATAAAATCAGTCAAGACTCGTCTCCGTCTACTAATTGGTGATTCAGTGTTGACCTATGAGGAGTATTCCACTCTGTTTGCTCAGATTGAGGCTTCATTAAACTCTAGGCCACTCTGCCCGGTGTCGACCAGCTTGGATGATGTCGTGTTCTTGACCCCAGGTCATTTCTTGGTCGGCGGCCCGCTTCAGACGATACCGGAGCCCTCACTGCTGGACCTCAGAATGAATCTTTTAGACCGTTGGCAACTTGTCCAGCGAATGCATCAAGAGTTCTGGAGACGTTGGAGATTGGAGTACTTGGCAACTCTGCAAACTCGCTGCAAATGGCAGCGTCAGGTGCCCAATTTGGAGATTGGAGATTTGGTGATCCTAAAGGAGGACTGCCCACCTTTGTACTGGCCTGCTGCTCGTGTTGTGGAGGCCCATCCTGGCAAGGACGGTCTGGTTCGGATTGTATCTCTTCGTACCTCAAATGGAAATGTGCTCCGCCGACATGTCCATCAGTGTGCACCCCTCCTTCCTCTCAAGCAGCCTCCATACTGAAGTTCAACTGCCCTGGATTCTGTCACACCTCTTCACTAACACAACTAATCAACTTCTTCATTTATGAAATTTGCATGCAAATTTAGTCGGCGGCATGTTTACGCCAAAGTCCAGCGATTGGAGCTCCCCCGTCCTTCCATTCCCTTCACCTTCTTATCGCATCCCACCTTCGGCGAATTCAGATTGCGATTCCCTGAAGCTCTGAACCGGCAGTTCTCGTCGAGTGTCAACACAATCAACCTGCGTCGATTTTAACCCAGTTTTTCTCCGCGTGCTTCCCGTAATTGTGCTGAAATTACGTGATTTCGAAGCTCTACGGTACCAGAGGTATTTTGCGTCGCCATTCTACCCCGTAAGTCGACATTTTATGCAATTACCTACATCGAGCACGCCGGCAATCTATCGGAAGAAGCGATTGATTCTTCACAACTATTCTACAAAGGAATTTTACCTACGAGCTATTAAATACCTACCTAAAATTGGGATATTGCTACTACTACAAAGAACTAAAACTAAAACGAATAAAAATCTAATTATTGCTCCCTACTTACCTGTTCTAAACACGTTTCCACTGCATTCACTCGTTGTTATAAATAAAATATCGTTAAACTTGACTTGCAGCTTTCTTGATCAACTTTCCCATCTTACCAACCATCTATAGAAGGTTAAAGGGCGTACCTACTTAAATCTATCAAGCCTTAACAACCACCCTCCAATAAGTAAGGGAGCTCCCTTACTCAAACATCCCTCCAACTTCGAGGGTCGTTCTGGCATACCACCCTAAGTGAGAGGACAGTGTTATGCATTGGGGACTTGAGCCGATGCTTTTCAGACATCTGATGAGGCCATCGGGTCACTTCTAAGCTATATTGAGCTTCCAAAGTACCTTTTGGATCGCAAGAAGCACCCTCTCTATCTTCTATGCATTGAAGAAGTCACTTTGAGCATCCATAGATGAACTCTTATAGTATCCACATTCTACCTGTTGTGATAAATATCAAGTTTCGCCTGCTCGACAGGAATAAAAACGTGACGAGCGCTTTTCTCCTCGAAAGTGTTTCTTTTTATCGGCGATGACGCCTTCAACCGTTAGCTTACAAGTTTTACGGCCACTCTTTTCCACATTCTTCCCTCTGAGTTGCTCACGGTGAGGTATCCTTGTGCGCTTAACACTTTATGACCACTTCGCTACCTTATCGAATTGAATTCATCCTGATTTCTATCACATGAAATCCGGCATTGAATTAGAGACACATTTGATAACTATTCCTTCGTCCGATTTGAAAAGTCCAACAAGAAGAGAGCTACAAGTTCCAATAACTAGCACGAGTCGGCACCACCTTAGGACTGCTACAGAGATACAGGGGACAAGCAATCAATCCATTTAATTTACAATTTATCACAAATTAACGAAATTCTAAAAGATGATGTAATTTTGAAATTGGGGATTCCACACACAGCACTAGATCGACTACTGGTCAAGAAGTTCAAATTCTTATTTGTATTAACTTTTTCTCATTTTCTAAAATTTTTTAAACTCTACTAAAGTTAGTTGCGAAAAAAATTCAAAACTCAACATTTAAAAAATGAAGGTTTGGAGATAAGGGAAGTGTAAATCCTGGTTTTCGTAGTATCCTGAGATCTTCCCATTTTCCAACTGCCTAAACCTAGAATGAATTTGGCGGATGATAAATATTTTAAAAACCACTGAATCCTGGTATCAAGATTGAGATTTTTGTTGCAGGCGGTTGGCGCAAAGTTGGTCCAAAAGCTGTGCTAATTTTATTCTACTGTGCAAAACTTACGTTAGTGCTGTCATTTGAATAACAATTCTTGCAAATCAGTTACCTGATTTTTACCAAATTGATCTTGCTTGGGCTCTAACGAAGTGATTCATGTGACGGAAAAACTCTTCACTAGAGATGTGTTACAATGTGAAAATAAATGGTGATTCTGACACCAGCGTGATTAGTGGTGACTATATTATCCGTATATAGAGGTTTTAAGTAAGAGGTCTCCACGAGAGATTGAGAGGTATTATACAAATTTAAATAACTTTATTAAAACAATTGAATACTCTGTTTGACTAGGGTTTTGTGTTCTCTGTGGTGGTGAAGAGAGGGGCAGGTACAGGTTGTAACTGAATGACTGAATGTTAAGTGTACTTAGCGGAAATACGTGTAGCTCTAACTGCCTTGTCAACATTTGCCAGCTACTTCTTTCATGGACTGTCGTGGTAGTATTTTGACTGCAGGTAGCCTTCAGTAGCCCGCCTTCCTATTGATATGGGCTCGATCGTGAAACAATTGTCAAATTGTACATCTTTCTTCAAAAATAGTCTGAACCGAATTTCTGAATTATTTGGAATTTGGAGTTGATGAGTTCCTATTGGCAGAGTATATGCAAGGAATCTCATTGACTTTAGCCAAGCCTACCGGAAACACTTGGAATAACTGTATTCAATATAAATTAACATGAAATTGATCGAATCAAGAATGGAGGAAACAGGTAATAATAAAACATTGGCTGCCACAGAATGTGAAAGAGTATGGATGTAACCAGCGCACAGTACTGTGAGTATGTGTAAAAAATCGAAAAAACAAACGTCTATCAGTATTGGAAAGGAGTGCAAGAACCTATCCCCGGATAGTCTTTGAGCACGTTTAAATAGGTTTCCTGACCTCACAAGCCTCTTACGGATCACCAGAGGGCAAGTTCCGCGATCATTTATGTTAATAACTCATTTCACCCAAAACGCTTACGATGAACTACCAGCTCATTGTGAGTGCGGATACCGTCATATCAACGAGTTGGGTCTTATTCTCTTCATGACGAGTCACGGCATAAGTATGTGCTTTATTCACGTTTTTCAATAATTTTTGAAGTGTGAATTTCCCCTAAGTACTCGGTAAAATCGTCACAATAATAATTCCCAATTTTTCTTCTTAAAACTTAACATTAAATAGTGAATTTCTCAAAAAGAGGAGAAATGAGGAATTAGAGCATTTGATGAATGTTTTCTGGCACTATCCCTTGACTCAATCCCGTTGGAATTTGCTGCGACTACCCGCGACTTTTTTTTCTATGAAATTTTCAATCCTAATAGAAAGCTTTTTGAAAAATTAAAGCCGCAGGAAAGTGTGGGGAGGAAAAAAAACCCACATCCTCTCATTTTTCATATCAATAGAATAGAAAAGAAAAGATTATGAAGTCATCAACCAGTATCTGATTAGTGATAACTTCATTGACACGACCACCATCCACAAAACTGATACCTAATGGTGTACCAACCACATCTAACGCTATGGAACTGAGTTGTGGAAGCGCTCTCTCCAGCATCAGCAGCGCAAAGCAGTGTAAAGCACTTCTAAAGACATCTAATTATTATCTATGTTTCGGTACCTAAACTTTTGTAAAATAGGTGAAATGTTACTTTTGTTTTGAATTAAAAATTTCAATATTTTTGGGTGATTTTCAAACTACAGGACAATTTGGAGTTGGAAATTTCAAAAAAATTTACCTTCTCAATTTCCCCTAATTTTTTTCTTACTACCTTCGGGAGTCTAATACAAAGGTGTTCTGATGTGTGAGCATGCATGATAACCCTCAAGTTGCTCAAAATTTGATTTTATAAATTTCATAGGTCATGACAATGAGAGGTGACCCATGAAAATGAGATTTGAGGTACATATCGATTGATTATGCACATGAATTGATCGATTTATAGATCAACTATGGTGGTGTCATGTAGGCGTGATACCACAAAAACAACTACAAAAAGGTTTTTTGAGAAAAGTTGAACAGAAAATTTGTTATTAACAAAGGACATAAATTGTCCCGTAGTTTGAGAATCACCCTTTTAATAAACTCCTTCTAATATTATTTATTGTGCAATTTTCTTTCCTTAAAATATGAAGTACTATGAAATCCATGATCAGAGCAACCTTCCCTAACAGAACTCTCCACAAATTGATTTTTGATCACTTGATCCATAAACTCACAGTACTGTGCAGCGGTTCCATGGAAGTTGTTAGAATTCACTCGCCTCCACAAATCTACAAATTTGATTATCGACAAGATGTTCGTTGTTACACAAGATTTTCAACATTCCCCGTAACAACGAAATTTCACTTGCATTCTAGATCACGCTTGAGTACATATCGTAAGAAAAATATATTTTCATTCTAATCTTTTCGTAGCAGCTCTCACATTCCAATAGAAGTAAAGGCGTGCTGTAGCTTTGGGAAGTTCAACCTTCTCCAACAGTTCTTCCTTTACATGTTTGACGACATTGTTCCACAAGTAATTCAAAGGCACTTATTTTCGACAAACTCATCTCGTTCCTGAACTAAAGGCAATCTTGAGCGGAAAAGCGCCCTCTTTCGCGTGCACTCAGTCGAAACTCATCTCAGACAGGTACCGACAGTAGCCGCGCAGAGATGGGTTATCCCTATTCGGTTTTTACACGAAGGAGTGATCCCGAGGGAAGGAACGGGGAGTAGAAAATAGCAATATGAACCGCGGGAAAAGGGCTTTACGACGGAATAACTTCTATGTGACTGTCGGCGTCGTTCTACACCGCGGATGCTCGGCAAGATGTAGGTCAGACCAGCCACTGGCTTACAATAACATTGCATTTATAATTCCGTTCCTTCGCTGTGCAACAAGGCTATTTTCACATTCGCATTTATTACAAGTGGGGAGTGGTATGAATTATTAGTTTTGAATTTAAATACGAGTACTAACTAACAATGGAAGAGGTATAGCTTCTGAGGTTGCGAGTAACTCCAACTTTTGCAATCATGAGCCCCTAAGTAGATCTACAATAATTGAATAAACTAAAGTAAGAGGAGTGTACACAGAGTAGAGATAGCCGAAAATCTGGACTCCAATTTGCAAATAACTTCTTCGGGTGGTTTGACAATTCGAAATATGAAATTCTTTCGTTACAATGGATCCTGTGGGGCTAAAATCAGCCTATTTCGCCTAATCAACTAAAGTTGAGAAAATTCCGTCGACATTATGGTCCAAATGATTGATTATGCTTTAAAGATGTGCAGTACCTACCGTGGTAAGTAAATGAGCTCCACGCTTGAGAAATAACCAAAAGAAAAACAAAATCCATTAGTTAAATCAGTTGAGATGCTATTATTGTCGGCGGAGAATTTCTACAGTATTCTATACTCAATCCTACACAGTTTATTACTTTTATTTCATCAAATATGATATCAATATGATGGATAAAAATTTTAAATCAGATTGATTAAATTACTAATTTGTATGATTGGATTAAGCTCTGCTCAGAAGGGAAACACGTTACTTTGTAGATTTCGTCCATGGAAGCTCGAGAAAACCCCGCAGTGAATACTTACCTACCTGGTAGTATTATTATTTTGGATTCACGTGATGTGGTTCCCTATCCCCTTCGTCGAGGCCCTTGGTGGTTACATGAGAGTACTGCCTGAGTAGGTACTATCTGTTTGTTGGTCAAATACTGCATTCGTATGTATATCGAGGGGGATTCGTATTTTCCTTAATATTCACTCCTGACAAAAGAATACAAACAGAGCCCATAGTTTGATTTGAAGAATTCCGTATATTCCAAGACTTCCCCATCATGGGTGATTATTCGGGTCCTGAAGGAGGAGAAATTCAGGAAAACCAACCTTATTCGCCGTCATGTCATATCAGTTGAGATAACTCCACAACTGCGTCAAACGACAGTTCGAAAAGTAATGAACGTAGTTTGAAAATTTGGAGGTCAAGTTCGCACGTGATCGCTAAAGTAAAACGCTACAAATTATTACACAATGGTTTATTATTTTTTTATTTTTCTATATAGATCACTCGTCTGCAAAGCCACCAACCATCCAACATGAAGAAAAACATCGATCGTATGTCGGTCAGCCTAATTTGAACGGAGATTAGGCCTCTTTTGCGATTCACACTCGTGTTTCTGATTTATCGTACGTCCAAACTTTAAATTCTCGTAGTGAGCGAACGGTTTGTCCTACAGAGCTCCGGGTGGTCTCAAAAAATTCTAAAAATTCTATAGAATCTTAAATTGAAGGAAAAACAATACCTTTATATCTAAACTTTTTTAGTTAGGGCGTTTTCAAAATTTCAAAATTGATTTTGGAACCCTTAGAAGTGACCTACATCGACCAAAATCTTCGGGGCACAACTAGACCCCAAATGGAGCCTACTTACCGAATTTCATCAAAATCGGTCAATGCTAAGTGGCAAAAGTGCCGCGGACGGCGTACGGCGGACGGACGGCCAAATTTTTATTCGATTTTTGGATTCTAAGTACCTTGAAACGTAAACCAAATTTTGAGGAGGTGTTAAAATTTGTTTTTTTCTTGGTCGATTCCAAAGGTTCATTATTGAAAATAATAAACCAAAAATTTGTAGGAATGTTGATGACCAGCCAAAACTCGGCCCTTCGGTCTCGCCACCCCCGGAGGCTTGCTGCCTTTGGCTAAAATTCAAGAAACACGGAACATGCTTTAGCCGTGTTTTATTTGTTTGCTGTTTACAGTTCTTTTAACTCAGGGGTACATCTCAGTTACAACGGTTTTGGCAGTATATAATTTATGGATACGAAGATAAAGTTCCATAGAAACGATTTGGTTGTAAGTGGAAATTATTGCAAAATTTCGTGACACACCGCCGTCTCTCAAAAACGTGACTCTTTCCCAGTTACCTCAAGGCTAAATCATGTTCCATTCTAAAACATCGAACAATCTCACTGCATTCCTTCAGAGTACAATGGAAAGGATGTAGTGTGATTCTTTGAAGTTTTTCGTCCGATCACCAACATTTTCTAACTTAGTATGGAGATGGAGCTAAACCTTCTAAAATATTCATTCTGTTACCACGTCGCTGAATGTTTTTGCGCTCGAACAGCCGAGAGATCAGAGGAAGGCTATTATGCCCTGTCCTTGCAATCTGACGTCTCTTTCTCCCCGCCAAATATCCAGCAATCCCCAAAACACCCATTCGAGAAATCTACCAGACATAAACAGCCAAACTGGTCGACCATCTCCTCATCGGACGTCCGGCCAATGCCCCGACCAGAGCAGTTACCGTTCAATTGTTCTTCTCTTTCCACCGTTCCTCGTTCCTCTGTTCCATACCCGCCCTGAGCAATCACCGGCTGAAAACAAGCCACTTTGTTTTGGTCTCCCCCGGATGCGGCTGTTTTGATGCTAATCCCCCCTCATGCGAAGGTCTTCGCTGAGTAAACAAGTAAAGGATTTCCCTCTCTTCCCTCCTTCCCACTTCTGACGTTTCTTGTTATTACTTTGACTCCCGTTTTATTACGTCTTTCCTTTCAACTTCCAGCTTGACGTTTCCCTGTTTTATCAGATAGACTTTGACATTTTTCTGCTCGGTTCAGCAGTCAGTACGAATTATTTTACTGAAGAAACCTCCTTGTTTCCCAGTGCAGCGTGAGACCGCCAGCCAGTTTTTAAACGTTTATAGTTTTTATTTTGATCAAGGAGCGAAATTATCTCACCCAGCTGATCAGGCAGGAGCATAGTTTATCATTTGAACTCTGCAGTAAAATTTTGTGACAGCCCCGCGGTCCATTTTTTCAATTATTTTTCTCTTTTCTCATGATTTCAGAACTTGTAGCCTGCCTTCCCTCTTTTTTCAAAAGTTTTTTCAAAAAATATCAACTCAAAAAACATTAAATGTACGTCCCACTCTACTCTGATAGCAAGAGAGCTGTGAAGTAGGAAAGTATTGGATGTTCCTCCCGCTACCTGAAGTTTTTTGAGAATGTATAAAAAAAAACTTTTGAAGAAACTCAATTTTGTTTTTTTGTTTTTTTTCTGCAACACATTGGGACATTTTCATGTCAACCACTACACAACAAGGTATTGAAGTAAGGTTGTTAGTTCATGTACCCAAGCAGCAAAATAAGAAAACAGTTGATTGTTCTCTACGCAACACAGTGAGTCTATTTTATTTATTTATTGGTCGCGTGAGCAAGACTTGCTTAGTTTTCGTGACGATTTTTCAGTTTATGTGCCAAAGCAAAGACATGAAAATGTCAAAATCTGAACACCGTAGAAAAAATTAGAATTGATAACATTAGTAATGCGCAAACCTATTGGAAGAACCTCCTTAACTGAATTCGAAGAATGCTCAAAACTGGCACTATTGTACAATAATAATAATACTAAAAATTATTTTGAAAAACTTATAAATTGTCTGTTACAAGCCGCCCTAGTTTGTATAAGCTGAATCAGCACACTAATTATGAAATTGAAAGTGTCCTGATGATGCCGTAAAGGCGAAAGCATGCTAGACACGAGAATAAATCGCTTAAACCGAGGAAACTCCGCTCTTTTTCCTCCTCTCACTTTGAAGAAGTACTCTACCATGGATGTAACTAGTTACTTAGTAGATAACTTAGGAGTAAATAGCCAAAAATGAATATTGTTGACTGAAAATCTGCCTAATATTATATTGACTGACTACGTACAGAAATGACTATCCTACTGAAACCTTCTCGTTAACTGCAAATGTTGACTACCTGAAAATGGAAAGAAAAATATGAAATAAAAGTGTAAAATCTGCATTTTTTCCCCTCCCTATTGCCACTGATTTTCTTTGAAGAGGTTGACTGTCAACACCTAAGAGAAGTCTCCAGGTTTTTGTTTCATCCCTAAATTTTTTTTTTCAACCTCTCAAGGCCGGATAGTGAGAACACACTCGAGGAATGTGATGTCCTCAGGTGGCAGTTGAGAGAGTTTCGGATCCATCACAATCGATTCAGAAAATTACTTGGAAAACACACAGAAACCCAAGGAAACCGTCATTTCGACTCCCATCTTTCACCCATAGGTGTAGGGTAAACGTTCTGGAACCCATCGCAATCAATTCTGAGTCAACAATTATGTGGAAAACGATACCCTTAGATCCCCCTCATTAAAAATGTAATGAACCTATTCCTACTGCTACTTCAGTAGACATCAGCTGATTGGTAGTACATGTGTGATCAAGGCTTTTGATAGAGAAACAGGAAAATAAAGATTAGATTGTGATTGTTCCTCGTACAATAATTTTGTATTATTCATAATTAGGGATGGCATATCGAATGAAATATATCGATATATCGATCAAACGATATATCGTCAATGAGATATCGATACCTTCGATATATCGGAGAAAATATATCGATATTTCGATATATCGGAGAAAATATTTCGATTTTTCGACGTATCGGAAGATCTACTTTAAAAAGTCACATGTGAAGTAGGTAGGTGAATTTAGTAGTTTTAAAACAATATAAAAATAATTTAGGATGACATTTATGGACATATCGGAGTATCTACTTGGAAAAACTTGAAGAAGTAAGTAGGTAGGTGAATAGAAAAGTTACTAACATCATTTTGGAGGAAATATTATCGATATACTCGACATATCGAAAGATCTATTTGGAAAAACCGTGTGAAATATGTATTAACCTACTTTCAAAAGTTACTGGGTATGAATGGTCGAAATTCATTGTTAAAAACTGGAAAAAAGTGCGAAAATGTCATTGCAATGTTGAATTAATTTATAAATTGACAGGGGTAGGTACTGTGGGCGATCATGATCCTTCAAAATTGAAAATAATTGTTGTGAAAACCTGCTTCACTTCGCATAGTAGGTAGTTTTAAGTTGGACGAGCCTCCATTAATTTCGGCTTAAGTAAAGTATTTTAGCCTTGAGAGCCACTGTAGGTGTAAACGATGTACACAATCATGTCTGAGCTGAAGTCAACAGTCTGAAATCTACCCATCAGTAGGTACCTACAAAATTTGGAATAAAATTACTTGATGTTTTTATAAGTACAGGCGTCCCTTCTCGTCCATTCATTTCAATATTTAATTTTTACTAAAAAATTTTTTTTTTAAAACTTGAAAACAGGTCGCGATATATCGTTAAATATATCGATATTGATCGATAATATCGGTTCTCTATATCGATATAAATATATCGATATATCAAACGTAATATATCGATATATTTCATATATCGATATATCGTTGCCATCCCTATTCATAATTTAATTCAATGATGATTTGTATTTCAAATGTAGAATAGTACTCTACAAAAAACCTCAAAACCCCGTTTTCATTCTGTTAACCCTAGGACCTCACACTGGGGTACAGCTGTACCCCACTGTTCCTATTTTTGGGTGCACATTCGCAAAAAAAATTTTCCCGCCTGAATGGGTTCCACGTAAATTATCTTGGTACCCCTGTGAGCAGGAAACGCACTGTCCCGAGTCCACTTGGCTCTGAGAATTCGTGTGGTTCGCGTCTTTTTTCGTGGTGGGGTACAAAACTACCCCAGTGTGTATTTTCAAACTCTTTGGGGTACAAATTTACCCCAGTGTGTATTTTCAAACTCTTTGAGGTACAAATTTACCCCAGCGTGAATCCCTGGAAACATTATAGGTAAGCCAATTCTTTTTTGGATCCTCACTGTTCCGAGCCACCATGCCACAACAATATGTTGGTGAGGGGGTGAAAGTGCCACAGAGGTTACATGACATCACAGGTGATCCAGAATTGGAGGGTGGTCCCCTATGATTTGAGGACGGTCCCTTTTGAATTGATAGGATGACCCCCTATGAATTGGTAGGAGTCGGGGGAAGGGGGTGGAATTGCCACGGAGGTTACATGAAACAACAGCTGATGAGGAATTGGAGGGTGGTCCCCTATGAATTGGGGACGGTCTCATTTGAATGGTAGGATGACTCCCTATGAATTGGGGACGGTATCTTTTGAATGGTAGGTTGACCCCCTATGAATTGGTAGGTGGTGGGGGAAGGGGGTGGAGTTGCCACGGAGGTTACATGACACCACAGGTGGTGCAGAATTACAGGATGGTCCCCTATGAATTGGGGATGATGTCTTTTGAATGGTAGGATGACCCCCTATGAATTGGTAGGAGTTGGGGAAGGGGGTGGAGTTGCCACGGAGGTTACATCCTAATTAGAGGATGGTCCCCTATGAATTGGGAGATGATCCCTTATGATTTGGGAGATGGTGGACAAAGGGGGTGGAGTTGCCACGGAGGTTACATGACACCACAGGGCACTGATACGGAATTGGAGGGTGGTTGGGGAAGGGGGTCAAGTTGACATGGAGGTTACACGACACCACAGATCACTGATGCCGGGATGCCTAGTAACTGTGCCAGAACCGCTCATTTTACCCTACTACAATTTCTACGTAAGACACATGACCTTTATTGGGAAGAAGGGAACGCTCAGAAGTAGCAGAATAGGGGTTCAAGTGCATCACAGAAGGGTGATTTTTGGGGTGGTAGAATAAGGAAACTACTCATTGATTTGGAAGCCAATTTTTTCCTCCAACTCAGAATATTGCAAACTTGCATAATCAAAAGTAACAAAGGTCATTCCATATCGAACAAATTTTATTTCGAATTTTGAATGAGAAGCGATATTTAACAGTTTTGAAAATTGGTTTTCAACAGGAATGTCCAATAAAAAATATAACTATTACCTTTTTGAACTCCCAATAATTTTTATCATTGTTTAGATGCTTATAGAATTCTAAGCAACAATAATTTCATCAAAAAATGGCAACAGACACAAGATTTTAATTTTTTGTAAGTTGGGGTACATTTGTACCCCTGTGTGAGCTCCATGTCACAAAAACTTATGTGTGAGGTCCTAGGGTTAAAATTTGATTAAATCTATTTGCACGTCTATGGACGATTTTATTGAAGATTGCCAACTTCTTTATTGCCAAAGATTGCCAAATTTTTATTGAAATTGCCAAGATTGCCTACTAGGATTGCCACAGAATGCAGAATTTCAGCGAAACTCACGCAATGACTCTAGTATCTTTTTCAGAATTGTTTATTGTTATTCACGGTTTTCCAAAATTTTACGGCGTTTTTATCAGCATTAAAAATCGGAATATGCATTAAAGTGGAACACTTGAAGCACAATCAGCCATTTCGGAACTTTTTCTTTCTCTTGGTAATGATTGAAAACCGTAAACAGGACTTTGTCTGTTTGCTGACTGAGAGGGTCAGGCAACTTATAGATGTTATTTTTCCATTTATCACTTCCGCCGTTCTGGCACTCACAGTTTTGCATTTTCAAATCAGTTTTGTAACAGATTTTCTCAGTTTTCCTAAATTCATTTATTGTGAGGATGTTCGTTATTCAACCTATGGTAGGGCTTTGAAAAACGAACTATTTTTGTTGTATCAACAAAAATCTGAAAATTGTCAAAAATGTCAGTTTTGTTCTTTTGGCTCTTAAGGGGTGATCACATTCGTCCTTATGGCGCTGAGCCATCGATATTTACATCAATGAAAAATCAGTACACTGAAGAAAATTTTAAAAGTCTGCCAAGTGGGTGTGGCACATAGTTTCCTCGTATCCATAACCCGATTGTATTGACGATCCAAAGCATAGCTAACTCAAAAACTTCAATCTCTATGTACCTCGCACTACCCTAATAGGGGACTCGCACTACCCCAATCCGCACAATCCCTAAAAAATGTCATCGAATTCGGATGAAAAAGACAGACAGACAGACACGGAACCAAAATTGTAGAAGAGGGCTTAAAACGTAAAACGCGTGTGGAAATTTTGATTTTGGAGAACATTTTTTGTCATCCTTGAAAAGAGAAAAAAATACTTCCCGCTACCTTGGTTGTCCGAAATTCATTGTTAGATCCATGGTGTTCTTATTTAGCTAAATTTTCTATGCTGAATAACAAATTTGATTGCCACTATGTGAATTTGGGGAGAGAAAAACATCTCAGCTTGGATGAAAAATAATTATAACACAATGATTATTATTAAATTTATTGATGTTTTGTGAACCATTAAAAGCTTCAATTTTAATATCCGTCGCGTCGACATAAAAAAAATCTCGTGAAAGGTTTCTAAATATAGTTCGTAACTGATAAACATTCTTTCTTGTTATCACGCCATATTTACCGGAGGAAAAGTATTTCCACCTATCACTCGATCTCTAGCAAATTGACTGTAAAACGAGGGAGAAGTTGAAAAAAACCTCTTAAAACGCCATTCAAAAGGATTTTTCCCCTCGTTTTTTCAATTAAAAGTTTCTGACGCGCTTTTTCTACGAGAGAGGAAAACGTTATTATCTTACTTTGTCGGGTGTCACGGTGGCAAGTCATGTAATAAATTTGATTTCCGAGAGGCGAACAAAATTTCTTCTTCTGAAGAGAATTAATTGAGGGAATCGAAGAGTGTGATTGCCTTTTGAGAAATGTTGATTGGTTCGAAAACCAGAAACCAATTCGTGTTTTTTCAATGTTTTTTCGTTTGCTGAACATTTGAAACTATTTTATACCAAACTCCGGTTAGAAAACATATTCTCTGTATGTACTGGGTGTCCACAATTGAGATGGACCAAACTTCAAGGGTGGATTCTAAACTAATTTGCAACTACTTTTCCCTCCTAGCCCTTCTTCCAACTTTTAGTGGAGAACGCACTTTTTAAAACCATTCGTAAAACAAAACGCTACAAATTATTGCACAAAGGTTTATTATTTTTCTATATAAATCACTCGCCTGCAAAGAGCTTTGTAACTGTCACCACCTACCTACAGCGATAGCATTTAGGTCAGCTAAAATTTGAACGGAGGTTAGGCCTCTTTTGCGATTCACACTCGTGTTTCTGATTTATCGTAAGTCCAACCCTTAAATTCGCGTAGGGAGCGAACGGTTTGTTCTTCCGAGCTCCGCGTGTTCTGTAAAATTGCTAAAAATTCAATACTATCTTCAATTTATTAAAAAACAATACCTTTATATAGAAATGTTTGAAGCTGTGGCGTTTTCAAAATTTCAACCCTTATTCTTCAACCTTTAGAAGTGACTGACACCAACCAAAAGCTTCGGGGCACAACTAGACCCCAAATGGAGCCCATATACCAAATTTCATCAAAATCGGTTTCATGGGAACTGAGGAAAGTGGCGCGTACGGCAAATTTTTAAATAAAAACGGAGTTGAGTAGAACGTTGTCTATTTCCACGTAATAATGAATTACAAGTTAAATCGATTTCGACGGTTAGGTCATCGTCAGTAACAAACCATAACTTTTATTATTTCAATGCAACATTTTTATTCGATTTTCGGATTCTATGTACCTTGAATTGTAAACCAACACATTTTGAGGGGGGTTAACATTGTTTTTTTTTTCTTGGTCGATTATTGAAAATAATAAACCAAAAAATGAACCTTAGACAAAAAAAACAATTTTCAAGAAATTCAAGAAAAATCACCATTTTTTAGGCTAATGATTTGCCCGTAATGGATATCGCTATCGTCGAGCGCTCTACTGGGAAAACTAACCCAAGATATCAGCTTTCCAAAAGTATGTCAGTTTGAGTTTTTAGAGGGGAAAATGTTCGACGTTATTATGCGAAAAAATCGTACTTTTTCCTCAATATACGTGCTACGTATACAATATGTGCTATTTATATATTGCCAATGTACCCAAATGCTTCTGACACTTTTTATTTTTTTTTTAAATCAACCTCAAAAATGTATCTAATATTGTGGATTAATCGTCTTTATGATGAAAGGTTCTAATTTTTTTTCGACTTGTTTCAGGTGAGCGAATCTCCGTTGTAAGTAAACGACGAGGAGGCACACGTGGGTATGTTGGAATATGTCAGGTGAGGCACGCAATTCCTACCAGTAATACTCATTGGTACTGATTAGTGATGATAGATTATTATTGTACAGTAAGTTAGTTCTGGTGGTTAATAAATTTTAAATTAAAATTGGTCGGACGTCATGACTGTAAGTTTAGGTTAGTTTGATGTCATGAATATCATTAGTCGATCGTGGGCAGCTTCAGTAGGTAGATAATTGGCAACGTTGCAAGTCTGAACTAATATACGCCTCTATTGGCGTTGGAAAAAAAATTGGCTAGCTCTCATGATCAATGTTAATAATACGTGATAAATAAACTCGTAGAAGTTTGATCTCAATTTCTTTTACTCAATTTACTGTCACAGTATCACCAACCGTAGAAGCCTTTTCGGGAATATATGCTGACGACCTGGTTTATGTCATATGTGCCATGCAGACTCATAAGAAGCAACAAGAAAACTCCAAGAGCTCTTAATGGCACTCGGACACTGGTGTACGAAGTGGAAAGTCTAAATCAACTCATCTAAATCTACAACCTCAAATATGAGGAACCACATTTAAACTACGCTGGAAATCCCATACCAAATTCTCTTTTTCGTGAGATTTTCTCCCTTGGGTATTCTTGGTGTTAAACGTTATTCTAGGGCTCTATTATAGGATTTGACTTGATTTCCCATTCAATATTCAAGCTGCCACTGGAGTTCTTTTCTCTCAATCTCAGATCCATCGATGAGACGAAAAATTTCCAAAACAGGGTTTTTAGGATCAAGGCAGGAGCGTCAGAATGAGGGGGTTCAATCGTCGATATGCATATTCCAAGAGATAATTAGCCGTCAATCGTTCGCAACCAATTAGCATCGATATTTGTCGAACCGATTGTGTTTGTCGCCGGAGTGCTGCGATGATTATTCATGAAGATGAAGAATGCTGCCCACCATGATGTGAGTGTGGTGACACTTGTTCTCTCGAGACGAATCCAACGTTCATTTACCTACGAAATTAGATCTAATTTGTAGGCGACGAGAAGAAACCGAGTTGCCAGGTGACTTCCAGTGGAACGGATATTATTTCAACCCTGTACTAATAACTGCATCCAGTGCATTGAAATAAGAAAACTTGAAAATGGATTATACTTCTCTTATCACACTCGTCTTGAACAAAACTTGATTAGTAACGAGTGTACCAACTCAGTTAGAATACGCATTGCAAATAATATTTGTATATTACTGTTATATTTATTATACATAAATATATTATTATTAGTATAACTATATTACCCATAGCATTAGGATATTATTCTGATTATTTCGACAAAATTATGCAAATGTTAATATGCTAATTTTCATATTTAGCGTTTTCAAGTCGAATTCCGAATTTAATAAATCGAATTCAAGATTTTCTATTCAAATTGAAGGTTTTCAATTTCAAACTGAGACTTTTCTTTAAAACTTTAATTTGAAATGGGCAACCTTTGAATTCGATCAGTACAACCATGGATTTGTTCGATAATTTAAGAGATGCCATGATATTCAGATATTATTTATCTACTTATAGAAGTTTAGGGGCTTTTTGAGTACATCTTGGAGATAGAAGTCGACCGAACCGAGAAAAAAAACGTTGAATTCGCTGAAATAAATATGACAACTTAAGCAAGAACGAGGTAACGAGGGAAATATACAACAAAAAAAGCCGGTCCTTGCGAAGTTTGAATGGGTCGAGATTTAAGAGGGTTAAAGAAATTACTCGACTCGAAGGACATCAATGGGAATCTTCGAAGATTGCTTTAGGGAGATAAGTACTCAAATGTTTGAGTAAAGAAATAACCTGTACTTTTTGCAGATAGAAAGAATGCGGATGGTTTGGTGTCCATGTGTATTACAATCCCAAAAACATCTTCCGTCTTCTACCTGGCACTCAAGCCAGGGAAAATGAGACCAAGGGTTGTGGACTACCGACCGATGATGGAAGTGAAAAGATTGATTTATTACAGGCAAAACAAAACAAATACAGAACACTAATAAAAAATAAAACAGGTTCCTTACCCTTGGGAAAGTCTTATCAATTAAGAGAATATACATTCATTCATTCAAAAATAAAATCACGCTTCCTAGTACCTAAAGGATGATGCTTCTTTCAAATTTTAAAGGCGACTGAAGGGTGAACAGAAGGGCAAGTGAACTCACACTCGAGATAAAAATCCTTCCTAACAATTGCTGAGTGGAGGGGCTCTCTACCTTATTATGACTCGAGTTGCTCGATTACGATTACTGAGGCCTTTCCTAGCCTGACTCAACAGGCTACCTAAGATTTTGGAACAGGTAGTCGTCTATGTTAGCAGGCATACCCTTCCAGAAATTGGCCGACCGCATTCTTTCTATCTGCGAACTGTACCTACAGTAGAAGGCTGCAGAACAAGATTTGGCAACGCAGCACCTGCTTCCTTGTTCAGGCGGCTGCTGCTACCAAAGCAGATGATAGTTATCACGAGTGATGAGACGATTCATTATTACATTTGTGATCTGAACTATTCTGAGACCTTGGGACAGCGGAAAACAACAATGATGTATCGAATTTTTCAAACATCAGCAGGAGATCATCAGTCTTCGAAAGAGCCATTGATGCTTCGATCCTACTACGCCTTTCGAACATTCAGCTTTCATTATGTCACGATTATATTCCAAAGGATACCAGGCAGAGTCCAACTATGCGCAGTCTGCCGCTAGAAAGCAACGAAATACCGCTGGCAGACTGTGTTACAAAGTTTTTACTTACGTGCTAGTACCACATACCAAAATTGCAACTTTCCCAAAATACATTAATTTTAACCCTCAAATTTGCATTTTTTCAATTTTAGTCTGCCTCATATAAGCAATGGGTTACTGAAGGCAGACCACGCTGATTGAGTTTCAATAAAGTAGTACAGTATTGGGCAAAAATTTGTAGTATCCAAAAATCAACAAATTTTCATCAATAAATTAACAATTTTTGAATTTGATTCTGCCACTAAAAGACAGCGGGATATCCAAGGCAGACCGTGCTCTTTTGTTTACATACCACTCATACGTCAACGTGTTAAAATGTGAATCATCCCAAAATTGTCTGAATTTTAAATCAAATTTGACAATTTTTCAGTTTAATTCTGCCAGGACTTTACAGCTGCTTAGGATTGGCAGACAAGTCTCAAACCCGTGAGCAGACTTTTAAAATCCAGCTGTAAAATTTGGGACGTCCCAAACGTTGTGGATTCTTAAAATTCTTTAATCAAATTCTTATTCTTTAATCAAATTCTTTAATCAAAATCAAATTCTTAAAATTGAGTCTGCCGAGGGTTAACAGCCGTTTAAGAGTGGCAGACCGATGAAAACATCCATGATTGGACCTAATCTCTCATTCACGGACTTTTCATCCATCCCGGAGATATGATGATTTTTCGCGATTTTTGAACATTTCACATGGCCGCCATTTTTTGGAAGCAACCGTTTTGGAATGGCAGACTTGAATTTTCTCTCTCAGAATAGACAAGATTTTCATAATTTGTCGTCAAATCGTATCCCTAAATGAAGTGCGATTTTCGGCCTCGGCTCCAGGACTAGAGAGAAGCAGTCGCGCTCAACAGGTTGTCTCAGGAATTCCAACGCATTACTTTTTAACCCGAGAAATGAGGTTTCCTGGTTGCAGGACGCATAACGAGTCAGACGGCGTTCGTAATCCTGTTATTCGTTGGGGACCTCCAAGTCTCGTTTCCAAGTCATGCGAACTCGAGGAAGACCGTTTTCCGAGGACGACCCTGCATACTTGATGCTCTGAGTCCCACTCGAGCGGATTGCGATGTGGAAGGTCCAGGATCAAGAGGAAAACCTGAACAACCGAATTATCCGGTTGAAGATACATTTTGAGAGAATCCTGCAGTCTGAAGAAGAAAGAAAAAAAAATAAAAATCCTGCAGTCTGTTGAGGGCAGTTTTGGGCAAAAAATAGCTATAGCTAATAGCTAAATATTGATTATCTTATAAGTTGGGTAGTATCTTATCAGTTGGGGCGGTATCTTAATAAGATATGGAATCTTAATAAGATACCGCCCCAACTGATGAGATACTGCCCAACTTATAAGATAATAAATATTTAGCTATTAGCTATAGCTAATTTTTGCCCAACACTGGTTGAGGGATGATCCTAGTAGGTAGGTGTGGTTCTGAAAATCGGTCATAGACGAGACATTTTATTTATTTATTTTTGTTTTTCGGGGGTTATTCTTCACTCGCCCACTCCATCCCTACTCCGCCGAAAAGCACAGCTAAATCATGTTCCATGTTTCTCGAATTTTAGCCAAAGTCTCTAAACAGTAAGCACCCTGGCGAGGCCCGAAGGGCAAAGTTTTTTGTATTTATTCTTCCATATGAGATTTTCCAATTGCCCTATTTCATTGTGAAGGTTTTCCGTTCCTTGTAAAAATCCTCTGTCGATTTTATCACTCAGATAGTTTGGTAAACCAAGTAAACCAATGAGTTTACCAGTATCAATTGATTTCCTTACTTCGAGTAATAATTTTTCTTTCTGTTTTCCGTAATCTCCGCTAAGTAACATTTAACTGTTAATTATGATCACTATCTATTTTTGAATTTTTTTTCTTCAAGTTTTCGACTTTTTTCAACTTATTAGGTGACGTGTACGGTACTGTTATACAGGGTGTCTACACTTTCGATGGGCATAACTTCAGAGTTCGATTCTACAATATATTTCCAACAAAAAATGTCTTTAAGCAATTTTCTTTTAACCCACTCTAAATTCCTTTTTTTTCACTTTGAAGTTTTTTTCTCGCGTTGTCGACCTCACGGCACTGATGTGGTCATAACTTCCCTTATTTCTCCTGAAAATTCAAATCTGACTACACCGTTAAAAAGAGCGTAAAATTACCAAGCTACCCAAAGCAAAATCAAAATTTTTTAGCAATAAAATAGTATCAAAAAATCAAGTCAAAAAGTGAACTTTAAATTTTTTTTGAAACTTGACTTTCTTCGACCATCGTTTTCACTCTAAATCTCTGCCCATTTCGATGGGCGCTCTTCGGAGAAAACATGCTCAAATTGTCACCTTTCCAACGGTCTATCAATTTTTCTGTTCACAAATCAAAAAAAAAGAGTAAAAGAAGTTTGAATGTCAAAAAACGCGTGTTTTACAAGCAAATCCAGTGTTTCAAGCCGGTTTATGGTCCCCCTCGATCACAGAATGGCTTGACGATTTTGTTATCATTTTCTATGTAATTATTTACGCTGAATCCAATAGTGATACTTCCGAATGATTCCGGCTGCTGGAAAGTGGATTTTTCGAAGAAAACCTTCGTTTTTCGTACATAAAATTCGCATCGTACATAAAGTAACTCCTTTCTACTCAATAAAAACACCGAATTTCTAGCTGATTGAAGTTTTTGTTGAGTAGAAAGGTATTACTTTATGATATCTCTCATATCTACGAATAATGCGCATTTCATGTACGAAAACCGAAGGTTTTCTTCGAAAAATCCACTTTCTAGCAGTCGGAATCATTCGGAAGTATCACTATTGGATTCAGCGTAAATAATTACATAGAAAATGATACCAAAATCGTCAAGCCATTCTGTGATCGAGGGGGACCATAAACCGGCTTGAAACACTGGATTTGCTTGTAAAACACACGTTTTTTGACATTCAAACTTCTTTTACTCTTTATTTTTGAATGTTGAACAGAAAAATTGATAGACCATTGGAAAGGTGACAATTTGAGCATGTTTTCTCCGAAGAGCGCCCATCGAAATAGGCAGGGATTTAGAGTGAAAACGATGGTCGAAGAAAGTCAAGTTTCAACAAAAATTTTAAAGTTCACTTCTGACTTGATTTTTTGATACTATTTTATTGCTAAACAATTTTATTTTGATTTTGCTTTAGGTAGCTTGGTAATTTAACGCTCTTTCTAACGGTGTAGTCAGATTTGAATTTCCAGGAGATTTAAGGGAGTTATGACCATATCAGTGCTGTGAGGTCGAAAACGCGAAGAAAAACTTAAAAGTGAAAAAAATAGAATTTTGAGTGGGTTAAAAGAAAATTGCTAGGAGACATTTTTTGTTGGAAATACCTTGTAGAATCGAACTCTGAAGTTATGCCCATCGAAAGTGTAGACACCCTGTATAGTTGTTTGGTCACACACCGTATTTGGCAACGTAATAGTTGAATGAATGAATGTTTTTATTCACTTCCGTTACTTTTTAGATATATCACATACCAAGATACGAAATTGTTATAGAAAGAAAGAACAACATAAATAAAATAAAAGTAAACTACTCCTAGCACTGTTTATTGGCATATAATTGACTGGTTTACATTTTTTTGTAGTTGTTCTGTACCGTAAGAGTTATTCGGTAACGTAACAGTTGTTTGGTGACATATCGTATTCGGTAATGTAATACTAGTTGCCTTTTTGATGGAAAAGTTACTCTGTAAAGTAATAATTATGTTATGCAAGAGTTATTTTGTGATGGAAGAGTTATTCAGTAAAATTATCGAAGTTTGGTGAATACAAAGCCCGAATTAACCACTCACTAACTAAAAGACCTTCTGTTGGTAACGTAAAAGTTGATCAGTAACGTAATAGTTGTTTGGTAAGAAAACTGTCCCGAATAAACCTCTCACTGATTGTACGAGCTTGAATGCTTCCGAAGGTAACGTAAGAGTTGTTTAGTAATGCAATCGTTATACGGAAACTTGTGAGTTATTTAGAAATTCAAGTTATTCCGTAACGTAAGTGTTATACGGTAATGTAAGCATTATTTGGAAACGTAAGATTTGTTTACTAGTGTAAGTTATTCGGTAACAGGATTTATACTGTAATGTAAGAGTGAATTGGTAATGTAAGAGTTGATCAGTAACGTAATAGTTGTTTCTTTGGTGAATAAACAGCCCGAATAAACCTCTTACTGATTGTACGTGCTTGAATGCTTCTAATTGTAACGTAAGAGTTATACAGAAATGTGAGAGTTTTGGTGATGTTGAGTTACACGTTGAAGTAAGAGTTACACGTATTAAATACGTGTAACTCTTACTTCAACGTGTAACTTACACTTAACGTGTTACAAATTTTGTAACTTACAAATACTTAATACTTGTAAGAATACAAGGGCCTAAATAAACCCCCTATTGATTGTATCAGCTTGATTGCTTCTGATGGTAACGTAAAAGTTACTTGGTAAAGTACGAGTCACATTAACGTAAGAATAAACCATCTTATTGATTGGGCGAGCTGTAATGGTTCTAGTAGTAACGTAAGAATTATACTGTAATGTAAGCATAATGGCCTGAATAAACCCCATACTCACCGTAAGAGCTTCTTCAATGGTTCTAATGGTAATGTACGATTATTTAATGTAAAGAGTTATACTGTAACGTAATGTAAGAATAAAGTACAGACAGTGTGACAGTTAGCAGGTATGTTGGTCAGTTAGTATAGGAATGTTAGACAGTTCGTCAGTTAGCCGTGTTTTTGTCAGTTAGTTGGTGGGAATGTGGGACAGTTCATCAGTTGGTTGGAATGTTAGACGTTTTCGCCTGTTAACAGGAATTTGGACAGTTTGTGTGTTAGTGGAAATGTTAGACGGTTTCGCCCGATAGAAGGAATGTTGGTCAGTTGTCACTTGATGGGAATGTGGGACAGTTCATCAGTTGGTGGGAATGTTAGGCGGTTTCGCCCGATAGAAGGAATGTTGGATGTCTCGTCCGTCAAAGGAAATGTTGGATCGTCTACCAGTTGGTGGGAATATTGGACATGTCGAGCATAATGATATTCCACAACCTCGCAAATGTTAGCATGGAACATGCTTTAGCTTTGGACTAACCACCCGAAAAACGTCACGGGGAGGGTGTCGCGAAACTGTCCCGCGGGGGGGGGGGGGGGGGGGTCTCCACACATCCACCCCATACTCCACCGAAAAGCGCGGCCAAAGCATGTTCCATGTTTCTTGAATTTTAGCCAAAGGCGCTGAGTTTTGCTTTGCTACTGTGCTTACCTATTATTAGTAACTAGCTGAAAAGCTTGCTTAAAGCTGGCAAAAACAAATCGTACCTATATAAAAAACGCTGCAAATTATTACACAATGGTTTATTATTTTTCTATATAATCGTCTATAAAGCCACCGACCATCCAACATGAAGAGAAACATCGATGGCATTTCGGTCAGCTTTAATTTGAACGGAGATTAGGCCTCTTTTGCGATTCACACTCGTGTTTCTGATTTATCGCACGATTATTATTTTTATGGTTTATTATTTTATTATTTATTATTATTATTTTAATGGTTTATTATTTTTCTATATAATCGTCTATAAAGCCACGGAGATTAGACCTCTTTTGCGATTCACACTCGTGTTTCTGATTTATCGTACGTTTATTATTTTTATGGTTTATTGGTTTTTAATGGTTTATTATTTTTCTATACAATCGTCTATAAAGCCACCAACCATCCAACATGAAGAAAAATACTTGGAAAATGTCACCCCACGCAAATTTAAGCAAAAACCTCTTTTTTGGCCGGTTATTTGCCCATAACTTCTATACGAATTAAGCGATCGGAATAGTTCGACGTTAGGACCAACTAGACCCCAAATGGAGTCTATGTGCGAAAGATCGGGTTTTTTAGACCGATTCTAAGGCCTTTTATGGCCCGGACGGCGAACGGCGGACGGACATTTGGCAAATTTGGCAAATTTGGATTCTACGCACCTTGAAACGTAAAGTGACAAAGTTTGAGGGGGGGTTATAAAAATTTTTTGCGATACGATCACATAGGCTTATTATTAGAAATAATAAACCAACATAATTTAATAAGAAAAAAATTTTATGTCACGGCCTGGAATCGAACCCGGGTTAAAACGTGAAACGTAACATTCGACAAACATGAATGAGCATAATCAACAAACCTACTTTTCTTTAACGTAAGAGCCTCCGTGCTGCTGTCACGTACGATGAAGCAAATCGTTACTAGCGGAGGCAATTAGAGACTTTAGAATGAGGCGAATCAAGAGAAACCTCCAAAAAATGGCATTTGGAAGGGATGGATAGAATGTCTTCGTCAAGTTGCACGGAGTAGGTATTTCCCTACTTGGGCGGGGAGTGGGAGCCTCCTAGTGGGTGGGCGACATACGTACATAAGGTTGGGGTTTTATGTATATATATATATAGAAGATAAATTACTTATGTTTGAATAATACCGCATGTTTGTTTTGAAAATACGAAAATAAAGGTATTTACTACTACTACTACTACTACTACTACTACTACTACTACTACTACTACTACTAAGTACTGGAGTGCACTGTTGTGGGTTCCACTGCATCGGGTTGTGTTGCATTGTCTGCTCTGAAGGGGTGCAATCGGAGTGCATTTTGCAGCGGAGGCGGTTGCCGGAGGCTCACCTGGTGCCGCCCCGCCAGGTAGAAGCAGCCGCCTCCAGCGACGTGGTGTCCCCTCCCCCCCACCCACGCCTCTACTTGCTACCAGGAGGAACAGCCTCATCCATAAATCACCCCCCTCCGATCGGGATATGTTCCTCCTCCTCCTCCTCCTCCTCCTCCTCCTCCCCCTTTTGTTATATTCCTCCGTCTGTGTCGACGTGTCTGTGATACAAGGCCGTACGTACGTGTTCACAAGGCCGTATGTGTCCGCCCCCCCCCCTCCCCTGCTCACAATCCTATGACGTATTTATGACCCGCCGCCTGTCCATTCAACTGAGGCGCGAAGCGTCTGAACATGACTGATGCGACGCTCGACCTCCACCTTTTCCTGTTTCGTTTCTCCGCAAAAACCACATCCCGCCCTGCAGGCCTCCCAAGATTTCTCTCGCAGATTGAAAACATTCAAAAATACGAAAATAATTATTGTTTTTCTATAGCATTTCCGAATTGAGTTGAACCTTTTCCATTTGGATTTAAACTCAGGAAAATAAAACTAAGAGCTACTGGCTGGCTCCACTGTCGCGTGATTCATGATTAAGGAACACAACATAGCATGTCGAGAAAGAAGTTTGCATGGAGAAGGAATTGACGAATACCTTCTCAACCAAACGCCTTCGGCTCCTTATCCATTACCGAAATTTCCGATTTATAACAAGCTTTCAAAAATGCGTATTTTCTCTTACCGTTTCCTTTTTTTGGTTTATTATTTTCAATAATGAACCTTTGGAATCGACCAAAAAAAAAAAAAAAAAATTTAACACCCCCTCAAAATTTGATGGTTTACGTTTCAAGGTATGTAGAATCCAAAAATCGAATAAAAATTTGGCCGTCCGTCCGCCGTACGCGGCACTTTTGCCACTTAGCATTGACCGATTTTGATGAAATTTGGTATGTGGGCTCCATTTGGGGTCTAGTTGTGTGCCGAAGATTTTGGTTGATGTAGGTCACTTCTAAGGGTTCCAAAATCAATTTTGAAATTTTCAAAACGCCCTAACTCAAAAAATTTCGATATAAAGGTAATGTTTTTCCTTCAATTTAAGATTCTATAGAATGTTTAGAATTTTTTGAGACCACCCGGAGCTCTGTTGGACAAACCGTTCGCTCACTACGAGAATTTAAAGTTTGGACGTACGATAAATCAGAAACACGAGTGTGAATCGCAAAAGAGGCCTAATCTCCGTTCAAATTAAAGCTGACCGAAATGCGATCGATATTTTTCTTCATGTTGGATGGTTGGTGGCTTTGCAGACGAGTGATCTATATAGAAAAATAAAAAAATAATAAACCATTGTGTAATAATTTGCAGCGTTTTTTACTTCTAGCCTACTGAAATTTTAGTAGGTAGGCACTTACTTACTATGATGGGGCTAACTACTGACGTTTTGATGGAGTTTAAATCCAAATGGAAAAGGTTTAAATCTAAATGGAAAAGGTTTAAACCTAAATGTAAAAGAACTAAATCTAAATGGAAAAAGTTTAACTCAATTCGGAAATGCTATATATAGATCACTCGTCTGCAAAGAACACGGCTTTGCCTTTGTTACCACCAACCAACATGAAGAAAAACATCGATCGCATTTCGGTCAGCTAAAATTTGAACGGAGATTAGACCTCTTCTGCGATTCACACTCGTGTTTCTGATTTATCGTACGTCCAACCCTCAAGTTCTCGAAGGGAGCGAATGGTTTGTCCTACAGAGCTCCGAATGGTCTCTAAAAATTCAATACTATCTTAAATTGATGGAAAAACGATATCTTTATAAAAAAATTTTGAGTTGAGGCTTTTTCAACTCTTATTTTTCATCCCTTAGAAGTGACTGACATCAACCAAAAGTTTTGGGGCACAACTAGACCCCAAATGGAGCCCATATACCAAATTTCATCGAAATGGGTCCATGGGAACTAAGGAAAGTGCCGCGTACGGCCCACAGTGGGGCGGGAGTGGAAAAAAATCCATTTTTGCAAAGTGACTAAAAAAGAAATGTAATGTGGTTTTCTCAAAGTCTATTACCTGTAGAATCAGGGTGTGAAGGACCTTCAATGTTTAAAAATTGTTTTCACTGCTAAATGGGGGCTCAAACCTGATATTTCGAGATTTTAAGCACTTTGAGAGTGGAACTTGAAAATTTCCTAACACGTTCTATGTGTTTCAAAAAATTGAAATAAAATTATGTAATGTTGGATATACATGTGTAGTATCTCTAAAAAATACTAATTTTTTTTTCAAAACATTTTAGCTTGAAAATTAGCTCCCGATTTGGGGTTTTACAGCGAATTAGTGCTTGAGAGGCGTTGAAAACCCAAGCCTTCCTTTGGTTTGACTCATTTTTTTTCTTGAAGTTCTGACCATTATTAAGAAGCTGTAAAAATTTCATCGCCGTATTCCACCGAATTCAGGCGTAATGGATTAATGTGCGATTAAAAATAAAGCAAGACCTCCGTCTCTGCCGTCACTCCACTCATTTTTGCTTCAGAGTAAAACTTTTCTAAGGGCTGTAACTTCTACATTTTCCTCTCGAATTCGACGAAATTTCCAGGGATTGTGAATGTCGGCATGTAGAAGGTCCCCTATGTGGGCGGTTAGCTACAAAGATCGGATCATCTAAACAATCGGGTTATGGATACTGGGAGGCTATGTGCCACACCCATTTGGCGGACATTTTTTGTTTTCTTTGTTATTGGAACACAAAACGATGTAAGTAGATATATTTTCGTAAAATATTTCCGCTAAGAGTTAAGGTTCTGTTTGAACAAAACCTGGTTCTTCGGATTGTCATTCGCAGTAATGTGGTCAGTTCGTACTGTCGTGACATACCGAGAACATGTCATCGGTGAACATTTCTTATTCGGATTCAGCAAACGTTTTTCTGGATTCGTTCCATTATTTGATCGCATACTATCCAATTTTCAGAGGTGTTTATGACACAAAATTTTGTCAAAATAAAATATATAAATATATTATATACTTATATATATAAATATTTAAATACACACGTGAAGAAACCTCAATTCAATAATAATTATCGTATCCTAGAACCTATGAAACGAAGAAAAGAACAAAATAACACATACCCATCGCCTGTAAAACTGCTTTTCTATTTTTTTCACACCCTTTCCCACTTTAAATAGCATTATTCTTTTCAAATTCAAGATTTAGTAATAAAATAATAACTTTAAACGTCAGAAAACATATTTTTCTTATGTATTTTCGTATTCGGAATCGAATGAAACCATTCCCAAGACGATACAGTAATTCGTTTAGAAGATAATGATTTTTTTCCGATTCTTGGCCATTTGGCCCCACTGAGCGGCAGGCGGTCTGAAAAATTTTTATTCGATTTTCGGATTCTACGAACCTTGAAACGTAAACCAACAAATTTAATGGGGGGTTAAAATTTTTTTCTTGGTCGATTCCAAAGGTTCATTGTTGATAATAATAAACCAAAATTATGAAGATCTCCGTTGGTCTCGGACCGGGGGGGGGGGGGCGTATTCTTCCTTGCCGAGACACCCTGTATAATATCGATTATTACGTGATAATTTCTTCTACAGGAGTAGACTATTCCTCAAGCAGTTACCTACTCGGAAATAAACTCATTTCCAGTAGGTCGTTGGGCTGCCGAGGGGAAACTGATAGGGGACTAGTGGTTAGCCGCCTCGGTGGTCAGCAGACCTTCAATAATATTCTTGTTTTGCCAGACTATTTTGAAGCTACTTCGAGGAGGGAAAAAAACGGATTACAAAATTTCCGCCGTCGAAACATATTAAATTCCCGAAGCTTGGCGGTTTCCGAGGGCCTAAGGGATAATGCGAAGTGAAGAGGGTGAAGGTAATTTCATCTTCATCTCCCCCCCTCAAATACCCGTATCAGCTTCCCTTGTACGTGTGTATGTGTGTGTGTTTAGCCCTTGTGAAATTGTTTTCTCCATTATAATCCGGAAGGACCCATTAAAACGGATTCGGGCGAGATTTTCATTACGACCACGAAACGGGTCCAAATGAGATCCGACACACCTGAATCCCCCTCGAAGGACCTGAGAAATACTCGTAGGGACGCAAATTATTACAAATTCGTGATTGCTTCTCATCTATGAATCAATCATTCATTGACAAACAACACCAAATCAAATCAAATCGTTTTTTATTGTCGAAACCAGCCAGTGTGGTATTACAATTGTCTATTGACTAACATACTAATTTTTCATCAATAACACTAAAGTACCTACCCACCAACAATAATATAAAAAACAATGACAAAAAACTACAAACGGAACATGCGATCAAAACAGTAACAATATAGGCATTTTAAAAAAAATTAAGAACGGCCACAGTCAAAGTCAAATAATTATCACAGTCAGTTTCGAATCACAGCAACATAAATAATGAAGGTATGAAGGCACAATTAAGACAATAACGACAAAACATATACTACAAATAGGGGCAAGCAAGAGTACTATGAATATTCCTCTGCTGCTTGAAAATTTTATAACTTGGTACCACAAAAATACAATAAAATAACAGTTGAATATATTATAAAGTTCAAGACAAGGTCTGGTCGTCACCAACACAATTCGAAAAAGTCATCGACCCTATACAATTCTGGGTATCCCGATCAATATGGGTTTCAAACGCCTGGCAAATGTGGTCTCCGGTAGGTCCCTAAACTCTTTTGGCAGTTTATTGAAAAAACGGATCCCATTCTGCAATGGATCCATCGTCAACGTTGTCGTAAGACGAGCAAAAGGGGGACACAAGTCTCTACATAACCGGGTGTTGTAACGGTGACAATTGGAATGTGACTTCATTGATGTCTGATCATTCTTTATCAATTTCAGGCATTCATATACATAGAGGGAGGGTAACGTTAAACAATTCATTTTTATAAAAAGCCTCTACAGCTTCCCCTATATTTAACATTAAAAGCCAACCTAATAGCTGCCTTCTGCATTTTGAAGGCCCTTAATGAGCCACGAGAGTTACCCCACAGAATTATACCGTACGATGCCCGGCTCATAAACAAAGCGAAAAACACTGACCGAAGCACTGGAAACGACTCTGACTTACATAACCGGCGAAGGGCAAAGTTAGCTGAGGACAAGCTCGCACAGAGTCGTTCGATGTGATCATTCCTCGAGATTCTGTTATCGATCCACTTACCGAGAAAATTCACAGGAGAATCAGCACGGCTGTTGAGGGAAAAATGGAGATCCTGAGTCTTGTCATTGTTGAGTTTCAGTGAATTGGACTCACACCAAGCCTTGATGAGGTCGTCAGCTGCTTCCAAGCTTCGGGTGAGGTCCTCGATTTGAGGTTCAACTGCGAGCACAGTAGGTAATGTCGTCAGCATACATGAATAATCCTCCCTCCTTAACTTTAAACTGGAAAGCCAGGTCATTAATATAGAGCAGGAACAAGGTCGGCCCAAGGACTGAGTCCTGCTTAATTCCACAAGGGATATCTACTGCTTCAGACGTCGAACCATTGAAGAATACCACTTGAAGAATATGGCCTCCAGCCCACCAAAAAATTCTCGAAAAATGCCAGGGACGCCTTATTGAAGCCATAGTGCTTCAGCTTAGTTATCAGCATTTTGCGGGGCACTAAATCAAAAGCCTTACTCAAGTCATATAGCCGGATTGCAGCGAGATTTCTATCTTCGAGACTCCTGAGAATCTCCAATACAAGGGAGAGAGCAGCCGGTTTGGCCAAACTGAAGGGCTCCATGTGGGAGAAGAAGAGCTCCAGTATTTAAAAGAAACGAGTAGAGAAAATTTATTAGTAAAACTTTGCAAACAACCCACATTGTCTCAGGGGATTTTCCTCGGACGTTCACTACTGAGATTTTCCCAACTTTTGGTTCTGAATTCTTGTGGAATCTGAAGATAATCTCTGTGTCAGCTGGGTAAAGGGGGTCAACTACAAAATTGGGGAAAATGAGTTTTCTACATGGTTAGATTCCATTCTTTCTCCTCTACAAGAGGGTCTATGGTGCCATCTGCAATGATAATTTAGTCGGGAGTTATTCCTCTGGGCGTTTGGTGTTATGTGCACTTATTTCACCCATCTATTGTGCAAAAGAAGTCATGTGCTAATGACCCCTTGGGCACTAAAAACTCGGGGTAGTGCAAGAGGGGAAAAGGGGTCAAGTGGATTCACGTCAGCAGATGACCCCTTTTCCGCAATTATCTGTCGAGAAATAGGCGTCATTTCGAGAGAGTCGTCCACAATAACGCTCACTCGAGTAGGCAGCCTTTTGTTATTTTGTTAGGTATTACGACTGGTATCTGACTGGTATAGGGTTGGGTATCGTTATAAAAGTATCGATATTTTGTATCGATACTGTATCGTATCTGAGTATCGATATCCCAAGTATCGTTGGCCATGAATATCGATATTTTAAAATATCGAGTATCGATACTTTAGTGTCACAAACTATCAATATTATCCAATTTTCTCAAGAAAAATAATTTTTTCAACAACTTTTATTCATTTTTTATTATTAATAGTCCAAGCAGAGTGATTTTTTCCATGATATAAACGTTATTTGTGAAATCTAAGAGTAATGACCCAAAAGCCTCTCTACCTTCATTATTTTTGAGCCATTATGTTGAATTTTCCGCGAGAACAGTATCGATATTCGATATTTAGAAATATCGGATCCAAAGTATCGATATCCAAAAATATCGGATAGTGCAGTATCGATACTAAAATATCGAGTATCGGTATAAAAGTATCGATATTTTGAAATATCGAGTATCGATACCCATCTCTAGACTGGTATCATACGACTGGTATCATGCGGCACTGATCACGCCGCTGAAGTACACTTCCCGGAATCCGATATCTACTGAAAAGAAGAAGGACTTGGTAGATTTGCTACCTTTTGTTTCACCGGTGTACCACCGATTCTTTCAAGATCTGCCAACGTCCAAGTCAGCGGCCAATACACTTTGTGACACAAGTGAGGACGAAAATTAATGATTGAATCCCAAATCAAAATGATTCATATTGATCAATTTTAGTAAGCCAGATTTTGCGTTTTCTCATTTTAGTGTTCTTATAAACACATCAACGTTCTTTGAAATAAAGTGTTAGTGTACTAATATCTTGGGTTGTTCTTTTGTTAGTTACTAGGAAAATTTTTCACGCTGAATTGAATGAAGGGTCCCGGACCTCCAAGACAGCCTTGAAATTGATTTCATAGGCAAATTACGATAAAAATGGGAGAGTAATAGGTGTGAAAATGAGGTTTTACCAATCTGTTGGGGATGATCGGCTCCTCCTTCATTATAAAATCGAAAATTACGATGTGTGAAGTACAGAGGATTGTACCAAAAATGTTTATAGCGTGTGTACAACACACGTAGGTAATTTTCGTATGCGCAACACAGGGGTCATCTGTTCACGCTATACCAAATGACCTCAACTCAGAGTGAAAAGGGAGTCAAGTGCAACCTTATCCATTGAAAGTTCGAATAGCGTCTGTAGTTACTAACTGAAACACCTGAAACTTTCAAGGTGGACTCTCTACATCCTGGAGAAGAGAATCAGCTCAAAAAATGTTTTTCCCGTCAAAAAGTCGATTTGGAGTCATTAAGCAAACTTTGATATTTTGATTTCCCAAAAATCGAAATTTGCGTGATGACCCCCTTTACCCAGCTGACATTACTGACATTACTGTATGGGTAACTCTCACGTTACCCAATAATAACTATGACATACTATAGATTCTATAGTATGTCATAGTTATTATTGGGTAACGTGAGAGTTACCCATACAGTAATGTATGAGTTAATTGGCGATGGAAGAGTTAATCAGTAGCGCGATAGTTGTTTGGTGAATAAACGATCCGAATAAATCTATAATAGATTTGTATGAGTGAACCTTCCTCTTTCTTCATTAAAAGTAGATTCTGAAGTGATATTCATGTTTTCTCTCAGCTCAATTTTACTTAAATTGACTTCTCATCAGTATTCAGAAATCTCAACAACACTTTCAATATAAATAGTTAAAAAAGCTTCACGATTGTTTAATTAATTCAAAATACTGAATTAATTTGATAAAATTGATTAGATTTTGATACAAAATTTTGGTTCATTATTTTCAATAATGAACCTTTGGAATCGACCAAGAAATTTAACCCCCCTCAAAATGTTTTGGTTTACGTTTCAAGGTACCTACGTAGAATCGGAAATCGAATAAAAATTTGGCCATCCGTCCGTCGTACGCGGCACTTTCCCCACTCGCAGTAGAGACCTAATCTCCGTTGAAATTTTAGCTGACTGAAATGCGATCGATGTATTTCTTCATGTTGGTTGGTCGTAGCAATGGCAAAGTCGTGTTCTTTGCAGACGAGTGATCTATATAGACAAATAATAAACCTTTGTGTAATAATTTTCATCGTTTTTGTTTTGGGAAGATTCGGTTTCGATTTTCTACCTCGGAGTCCACTTGTTATTTTGAGTTGCTATGATGTGTGTATTTGACCTACTCTGAGGAGGTTGAATTTTAATACTGTTCACGTCGTACCAGGACACAAATATGAATGGATCTCAAACAAGGTGGCTTTCAGCGAGTAGCGAATGAAACCGAGGAAGGCTATCAATTTACCCATAGAAGGTGCGGAGAGGTCGAATTTCGGATGTTAACCCTTTGGGCGAGGAGTTTCCCTTCCTGGGGAGATATTAGAGATGTTTATGCATGACCCCCCCCCCCCCTTAGCTGCCTTACAACACCTTCTGAATGGTAACATCTTCAGATCCCCGGTTGTTATCTCGAGTGGGAAACATTAGGGGCCTAACTGCGGGGGTGTCCCGCCGAATAACTGCATCTTCGTCTGATAGTCGGAATTCCGACTCACCTGTTATACCGCCTTTCATGAGGTGACCTGCGATCAACCTGAGTCACAGAGTCGAACCATGTAACTCCGAGATATTCGACAACAAGGAATATAAGTAAAAACAGTGCAACATTCCCCGTATCTGACTAGATATGTCAACATCACGAATTATTAGGTAATATTGGATAACTTTGAAAAACCACCTTAGTAAAATGACTAGGAACTTGATTTTTGGTTTATTATTTTCAATAATGAACCTTTGGAATCGACCAAGAAAAAAAAAAGTTATCACCCCCTCAAAATTTGATGTTTTACGTTTCAAGGTACGTAGAATCCAAAAATCAAATAAAAATTTGGGTTTTTTTTTTTTTTTTTTTTTTTTTTTGCGTCCGTCCGCCGGACGCGGCACTTTTGCCACTTAGCATTGACCGATTTTGATGAAATTTGGTATGTAGGCTCCATTTGGGGTCTAGTTGTGCGCCGAAGATTTTGGTTGATGTAGGTCAGTTCTAAGGGTTCCAAAATCAATTTTGAAATATTGAAAACGCCCTAACTCAAAAAATTTCGATATAAAGGTATTGTTTTTCCTTCAATTTAGGATTCTATAGAATATTTAGAATTTTTTGAGACCACGCGGAGCTTTGTAGGACAAACCGTTCGCTCGCTACGAGAATTTGAGTGTTTTACGTACGATAAATCAGAAACACGAGTGTGAATCGCAAAAGAGGCCTAATCTCCGTTCAAATTTTAGCTGACCGAAATACGATCGATGTTTTTCTTCAAGTTGGATGGTTGGTGGCTTTGCAGACGAGTGATCTATAGAAAAATAATAAAGCATTGTGTAATAATTTGCAGCGTTTTTTGAATTGTCTCCCAAGTCGGTGTGGTACATAGCTTCCTCGCACATAGGCCCACTAGTTTCTTTTCTCTTCATATTTTGGACATTTTGATAAGTTGGATTTTTCTATTCGTTGGATGTTTTGATGGCTAAGACGTATTGATATATCGGAAATTTGGATATGTTGGACATTTTGATACTCTGGAGATTTGTTACTTGTGATAGTTTAATACTTCGGACATTTTGATTGTCGATCATTTTACAACTTTAGAAATTTGATTCAATTGTCAGTTGAATACGTTGGAAATTTGAATGCGTTGGACATTTTGATACTCCAGACATTAGATAGGTACTGTACCTGTAACAGTGGATAGTTTTATATTCTGCGAGTTAGAAATGCGATACATTTGACAGTTGAATACGTTAAAATTGGAATATGTTTGTAATTTTGACACTTCAGACATTTGATACATTGGATGGGCCATTGAACGACAGTTTTGTGGGTAATAATGTGGTTGATTAGTACTAATATTGAATTGAAAAGCCGTTTTATTCGCTAATATAATCTTTAGAGAAATACCTCGAAATTTAAACCAACAAATTTTGAAGTGATGGTGGGGGGGAGGGGGTAAATTTCTTGGTCGATTCCAATGGATAACAAGTTGGGTTGGGTAAAAAGTTGCTGCGTTTTTCATCCAGTAGGATTTCATACTCCTCTGGTACTCTCCATGAAGGTTGAATATTATGGTAACTTCTACAGTGATCTATGATGCATGGTTATCGAGACTTATATTAACAAACCGTTGTGTAATGATTTGCTGTGATTCACATTTGCTGCCACTGAGATCCCAAGGGCTCCAAATTACAAGTTTTCTGATTTGTGTACTTGGATAATCAGCTGACTGGAGGTCGAACGGTGCGTGTGGGATGTAGTTTCTCTGGACCGCAGAACCCCTGTTGAGATGTGTGTTGCTGTATGTATGTGTGTGTGTGTGTGTGTGTGTGTGTGTGTGTGTGTGTGTGTGTGTGTGTGTGTGTGTGTAGAAGGAAGGTTCCCCATTGATGGAAGTCTTCCCTTTCAGGCCATTGAGTCGTTTCCACGCGTTTTCTCAGCGAAGCCCACGCGTCTTCCAGCTGATCGCCCCGAGTGGCCGCCACTCTGACGTCATTTCACCCCCATCATTTTCCATATTCCTTCTCCCTCATCGCTTATTACTAATATTAAAAATAAACAATTAAAATACCTACAAGATCTGCGGTTCTCAACCTCGAACGTCTTTATTGTTTTCGCTTCAAAATCCTCCTTTTCGGACAAAATCACACTAAGTTACGATTTCGATGAGGTTTGGCTGTTTGATGCTTCCCCATGCGTCTGTGCAATCGTGTTGTGGATACGTCAATTCTACATCAATTCAAAACCATCGATTATTTCATTAAATAATCGATTAAAGTATTTCACCTTTTTCACTTTAAATTCAATCATTGCTCAAAGGTTTATTATTTTCTGTATAGATCACCCTTCTGTATAGATCACTGGTTCTCCATCAATAGCACCTACCACCATCTGTATTCTCCCTTGACCTTCCCTCTCAAATTTCAGCTTCCTGCGTTCAATAGGATTGAAAATGGCTTCGGAGCTCACTCAGCTGATCAGTGCTCTTCCAGGCGTCTCCAGCATTCGAGAAGATCTTCTTCACTCATCAGATCACTGATCAGCTGAGTGAGCTTTGAGCAATGGCTTCGGAGCTCACTCAGCTGATCAGTGATCTGAGGAGTGAAGAAGATCTCCTCGAATGCTGGAGACGCCTGGAAGAGCACTTCCATTCAATAGGGTTGAAAATGGCTTTGGAGCTCACTCAGCTGATCAGTGATCTGAGGAGTGAAGAAGATCTCCTCGAATGCTGGAGACGCCTGGAAGAGCACTTCCATTCAATAGGATTGAAAATGGCTTCGGAGCTCACTCAGCTGATCAGTGATCTGAAGAGTGAAGAAGCCTTTGAGCAATGATTTGCAGCGTTTTTTACACCAACATTTTTTTTACCTACCAGCTAGGTACTACCTACCACACCATACTGGCTTCACACCTTCACAATCAAGTTTATTAGAAAGAACTAAACGCTTCACACTCGATTGGAAAAATAGAAAGCTTGATATGGAAATTTGATTACTGGTTACGCAGAAGGCAAAACCGTATACAAATCGAAGAAATGAACAGCGATCGCATTTTAGTCCGATAAAATTTGAATGGAGATTAGACCTCTTTTGCGATTCACACTCATGATTCTGTTTTATCGAAGGAAAACCTTCAAGTACTCGTAGGGACCGAACGGTTTGTCCTACAGAGCTCCGGGTGGTCTCAAAAATTTTTAAAAATTCAATACTATTTAAAATTGGTGAAAAAACGATACCTTTATTTCGAGATTTTTCGAGCTAGGGCACTCTTGAAAATTTCAACCCTTAATTTTCACCCCTTAGAAGTGACCTACATCAACCAAAAGCTTCGCGGCACAACTAGACCCCAAATGGAGCCCTTATACCAAATTTGAACCAAATCGGTCCAGTGTTGCTAAGAAAAGTGCCGCGTACGGCGGACGGACGGAAATTTTTTTATTCGATTTTCGTATTCTACGTACCTTGAAACGTAAAACATCAAATTTTGAGGGGGGGTTAAAATTTTTTTTTTCTTGCTCGATTCTAAAGGCTTATTATTGAAAATAATAAACCAAAAAGTTTTTTATTTTGAATTAAACCTCTTATGCTTTGAATTAAACATTTTATAATTTGATGTATACTTTTTTTCTTTCATTTAAACGTTTTGGCCTTTCGAGAATTCAGGTAATCATCAGGCACATGTATCCTTATATGTGTGGCATTGTAGACTTGCACATCAAAATATTCGTCAGTGTAGAAAAATTTTTGAACATAATAACGTTAAGCTGAGCAAGAAAGACGATAGTTTCCAGTGCGAAGGTTGTATCTTAGGGAAACAACACATAACTCCATTCAAAATAAGCACTTCACAAACTACAGAACCTGGTAATTTGATTCATGCAGGTAGGACCAATAGAGTGCAGTTCACTAGGAGGTTCGAAGTACTTTCTTCTTTTGACATTTTCATGTCTTTCATATGGCACATAAAAAAAAAATCGTCACGAAATTTGATGCAACGAAATTTGTTGCAACGAAATTTGCTAACGAAATTTGCTAACGAAATTTGTCCCAAGTCGCCACAATGATGATTATGACCATCAGAAGTGAAGTTGTTAGGTAGGTAGGTACTTTACAGTTTGATATTACCAGATCAGCTGAGTCGAAAATTGAGCTCCCAGATCAGCTGAGTCGAAAATTGAGCTCCCAGATCAGCTGAGTCGAAAATCGAGCTCCCAGATCAGCTGAGTCGAAAATCGAGCTCCCAGATCAGCTGAGTCGAAAATCGAGCTCCCAGATCAGCTTAGTCGAAAATCGAGCTCCCGGATCAGCTGAGTCGAAAATCGAGCTCCCAGATCAGCTGAGTCGAAATTCGAGCTCCCAGATCAGCTGAGTCGAAAATCGAGCTCAAAGATCAGCATGAAAATGTTTCAATGTGTTGCAGACTCGTATGCAAGCGTTTTTTAAGATGATTATTCTCATTTCCGCACTATTTTTACATTGCTCACAAAAGCGAAGTAGCTGAAAAACTCGAAATATTCTTAAAGACAACTAAGAATGTACTTTGCTACGATATTAAAATTTTAAGAACTGATAATGGTCTTGAATTTTGCAATAGAAAAATCACTCATTTGCTCGAAAGCCATAGAATTCGTCACCAGCGAACAGCACCCTACAACCCGGAACAAGGTGGCTCAGCAGAACGATAAAATCGTATGCTCGTGGAAGAGGCTAGAAGTATGCTACAATCGAAACATTTGAGAAAGAATCTGTGGGCTGAAGCTGTTTAGTGACTCCATCAACAAGTTGATTTTGTCACCTGTTGACAACCAAAGTTTCCTTTATTCAAATATTGTCTCTTAACAACAAAAAAATACAGTAATTTCTTCTCTTCGATAATTTTGTCTTGTCAACACGCTAATTCACTGTGTTTAATTCTCTCTAAGAATTTAAACCTTTTTGACTTTTTTGTCCTTTTTAATTCAAAGTCAAAAAAGGGTAAATGAACGCCAAGAAGGTTTAACCCGTTAATAAAAGTAAATAAGGTTTAAATGATTGAAGAAAGGTTTAATTCAAAGTATAAGAGGTTCAATTTAGACTGGTCCTCAACTGGAAGCGATAGCGAGCGACGCTGTGAGAAGAAACTTCTAACAATTTACGGGGTCCTACATTTGAGTCATTATAGACATAATAAGAATAGGCACTTTGGAAAGACAACTTTTTTGGTGAATTTTTTGGGTGATAGCTTATTTAGTGACGAATTTTAAATGGCAAATCAGTTGTAAAGAAAATTGAGGATAAAGTTTGGTTTTCTCCCTCTCCTTGCAAAACTGTCGTCTCTTCAGGCTTAACAGTAGCTCTGCCCATGTGCCACACCCACTTGGCAAACTTTTTTCATATTTTTTCAATAAATGTTAGACTTTTTAAAATGCTGTTTTTGGGTACTTGACAGTACCGTAATTGAGTAGATTTTGGTAGGTACTTGAACCTTTTTCAATAAATTATTGAAAAATAAATTGTTAATAACTTTGTGATAATTATTATAACTTTGTGGAATTTGAGGACGTTCATGTTAAAAAATGAATAAACCTGTTCATAAATTAGAAGAAGTAATTAGAAGCTTCTTTTGATACATGATGTCATGCTTTATTTGAAAATGAAATGTTGAATTCCAACAAGGCAAAATATTGTGCTGCAAAAATCCGTTTTTACTTCCAGCCCCTGTAATGCCGTCATATTCCTTCGTAGCTCCATGATATGCACATGACTGTATACATTTTTTGATGCTCTTTCACGTTTATTTCGGTGAGTTTTTCGATTGGAGGCCCCTGTTCCGACCTATTGTATTAAAAAACATTCCTCCTATCTTTTAACACAGAAATAGAGGGTAAGTGTACCTCCTATTTTTCTGTCAGGGCTAGAGGGGGTGAACTTTCCCTTTCACTGGCCGAACAGAGTCAGACTAAGGCGTTTCCTCTCTATCTTCTACCTCTATGTGAATCCAAAAACCGAATAAAAGTCCTCCGTCCGCGGCACTTTCCTTAGTCACCATGGACCGATCTTGATGAAATTTGGTAAATGGGTTCTAGTTGAAAAATTGTTTGGTGAAAAATAGAGGTTGTAATTTTCGAAAGTGCCCTAGCTCGAAAATTTTCAAAATAAAGGTAAAATAGTATTGAAATATAAAGGTAAAATAGTATTGAATTTTTAGAATCGAATGAGACCATCCGGAGCTCTGTAGGACCAACCGTTCACTCCTTATGAGAAATTAATGCTTGAACTTACGAAAAATCAGAAACACGAGTGTGAATCGCGAAAGAGGTTTAATCTCCGTTGAAATTTCATCTGACCAAAATGCCATCGTTGTCCGCTTCTTCGAGTTGTCCTCGATTTTTCGTCCTTAGCAACTAGTAATAAAATTTCCTGATGAAGGCACCCAAAACTCCCTATTTCTTCGATTTGAGCGTTAAGCATTTATTTCTTCCAAATGAACTTGGTTGTGTGTTAGGTAGGTAGTATCTAGGGTTAGTAGGTGGTGACAAAGGCGAAGCTGAGTTCTTTCCAGACGTGAGGTCCATGAAGAAAATTACTGTAATATATCGGGGTAATAGAGAATCCGGTGAAACAATTACATTAGACACAACGTTAAGTATATTTTCTAAAGAGCAAGGAAGGCAGAAATTCGCATTACAAGATGTCGGATACATAGGTACGTCACCACTACACAGCCATCCTTATTATAGGTACCAAGGCATTTGAATGTACGTAGTTCCATGTTCGCTACTAGGAGCGCTAACTGCGAATCCGGTACAATGACTAAAGCATTGCGTAATAATTTGCAGCGTTTTCGCCGAAACGGCCTCCAATAATCAAAATCCGCATAATGCTCGAGTATATTCTCAATTTCAATCAAAGCAGGAGTACCTGTGAACAGTAAGACACCTCAGGAAAGGTGGATCTCGGTGCTCCAGTCAGTTCGTATCACGTTCAGCTGAAACTGACTTTCTTGCGTGAGAATTTAAAGATCCAGACGGTATAATTCTTAGAATAAATGAAGTTTCAAGTTTTGTTATCAAGCTGGCGCTATTTCCTCGGCGTTCCTTCGTTTAATGTTCACTTCTGACTCTCAGTTTTCCCGGTACTACCTAACTAAGGAGGAAATCCGTTTCTATTCTCTCTCTGGCGAAAGAAACATTTAGGTGGAGAAGTTTTTCTGCTGCGTCCGACTCATTTCAGTTCTCAAGATGCACATTATTATTCAACCCCGTTTGTGATATTCAAAGTTCGCCATCCAACTTTCATATATTCTGGTGTCGTGTGTACGAGAAGCTCACTAAAACAATATAAACGTCTGCCAAGTTTGGTGGGAGGTGTACTGGGCGGCCCAAAACCAATCGGCAACACTTCAGGAATCGATTCTACTACTACGAGTAATTTGCGACAACTTTCCCCCTTAGCAATGTTATTTTAGTTAGCAATATGTTTTCACCTTGGATTTGTTAACAGTATTTTCTGCCTTGCAGCACCAAAAATTTCATTATTCCCTCATTTTCCATTCAAATTTAAGTCTGATTGTACCATTGGAAAGAGCGATAAATTTACCATCCGATGAGCGATAGACCAGCTCAGAAAAACTACACCAGGATAGTCCTTCTACCTCAAAATTGAAAATCTGCAGATTTCTGTTTAAAAAAAATCATTTCGGTGATTTTTTTCATATAAACACTGTTTTCTTCAGAAACTCTCAAAAGCTCAAAACGTGCTCCATTTCATCAGCTTTCCAACGGTAACTCATTTTTTAAGTTTACTTCAATATTTTTATGTATAAGTAATTTAGTTTAGCGAAAATTGAGGGTTTTATTAAATTTTCATTCTTTTAGTACTATCTACTCAAGAAACCTACGATCTGGTTGGCCCCTGTAGAATAGATGTCTGTGTAACAGATAAATTTTGTTTCCCTAATTTTCTTTCTTCGCAAAAGAAATTGTAGCGAGGGTTCGCTCGATTCTTCATTGATGCGAGATCTATAGGATGTGCGATTAACTGCAGAGTTCTCCGATGAATCGACAGATGGCATGATTGACATAGGGACAGGTTAATTATTCGTCCGGTAACCTGTCTCAATTAATTCCAAATCCTCTCAACAGAGTCAATCTAGATCGCATTGAGAAGGAATACCCTTATCACAAACTTTATGAGTTTCCCTCAAGATCTACGAATTGTCTGAAGTTTCTTCAAATTTTCTTCCTGAATAAAAACCATGGAAATTTTGTGCAGAAATAGAACTATGTCCTCATCATCATCTTGAGGTAAAATTTACATGTGCTTCAAACCTGAAATGAGGCAGAAGATTGATAAGAGAGAACATGGCAAAAAGGAGTTTCTGAGGTTAGAGAGAGGAGAAATTGCTCCAGTCCTAAGAAAATTTTGTTTAAAGTATTTTGAGAAACTTATGTCAAAGTTTTTGAGTCAAAACTCTGATTTTCTGCGGTTGATAAATTACATGCTGCCAATCATAAGCATCACTGATTTTGCTGGAGGAATTCAAGTGCCCACCTGACCTTGGAGATATATGAGGGATTCTACTGTGGATTGGTTTTGTTCGCTGATACATCCAAATTCTGCCACCCTGGTACCCCAAGTGGTGCAACCTGTTGATAGAACCGACCACTCGTATAAGCTGATTGAACGGACTACCCCGATAGGCTGCCTCCACTGGTTGGATTTGTTCCCTGCATACCTGCATCAATACTGGGAAGAAGGTGCGTTTCTTATCGTTTGTTTTGCGTGCTGTTTGCGTGCCCATTGTTTTATTGAACACTCTCCTAGAAGGGTAGGTAAATTTTATGCTCTGTTGTTCCAGGCGGCTTTTGCTATAGGCACCTTAGAGGATCAACAGGTTCTGGCAGTAAATAATGATTGATGGTCTGAGCCATGGCTCTTAAAATTATAATGATTAATAAAATAAGACTAAAATTTGTATAGGGGTATTTATAACTATCTCTCAAAGGTTATATATGATCATATGGAATATCCTTCATTGCTTGTTAATTTTTTTTTTTTTTGTAGTAGTTTAAATAGTAAGCTTTAATTGTCGTATCTTTATTGAAGATTCATTTTTAGCGGTACCGCAGATAGGTAGGTGGATGTAAGTGCATCTCAAATATTTGAAGATCAATATATATTTATGTTAAAATTCAGTATGGATCTTTGTTACTTTCTTCCTATTCAGAAAGTATCTGGCGCCCAACAACTAAAGGAAAACTATACCACCATTACCATTGCTAAGCCTGGAAGGCCATTATTCCAGTAATCCACCCTCTTTTGAGCTAGTCGTGGTATAGCCAAATTTAAAAAGAGAAATAACTAGAAAAAAGAGTTACATCAGTAAGTGCAAGTTGATCTCGTTGCAATGCTCGAGAAAACACTGAATTAATGCTAAGCGTAGGAGTACAGATCATTTTTCGATGTTGAAGTAAAATTTGAGCGTTTGTTAATCCGATGTTGACGAAATTGAAACTGAAAACTCATCAAAATCGGACAAAGAGTTCGAGTAGTTACCGAATGCAGAACCAAAGTTGTTAGAAAAGCCCCGAAAAGCAAAATGCGAGTGTAAATTGTGATTTTGGAAGTTCCAATTTCTTCTGGACCTGCACGAAGACGAAGCCTACCTACCTTCGGCAGAGAGGAAGCAGAAAAACAGTTGAATGCGAACTAAGGTGCCAAATACTCATTTCTCCTCAAACTTTGTTGAAATTGAAGTAGTAATTAATTTTATTCACGCGAGTACGCAGTAATTTTCAAAAAGAATATAATTCAATCTCTATCATTGTTAGTAAGGGGTCAAAATACTCGTAAGCTCACAAACCAGATAACAAAACGTATAGGTATTCCTTCTCTCTGCTATTCAATGTGATTTTGTAATTCTTGACTTATCTGGTGTTACAACGTGACTGTAAAGGTTTCCTCCGCTCTCGAATGGTCGATCCTGTCGGGTTGTGATCTTTGAGGAACCTGAAGGACGACTGGACAGACTCGAATGAGTCATTCGCATTCCAGTCAACGCACTCAACTCACCGGGCGGTCCGACTTCTTGTTCAGGAATCTCCATCCTGTCTCCACTGACTCACAATCATCGGAAATGTCACATCTCGATACGTTGTTTCTGGTGGTGCAACATATTGCCTATCCAAATCCACGTCAGAGAATGAACGAGTAACTATACCGGGTGTCCCAGAAGTTATGGTCCACCTTCCGGCATTTCCGTATTTAACTACGTAAAAAAATGGGTCCAACGCCATTTTTCATATTTTTTTTGTAAATAATTCAGGAAAAATACTTTCGCGCAAAAAAATTGCGCGCAAGTGCGCGCAATTGACACTAACTTTGTTTTTTCAAATGGGAACCCCCATTTTTTATTGCAGATTCAGATTCTACGTCAAATTTCATGAGAAATTCATACCCGAACCGACTTTTTTCATTGCGCGAAACTGGTACTTTTCGCGTGCAAAGTGACCAGGGTGCGCAAAAGTGCATTTTGCTTCCTCACTACCGAAGGTAGGGAAGCTTTGTATTCGGGAGCTCGGTTACACTCAACCTTCTCAGCTAATGCTTTTTCGACATCTTCTGCCGACTCCAATGTAGTGTTGTCGTCAGTTGGCTGAACGACAACGAAGTGTCTAGGCTGTGGCTTTGTTTTTGCAGCTGAGGCATAGGTTCGTGGCTGAGGCTGAGGCGTTTTTGATCTCTGGGTATCAGGTATGCCCCTTGATGCTGCTGAAGTTGATGCTTCAGTGGCGTTCGTCGTTGGTTGAGTTGCATTCAGAGCACCAGTCTGAATTGCAGCTGCAATCTGACGCAGTACTTGCGTCAGATCCTGATTTTGTTTGTCCACCACGTCGCTTCTGGACGCCTCACGGCCCTCCAGGGTCTTAATCTTCAGGTCCATGTGTACAACTCTTCTTAGAACAGCCGAAACAACCTCCCCTACTGGTTTTAATGCTTCCAGTCCTTTTTCCTGGCCCAATTTCATATCTTTGCACAACCTGAGGAAGCTGGTAGATGCTGCGTCCCACATTTCAAGGAGATCCAGAGCAGCGTCTGAATCGCCTGTGTCAACTGGGGATCTAGTAGTCCCCGCGTATTGCTCCTCTGCTCGTGATGGGATGTCATCAGCCATCCCTCCTCGCATCCTGAGTGGGGTGTGGGTCCCCCCTGGGCTGTAAGGGGGCAGAGTCTCGTCTGAAAAACACCCCTCTTCGCAGCCAACAGGCTCTTGGCACACTCTAGGTGCGCTTGGCATCGGCGTTTGAGGCGAATTCATGTAACTTGATGGTACCCACCTCGATCTATCTTTAGGTTTCGTAAGGAACCCAGGGTCTGATGGCCCAAGTTCGTCAGTTTTCATTGTCGTCGGAGAATGAATATGACTTTTCCAGTTGGCCTGGGTCCATCCTTTTCTTTCCTCCATTTCTTCTAATCTAACATTTTGATATTTGTCATTTGGTCTCTTTCGACCGATGACATCACAAAATGCATTTTTGACAACTGCAACCGAGCGCTGGTGTTGTTCTTTTGCACCTCGGTTGCGTTCGTCTATGTACTCACGGTACACTTCAGGTGCCACCTGACTATGGTGCGTCATGCGCACGGTACTATTTTCGTCTTGTAGAGTTACTAACTCCCTTATTATCGGCTCACGAGGCTCGTGGGGGTCCCTATCAGGAAAGTAGTCAGATACCCTCTGAGGGTAAATTACTCCAGTCAGGGACTCGACGGCATATTTAGTGCCGATCCCTACAGCCCCTACAGCTGAGTGCCAGTTGTTATTGGCAATGGCATCCGCCGAAAATGCCATTATAGCGGCCTGATCCGCTGTACGGATCTCTTGAGCTGTAGTTGCCGTATGGTAGGCAATATCATGCTCCTCGGCAATTCGGTCGTCGTAGTCAACTGGTGAGCCATTATTAATGGGTCCATTTGGGCCTAAGTACCTATGCCCGGGAAGATGGAATCCTCTTTTAGCCATTATTTAAGATAAGTTGATAAACCGAACAAAGAGAGAGAGAAAAAAAGCGTTTTTTACCTCTCGATGATATTTTCGAGGGGCCCTCGGCGGGGCCTCGCGAAGACTGCGCAGTCAGCAGAAACCGCGGTGAGTCGAACGCAGGTGAATGACCAACACCTCGTGTACTCCGGACGGCACTTAAATTGCGTAATAACGCCCTTAGAAGGGCACGACCCTTAATTTCATGCCGAAATTATGGTTCCCGGGACAAAACAGATTTGTTGAGTACCACTTTTAGTTAAAACTTAGGGAAAAAACCCGAGGTAATTCGTCAAATTAACACGGAGCGTTGGCATTAGCTGTTGACACCGTGAGAACTAGAACCGAACTCCTGTGTATAATGCAAGGGGCATTAGACAGGGTGACCCCCTGTCCTCAACCCTCTTCAATGCAGTTATGGATCACGTCCTGCTAGCACTCCCTAATAGGGTTGGATACATCCATGCAGGGCAGCGTTGGTCTTCCCTGGCTTTTGCGGATGATGTTGTACTGATTGCCACATCTAGAGCTGGGATAGTGGCTCAGATTGTAGCATTCAATAATGCCTTGAAGTCGGTGGGACTGAATCTCAACCTCAGAAAATCCATCTATCTGCCTTTGATGCCAAGAGGGCGTCGACTCGTGGTCCCAGCTGAAAGGCCTTCCATTGATGTTGATGGCCAGTGCCTGAGGGCAGCACCACACAATGTTCGATGGATATACCTGGGAGTATCCTTTGGTACCCAGGGTATATGTCGTAACATGCCAATGAAAATGACTACAATCCTTGAGAAAATTGACAGGGCACCACTGAAGCCTCTGCAGAAATTAGTAATGTTGCGAGACCACGGCATACCCTCACTAACTCACCAACTAGTGCTGGGAAGTACCACGCTCTTAACTCTAAAACAGATGGATATATCTGTAAGGAGATATGTGAGAAAATGGTTGCGCCTGCCATTTGACTCTGCTAATGCCTACATTCATGGACCAGTGGGTGATGGTGGTCTTGGAGTAATGGAACTACTCAGTCAAATACCAACCATAAGAGCTAATAGGGTAGGGGCGGCAAACACACAACTCTTTGAAGGAGGAACGAGTCTCCAACAACAAAATGGGACATCAAGAATCGACCGTCGAATTGCCAGGGCACAACGTCTCCATCAAACTACGGATGGAGCTGAACTGGTAAAATCACGCGATAATGGAGCTAGCACGGCATGGATCAGGAACCCTTCAGCGAAACTATGGGGATGGAGGTCGTTGGGTATGGTGAAAGTCCATTCTGGTTCTCTACCAACAGGAGTGAGGAGGACAAGAGGCAGGCGTACCGGCAGCAGCCATCTATGCCGAATGGGATGTCAAACACCCGAAACAGCCTCGCATGTGCTCCAGATTTGCCCAGCCGTGGTAAGACCCAGGTGTGCCCGTCACAATTCTGCCCTGAACCTACTGGAAGCCTACGCTCGCCGTAAAGGATGGCCAGTATGGCTAGAGCCACACTTTAACCTGGAACAGCGAGGTTATCGTCCAGACCTCTTGGTGGTAACACCAAGAGGAGCCTTCATTATTGATGTCTCAGTGGTCTCTGGCTCCGGCCAGAGACCACTGAGCATTACTAGATGCTGCAGCAGCACTTGCAAACATTCAGGGAAACCAACTAAAGGTGATTGGAGCAACGATCACCTGGAGAGGGATATGGCATGGCAAGTCAGCGAAGGATTTGATTCGGGCTGGTTACCCACTGTTTATCCTGGAGTGGATGACCACCCGAGTCCTAACAGGAGGATCATTCATCTGGTCTAAATTCAGGGCTACGGCCACACGACGGCGTGCCACGGCTCGAGCAAGTGGGCTCCGTGGGACTTGGAGCTGAACTCGAACCCCATGGGGAGGAGAACTGTCGACTGATGGCATAGCCAGAAGAGGCACAATCCTCCCTCCATCATTTGTGGGATAAGGTGATTCAACCTTGTCCCTCACCCCAATGTCCGAGGTCGGATCTCGGACCCTGATACCAAGCAGCCAGATGGACATGACTGCTGAGTGCTGAAAGTGCTGATACAATACTGTGATGTAAATATTTATGTACAATACCATCAATTGTAGCGGTGAAGTATTTTTTCCAAATATAAATTGTTAATGAAAGAAGTGAAAAAAAAAAAATGTCCTCCAAAATCAAAATTTCCACTTGCTTTTTGCGTTTTAGAGCTTTCTGAACAATTTTGGTTCCGTGTCTGTCTGTCTGTCTGTCTGTCTGTCTGTCGGTCTGTCTGTCTGTCGGTCTGTCTGTGGTCAATCCTTGTCCCGGGCAAAACTATACTAACCTGTGGTCCGATTTTGATGAAATTTTCAGGGATTGTGCGGATTAGGTCCTAGACGGTCCCCTATAAATTTCAGCACCTTCGGACCAATAGGAGCGAGTGCGCATGCGCAAACGTGAATTTCCTGGAACCTCGGTTTCTCGGTTTCTAATGAACCGATTTTGCTCAAATTTGGAGGTTAGTTAGGGACTAACTTCTAAGAGACACACTATAAGTTTCAATCAAATTGGCCAAGCAATAGCCGCTGTGCATGCGCGAACTTTAAATTTATTGTTACAACCAAAACTCGGCAACTATTCAACCAATTTCGATGAAATTTTCAGGGATTGTGTGGGTTAGGTCCTAGACGGTGGACCGCTAAATAAAGAATCATAATTTTTTCGCCAACTGATTCTATACGTCCATGTTACAATGAGTGAGGAAGCTATACTGCCCACCCAACTTGGCAGACTTTTTTTTAAACCCCAAGTGTGGCACATGTTTTGTCATTATTTTTTGACGCTGAATCACGAGGTGAGGTCCTTTCTTCGATTTCATCGTTATTTTTCCAAATTTAGAAGGAAAAATTATGTTTTTGGGCTTTATTTTCCCTCCCCCTTCCGCAATACGGGCTGGACCGGCTATGGAGGGATTAAAAATAAATTCCTCACTTCAAAATTTTAAAAAATTTTCCGAAAAGTAGGAAAATGTTGGAAAATGTTGGTTAAGTAGGTACTTACCTACTTTAATGTGAACAAAAATGAAAAAGCTTCTCATCAAAAAACCTAAAAAAAAATTAAAAGTTAAAAAAGCTCAAAAAAGTAATAATAAAAATGAATGTCTTATCATTCTTCACCTTGGGTTGGGAGTCGGCACCCGACTGGTCAAAGACCGTTAGATGAGTAGCTTTTTATTTTTGTTCACATTAAAATAGGTAGGTAAGTACCTACTTAACAAACATTTTCCAACATTCCAACATTTTCCCACTTTTCAAACTTTTTTTTAAAATTCAGAAGTGAGGAATTTATTTTTAATCCCGCCATAGCCGGTCCCCGCCTGTATTGTGGAAGGGGGAGGGAAAATAAAGCCCAAAAACATAATTTTTCCTTCTAAATTTGGAAAAATAACGACCGATGATATGACGACGATGATAAAGGACCTCACCTCGTGATTCAGCGTCAAAAAATAATGACAAAACATGTGCCACACTTGGGGTTTAAAAAAACTCACTTTTGCGCACCCTGGTCACTTTGCACGCGAAAAGTACCAGTTGCACGCAATGAAAAAAGTCGGTTCGGGTATGAATTTCTCATAAAATTTGACGTAGAATCTGAATCTGCAATAAAAAATGAGGGTTCCCATTTGAAAAAACAAAGTTAGTGTTTTTTGCGCGAAGTATTTTTCCTGAATTCTTTACAAAAAAAATAATATTTTACATATTATGTAAAATGGCGTTGAACCCATTTTTTTACGTAATTAAATACGGAAATGCCGGAGGGTGGACCATAACTTCTGGGACACCCGGTATAACCACTGGTTGAAAAAAAAAACAAAGTTTTAAAATAAGTACCTAACTCCGTATTTTTATTTTCAATTTATATTTTACGAGTAGGTTCCTACGTACCTTCGATTCATTGTGGAAGGGAACTTGATGAAATAAACAGCCCTTGGAAGAGAATTTATTTAAAATTAGTAGAAGATTAATGGAATTTATATAAAAGGTGAATATTGTGGAGGTCGAGAAGTGGGGCGAGGCTCACAAGGTTCATCTTGTAGAAACTTCCATGTGTGGTAGGTAATAACTCCTCCATGTTGTGTACTATAAGGAAAAGAGGTTCTTATCGGGATTCTATTCTATATTCATATCTATATATTATATCTATTCTAAATTGTATTCTATATTTATAGAATAGAATCTATATAATATAGATATAAATCTACATTTATCTTTACATAAATCTACATCTACTTGTATCTTTATGTAAATCTACATCTATATAATTAGATTGATATAAATATATATTATAGTGACCCTAATAGGCCCGAGTAACATCTGATTTCATCTCTCTGTCCCAATATGTTACGATAGAATAGAATAGAAGTAATTTTTTCACTTTTTATGACATACCCCAATTGTGTGCAGAATTACCTTACAGTAGTACCAACCTAACTGGTCCAGGCGCGCACACACACATTTCAGTAATTATTTTGACTACAAATTGAGGAAGGCTTTCACAAGATTGTACCTAGGAGCACAATCATTCGCAATTTCACTTCTTGATAATCACACACCCCTGGGAAACAAAAACATTGTTAAAAAATTGTATCAAAACTTCTTTAAAATTTCATTTTTTGAGGCTTTCTAACTTCAAATTGTGCGCAGAATTGTGCACTGTTGTACAAAGCTAACTCGTCAGTCATCAATTTGATTTTCAACTTCTAGACATCTGTTATGATCTGCGTGTCTACCCTTGCGGAATCTTTTCACCGGAAAGATCGTGACTTTTCAAAGTCAATAGAATGATTGTCTTAGAGACGATTTCATTGAGATAGTTTCAATTGTAAATATTCGTTTGTAACTAATCTGTGCTATCCAAATTTAACCGAGGAAACATTTAAATGGATATAATGGGGAATTTGCTTCAAATTTTTTAAATTTTTTTTTCGAAAGAGGGTTCATTGATGTGGAAAAAAACCGTAGTGTGCTGCTCGAAAAAGCGAACATATGGAATCAAGTTGGATTCAGTAAATTTCTCTTAAAGATTCTCGTAAAAATCGGTAGAAACCTTGGACTATTTTTTCTTAAATCACCCAAAATTGTCCAATTGCTTTACTACCAATTTCAATATAATATATTGTAAGATCAACTTTTTAATTTGTATTTTTGTTTCTCAAGTTCATTTTTGTAATTTAAAAGAATTCGTAGTAAATTACAAAAATGAACTTGAGAAACAAAAATATAAATTAAAAAGTTGATACTTGAAAGTATTTTTTGAAGTTTTTAGTAGATTGTCAGAATTATATTCGTAGAATTTGATCAATCTAATGGTACCTAATGGTTGTCTTAGTTTATTCAGTAGCAATTATTGCTTAATTACTTCAATCAATGACAATCATGTACAACTTAGTGGTGACTTAGGATATCATGATATTTGTAGTAACGGATACGTAATCGCTCAATATTCTGCAGTCTTGTACGAAGGTGGTGAAACATCATGTCTTGTCGGGTCTACACTGATGGATCGGTGCAGGAAGGAGGTAGTTTCGACGCCTGTTAATTATGACTTGCCTTCAAATTTGTTGGTTGGTGCGTGAAAAGTATGCGACGGAGAAGTGACATGGAAGTGTTCACCAAAATCCCTTGTTAATCTCAGCTCGATAACTCGAAAAGTAATAGCAGGAGAAGAGGGAAATCTCAAAATGTGGCATTTGATCACTTCTGGATCAGAGTCGTAATCAATAATCGAATTTTGGACATTTTGCCTGGTAATCAGAAGGTTCATATGAAATTCCAGCTTCGGGGGTGCAACTACACCGAATTAAAATTAAATTTATAGTATAAAACTATACTATAAATTAAAGCTCTTCCTGCCAATTAGAAGAGTTTTAAGTTATTAAGAGATTTTTAAGTTTGTCTTTCGCACTGAGCAGTTCCAAAGAGGCTTCCTTGGAATTTCAGCTTCTTGGAGCCACCAGAATCGAATTTTGAACGCTCAGTCGTTCAGGGAGTCCCAGACAGGAGGATCTCCTTTCTAATACCATCTTTCTTTCCACATTTTTAATCATCAAAGTATTTCTTGAAATTAATTGACAAAGTCCACTGTTTCGGTTGTTAAAGCGGCCGTCTTTGGTTAATCGTTCTCACCATTAATATAAGTAACTTAAAATTTGTTCACCATTTTGCCACCTAGTCAATTCTTCACCGTTTTTTATTCCCAATTTCCTTTGAAGATTCCTATATATAATTAGGATCTTGATCCGTCAGATTGCTACAAGTCTAGAAAGGTCATTTCACCAACAATAAATATACCTACTCCTACTTGACAGTTGTTCTCTCTATATTTTAAAATATAATCGAGATTCTCAAGTAAGCTTGGTTTTAGATGATTATTTATCCAAGTCCACGCAGTTTACAGTCCTTATCAAATTCATATGGCAGGAGCAATCTCAAAGCAGAGTTCTGCAGAAGGCAGACAGGAAACTGGGCTCGAACAGTCCAATATTCGTTGCGCAGAGAGTTTTCCTCGGGAAACTGAAGGGGCTGCTCACCTGAACTCTCCTTTGAGGTGGCTCTCACCTGATAATTGCGTGACTCGGACTAATTGTACGGATGCATTCGAAAAGGTGCTTACTCGCTTGATGAGGTTTCGATTGGCATAACCGGGTCTCGAGTACCTGTCGACCCCTGCAGGCTTCCCTACCTCTGAGAGTCGCAGAAGTGGGGCGAACACCTCAAAATCAATGTCTGAGGCTTCATTATCGGACGAGTCAAGCAATACAGGATGGAACGTGATCGATAAGCCTGGCGATCAGCCTGCTATCTTGGAATAAATAATTATCGCGTGAAATTTGTATTGAATTTCCAATAATCCTCTCTATACCTATTGGATTCTACTGGACTAGTTGAGGATGTGTGATCAGAATGATTTAAACAATTGACTGGTGTAAACTTCGAAATAAGCCGATGAAAATTTGAAAATTCCTTTACTTGAAGACAATGCACAGATATAGTTTTTTTGCATCCAATAATTATTAGATATTGCAATATTATAGAATAGAATGACCTCCCAGAGTTCTGTAGGACCAAAGGGGACACAGTCGTATTCTGACGGGGGAATAAGAGTCCCCAATAACTTTGAAGTCAGGGAAAATCAATAATTTCATGGCGAAGCACTTGTCTTTGCTAAGCTGGACGTTTAAAACTCGAGTCGTTAAGTTGCAAAATTCGTTTCAAAACTTTCTGATTTTGGAAAAAAAATGAGTTGGGTGTGGTTTCTTATCGAAATTTTCACGCCTTGTCGAACTGTACCTGATATCAGTTTACATGTAGCAAAACTAAATAGGTATTTCACTGCCAAAACCAGCTTTAAAAGGCGTGATGAGTTGCTAAACGCGTGTGCAAGACATGGAAGAAAACTTTTGTCTTGGTCACTATTACTCGAATTGTTTTTTACTGAGTTGATTTGGCATACAAATTTTCAACAGTTAAATTCTGTCCTTAAAAGAAAATATTTACTAGGTTATGTTGGTTTTAACTACGTTTATTTAGTAACCATACAAAGAACAATAAACGCACCCAATGAATTAACCTTTTATGAATTCAATGTTGCAATATCCGAAAGTGTATTTGTCAATCAACATATGGGAGTCAGATGAACTTTCATTCAAAATCAAGCTGTCAAACAGTCCAATATGACTACCAGTATTTGAGGTGGGCTTGATAAGAGTGCAACCAAATACGAATAATATGATTGCATTGCCTGCCTGAAACTCAATTAGTTCTTCCAACTTTGGAATTAGATTTGAACTCGAACTTTACGACAGATAGTGTAACATTACGACAGAGTTCACCATCGAAAAAGCTGTGATGTTGACGGGTGATCTGTATAGAAAATTTTGTAATAAATTCCAGTTCTTGAAACCATGAGAAAATCCTCACCAATTCTACCTATGAAGTGCCTTAAAGCGTAATCAACCGGTTCAAACTTGATTTCTACGAGGGTTCCTTGCAGCAGGAAGAAGCGATGAGCTCCCGAGGTCTTCTGCGGGCTGCAGGCAAATGCGGCATTCTCTCCTGACACGAGCCCTCTGATGGATTTATGTGCATTTTTTGTTCTTCCACGCGATCTTCCGAAGGGCTGAGGAAGCTGAAAAAATAACGAAAAATGCTCGTTCGCGGTTTGTTTGATGTACAGCGCCAAGCGGAATGCGGGAATTCCCTGGAAGCCGAATTGATTGCCTTTCCTTGAATGCGAGCAGCGCTCAGAGGGTGCTGGTACCTACCTGGTTCGATAAACGTGAGAAGGAAAACGAAATAAAGCTCCGTTCTTTAAACTTTGATCATCTTATGGTTTTCACTTTACAACCTCATCCTATAAGTCGAATAAAAATTACTACAAAATAAATCCTCTTTTAAAAATATCCATGTTCTCAACTCCGTTTCTTTTCAGCCACCTGGAGAACTTAACCTTCCGCCGCCCATAAAAATGAAGATTTAACTGCAATACCTACCTAAATTTATTATTATAAAGCTGTGTCAATATTCTAGGTACACCACCTGCAGCGACTTACTTTAATTTTATAGTTTGTACGCTCATAAACCAAATAAATACCTGAAATCATAAACATTCAACATTTTCCAATGAGATTTACATGTTTCCTCAACCAAATTATCGTCATCACAGTACAAAAGGGTTCTATACTCGATAGCGCTCCCGGGTTGGGGGAAAGAGCAAGTAAAACAAAACCGATCAATTTTTATTCAAGAACTTTGATTGGAAAGCTAGCCGGAAAATTGATTTTAAAAACTGGATGTAGATATTATACTATTGGTTTATTATTTTCAATAATGAACCATTGGAATCGATCAAGAAAATTTTTTTGTTGGTTTACGTTTCAAGGTATACGTAAAATCCGAAAATCGATTGGGTGGAGTTGCCACGGAGGTTACATGACACCACAGGTGATGGAGAATGGGAGGGTGGTTCCCTACGAATTGGGGATGGTCTCTTTTGAATGGTAGGATGACCCCCTATCCATTGGTAGGAGGAAGGGAGAAGGGAGGGTGGGGGAAGGGGGTGGAGTTGCCACGGAGGTTACATCCTAATTAGAGGAACCATCTCCCTATGAATTGGGAGATGGTCCCTTATGAATTGGGATATGGAGGACAAAGGGGGTGGAGTTGCCACGGAGGTTACATGACACCACAGGTGATGGAGAATGGGAGGGTGGTTCCCTACGAATTGGGGATGGTCTCTTTTGAATGGTAGGATGACCCCCTATCCATTGGTAGGAGGAAGGGAGAAGGGAGGGTGGGGGAAGGGGGTGGAGTTGCCACGGAGGTTACATCCTAATTAGAGGAACCATCTCCCTATGAATTGGGAGATGGTCCCTTATGAATTGGGATATGGAGGACAAAGGGGGTGGAGTTGCCACGGAGGTTACATGACACCACAGAGCACTGATACGGAATTGGAGGGTGGTTGGGGAAGGGGGTCAAGTTGACATGGAGGTTACATGACACCACAGAGCACTGCTGCCGAGATGCCCAGTAACTGTGCCAGAACCGCCCTTTTTACCCCACTACAATTTCTACGTAACAATATTGCACATGACCTTTATTGGGAAGAAGGGAACGCTCAGAAGTAGCAGAATAGGGGCTCAAGTGCATCACAGAAGGGTGATCTTTGGGGTGGTAGAATAAGGAAACTACTCATTGGATTTGGATGCCAATTTTTTCCTCCAACTCAGAATATTGCAAACTTGCATAATCAAAAGTAACAAGGGTCATTCCATATCGAACAAATTTTATTTCGAATTTTGAATGAGAAGCGATATTTAGCAGTTTTGAAAATTGGTTTTCAACAGGAACGTCCAATAAAAAATATTACTATTACCTTTTTGAGCCCCCAATAATTTTTATCATTGTTTAGATGCTTATAGAATTTTAAGCAACAATAATTTCATTTAAAAATGGCAACAGACACAAGATTTTAATTTTTTGTAAGTTAGGGTACATTTGTACCCCTGTGTGAGCTCCATGTCACAAAAACTTATGTGTGACCTCCTAGGGTTAAGGGTTTAAGTTTTCAAAAGTGCCCTAGCTCGAAAATTCTCGAAATAAAGGTTTGTTTTTTTCACCAATTTAAGATAGTATTGAATTTTTAGAGACCAAGCGGAGTTCTGTAGGACAATCCGTTCGCTCCCTACGAGTACTTAAGGGTTTTCCTTCGATAACAGTTTCTATCAGTCAGTTTTCTATCCAACGTGACTCCCAAATTATTGTGAGATTAAACAGAAAGAATTGTTTCCTCCATAAAATTGAGCCATCCATCAACACGAAAGTTTGTCGCCAACGGCCACACCAATGTCCAAGTTCAGTGATGAAAACTTGGACTAGAATTGTATGATTATGTTGCTGGTTTTCTGGGATGACAATCAGCAACACGTTAGAGAAGTTCGTGATTTTGATGAATTGTACTTCACACTACCCTCCAAATTCCACAAGATCGAGCCATAATTTCAAGACAGACTCGAAACCAAAGTCTTCTAGAAACAAAAATCCTGGTAAAAATTCTGATTTTGGAAGACCTCAATTTTTTACCTGCTGCACGGAAGATGAACTCTCATTTTCGTCATTGGTCTCGCTTGTTTCAAAACTGGTAAATGATCTCCTCGGACTTGTATAGTTGAAGTGCCTCTCCGGATTCCAGCAAGACTCTTCGGGCGCTACTGACCCAGCTGCGCAGTCTATTTCCGTCACAATCTCAGTTACGCCGTCAATCTTTTCACGCATTTCATAAGACTTGTTTGTATTTGTTGGGCACCAAAACGTCCTCCAGAGCCACAACTGCAGCCGCCCCTGCAGGCTTCCCTCAGCCATTGAATAAACTTAGGCTTGACGAAAGTAAACAAACAATCATTCGTCTTCTCGCCACACTTGAGAGTTGATGGTGATATGTGGCACCAGTATCGCCCGATAGTTACGTTTCGACGGTTTATATCTTCATCTTCAAGGGTTCTACAATACGAAGAAATATCATACATTATGACAAGGTTTTAATCTAATTATCCCATCTAAGTGATCAAAACACATCTATACATAAAAAACATTATAACAGATTGTCCTGGCGGAGTCATACTGACCATTGGCCTCTCAGCTGGCCAAATGCAACTTTGCGTTGCTTAAACTCTCCAGAGTACTATCGCCCCATGCGTTGAGGATGGTATTTTTTGCTTACTTCATGAGCAGGGCTAGTTACGGTATCGTCCTCTGGGGAAACTCCGCCCATAATCAGTCCATCTTCCGGCTACAGAAAGCAGCACTGCGAATTATTTTTGGCCTGGGCTATGGCCATTCTTGCAGAGGTTTGTTTAAAAAGATGAAGTGCTTGACCATACCAGGCCTTTACGTATACCAGGCATTACTTTTTATAAAAGATAACCTGGACAGAGTTCAGCAGTTGCGGTATTCATGATCATGAGACAAGGCAGCGTAGTGCTCTCCGTCTTCCTCCGGTGCGTCTATCTGCTTCCCTCCGCTCAAACCCTCTGCAGCAGGGGGTCAGGTTCTTCAACCATCTCCCTGTTCAGCTGCAAACCTTGGCCGGTGTAAAATTCAGAAGGTCCTTAAAAAATGTTCTTGTTATGGCTGAGTTATATGATGTTGATGAATTTTTTAATATATGTAGTTGGTGTTAGTTGTTGAATTTTTTATATACCTACTGCGTTATCTGTTTTACATTGTTTTACAAATTTCCGTTATATTAGTTTAAGTTTGACTATTGTTATACCATTCTCTTGGTTCAACAATAAAAAATATCTTGACTCTTGACTCTTGAAAAAAATATATTTACAGTGAGTTGGCTTCAGAAAACTTGTACAGCGTTTTGCTGCCGAGCTATAAGCTGGCGGAAGCATTGTTTTCACTTTTCAAGGACGAAAAAAATGTCCTCCAAAATCAAAATTTCCTTTACATTTTAGACCTACCTATCTTAACAATTTTGGTTTCGTGTCTGTCTATCAGTCAGTATGCGTGACCGCAACTCCTTGTGATGGGCAAAACTATACTAAGTTGTAATTTTATTTTGATGGTCCATCATGAAATTTATTGTTATTTAGGTTACAAATTTATATTATTTAGATTGTCTATGAAATTCATCGCTTCCGGATTGACATCAGCTTCTGTGGGTGCGCAAACTTGAAATTTTTGTAGTATGCATAACTTTTACAGTAACTGTAAAAGTTACAACTTTCATGACAACTGTTGTCATTCAAAATTCGATGAATCTTACTGAGTTAGTGTTTTTTATTCATTCAGAAGGGGAGGAAATGAGGTCTGCAAACCTGAGAAGGCTTGCAGTGAGCCTCTCCTTCTTAGAACAAGAGGTTGCTCGTGCAGGATGAGTTTCAGAAGACTTCTGAACCCTTTTGAACACTACACTTAGTGTAGTGTAGAGAGAGGCCTGGATGTGTGAGAAAAGACTTGCACTTTGGCTGGGCCTCCATAAAATTCCTAGGAACCCACTACATCACCTGACTCAGTACCCAGAAGAGGCGACAAACAAAGCGGACTTGAGGTTTGACATTGTTGCCACATCTCCATTCGGAGAATTCAAGTGCTTGGTACCCACTAAAAATAAACCCTGACATCACAGAACTCATTCAACACAAAAACACATAAAATTCTAGTACTAATTTCGTCAGATTCAACCCTACGTGGGCAAACGTAAAATCCTTGTACCGTAAATATTTTCCTCATTTTCGTCCGATTTTGGAAGGCATTACCTGAAAACATATAATATGGTTACGAAGAAGCTATGTGCCACACCTACTGGAATAACTATTTTAGTACAAACACTTTATTGGTTATTGTAGGTCAGAAAATTAATCAGTGATTTTCCTAGTGAGGTTTGGTTGGTAGACTTGTTTTCTCTTTGATGCGGAGGAGTGTCCTTTACAAGATGTGGACCCAAAAGAATTTTTCAAGCCCTAATTTTCTATTCTCAGCTCGTGAAATGTGCAGAAATAATGACAAAGAGACAGGGATTTTCCCACACTTACTGTAAGTTTTTTGAGAAAATGGGGGGTTGGAAGCGGTGGAATCGAAAAAGTAAGGTGATATTCGGAACCAGCGTTGAATTTCTCATAAATTAAGCATCTTTGGAAGGCATTTATTCTGGAGTGGATTCAATGAATAATCCTAAAAATTGTGTGCAGGAAAGAAATGAAAACAACCTATTATCATGGAAAAGCCAGCAGTGAAAAAAACTTTTCAAGTAGGTACTTACCCTGCTAGTCATTCTATAAAAGTTAGCAGGTACCTTCACTTATTGGTTTCATTTTCAAGAACCTCTTAAAATAGCGACCATCCATCTTATCCGCACAACCCTGAAATTTTCATTATTTTTTACCTGTAACTTTGTACACCTAGTTTCGCCAGTTCAAGGATTTGCCGAGTGCATGACAGACACACAACCATCCTTGTTCTAAAAGGTCTTAAAACCATGAAATTCGTCAGGAAATTTTAATTTTGAAGAATTTTTTGTTTACCTTACGAAGGTGAAAACAATACTTCATCAACTTTGGTAGATGAAGTGTTCAAAATTGTCCATACTAACATCTTACTGTGGAATTTGAGGGAGTAAAATCGATTTTCAAGCGAAAATTGGTTCAAGACTGCTTTTCTGATTGTTCAATCGATTATTGTGGATGATTCGATGTCGCCAAGGTGAAGGTCATAAGTTATAGAAGGTTATTCGCGTTTGAAGGCGGGTCGCCCTGCTAAGTACACAGAAGAGATGCCCACTTATATCTTCTCGGTGGAGAGTCACTTATGAAGTGCCGAGCCGTAACGGGTTTCCTGATGGATCGGGCTCGCCTCAGCGGATTTTCCTTTCCAACTTCGTCGACCCACCTGGAAGTAAATGTTTCGTTTCAAAGGTCTTCCCGAATCAATTTGAAGGACGAAATTCTCCCGCTTGAACTTTGAAGTAACGGCAATAGTGATATTAGTGCTCAGGAAACTGATTAGGTCGTAAATTTTAGTGTTGCCGAGGGTTGAAGCAGACAACGGATGGGTTTTACGATCTACTGTGAAAACGGGGTGCTCAAGTCGAACTGAGCAAAGTGGCAGCAGGACACAGCTATTGGATCACCCATCAACGACAAACTTTCTCGATGAAAATTCGAAAAAATGGCAGTCCTGCTATTTGAGTTGATGGGCGAATTTCCAATAAATTTTGATGTTCTTGTAGCCTTCATTGGGCCTAGTTATTATGCCTTTTTTAATGACTTCAGACTCTCCAACAGTCCAGGAATCAAAATTGTTCATGAGGCAGGAGGCTCTGAATGCAAAATTTGAAAGGAAAATTTCAATTTTGAAAGAAGGGTTGTAAAACGCCGCAAATTATTTCACAAAGGTTTATTATTTTTCTGTATAGATCACTCGCCCGCAAAGAACGCAGATTCGCCATCTTCACTACCTACTAACCATATTTTCGCTTCACTATCAAGTTTATAAATAAATAAATGAATGAATTCCAATAACGCTTTGGTCATAGGGAGCGAACGGTTGGTCCTACAGAGCTCTGGGTGGTCTCATTCGATTCTAAAAATTCAATCCTATTTTAAATTGATGAAAAAACATTACTTTTATATTGAAATTTTTTGAGCTAGGGGGTTTTGAACATTTCAGCCCGTATTTTTCACCCCTTAGAAGTGACAGACATCAACCGAAAGACTCCAAGTGGAGCTCATATACCAAATTTCGTCAAAATCGGTCCTTAATAACTTAGAAAAGTGCTCGGACGGCAAAATTTATTCGATTTTTGGATTTTTCGTACTTGGAAAAGTAAACTAACAAATTTAGAATGTAGTTTAAAAAAAATCTTGGTCGATTCCAAAAGTATTTATTGAAAATAATAAACCGAAACCTCTCATATTTAGTAATTCTCCACCAATTCATTGTAATATGCCATTCTTAGAGGTAAGTAAATAATTTGTTTCTAATTGAATGATAATCTAATTAAATAATTGTTTCTTCGTTCTGTTCCAGGTACGTTTTACAATCAACAGATAACAAGAGATGCGGTATGAACTTTTTTGATAATTTCTTAGTCGGTTCAAATTCAAGATTATTATGATAGATTATTATTATATTTATTCAAGATTATTATATAGATTACGTACATTACTAGTGTTAGTTGATGTAGTGTTGAAATTATGGATTTATGTTGAATGAAGTACGGATACTCATGGAAATTGTTGCTAAACATGAAATATCTTCCTACTTGACGTAGAATTGGAAGGATAATATAAATAAATTCCATTAATGATACTTAATTTCTCTCAGGATTGCACTCAAACTCACTCAAACAACCGTGGAAGCCAATTAGGACAGAATGTGTTGCTTTGTCCCAAGTTAATTTATTCTATTCGAAGTCATATCAGCGGCAAACAAGAACTTTTTCTCCTGTCGTTGAGTAGTTAATTGGAGAATCGATATAAATGTTCCGCTTAAGCCAAGAAGAACTCTATCATTGTAATTACTATGACAGATCACTTTTATAATAGATTATGGTACCGATTCTAATAAATTATGTTGTGATCGATTATGGTTGCAGTCTGGTTTAGTCGAAGAAAGAGGAACATCCCAAGATTGAGGATTTTGAGTTGTAAAAGTCGAATGCTTTTCCCAGTGTATTAAGTCATATTTTTGACAAACAAGAACTTCTTTTCCTGTCGATGAAGGGTCGAAACAATCGATGTAGTTTTTCAACCGTAATCGATTATGATTCTAGTTACAACCCCGATTTTGAGGAATTGGAACATTTTTTTCGAACAGGCTAAAGCCAAGTTGTAATAATATTTCCTTGAGGATTCTGTTTGAAGAAAAAAACAAACTTTGGGTGGGTTTTGTTCTGCTTGACTAAAATTCAAACATCTGACTGAAGCGCGAAGGAACATTGTCTCTTCTCTCATCTTCATTGGCTTCCCTGCAGTTTTTAGTGGTCAGCCAGGTACCCGCCAATATACGAGTATATAAATTAACTCATCACCTGTGTAGATTTTACGGTCTCTTCAATTGTCTTGTAGATTTATCAAATAAAGACAGATGGGTGGACGCTGGAGGTCATCTAGCTACCCAAGGGAGAAGGGGTAGGGCACCCGTCCTCAGCCCTTCCACCAGAGTATTACTACGCTACTCGTACCTCAGAACTCCAAGGCCCCCACTCTATTCCAACTCAACACTTGACTTGACACTTTCATCAACCCAAACCATCTCTCTAATAACTTTGCTATAAGCTTTTCATAACCTTATTTCTAGACTTTCCTTACCTTTTGGTTGCGGGCCAGGCTCACTCACCCTATCTCTCACCAACCCTATTAGCGGTTTGACGTGCCGGATTGATTACCTCCATCTCAATCGCTCCTCCTCAAATCTAAAAAACCAGTAGGTACCTAGGTTTAAAAAAAGTCAAAAGTAAACTTTTTGCCAGTTAGCTTCAATAGAATTTATCCACAAGTACAAAAAGTCGGTACACAAATCAGAAATATTGAGTCATAAAAGTTGACTTCTGCTCACCAATCCTTGCAATATTTGAAGATCTAGTGATACCGAGCAAATCCACATCGTTGAAAAAAATAGTGGAATCCTTCAATTCTTAAAGACCATTTTTCTGGTATTTAACGGAATCCAATTGTGGATGAGGGGGGAAAACACCAATAATTTCGATTCGTCATTCCCGAGGGCTCCCTAGAATTTTTCTTCCGATCCGATTTCAGGAGGTTATCGGTAGATACATTCCTCCAGCGGTTACGGGAATCTATTGGATGTATTAGGTTCCCATTCTTCAGCTATTGGTTAAGAGTTGGGTCTTCAAAGGAGATGGCGTGGCCTGGTGAGAGAAAAATGGGATTCTGCAGGTTCGGTTGGATTGTGTTACAGGGTTTATCATCTGGCCATAAATTTGGCAAACCTTCTTAACTGATCATTCCAACTAAAAAAAACTATAGAGAAAAAGAAAAATTTTTCGTGGAATTGAAACATTCAATTTCACCTCACAACCACCCCTGGTTACCACACTCGATAATAGCAAATAAGCATCTTTATAAAAATAATAAAGAATGTTCGAAGGAAAATTCATCTCGAAACTAGAGAAATTGTACTCAGTTGCTTTTCCACCAACGAAAATTGTTACTTAACCCACTCGTTGGAAAGCTCTCGATTTATGCCAAAACTTTATGCTGACTACCCGCCAATAAAAAGCTCGAGTTTTACCTTACAATACTAATACTAATAATGGCAATAACAACGCTTAATATTACGGAAATTTGGATTGACACCATGAAAAGAACTAAAAGAACTAAAAGATAACTTGAAACGTAACCTACCAAATTTTGATATGGGAGGGGGGGGGGTGAACTTTTTCCAGCTTGATTCCGACGTTTCATTATTGAATGTTTACCACTAACACACAAAAAAAATCATGACATGGATTTGTCTATTGAATTTTTAATATTTATTTCAAATGACAAAAAAAAATTAAAAGCTCCAACGCCTCCAAAATAAGCTCATGTTTCTGTAATATTTTCCGATGATCAAACTTGCAGTTTTTGCGAATTTGATTCAACTACTAATTAGGGTAATTAATCTCCGAGATACTTATTGTAAATATACTTACCGAAAATATTGTCGCTAAATAAACTTGTACTTCTTCAAGGGATAATTGTTGCGTTGCATTTTTTTACATCTTAATTTTCATGCTCACTTAGGCCAGCCAGTAGGCATATCCATGTCAAAATTGTTATTTGAAATATCAGTAACGATGTATCCAGTAACATTTCGGGGGAATCGTTGCCAACATTTTTCTATGTATCAACATTGTTATCATCATTTCATCTTTGGCGATGTCATCAATGTTACGTCAGTTTAAGAGGAAACTCTCGGGAAAATACTAATAATGTAATAATAATATTTTTAACTCAGTTATCATTGCGTCTTGAGAGGAGATTCCTCAAGGAACTGATGTTGTAACTGTTGGTCCATATTTGATGGCAACGTCGGAAACTACAGGTATGTTTCGTTCTAAGGAGATTCCAAAACACCAAATCGTGTTCAATTTTCTCGTTGATGGCGTTGAGGTGCATTTCGAGCTCCCCTGGAATTTATTGTCTTTTCATCTTTTTATGAGACCCATTTTATATCTAGAAATAGAAATAATAAATAAAATTAAGTGGATGTTTCAATAAGTATAATTTCCTAGGTATACAAGTATAAATATCCTAATAAAAACGGAGTTGAGTAGAATGTTGTCTATTTCCACGAAAATAATGAGTTACAAGTTAAATCGATTTCGACGGTTAGGTCATCATCAGTAACAAACAATAACTGAATAAGTTATTGTTTGTTACTTGATAATAACTTATTCAGTTATTGTTTGTTACTGATGATGACCTAACCGTCGAAATCGATGTAACTTGTAACTCATTATTTCCGTGGAAATAGACAACATTCTACTCAACTCCGTTTTTATTAAAATGGTTTTCCACAATCTCATCGCGAGTGATTTTATTCGTATAAATATCCTACTTTTTGGTAAATCACTGAAATAGTGAAACTAAAATAAAATAGATGTCTAAAAAACCTAAGTATTTAAAGACATGTTTGAAGACAGAGATGATGAGAACAACCTGTTCGTTCTAAAAATTGATTCTACAACTGCATTTCTCTTTGAGTTTTCGAATCAAATGAAATCCAACAATATTTTTTTATGTCTTGAATGGCATCAACTACCCTGACTTCCATTTGCGACGTGAGTGAAGCGTCACTCAACTTTCTTCACTTGCAGAATTCCTCCATAAATTGCTTCTGAATCCAAGTAGAAGTTGATTTTGTGAATTCATCATAATCTTTGGAGATTTTTGTTTTACTGAATTTCAACCATATAAAGTAAGCAGAAAAAGGATCAAAATTGGACAAGTGACGTTTCAGAGAAATTTAGTTAAATCTTTCTCTCAATGGACTAAAATAAGTAACGAAATGAACAACGTATCCCATATTGTCTTTTCTGATGTTCCAAAATATAGGTGATGGATAGTCACCCAAATTTTCATGTCATGAAAAGTCATCTGTAGTTGGGGTTCGATTGTCCCGGTATTTCACAAATTGGATATGAGTTGGTACCTTCGCTTGAATCCTCCCACAAATGAAGAGTGGTGTACAGTGGTAGTACTTCACTCTCAAAGAATTCGTCTTGGAAAGTCTACTGAGACGTTAGAGGGGAAGACGGGATGATGAAGACGAAAAAGAATAAGAAGGAGGCACATACGCGGAGGAAGAAGGGAAGTGGACGAGGCCTCCACCCACCTCGGCCGTCTGACAAGTCTCCCTCAACCAGAGCTAATCTAATTGGAACAAATGGGAGTCTCTTCAGACGTCCCTCTGCAGTCGTGGATTCACTTTGTCTATCAGTCCGACCAACGAGGACTCTTTCTTCTCTTTTTCATAATCAGGTTGCCTTTTTCTTGGGCTGGTTCTCTGAGGATTGTCGGAGCTTCGGCCGCACCCTCTGCAAATGGCACAATCATCACTAGGGACAAGGCGTTCCAGCTGTAACTGTCATTCGGTATCTACCTAATCCAGCTGGAACTACAAAACAATCAAGTAAAATCTGACTTCATTCATCTTTCATTCTTTCGTATTTCGACAAACTCCAAGAAAGCGAGTCAAAATATTCACCATGATAATTCCTTGCACCGTGGATGAAGAAAGAAGATAAACTGAAAGAGTAGGTACCTATCCATATTTGCAATTTCCTCAAGTTTGTGTAAAATTTCCATTGGCCTGGAATACAGTTCTCACTGCGAGTTCTCAAGGGGCGCTTTTGGGTACAAGGGGCGCTTATCAAGCGTTCAAAAACGTACAAAAGTTCAAATCTATCCACTTGCCAGTCATAAAGCCATAAAATCAACATCTATCACGAGAAAGATAGAAATGTACAAGAAGACATGCTGGTAAATGCCTATGGATGAAATACGTTGTGAACTACCGAACTCTATACGATGATGATGTTGTGTATTTTTGGCGCTGTAAATTTTCACTGAAAAATTTACTTGTGTCGATCTGTCTGACTGAAATGAACTATTTTTGGTTTATTATTTTCAATAATGAACCTTTGGAATCGACCAAGAAAAAAAAATTTTTAACACCTCCTCAAAATTTGATGGTTTACGTTTCAAGGTACGTAGAATCCAAAAATCGAATAAAAATTTGGCCGTCCGTCCGCCGTACGCGGCACTTTTGCCACTTAGCATTGACCGATTTTCATGAAATTTGGTATGTAGGCTCCATTTGGGGTCTAGTTGTGCCCCGAAGATTTCGGTTGATGTAGGTCACTTCTAAGGGTTGAACAATAAGGGTTGAAATTTTGAAAACGCCCTAACTCAAAAAATTTTGATATAAAGGTATTGTTTTTCCTTCAATTTAAGATTCTATAGAATTTTTAGAATTTTTTGAGACCACCCGGAGCTCTGTAGGATTAACCGTTCGCTCACTACGAGAATTTAAAGTTTGGACGTACGATAAATCAGAAACACGGGTATGAATCGCAAAACAGGCCTAATCTCCGTTCAAATTAAAGCTGACCGAAATGCGATCGATGTTTTTCTTCATGTTGGATTGTTGGTGGCTCTGCAGACGAGTGATCTATATAAAAATACTAAACCGTTGTGTAATAATTTGCAGCGTTTTACTGTTTCGTACTAACTTTACTAATGAAGGACATTTTGGCTGATTGTTAGAAAAATTTAACTATTAACTTTTAGGTTTTGGAAAATTCAAGGGAATTTGGTTTCTTTCTTTTTTGGCTTACCGTCCAAAAAAGCCATGAAAATATGGTGGGAATTATGGTTACTCAGACGAACGCGAACTTTTCAATGGAAAACATTTTCCACCTTCTTTATTGGTTTAACCTTGTGTAAGTTGTTACTTCGGATATACCTGGCAACTTGGGTACCAGGGGTGAAGAAAAAGGTTCTCCTCTGCTATCAACTCGCAGGTATATCTTTAGTGTTTTGTCCTAGAGGATCTAGGCGCTTGGGTGGTCGGGCTCACCAACTAGGTTAATGAACTCGACAGCCCAAGCTATCGCACGAGTTGTTGGGGGGGTTGATTTGAAAATGAATATTGGCTGAAAAGAAAACAAGACAAAAGTCGAAACACAGATAAATTATAATGAATGGTATTTACCTGTGAAGAATTTAGAATTAAAGATGCGTGGCGAAAAGCGTGGTGAAAAAGCGTGGCGACCTGAAGCGTCTCGTGGCGATTTATGCTGAAAGTTAAAAGCCTGAAGGGCCAAATGCAAATTGGATACACAAATGTGTTCCTGCCTTATGGGCTTACGTGGCGGTCCTGAAGGGACTTGTCAAAACCTTGAGGTGTGGCGATGCACTAGCCTCAACTATCAAATTGGTAACCAGGTATATTCGGACAGAAAGGTAAACGGAAATACAAATATGTGGCACTTTTATTAAATGAAAAGACAACTTCAAAGTTCGTGGCGATTTGCTGAAGGCGAGATTCGTGGTAAGTATGAACAGTATTTTACTCAGTATGGTTTCCTAATATATCGTTACAATCCATTAATCATTTGGTGTTCAAGTTCATTGCATGGTCAGAAAATCAGAGGTTCAATCAGAAAGTCTACTAAAGTTCAATTTCAAATAAGTTTCGTGGCGAAATATTGTTAATGTTGTTAAGTTTTACTCTTATGACTACACGTCACTCCTATATCATTGGCCAATGGAATGAAATGTAAATTAGTTTGTGCACTCACGTTGGGGCCCGTAGGTATCCTTCCGATGTTGTGTGGCAGAGGTAGGTACGTGGCGACGCTGATGTCCAGGGGGTCGTACAGCGTGGCGGCGTGGGGGAAAACTGTGGTGGTTACACGACTCACGGGCACGGAGCTCTCGGTGGACGTTAACTGATCAGAGGTTGGAGAGGGAGTAGTGTCGTCCAGGCCTGACCCGAGGTTCCGTCTTCTCTCCCCCCTCCTCCCGCGAGGTGGTGTTGGCGGGGGCGGCGGTGATGGTGGGGGAGAAGCTCTTGCCGCTTCTCCGGCCGGAGGGGGGAGGGCGCGCGAGGTGTTGGTTGGCGCCTCCTGATTGGGTCTGGTTGACGTCACCTACGAGTCAGGCCGAAGGGGGTCGGTGGCGTTGACCCGGCCCCACCCTACTGGAGAAGCGTTCCAGTGGGCGGGAGCCCACACCCCCCGTCCCCCCGGGAGCCAGGGTCGTCAAAGACGACACTGGGGATGGCTAGGGGATCGGAAGGGCGTGCCTTCCTGATGGCCTGCTCGTAGGCGTATCGCCGGCAACCTCGGCATCGGGTAGGGTTCCTCTTCTGGCTGTGGTCCCTGGCGCAGGTGGGGAGAGGTTGACCCTTTCTGTGGTAGGCCTTGAGCCGCTCCCAGAACTCCTTGCAGGCAGGGCAGCGGAACTTGAAGAGCTTCGGTACGGCCTTGGTGCACACGGGGCATGTGATTTTCTTTCGGCGCGTCAGCTTAATCTTGATCCCGGGTTTTGGTGGGGAGGGGCTGCCTGCCTGCAATAGGATCTGGGGTTCCCTGATTGGAGTGGGCAGCGGCTCAGGTGGCGTTTGGCCTACCACCTCTTCATCCCAGTCGGAGTCGGCGAAGATGCCCGTCCGGCTTGGTGCTCGTGGCGGAGGGCTCGACGAAGGGAGAGGTACGCCGCAGTCAGGATGTTCCGGGGAGTAAGATTTTGAGGAGAGAGTTGGTGCCACTGATGGAGCTGGGGAAGGGGCCAACTTCCCCACAGCTCCTGCAGACCTCGTCGCAGGTGCCTCTGCTGGTGCCTGTGAGGGTGCCTCAGATGTCCGCGTCCGTGCCGCAGGTGGCTCTGCGTCCACCTGTGCCTTGGCCCGCTTCGCCTCCGCAATGGCCTCATTTCTCTCCAGGATTAGTGCTCGCCTATCTTCGAGCCACTGTTTCTGCCGACGGAGCAAGGCATTCCGTTCCTGGGTGACTCGTTGATAGGCTGGGAGCCACATGGCGACATCGAGGACGGTTTGCAGCGCCGCACGCCCGGTTGTCTGGCGAGCGACGGGGGTGTCTCCGCACATGGTAAATCTCACATAATTGGCGAGCGTCTCCAGGGTGGGAAAGGGGTCGTCGACTGGTGCTGCGGTCTCGACAAAACCTTCTGGGCGGTCGTTAAGGTGTTCTCGTTCTTGCTCGCATCGTCTTCGCATGAGAACAACGGCAGGATCTGGTGTTATTGGACCTCCGTCAAGCCCTAACTCACCTTCAGATTCATGTGCCATATCCTACAACAAACAAAACAATATCCTATGTGACATCCTGGCCTAGGAAAAGTGACTTGCTTCAATAGGAATTTCTACTTTGGTACTTCAACTTTTCAGGCACGGCCGTAGTAGGACAGTGCAGCCATAAGAGTTAGGCGATCAGAAGGATCAAAGCGAAGTGTAGCGACCTGAAGGGTCCAAGTTAAATTTGGTGACCTGAAGGGTCCAAGTGAAATGGGGTGACCTGAAGGGTCCAAGTGTAATGGGACCTGAAGGGTCGGTCAGTGTGATGTGTATGTGCCCTAGTAGTTTGTCAGTGTGTCTTTTTCCCTAAGTGGAGTAGCCTATAGTCGACAGTTTTGTGCCTTGTTCTTAATGGATAACGACTAGGTGTCTCCTCAATTTCTTCGCAAAGTCTCTTAGCAGGTGGATCTTCCTTCGCTTCTTCGAACTCTTCATCGGAAGATTCAATTGGTTCTCCGTCTTCGTTGACTTCTTCTGTACATCGCACCTTGTGGCGGTCAGCGTTGCGATCGGCGTTGCGAGTGGCGTTGCGATCGGCGTTGCGATCGGCGTTGCGAGTGGCGTTGCGATCGGCGGACTCGTCATGGTGTTTGGTGTGGCGGAGTGGAGTCTCGTGGCGATCAGCACGGCTCGTTTGAGGGTCGTCAGTCCCGTGAGGTATTTCACTTCTTTCCGTTTCACGTTCGGTGGAGCGATCGAAATTGTGATCCGCGTCCATGTCACGATCCAGTTCCGAAGGGATACTATGTTGGGTTGACGCCTCTCCTCGAGGTGTCCTCGGCGTGTGTTCTTTCGAGCTGGTGGTGGGTACAGGTGCTGGCGCCACGGTTGCCGGTGTCGACCAACCGTAACTTTCATACCAATCTTCTTTGTTTGTTTCAGGTGTCAACGTCGTGTCGAGGGGTTCTGGTGTCGCAACATCTCGTGGATTCGACGGGGAATCGTGGGGATCAATGAATGTTTCATCAGGTACTCCCAACACGAAAGCTGGTTTCAGGCGATTGATGTGCACAGTTTGTCTTCGAATATCTGGTAAGTCTCTAATTTCATAAGTAACGTCGGAATGTTTCTTCAGTACTATCCATGGACCACTCCACAGACTCCAAAATTTCTTCACAACTCCGGGAGGCGGTTGCATGTCCTTTAGATATACGGCGTCGCCTCCCTCGAAGGATCTCAGAGTTCGTTGTGAGTTGATGGCTTCGCTACGCCGCCGCCACGCTTCTTGAAGGCTTTGGTGGGTGGCGTCGCGTGCGATCCTCAGATTTCTCATCGTGGTGGTCTCATCGGCACGGGGTTTCAAGCTCTGCAGTGTTTCGTTGGGCATTCGCAATTCACGACCGAAGGTAAGAAAATTCGGACTGAATCCCGTGCTTTTGTGCGGGGTCGAGCGATATGCTGCAAGCGCAATGGGGAGCATACTTTCCCATTCTTTCGTCTTCTTGGATATTTTCGCTAAGATGTTGGCTAGCGTCCTGTGGAATCTTTCACAGACTCCGTTACTTTCTGGATGATAAGCTGTAGTGAAGATTTGTCTTATGCCCCAATTTGTGCATAGTTCTCGTGTTGATCCGGCCGTAAAAGCGGTACCACGGTCCGAGACCAACCTTTCGGGAACACCGTGTGTCGGAATGTATTTGTTCGCAAGATTTCGGGCGACGGTTCCAGCCGTGCAATCTGAAGTAATATACGCCTCCGCGTATTTCGTGAAATGATCCACGGCGGTGAGTATATACTTGGTCGTGTTTCCGTTCGAGATGGGGCCGACGAAATCTATGCCGACGATCTGTCCGGGACGTTCGGGAAGCAACGGCCTTTGGATAGGATTCCGAAGTCCGGATGGTGTATTTCGTCGCGCACAGGTATCGCAACGTTGAAGATTTTCTCGAACATCTTTCGCAAGTCCGGGCCACGTTCCAAGTCTTCGGACGAGTTTTTCTGTGACTTCAGCTCCTGGGTGTCCTGCCCATTCGTTCTTATGACAGCGATCAATTAGCCATTCACGTAGCGAAGTTGGAATTAGTGGTACCCATTCGTGTTTTCCGTCTTGACGGACGCGTGTTTCCCATACGCCGTTTGTGTTGCGTAAATTCTCGTGTTTTCTATCGAGAACGAGGGCTTGAATCCAGTTGTCCAGATCTTGAGCGGCAATCATGAGTTCTCGCGGAAATTCGAGGGTTACAATCGCAACGTCGCCTCTACTTAAACCGTCGGCGTGTCCCATTTGTGTGCCTGGTCTATATCGGGGTATGAAGTCATATTCCGCTAGGCGTAATATCCAGCGTCCGATGCGCGAAGTCGGGTCACGAAGATGCATGGCGGCGGTAAGAGCCATGTGGTCGGTCTGAAGTTCGAACGTTTGTCCGAGCAGGTATTCCTGGAAATGTCGGACCGCCCACACAACCGCTAAAAGCTCTCGTTCGGTGACCGAGTACCTGGTTTCGGCCGGGTTCAACTTGCGACTCGCATAAGCTACGGGCCTCTCTTCCCCATCAAAATTTTGTGAGAGGACGGCTCCCAAGGCGAAGCCGGATGCATCGGTTGCGAGGATAAAAGGTTTCGTCAGATCGGGGTAAGCGAGGATGGGTTCGCTGGTCAGTTTGTCCTTGAGTTCATCGAACGCCCTTTGTTGTCTCTCGGTCCACTCGAAGGGATTAGTCTTCTTCAACAGCTCGGTCAACGGAACAACGATCTCAGAGAATTTAGGAATAAACCTCCGGTAAAAACTGGCGAGGCCCAAAAAGGATTGTAATTTCACCATCGAGGTAGGTATCGGAAACTCCTTAATGGCCCTTGTTTTCTCCGGTTCCGTGAGAATTCCGTCCGTGGTGATGCGGTGTCCTAAGAATCGTACCTCGTTCTTGAGAAAGTCGCATTTAGCGATGTTTACTTGTAATCGAGCGTCTGATAGACGTGTGAAAACCTGGTTGAGCTTCTCGAGATGTTCTTCCCGCGTGGCGGAAAACACAATTATATCGTCGAGATAGACGAGACAGTTGGTTCCGAGGATACCATCGAGCGCGTCATTCATCGCGCGTTGAAACGTGGCGGGTGCGTTCTTCAACCCGAAGGGCATTTTTTCATACTGGAAATGGCGTCCAAGGACAGAGAAGGCCGTTCTTTCCTTTGAGTCGGCATGTACCGGAATTTGATGATACCCAGCTATAAGATCGATCGTGGAGAACCATTTGCACTGTCCGAGCATGGCGAGTGTTTCTTGTAGTCGCGGAAGGGGGTATGCGTCTCCTTTGGTAATTTTGTTAAGTTGACGGAAGTCGGTACAAAAACGCCAAAGCTGCTTTTCCCCCGGCGGCGTCTTTTTCTTGACTAATAAGACGGGCGCGCTCCACGGACTAGTGGACGGGCTAATTACTCCGGACTCGAGCATATCTTTAAGCTGCGTCTCAACAACTTCTCTAAGGGCGTGAGGAACCGGATAGGGTTTTTGTTGAGTGACGGTGGGTTGAGTAAGGATTATCTCATGGGATACATTTAAATTGCACCCCTCCCCCGTAGGTGGCTTGAATAAGTCCCGGAATGTATTCAACAAATTCCTCGTCGGTTCTGCGTCCGCGTCGTTCAGATGTTTCAACTTGTCATTGAGAACGGTGTCAAATTCGGGTAATGGCGGATCCCATTGGTCAGTGGGGACCTCTTCCCATTCCGCAGTTTCCTTTTCATCTTGTAGGGTGGTATTTAACCCCCTTTTTTCATCGTTTTGAACATTGGCGTCGTTTTTCGGGCTTCGGTCAGCGTGTGCTCCCTCAATTTGCATCAGTGATTTGAGGTGCTGCGTGACGATTTTCTCAATCTGCATGTCGGGTGTATTTTCAATTGTCTTTTCCTCGTTCAACATTGTTAGGATGTCAAGATCTGTATTTATTTTTTCGGGCGTGGCGACCACCGTGGCGACGTGGCGATTTGGCGTGGCGACCACCGTGTTGTCATGTTGGTGTGGTGTAACCATCACGGTATCGTTGAGTCGCTGCGGCGTGGCGATGATCATGTTTTCGTGTCGATCGGGCGTGGCGTTGAAGCTCCGTATCATCGTGGCGACGGGCGCGTCGAGTTTTCGGATGGCCCTTTCGACAGCGGCATCGATGTATTGGTCAAGCGGCAAATTTTCAGGTTGTTCGAAACTTGCGTCGAACCGAATGGGCGTCGCTTGTTCTGGCGTGGCTGGTTCTTCATCACCATAAACGGTCACCATGTCCTCAAAACGTACTCTTCTTGGTTCTTCGGGGACTCTTTCGGGGTTTTTAGGCGTCTGTTTTTCATTAGGGGTTTCGTGGCGAGATGCGTGGTCGTACAGATTGACGGGTGCGTCTATCGGCGTGGTGACGCCACCATAATTCCTACTCCAAAACTTCATGCTTCCGGTTCCGCTGATGTTTGTGGCGGGCGTGGTCGGCGTACTCAAAGCGTCAGTATGCGCGTGGCGAACAGGCGTCGCTCGTTCGTCAACTTGGGGAGTAGCTGTTGCTCCCGAAAAGGTACTAGGGATGGGTGCGCTTGTGTCAAAATGTGGTTGTTGACTACCAAGCGTCCCGTTTTCCCGCCAATCCGGTCGCAACACCACCCCCACGCTATACGGCTCGTCGAGTAGGTCGACGGGAGTGTACGGTCGTGTTTTCTCCTCCGGTGAGTGAAACTTCATCGTTGGACCCGTGGTAAAGGTAATGGGTACGCGTCTCAATACGTCAAGTCCTAGCAAATCGAGTGGCGCACTTTCTCGCGAACACGAGGAATGTGTGCTCGAAAGTACAACCACCGATTCGCGTGACAAGGCGTTGTTCCCCCGCGAAGTGTAGCGGCATCCCGTCCGCGCCCCACGCGACAGTACGCGTCGGAAGCAGTTTGATCCCTTTTACGGGAGAAGACAATACCGAAAGCGAGGCGCCGGTATCAACGATCATGTCGCGATCTTCGGGGCCTAGTCCGACAGTTATCTTCATCGTGCGTGACATGGGGGCCTCCACGGCGGGGATGTGGTCCTCTTCTGCGGGTTTCTTGTAGCGTACGACTTCCATTGTGTGTGCTGGTGCCATCACGGGTTGCGATACGGGGAGTAGGCGTTTTTTCTTGTAGCAATCTTGTTCCAAGTGCTCTCTCATTCCACAAAAATCGCAAAAAATTGTTTTATGCGGACTAAAGGGACAGTTCACGGGAAAGTGTGTTCGATCGGCGCAAAACATGCAGGGATAACGCGGAGTCGGCTTTTCCTCGTTTCGTGGTTCATTTTGTTTGTCCCGGCGGTGATCTTCTTCTTTGTGTCGGTTGTATTTCTGCGTGTTGTCATCTTTGCGTGGGCATCGTGCGGCGAAGTGATCGTGGCTACCGCAGTTGTAGCACCGACGATCATTCGTGACGGCCGCTAGATCCCATCTTTCTTCTAAATCGGTCGTGTCATCGAGGGTTTCCTCGAGTTCTTCGGCTTTGCTTAGAGCGTCTTGGATGCATCTCGGTCGGTTCGTGATTAGGAGGGCACTCATGTTCTTCCCGACGCCTCGGATGAAAGCGTCCATCGTTTTCTTCTCCACCCAATCGTTTCGTTCGTGGCGTCGCAGACGCGCTCCTTCTTCCATGACAGCGCAGCGCGCCAAGCCTCTCACGCGGTCAGCGAACTGCCGAAGCGTCTCCGTCGCGTTGCGTTTTACTGTCCATAGTAAAGCGGCCGCATGTTGGGGGTTTTCTTTTTGGAACCACCGCAACATGTCCTCCCTGACGATTTCGTAGACGTTGTCAACGTCCATGGCGTCATCACGGTCGATCAAAAACTGCTTCGCGATCCCGCGTGTTTTTGTACGCAGTATTCGATAACGTTGTTGAGAGGTTAAGCCCGCGGTCACTAGGTCAAAATTTGCAAAAAACGAAACTACACTGAGTGCGCCTGAAGCGTCTGGGTCCCATGGTTCAAGTTCTAGAAATACTGAGCGCGGTAAGTCCCCGCGTTCACCCTCGTGTGTGGCTGTGTTATAACGCTGAAGGAGTATATTCATCTCCCTCATCGTTTGTGTCATGGCTTCTACTGCTTCGGGACCGACGGAGGAGTGTGTACCTTCTCCTCGGTCGCTTGCTCCCGACAAATTAAGAGACATTTTGTCAGTTTGTTAGAAAGAAGTGTAGGTGAATGTGTCGGAGTTTTACTACTACCACTAGGGTGAAAAATCTGTCTGCGTCTGTTGTCGGTCTTATTGAAGAAAAACAGGTTACTACTGGAATTTTGAAGAATTTTCGTGGCGATCGTGGCGATCGAGATAGGAGGCTGCGTTTACGTCACTTTTCCTATAATTACAATAAACGGATGCACATCCTACCTAACAGTATACCTGGTTAGACTATGTGTTTCGCTTTATTTAAATTTGAATTTGTGACTCTAAATTTTGAAAACAACTCGTGGCGATACAAAACCTTACTATTTAATTTGTGGGTTCGTGTGAGGCTAACTCACACAAAGATCCCGCTAGCTGCCACCAGTTTGTAAGTTGTTACTTCGGATATACCTGGCAACTTGGGTACCAGGGGTGAAGAAAAAGGTTCTCCTCTGCTATCAACTCGCAGGTATATCTTTAGTGTTTTGTCCTAGAGGATCTAGGCGCTTGGGTGGTCGGGCTCACCAACTAGGTTAATGAACTCGACAGCCCAAGCTATCGCACGAGTTGTTGGGGGGGTTGATTTGAAAATGAATATTGGCTGAAAAGAAAACAAGACAAAAGTCGAAACACAGATAAATTATAATGAATGGTATTTACCTGTGAAGAATTTAGAATTAAAGATGCGTGGCGAAAAGCGTGGTGAAAAAGCGTGGCGACCTGAAGCGTCTCGTGGCGATTTATGCTGAAAGTTAAAAGCCTGAAGGGCCAAATGCAAATTGGATACACAAATGTGTTCCTGCCTTATGGGCTTACGTGGCGGTCCTGAAGGGACTTGTCAAAACCTTGAGGTGTGGCGATGCACTAGCCTCAACTATCAAATTGGTAACCAGGTATACTCGGACAGAAAGGTAAACGGAAATACAAATATGTGGCACTTTTATTAAATGAAAAGACAACTTCAAAGTTCGTGGCGATTTGCTGAAGGCGAGATTCGTGGTAAGTATGAACAGTATTTTACTCAGTATGGTTTCCTAATATATCGTTACAATCCATTAATCATTTGGTGTTCAAGTTCATTGCATGGTCAGAAAATCAGAGGTTCAATCAGAAAGTCTACTAAAGTTCAATTTCAAATAAGTTTCGTGGCGAAATATTGTTAATGTTGTTAAGTTTTACTCTTATGACTACACGTCACTCCTATATCATTGGCCAATGGAATGAAATGTAAATTAGTTTGTGCACTCACGTTGGGGCCCGTAGGTATCCTTCCGATGTTGTGTGGCAGAGGTAGGTACGTGGCGACGCTGATGTCCAGGGGGTCGTACAGCGTGGCGGCGTGGGGGAAAACTGTGGTGGTTACACGACTCACGGGCACGGAGCTCTCGGTGGACGTTAACTGATCAGAGGTTGGAGAGGGAGTAGTGTCGTCCAGGCCTGACCCGAGGTTCCGTCTTCTCTCCCCCCTCCTCCCGCGAGGTGGTGTTGGCGGGGGCGGCGGTGATGGTGGGGGAGAAGCTCTTGCCGCTTCTCCGGCTGGAGGGGGGAGGGCGCGCGAGGTGTTGGTTGGCGCCTCCTGATTGGGTCTGGTTGACGTCACCTACGAGTCAGGCCGAAGGGGGTCGGTGGCGTTGACCCGGCCCCACCCTACTGGAGAAGCGTTCCAGTGGGCAGGAGCCCACACTTGTAAGAATTGTTCCTTTGTTTGGTCATAATAGTATTTATTCTAGTTGTAGACAATATTTAATAAAATAAAAAAACGTTGAACTCATCTGTCGATCCTTATAGGATCAAGATTAATACATGACTTTCCAAATTATAATATTGTAAAATTTATTTATTATTCTAAATAAAACAATGTTTTATTTAACATGTCATGTTCTCTCTCTCTTTCTCTCTACCCTTGAATTGGTAGACTTGTAATCAACGTATTTGAATGCATATATTGATTAAGAATACGGAGGTACAGGAAAAGGGGACAAATGTGCAAAAAGTTATGCTGTCCCGGTAAATCCTGTTAAATGAGGGTAGGTAGATGGTGGGGGTGTCTGCTGTCCATCCATCAGAGTCTTCTTCTGCAGGCACCTAAAACTCCAAGTGGGCGATGATCGATAGTCGAGACAGTCTCCCCGAATATTCTTGTATCTGTCGAGTTAATACCGCTAAAGGAAAACTATCGGACGACGTATTTAGTAAAAAAAAGCTGAGTATAAAAATTTCATTGAAATCGCAATGTTGGGCTTAATTGTTTGAGGGAGTAAAAAGCTATGAGGGGAATCAACTCGGGGAACCAGAATTTCACAAAAAGCAGTTTACGACTCCATACTCGAGGCAAAGGAAATAAACAAACAACCCACCACAGAGTGACTGGATGTGGAGCTCTGCGTAGAACATGGTAGAAGGCTGTTGAGTATCTTTGGTTTTATGGGCGCTGAACGAGTGAAAACGTGGCGGATTTTATAACCGGACTTTGTAAATGTGAAGGCAACTGGACGAACACACTGGTTTAATTTACTCGAGCGGAGTCCTAAACAGTCCAGGTAAATTCAGTTATTAACGTGGTATGAATATTTTACTAACAGTAGTGAAGAAATGAGGAACAATCTGTGAACTAAAATAATATTAAAAACATAAACGATTGAAAATCTATTTCTTTTAATGTTGACGTAAGTACCTGAAAGTATTGAAGTAGAAGAAGGATATATATTTATTTCGTCAAACGAATATAATATATTCGTTAAATATTATTTTAATATTACCATGATATATATACTTGGCGTCTCATAACTCCAAACTTCAAGGGATCAATTTCTACAAGGTATTTCCAGCAAAAACTTTCTCCTACAATTTTGTTTTAACCCCTTGTTTTTCAATTTTAAAAATTTTCCGTATTTTCGACCTTATGTTAAAACCGCCACAACTCCCGTTATTTACCAAGTAAATTCAAATTTGAGGATATCGTTGGAAAGCGTTAAATTTCCAAAGTACTTATCTAGAAAAAAATCAAATTTTTTTTAGAAATGAACAATTTAAAAAAAATTAAGTCAAAAAGCAAGTTTTACAATTTTTTGAAATTTGTCTTTTTTTGATCAAATTTTGATGGGCGCTCTTCGAAAAAAAATGCCCAAATTGTAAGCATTCCAATGGTTATCATCTTAATTTATTATTTTTAATAATAAACCTTTGGAGTTGAGCAAGAAAAAAGATTCTAACTCCCCTCGAAATTTGATGGATTACGTTCTTGGAAAAGCCGCGTTCTACGCAAGATCTTTATGAAGTAAATAATAATAAACAATTATGTAATAAGTTACAGTTTTTATTAGGGTTTTCATGAAGTTTGAGGACGGAAATGGTCTTTGAATGCGAAAAAAGTCTTACATAAAGTTAAAATTGAAAGTTTTTACTCCTTTCACGGCAATCAGGGTGTTCCGAAACCAACCAGCAATACTTTAGGAATCGATTCTACAACCAATTTGCAATCCTCCTAGGCAGCACCTTTTTCCCGCTTAAAATCAAACTTTTCTCACTTTTAAACTGCGAAAAAATCCTAAATTTTTGGGCAGAGTTTCAAAATGAAAACTTTGATATAAAGGCGAATTCCAATTTTTTTAATATATTTGTTTTTTGAATCGATTTTCAAAAATTTTGTTATTTTTTTAAAGATCTTGGTTTGCGCTGGGTAGTTTGGAAATTGAACGATCTTTCCAACGATATCCTCAAATAACGGGAGTTATGGCAGTTATGTCTTGAGGTCAAAAACTCAAAAAATCTTGGAATTAAAAAAAAAACTTGGAAAAACAAGTGGTTGAAACTGAATTGATAGGAAACTTTTTTTTGTGAGAAATATACCTTGTAGATCTCTGAAGTTTGGATCATTGATTCTATGATGGGTTTTTTTAAAATAATATTTTAAAAATATATTTTGAAAATATTTTTGAAAATATATTATATTTTGTATATTATATATTATATTTTTATTATATTTTTATATATTATATAAAATATTTTGAAAATATATTATATTTTCAAAATATTAAATCACAATCACATCTGCTCCCTATACGACTACAGGTGATTCACTGCAAATGAAAGCATGTTCATAAAAATTGAAATATCAAATAAGTAGGTAGGTAAAAATAGAACTTAAAAAAATAGTCTGGGGGTGTACGAAGTACATCAGTTTGTGCAAAGGTGTTTTTTAGAAATATGAAGTCGGTATACAAGCAAGCCTGGAAGGTATGAAGTTCAACAATAGCCCGCCAGTGGTAAACGCTGCAAATTATAACACAAAGTTTTAATTTTATTTTAATAGATTTCTCGCCTGGAAAGATCACAGCTTTGCCATTGTCACTACCGACCAACCACATTTTCGCTTCACAATAAGTTTATTTTGAAGCAATAAACGCTTCACACTAAATTCGAAAACATTAGGAAATTTGATTGCTAGTTGCTAAGGACGCAAAACTGAGAACAACTGAAAGAAACCAACAACGATCGTAATTTGGTCAGCTAAATTTTGAACGGAGATTAGGCCTCTTTTGCGATTCACATTCGTGTTTCTGGTGTATCGTAATTCCGGCCCTACAGTTCTCGTAGGGAGCGAACGGTTTGTCCTACAGAGCTCGGGGTGGTCTCATTCGATTCCTAAGGATTATTGAAAATAATGAACCAAAAGTCCCACTCGCAGTGTTGTTCCAGTGAGAATAACTATTTATTATTTTATAAATTGTCGTGTTTCGCAACACAGCTCCAAAGGATTGCTGGACGCATCAAAATTGTTTGTTTTGTCACCTGCAAATTGACCATTTTATCATAATGCAAGTTGAGCTTCGAAATCAGTATTTGTGGGACTGTCGACATAGTAGGTTGGTAGATGTGTGATGTAAGCACCCTCCACAGCAGTCAACTCAGCCAGTAGTCAACACGGGGACATTTGACTTGTCGGTTAATGGGATCGACTCCCCTTCGAGATTCAATCGATTCAACACCTCCGTCAAACACTTCAGCTGCACCCCGTCAACTCACACACTCATCGATTCTATTAGATCACTCACACACTCCTGGTCAGTGTTCTGTGAGCGGGTCCTCAAAGCCTTGTTTCTTATCTTCAGATCGGGGAATCAGTATGAAAATCGTTTTTCAATGATTTGAATCGATTCAGAATCGGACTCAAAGAATTGATTCTCCAAAAATCGGCTACAAAACAAGTAATTTTTTTCTTATAAAATCGAACTTAAAAAATTAGAATTTCTAAAAAAAAAAATTGATCTTCAAATTGAAACTTAAAATTGTTTTAAATTTACAGAAAATTTTTGTTGTTAACCGAACTATTTCCTATATTTTTTCGTATTTTTCCAAATAAGTGGTTTGCAGGTGTACTCTGAGACCACAGGTTTTTATCTCCAGGTCGGCCATCCCTTTGTACTGACGCACAGCGGTCCAGAATAGTCAAAAAGCACTCAAATTTTAATTTTTTGAAGTATTTTCTCTAAACACGTCGTCCTTAAATATGTGCTAGGAATCTACTGTGAGTGCCATTTCTTGAGTTACAGGCCCCCACTGTTGATTAGAACTAGAAATGAAGAAAATGTCCAAAATCCCAATGTGCCAAAATCGTTGCCTTTTTTTTAAATAGGACGTTCGAAGGATGAAGTTTTTTTTTTGACATTTTCATGTCTTTGCTTTGGTTTTGAATCGTTATGGACGGAGTCTTTTGAAAAAGCAAAGAATTTACATAAATAATAAACCTAAATGGAATAGGGTTGGTAGATATCAATAGTTGCTATTGTGTAGTTATATATTTTCCTGCACGATATACGCAATTTTGAAAGATTGTTTTGTTGTATTAGGCAGGATTTTTGCTCACTCGGAGAAGACTGCTTGCTATTGACCAGTGTTGGATAGAGAATGCCTAGCAATGAATATTGCGATGCTTATTTAAGTTGTTTCTACGTTATTACCTTCAGTCTCTTCCTCCGCACGAATGACGTGGTAAATCATATTTCCATGGCGAGTCATTTGAGAACTACCGCTCCAATGCATCCCATCAAGTTCTTTATTTATTCGTCTCTCAATAGCGGGGATATCAGAACGTATCTCTTCTGTGATTACTTTTCTACCCGATATTTGTACATAGAGTAGGAATATTGACTTCCTAGTAAATCTCGGTGCACTCGGGAATCTCTACCGGATGTTTTATTCTCGGATATCAAGGCGCTTTTATGAGCTCAGTCAGTCGACTTCCATGGAAGTTTAGCTCAGTGTCTGCGGTTGTTAACTTTCACATGAAAAACACAAGGATTAGTTTAATTTCAACCAGTAATTGATAAAACATTCTGCAATAACTCTATTCTGACTTTAGTTCAAAAGTCTTGGCGATAATGAAGGAAATTTACCTATAGGACTGAGTTTGCCTTTCAGGAACTACTCAGGAGTGAAAGAGTGAAAGAAAGTGAAAGAATGGAAGATTGTCGCCTGGCACGAGAACCGATAGCGACTAGAATGAAGGAGAAATATGAATTAATCCGGCATGTAACCGCGAATGTTTGATGATCAACGCGGCTCTGATGATAACAATAAGGACTGCTGGAAGTATCGCTTCCTCGCAAAGAATGCTCGTGGGCCTGTAGAATCTGTTGGTGCTATCAATGGGGGTCTGCGCATGATTTTTTAAAAACAATTTTCATTGAAAGTAATCTTGACGTAGTTATGACCGAATATCAACTCATCAATGAGCTCTGGCTTTCTTTGATGTGAACCACTTCGGCCTTTTTCTGGCTAGGGAGAACATTCAAAAAGAACCTCCCCTGGAACCGCTGGCAAGCATTTTCTTGAAGCCTGACTCCATCCAGGAGGACATTTTGGTTGAGGTTTATTTCAAGTACACGATGGCAAGCAGAGCTGAAGTTCTAGATCCATTTCCTATTGCATTTCAATCATTGGACAATCATGCTCGACCAAGAGGACTTGGACGTCCCACCAGCATCGCAGAATCCATTGACGAAATCCCCTTCCCCGCCTTCTTATGACCTCGACTGGGTAAAAATGGTCTGTGATGGAATCAGTATATTTAGTTTGTTTATCTTGGTGATAATCTTCCGTTTTTCTCATTTCTGTCAGTCAGTTTGGTAATAATTTGAGCAAGTGCTAAGACTCAATTTATTACAGCAATGATCAACATCTTAATCAAATATCTATTAAATCGTGCTCTATCATTGAAGTGTTCCACAGTTTCATCAAAATATACCAATGTTTTCAATTTTTTAGTTTTTATTGAGAAAACTATGATGAATACAGGAATGGTTAAGGTTTGAAATTGAAGCTGATTATATTCCCTTGAAGTTCCTCTCAATTTGCTCTTTCTAAAATGAGTAGTTTTGTGAGAAGGCTCAAAACGAGGCCTAAAAAAATTCCACTATTTTGAAAAAAGTTATTTTTCTGAATTGCTGTATTTCCATAATTATCCGACCTACAGAGCTTAAGTTCGTCTCAAACTGTCGAAAATTTAACCTACATTTAAACGTTTAATTTAAAAAACTTGAAATAAATAATAAATTATTAATAAAAAACTAAAAATCGTGCAAACTTGTAACTGTTTTTATCGCACTATTTTAGTAGCACAGTGTTTCCAGGGTTACGAAAAATCGTAGTTACACGCGTGTTTGCAACGTTAAATTATATAAATGAACTGGGCATTTGTTATATTATTTAATCAAGTATCAAGCGTAGGTAGGTCAGAAATAATTATTCCTACAGGAATTTACCTAAGATACATATTTATGCGACGGTATATTTAAAGTATTTGTTTTGAAGAATTGCACACTTCTTGAACCAGTTATTCGGAATTCTATCTGAATCTTATATAGAAATCCTTTTTTAGAATTGGAATACCTCGTTCTGTCCTCAAATGTGAAATAGGGAGAACTTTAGCCCCGTGAGTGCTGCTATCTCGTATCTCCTATCTTCGAATATCTCCAAAACCTGAAGTCTTTCCTGATCATCCGTTATATAATAATTATTATTAATTTTATCTTTCAAGTTTGAATTCTTACCTATTATGCGAAATGTAAACTTGGTAGACGAGTAGGCTTTTCTATGTTTTTGTCGCTGCGAGTGCCATTTTGGGCGAAATTGTGTCGTTCTGCGGTTTCGCACTCGAGATGTCGTCGTCATCAGGGCCGGATGTGGACCACGAAGCTGCGGCTAGCCACTCGCTGGCCTCCCGATTGATCGGCCATGTGATTTTGACCAACGACCTACTCACGGCGCGATTACCTGAGACTCTTCTTGCATCGTAGGTGCAGGGAAACGATCGAGTGTTTTGATATTAAGTTTGGTTTGGACCAGTTTCTTGTTTCAGGCTAGATGAAGTCAAGGTTGGGTTTTCGTGTTTCAACCGATTTTCATAGGAATTGCGCCATTGTGATCATCTAGTTCTAGCGATAACAGATTCCACAGACTACAATTGTTTTTATCGTGAACGAGGTTGTCCTTTTCATTGCTGATTGAATGAACGCATTACTTAGAAACCCCATGCAACCAAAGCGAGAATTCCAAATAAATCAATACCGTGCAACGCATGGAAAACATATTTTATATAAATCAATTTTCATAAAAATGTAAGTATTTTTACAAAATTATTCGTTATTTTAGTATTTATAGAAGTATTTATTTATGAATGAGAAAAAACACTTTATTGAACATTGTAGAAGGAATAAAGGTGGGGAAGGATTTATTGTAGTATTTTTTTAGTTATAAAATTATTCTAGTATTTTTTATACTCGTAATAATATTCGTTCAGAAAGTGCATTATAACTGAATTTTTTTTTCAAAATTTACTATCTTGCTCTTGTGAATTTATTATGAAGGCTCTCGGATGGTGACCTCAATTTGCGATAAAAATCTCACTCAAACACCGATCGGAAAAATAGAGAATGTGGAGGCATAAATAAAGCGACTTATCGGAAGTCATTGACGGCAAAGTCATTAACGCAAAGTTCTGACGAAACTTGTCGACGACTTATAAGAACACCTTAGAAAGAGGTTCATTAAAAACTTGGGAAAATGAGATCGAGACCCGAGGAAAACCCTTGGGAAATTACTGGTATGTTTGCCATTGATTAGGGGTTATTACTATGGTGTTTTTGAAGTTTAGGATCTCTTTTGTTGAGTTAAAACCATATTAATCTCATTTCCTACAATACCTACTTAGTTATCCTTTGTTGGAATGGGTTGTTTGTGACCTCAGAATCGGTTCAGCTCCTGTTTGAAGCAGCTTCCTTCCAATAAATTCATCTTCTTGTTGATGTTTCATCAATTTGCAACTTTGTTTTTTCTTCATAGCACCTGATCACCACACAGTAAATTTCACTTTAGGTAGTTACTTAACCTAACTAATTTCATTCCCCTTCAGGGGTGGTCCTTCGAGTCTTTACCTTTTTTTTCTATTTTCATTTTGATCTCTAATTATTATTGGATAACTACTGTATCCAAAACAGTACTTCTAAATTAAACAGCACCCTTGGAAACCTCGAAACACCAATTTGAAGGTAAGAAATCCGAATAGTTTGGTAGAAACGAGCATAAAAAACGTCTGCCAAGTGGGTGTGGCACATAGCTTCCTCGTATCCATAACCCGATTATATAGATGATCCGATGCATAGTAGTTAATCTGAAAACACCAATCTCTAAGTCCGGGGGTGATGATTTTCATAGGGGACCATCTAAACACTAATCTGTAACATCCCTGAAAATTTCATTGAAATCGGATGAAAAATGTGGAAGTTACGGCCGTTACAAGAAAATTAACGTTTGCGCAAGCGCAGTGACTACTATCAGTCCGAAGGTGATGATTTTCATAGGGGACCATCTAATCACTAATCTGAAACATCCCTGAAAATTTCATTGAAATCGGATGGAAAATTTGGAAGTTATGGCTGTTACAAGGAATTCACGTTTGCGCATGCGCAGTCGCTTCTATCAGTCCGAGGATGATGATTTTCATAGGGGACCGTCTACACACCAACCCGCACAATCCCTGAAAATTTCATCGAAATCGGACAATAACTTCGTATAGTTATGCGCGTTACAAGGAAATCATGACAGACACACAGACACACAGACACACAGACAGACAGACAGACAGACACACAGACAGACAGACACGGAACCAAAATTGTTCAGAAAGGTCTAAAACGCAAAACGCGAGTGAAAATTTTGATTTTGGAGAACTTTTTTTTTTCGTCCTCGAAAAGTGAAAACAAAGCTTCCGCTACCTTGGTAGACTCGGAAGCAAAACGAAATAACGTCATCCCCAAGAATTATTCCAAAACCACATGTCAAACTTTATCATCTATAAAATAATAAATTCATATTGAAATCAAATCAAGGAGTGCAGTTGTATTTTTGAATTTTGTCGCTATTCAAATACTCATCTCCATTGTAACAAGATGAATCTATAAAGGAACATACGTCATGGCTAAACAACCTTTCATCACTCATTTCCCACGTGCAGGAGCAATATGAGGATAATGGAAGAAGGAGGAGGAAGGCCAGTCAATGTAAGATGGCGTGTGGGATGAGGTGGCGCCTTCTCTAGGTGTCGTGGGGAACTATAATCAACCCGATGCCACAGAATCGTCAAAATGATCGATTTCTAAAAATTTCACGAAACATTCACATTTAGTTCAAATACTAAATTATAAACAAATTATTATATTATGAATGGTAGTAAGTAGGCACTGTAGACACTTCCATGATTGGAAGTAACAAAATTTGTTACTACATACAAGTACATTTAATGTACTTTATCTGAATGGGGTGTACGCAAGGGTCGGAAAAACTGTTTATTGTTATTTTAAATCTAAACTAGACCTCATTTTGAGATTTTTGACACCAACCGCGACCTTCTAGCGTAAGAAGGCCTTTTTCTATGATTTTTCAAAGTTTCGAATGTTTATGGCGTCACAGTGGGCTGGGGGGTCCCGCCCTGGTGGGAGGGGCGCGTGACGTCATAAACATTCGAAACTTTGAAAAATCATAGAAAAAGATCTATTCAGCCAAAAAGAGAACGGCTAGTGTCAAAATTCTCAGGAAAAGGTCTACTTTCGATTAAAAATTTAAAAAAAAATCAAGCGCAGCACTCCCCATTGTGGGTAATTGGTTCAGAAATGGTGCAAATTTTTTTTTTGCATTTTGTTCCAACAATAATTATTTTAAAATATTCAAAAAAATTTTGAATTATTTTTATTATTAAATTAATAAATAATTGTGACATTTTAAAGGGTTATGTGATTGGGACTCTGGATGGTTCCCTACAAATGTCACTGTCATCGCATGACCTTATTGTGATCATCAAATTTGTAATTAGGTACTTAGAGATTGAAGTTACTGTTCAAGATTGAAGTCATCTATACAATCAGGTAATGGATGCGAGGAAGCTATTTGTCCGATGTGATGAAATTCATGGGGGACTGTCTCGAGGTTAACCTTCACAGTCACTGAAAACTCTTCGCATGTGTAAATGTAAAAACTTTGTAATAGTGATAACGTCTACATTTTCCACCCGAATGGGGTATTTCGGTCAATTTTTTTATTTTATTTTTCAAAAGAGTATGGCTCAAGAATAACGGTAATCGGGTCTGTTCGTCGAGAAAATGTTTTTAAAAAATCAGAGAAGCTAAGGAAAGTTGAAGATTTGAATGGTGTGACGTAGCTAGCCAATCGTGACGTAGCTAGCCAACTGTCTTTGAAAAAAGTATCCATGCACGGAAACCCTTGAAAGACCTCTTGGATACTACAAAATAGTACTCACACACGCGCGCGGCGTAGTCCTTGCCTAGTGTGTGTGCATTTATAGCGGCCCGCCTTTTTCAAACGTGTGATCTCTTTAATTAATTTTTCTACCACATGTTATAGTATCATTGGGCTTAAAGTTGTAGTATATAGGTTTTCAAGGGTGCTGAATCCAAATTTGAGGTCAAAAACCTGAATTTCCGACCCACCGAAATACCCCATTCGATGAAATGTTCAGAGATTGTGTGTGTTGGGGTGTAGATGGTCTCCTATGAGGGTAGTGCGAGATACTTAAAGATTGATGTTTATAGAGTACCTATGCATTGGATCATCTAATACAATCGGGTTAGGGATAAGAGGAAGCTTTCGTCGTCAAAACACATTATATTAATGAATCATTAAGGAACAAGTTTTCTTTGTAAGTATTTGCGGTGTCTGTCTGTCGTGGTGTTTGAAAAGGACAGGTTTTGTTGACCCGGGGTCAATGTTGACTTGTTGGCTGGTTTTACCCGGCGGTCGACAATCGGCCGCTTCCGGCGGTAATCGCGATTAGTCGGCGACAAAGGCGATATTTGCGGGTCGGATCGTACGAGTGTTTTTAATCCCCGACTTCCGCCACCACAGGTTGCTAGGAGTTGATTGTTTCGAGCTAATTATGCGACAACTCTTCCAGCGGCCGCTTAGAAAACGCCGTTCGGCTAATCTTATTAGCGGGGTTGATCGAATTAACTCGACCCAATTAAATCGAGCCCCGCGCGAAGGGTTTGATGTAGTCAAAACAGCCAGAGAAGCAGAGACGTGTAAATTCAAAGTAGTGTGAACTAGGTATAGGTTTTCCAAGTAGTCAGATAGAGAACTTCCCAACTCAAATTTAGTATTTTCCTAGTCAAATACGTTGGTGGTATTTATCAAAGAAATTGGAAGATATTTAGGTATGTACTGTTGTGAAATCCTACTTTAATCTGGACGGGACGCGCCTCTGTCAAGTTTTAGTGTGAATCACCAAAGACCTCTAAATTAGACCATCTAATGGCTACTCTCCGTTGAAATTTTAGCTAAGTATAGGGATGGCAACAATATATCGATATATTTCATATATCGATATGTTTTGTTTGATATATCGATATATTTATATCGATATAGAGAACCGATAATATCGATTTATTAACCGATATATCGCGACTTGTTTTCAACAAGTAAAAATTAAATATTGAAATGAATGGATGAGAAGGGACGCCTGTACCTATAATAGCAGCAAGTAATTTTATTCCAAATTTTGTAGGTATAGTGTATTTAAATAGTTTAGGTATAGATAAATCATTAAGAACGAATCTTCAATATAATGATTCAAACAAGAATGCCTTTATTCAACGAAAACTCTCATTCTCTCTAACATCTGATCAGCTGTAAAATGCATGATAATTATAATAATAGTGAAGTAAGACACTACATCCCTTCCCTAACTTCGACGGTGGCCTAACTCGTCTCCCACTTCTTGTGACTGTCCCTGTGTCTGAATCTCCGGGAGTAGTGGGGTCGCAACTTGCAGAAACGTGTGGCTCTCCATCCTGAAGTTCTGGAAGTGACGAATCCTTCGATTCTTGTGGCACTTTTTTGAAGAAAGATGAATTTCTTGTCACAACTCTTCCCTCACCAGCTGCTGTTATTTTCGTACCTTCCACGTTCGACACTTCCAATGGATTTGTGTCATATACAGAGGAATATTTATTAATCTTCTTCTGTTTTAGAAGAACAGTATCTCCTTCTTGTAGGTCATGAGGCTTGGTATTCCTTCTGGAATCCGCATACTGCTTCATCTTCTCCTTACTCACAGCGTCATTAGCTCTTAAATTTTCGTCAATTTCCTCTTCATTGATATCAGACAAGATCTGTGGTAGAAACGTTCGAAAATTGTTTCGTAAGAGGGCTCGAGCCGGAGATATTCTTGTAGAGCAGTGAGGAGTTGCACGGTATTGGAGCAAAAACTCCGGTAATACATCCTCCCAGTTCCTTTGTTCAGCAACAGAGATTCTGATGGTTTTGTTCAAACTTGACATGAAGCGTTCCACACGACCATTGGCCTCGGGCCAATTACTAGTCACTCGGTGATGTTTAATTCTCAAGGATGAACAAAATTCTTCAAAAGGTTTCCCATTGAATGGTGGACCATTATCCGACCGCAGTGAATGGGGTATCCCGAATAGTGAGAAAATCTTGAACAAGCATTTCGTAACATACTCCGTTTTTAGAGAAGTGATAACTTCAGCAACAGGATACCTACTAAAGTCGTCGATTATCACCAACACATACTTGCCATTTGGGAAAGGCCCCGAAAAATCAATCGAAAGGGATTCCCATGGACCCGAAGGAGTAGGTGACGGTCGAATAGGATCTCTTCTGATCTTGCTATCATTAGCTATACAAGGAGTGCAACTCTTAACTGCCTTTTCCACCAAACTATTCATCGCTGGAAACCATACCTTGCTCCGAAGTAGCTCTTTCGACTTTGTCATACCTAAATGGCCACGATGAGCTAGAGCAACAACAGTCGATTGTAAACTTGATGGTATAACAAGGCGGCTCCCACGAAGAACAATGTTATCCGTGGTTACAGCGAGCTCTCCTTTCACAGTTTTGAAATTGCTAATAGCTGGGTTAGACCAATCCCCGGATCCTATGGCTTTGATAACTAGACGAAGTGGAGTATCTTTAATAGTTGCTTCAGCCAAACACTCACGAGATATTGCTGATGGTAATGTAGCATCAGTCACAAGGTTGATGAAATCTTCTTCGGAAGCATACATTTTGCGTTTACAAGGATGTCGTGACATATAGTCCGATGGGTTCTCTTTGCCAGGTATGTGGACAACCGAAAAATCATAACCCATCAGCTTGAAAAGCAATCTCTCAAGACGAGGTGACGAAGATGGACTAGTTCGAGAGAGGAGGGACACCAGGGGTTTGTGGTCCGTATGGACAATAAACTTTGCCCCTGCCAAAAAATCATGAAAATGTCCTACACTCCAAGAAACTGCCAACATCTCCCGCTCAATTTGTGAATATCTTTTCTGGACATCAGACAGACTCACACTGGCACAGGATATTATGTTTGCTTCATTTGCACCAGGTTGGGCCAATATAGCTGCAAGTCCGTCAGGACCGGCATCTGTATATAAATGGAGTTCCTTCCGGATATCATAATATTTATTGTTTATAGCATTACTAACTTTTTTCTTTAATTCATCAAAGCTTCTCTGCTCCACACCTGTCCACTTCCATTTCGAATCTTTTTTTATTAGCTCCCGCAGATGTTTAGTGCTACTAGCTAAATCTGGCAAAAACCGCATTAGGAAATTCACCATGCCTAGTAAGCTTCTTGTTTCTTGAACATCAGTAGGCGGAACCAAATCCAAAATTGCCCGTAGCTTCGCAGGATCAGGACTGATTCCGTCTTTAGAAAGGATAAATCCTAGATAAGGAACATTATCTTGACGAAACAAGCATTTTTCTTCGTTCAGTGTCAATCCAACATCATTCAATCGTTTTAAAACTTTATCCACCACTAAATTATGTTCCTTCATAGAATCGGTATAAATCAAAATGTCATCACTGACATTGACACAGTTGGGAATATCAGATATAATTTGATTTATAGTTTTGTGGAATATCTCTGGTGCTGAAGTTACTCCAAAATTTAAACGTTTATAATTGAAAATACCTAAATGAGTCGAAAATGCTGTAATGTGACGAGAATCAGGATGTAATTCCAACTGATGAAATCCTTTATTTAAGTCCAATTTTGAAAATGTCGTTGATCCATTAATTAAAGTTGCAATTTCTGTAAATGTTGGAGTGGGGTGAAGCTCTCGTTGAATGGCCTTATTCGCATTTCTCATGTCTACACAGAGCCTCACAGCACCCCCTTTTTTTGGAACAATTATAGCAGGAGAAACCCAGGTTGTGGGTCCCACCGTTTTCTCTATAATATCATCTGCCAATAGTTTATTGATCTCACTCTCCAATTTTCCTCGAAGGTGAAATGGAGTCCTCCTGAAAGCTACAGCTATTGGAGAAACTGTCTCATCTATATGTAACTTGACTTGAAAATTCTTCAATTTACCAATGCCATCAAATACCTTGGGATATTTGAGTTTGAATTTATTGGCAGGAAGTATTGGGCGATCATGGGCGTTGGAAGGCGAAGTTGCATCATTGATTGTCAGAACTAAAGCTACAATTCCCAATTCTTTTGCTGTATCACAACTTAGCAACGAGTCTCCTTCCTTCACAACTACCACTTTTCCCGTTGTACTCCTATTCTTGAACCGAAAAGTTCCAATGAATTCTCCCAATGAATTCACTTGGTTGTTTTGATAGGCACGTAAAGCACAAGCTGTCTCCTTCAGAGATGGTGCACCAATTAAAGATGAATATATAGATTCTGAAATAATGTTTACACTACTTCCAGTGTCGACAATAAATTCAATATTTCTTCCAAGAATCTTTACTTTAGTTACAGGGAGTCCTTTGGATTTAGCCAGTCCAATTAAATTTAGAGAAACATCAGAATCCTGCTCAGAATCACTATTGGTATACTTCGTTTGATTAATTGAATGCTGTTTCTTACTCTTAGGAATAGCTCCATTACTTTTCAACGAGCTAGAGCAGTACTTTGATTTTGGGAAATGGCCTTTAACTCCACAAGTAGCACATTGTTTTCCTTTAGCTGGACAATTTTCACCCTTCTTGTGAGGCCAACGACCACCACAACAAAAACAGGTAGCAATTTGTTTTTCCAATTTGTGAACTAACTCGTGGGAATTATTGGCAAAGGACCCAATTTGTACTCTGACAACCTCTTCACTCTGCCCAAATCTGAGAATATCTTCGAGAGACATTGTGTCGCCTCTCTTTAACATCTCTCTGCGCAATTTATCTGAAGAGGTACCCATAAGAATTTGAATACGTATTTCAAAATTCATATCATTAAAATCACAAGAATGAGCCATTTTCCGCAATCTCACGTAAAATTCTTTAATGGACTCAGATGGGTCTTGCTCAGTCTTACGAAATTTATAAATTTCGAATAGAACATTCTTCCTGGGAGTGAAATATTCAGTTAATGCAGTTTTTGCATCTTCGTAAGACGGACCAATATCTGGTAAATTACGAAAAATCTCCTGTACCTCACCTCCCGCAGAATTGAGGAGTAACGCCCGTTTTCTCAAGTCATTAGTAACATCAGCAGCTACAACAAAAACCTCAAACTCGCCAACCCATGCTGACCAGCGGGTCGCAGCATTTTCATCCAGTTGGGGATTGAAGGAAGATGGCTTTACTACAAAATCCATTTCGAGAAAATAAAATGGCGGAACTTACCCGATCAGCGACGGAAAGATGAGAAGTGAAAAAAAATGTTTTTACCACGTAGGTGATTCACTCGCGTCCCGGCACAACCCGACTAGTCGGACCACCAGCCTCCGATCGTGCACGAAATACCGACTTGCGCCAAATATAGTGTATTTAAATAGTTTAGGTATAGATAAATCATTAAGAACGAATCTTCAATATAATGATTCAAACAAGAATGCCTTTATTCAACGAAAACTCTCATTCTCTCTAACATCTGATCAGCTGTAAAATGCATGATAATTATAATAATAGTGAAGTAAGACACTACAGTAGGTACCTACGTGACGGGTAGATTTCACACTGTTGACTTCAGCTGAGACATGATTGTGTACATAGTATACACCTACAGTGGCTCTCAAGGCTCAATTACTTGACTTGAGCCAAAATTGATGGAGGCTAGTCTAGATTAAAACTACCAACTATACGAAGTGAAGCAGGTTTTCACGACAATTATTTTCAATTTTGAAGGATCATAATTGTCTACAGTATACCCCTGTCGAATTATAAATTAATTTAACATATCAATGACATTTTCGCACTTTTTTTTCTTTTTTAAACGATGAATTTCGATTATTCATACCCAGTAACTTTTGAAAGTATGTTAATACTTAGTTCACCCTGTTTTTCCAAATAGATCTTCCGATATGACGAATATATCGATATATTTCTTCCAAAATGATGTTAGAAACGTTTCAATTCACCTACCTACTTACTTCTTCAAGTTCTTCCAAGTAGTTCTTCCCATATGTCGATAAATGTCTTCCTAAATTAATTTTTTATATTTTTAAAACGTTTTAATTCCCCTACCTACTTCAACACGTTTTTCCAAGTAAATCTTCCAATATATCGAAATATCGATATATTTTCTCCGATATATCGTAGGTATCGATATCTCATTGACGATATATCATTTGATCTGTATATCGATATATTTCATTCGATATGCCATCCCTAGCTAGGTACCTACCTAACCAAAATGCGATCGCACTTATTCAGTTTTGCTTCCTTAGCAACCAGTACTCAAATTTTCCGTATGAAACTCCCTATTTCATCGAATTGAGTGTGAAGCTTTTATTTCTTCCAAATAAACTAGATTGAAAAGGCGTGAAGGTAATTATGTAGTTGGTACCTATGGTTGGTAGGTAAAAACGTGACAATGGCAAAGCTGTGATCTTTGCAGACGAATGATACAGGAAAATAATAATCGTTTGTGAAATAATTTGCTGCTTTTTTGAGCTGGCTCTTCTCTTTTTGCTGAAAATCAATTTTGTAATCAAGATAATATTGACTTCGTTTTTGTGTGGTTCTGTGACTGATTTCGTGTACAGTTTTATCTTTCACTCACTATGAATTCTTTATTAGACAAGATTCTGATCTAATTCACGCCAGTTCGGCTTTACTTTAACTGCCTCGAATAGGTTGGAATCACACCAAACTAGCTGCCCACTTACACTTACCTTCACTATACTGCACTTTGCCCGTTTGCTGTCCCTTCCTTCACATTGTCGCTACCAACCTTCTTCCAGATACTTCAACAGTAAAGAGTTTTTGCACATCAAATTCTGTAAATCGCTGAGGCTGGTCTTTTCTTTAGATATTATACTGATTTCTAACTATTTTACAGCTGAAAAAAATGCTTTCATGGAACTCCGTTTAGAGACGTTTTACAACAAAATATTGAATTTTACCAGTTTTTCACGTGAAAATGTGATTCTAACCGTTCAGACCATCGATCCTTGCTTTCGAGGGTCCAAGAGGGAAAAAACTGACGTTTCCTCGTTGATTTCCCGTCAAACTGGCTTACACTTGTGTATTCCTAAAACACTCACTTCGTTTTATTTAGATTAGGGTGTATCCGCAATGCGAATGGAAGTTTGATTTGATTCTCTGAAATACTTCTTTGTGGGTAACGTAGGACACTTAGTAAGAAACAGACTTATTTTCAGTAAATGATCCCTTCGCTTCCTCACCCTGAAACAGAAATAACGAAATTCCGGGAACATACCCGGTAGTGCACAACTAAATAGTAAATACTGCACACACACACACACACAGACATACGTACATGGTTTTGCTTCCGAGTCTGCCAAGTTAGTGGAATCATCGTTTTCACTTTTCAAGGTTGAAAAAAAGTTAAATTCATATCATTTATTATATATCGATTTGAAGTCGAGGCATTATAGGGCTTCAGGTAGTTCCTTCAGTTTATTAGTTCGTGTTATGTCTGCGTGTCGGAGCGTGAAGGCGATCGGCTTCCTTCTGATTGTCGATTTGATTGGTTCCTACTCAACGAAGACAAAGGACGGGACAACACTCGATGCCCGGCGCGGGTAACCGCAGACCGTGTGCAAGAGTGTTAAGATCGCCAGCTCGGATACATTCCTAGGCGCGATTGCTCGCCGACCCGGGGGATGCACCACATTTACCTATACCTAGTTGGAGGCAGACGACGACTAGGGTAAATGGGAGCAGAAGCCGGCGCGATGAGCTTTATCGCATACCGAGACCCTCTGATGAACTGTGGGCTTCAGAGAAGAGGCGAGGTAGATCGAGAAATAAACAAGTCGAGTTTTCGAAGACGAATGCATAAAGGGGAAGCCCTGAGTCCTCCTTTTATATGGACTTGACAAGGTAAGAGGAGGGTGGAAAAAGGTGACGTCAACTGATGTCACTGTTCCCCGTACCTCACCTTACCTACCGTGCATGGTGAGTCACTCAGGGTTTCCCTCGACCTTTATTGGAGAACTACACAGTTGAAAGTATGAGTCATTACATAGGTCCCCCAGTTCGTACAATAAAGATAAAATATTGAAGTATTATGATAAGCGAATACAATGTGTGATCATATGAACAGAATCAGGCGGTAGAGTATAGTTTGTACAAATGAATTTAACCATGTTGCATAATTGGAAAATAAAAATGGTTAAGCTGGAATCCGTCTACCGTTTTCTCGTACAAGCGGAGTTCGTAGATGTTGCTCTCGTGGATTTGCATCGTGACGATATAGTCGAGTGATGACTTGCCGTGTGAAGCGGAGTTGTTTATTTCCAAGTTGATCGTGATACGCAGGATATCCCCTGTCGCAATACGGGCGATGTTGGAGTCTTCATGGTCGTAAATGACGGGTTTGTTGGTAGGCGGAAAAACACCTTGAATCGTGTTTTCAACCAGCAGGTTCACGTTGATATTCACCTTCTTCATCGTGTCCCTGCGATTCACGTCGACTAGTGTGATGGAGGAGTGGTGGACTGTGATCATTGAGTCGTTGAAGTGAAGAGGGAGTTCGAGCGGTTGAACATTTAGCCGCGGCGCTTTTAGCACATGTTGTTGGAAGTCCGGCGGCTGCGACTTGCGCGTATGTGCGCAGAGGCGAGTTCGTCGAGGCATTGGAGCGAAGTCGGTTGAACAGTGAGAAATGACTGTCTTGGGAGTCGTGCGGTCGGGAGCGTTGTTCACAGGTTGGGTAGCTATCGTCGAATGATTCGAGTAGGTTTGTGTCCGGAGGTACCTCAGGTAAATCCGTCCCTGTTGTGGTGGGGGAAATACCGAAAGCCGGCCGACACCTACTGAGAGAAACGGTTACCTGGGAGCCGTCAATAAGCAGCGTAGCCGTTCGCTCTCCTTTGTTAATCACTTCGTAGGGGCCGGAGTAGAGGGGGTTCAAGCCTTTCCGAAGCCCTTCTTCTCGCAAAAACATTCTTTTTGCGTTTTGGAATGAATCGGGGAAAACCCGTGGGCGTTTGTCCGTTGAGGGTTTTGCGGGCGGTCGGTGATATTCCGTCGGTTGAGGCGGAAATAGGTCAGCAGGGAGGCGGAGGGGCGCACGAAAAGTACGTTCGGCGGCGCTGTAACCGTCCGAATACCGAATGGTAGTGCGGAGCCCTAATAAAATGGTCGGAAGATCCTTAGACCATGATGGCGAAGAAGTAGCAGTACGTAGGGCGTTTTTTAAATCCCTATGCCATCGCTCGATTTTTCCGTTCGATTCGGGATGGTAGGCCGTCGTGCGATTGCGTTTGATGCCGAATTTTTTTAGGAATTCGGAGAATTCTGCACTCTCAAATTGCCTGCCTTGATCGGTAATAATCGTTAATGGACAACCGAATCGCGCAATCCAATTGTTAAGGATGCCGTCAGTAACCGCCTTTGTAGTTATCGTTCGTAATGGGATACATTCCGGCCAGCTGGTATGTCTGTCGATCAGGGTTAACAGATACCTATAACCTTGCGAATCCGGAAGAGGCCCCACGAGATCGACGTTTAATTCTTCGAACGGAAGCGAATCGTCAAATTCTGCTGGGCGAATTTGAGGGTGGCGGAATTCTTTGAATTTCGAACATTTGGCGCATGCCTGTACATATTCCCGTATTTCCGTGTTCATTCGAGGCCAAAATAGTTTCGCGCGAATTAGGTCTCGTGTCGCGCGTATTCCTGGATGACTAAATGAATGATAGTGTTCAATTAATTTGCGGCGAAGTCGTTTAGGAATAAACGGGCGGGGCATGTCCGATGTTGTGTCACACCACAGTGAGAGGTCGAGCGCAGGTACTTGGGTTTCTTCGAGACGCCCGGTCGAAATAAGGTTGCGGAACTCGGGTGATTCGTCGGTCTGTTGATTTAGGAAAATATCTTTTCCGGATGGAAAAGTCGTGAGCTCGTGAAGTTCGAGTGAAGGCCGAGATAATGTGTCAGCGACTACGTTGGAGGTGCCCGGTGTATATCGGATATCAGTCGTGAATTGGCTGATAAACTCAATTTGCCTAATACGACGAGGCGAGGCCGTTTTTCGGTCTTGATGGAGCGACGTGGTGAGCGGTTTGTGGTCAGTCACAATATGAAAAGTACGTCCCTCTACGAAGTCTCTGAAATGCTTTACACTTTCGTAAATAGCCAGAAGCTCCTTATCGAAAGTGGAGTACTTCTGTTGAGCTGTTGATAAAGTTTTAGAGAAAAATCCGAGGGGTGACGTCTCGTTGTGGACCTCCTGATGTAACACCGCGCCAATTCCGACGTCCGAGGCATCCGTAGTAATGGATAGTCGACCTTTCGGAGAAGGATGAGCCAGCGTAGTTGCATTTTGCAAATCGTTTTTGCATTTATTGAATGCGGATTTCATTTCTTCCGTCCATTCAATCGTGCGACGGTCCTTCTTTTTGGAAGGCTGCGGAATCGCATTTATTAACGGCTGTTGGTGTATAGCCGCGTTCGGAATGTGCCGTCTGTAAAAATTTAACATCCCCAGAAACCTGCGTAGGTCGGTGACAGTAGTCGGAAGAGGGAATGTCGTGAGATTGTCCACCTTCTTAGGTACCGGACGTATCCCAGTCTCGTTGACTATGTGACCAAGACAAGTCACTTCTTTTTTGGCAAGGACGCATTTTTCCTTGTTTACCGTGAGACCCTCCGCAGCGAAAACGTTGAGGACCGCTTTAACATGGCGTTCATGTTCCTTAATGTTTCGAGACGCGATTAAGACATCGTCTAGGAAACAAAAGACAAAGTCGAAGTCTCGAAGGATTTGGTCCATATATCGCTGCCACGACTGTGCAGCGTTTTTTAATCCGAAATTCATTTTTCTGTATTCGTACAGTCCAAATGGCGTTATAATCGCTGTTTTCGGAATGTCCTGAGGGTTCACGTCGATATGGTGAAACGCACGTGAAATATCGAGCGTGGAGAAAATCGTGCATCCGTGTAAATGAGACGAAAAATCTCGAAGATGCGGAACGGCGTATTGATCTCCGACCGTGCGTTCGTTGAGCCGACGATAATCACCGCAAAAGCGCCAAGTACCATTTGGTTTAGGTACCGCGTGCAGAGGACTGGCCCAAGGTGATTTCGAGGGTTGGATAATTCCGTCATTGATGAGCTGTTTGAAGTGCTCTTTTGTCTGACGGAGTTGTTCGGGGTGAAGACGTCTACTTTTCGCTGTGACCGGCGGACCTTTGGTTTCAATGAAGTGCTTTATCGTGGAGAGATGGGATGAATATCGCTTCTCCGGTCGGTATTTGTTGAGCATTTCGATGAAGGTCGGCGGAGTAGGTTCGGTGGTGACGCCGGAGTTGACCGTGTTGACGTATCCTCGTATAGGTTTATGCGAGTGAGGGTTGAATAACGCTCGGTTTTTCAGGTCAACGTGTAAGCCAAAATACCCGAGAAAATCGGCTCCGATAATGGGTCGTTTAACGTCCGCGACTACGAAAGACCATTCATAAATTTCGTCTTGTAGATGAACCTTCGTTGTAAAATTACCATAGGTCGTTATGGCGGTGCCGTTCGCGGCGAAAAGTAGGTAGTCGGATGTTTTGTTCTTCCGATGAACTAAAGAGTTCGGAAGAATTGAGATGCTAGCCCCCGTATCGATCAAAAAAGGTATATTGTTTTTATGACATTTGACGAATAGTCGGTTGGAAATGTCTTGGAAAGGGGCGCCCGCCTTGTAAACAGGCGGGCCCGCTAGTTTTCCTGCCATCGTACCTTTTTGAATGAACAAGGCTGTCGACATTTAGTCGCCTTGTCGCGGTATTTAAAATGGTACCAGCACATACCTTTTTGTTGAGTCGGAGATTGCGGGCGAGGTTGCTGGTACTGTCGTGCGGGGCTATTTCGTCTCGGAGGTCGCTTCGTAGCTACCGCCTCAGTATTACAGTCCGGTTCGATTTGATGAACCGCTGCGGCACTACGTATTTCGTGCGTAGCATCTGCGATCGGCGCGAGGAATTCTGGCGTTTTATCCATCCACGGAGCAATGGACATTTGGACCGCGATGGGTAGCGCCTTGATCCAAAATGCTTTTAGGATGTCGTTAGGCGTGAGGTCCCCCAGATGATGGCGCATTTGGCGTAAAAGCTGGGAAGGCTTGAGGTCCCCCAGTGGCCGATGCTCGGTGAGTGCCGTGATCCTCGCATGCCGAGACGGCTCGAAAATTTCGATGAGCCGTTGTTTGAGGTCGTCGTATGGTGTCACAAGCTGGGCTTGTGTTAAGTCCGCCGCTTGAACTGCTACATCGTAGGGCAGTAGAGGGATGGTCCGGGTGAAGCGGGCGCGCTGCGTGTTTACATGCGCGCCGGTGAAAGCCGCGTCGAGCTGTATAAACCACAGCCGGGGATCCTCTCGGTAGAACGGCGGAAGCGTGAGCGGGATTGAGACCTTCGTGGCCTCGGCGAAGTCCGGTGCGGGCGGCGGTAGCGGTGGGTCCATAATCCTCGAGTTAGCTTCGTGTTGAATAGCAAACCAAAAACGTGCGGGGTCACCAATGTTATGTCTGCGTGTCGGAGCGTGAAGGCGATCGGCTTCCTTCTGATTGTCGATTTGATTGGTTCCTACTCAACGAAGACAAAGGACGGGACAACACTCGATGCCCGGCGCGGGTAACCGCAGACCGTGTGCAAGAGTGTTAAGATCGCCAGCTCGGATACATTCCTAGGCGCGATTGCTCGCCGACCCGGGGGATGCACCACATTTACCTATACCTAGTTGGAGGCAGACGACGACTAGGGTAAATGGGAGCAGAAGCCGGCGCGATGAGCTTTATCGCATACCGAGACCCTCTGATGAACTGTGGGCTTCAGAGAAGAGGCGAGGTAGATCGAGAAATAAACAAGTCGAGTTTTCGAAGACGAATGCATAAAGGGGAAGCCCTGAGTCCTCCTTTTATATGGACTTGACAAGGTAAGAGGAGGGTGGAAAAAGGTGACGTCAACTGATGTCACTGTTCCCCGTACCTCACCTTACCTACCGTGCATGGTGAGTCACTCAGGGTTTCCCTCGACCTTTATTGGAGAACTACACAGTTGAAAGTATGAGTCATTACAGTTCGTTTAGGTGCTACCTGATTGAGCAGTTCCATGACTCCCAGACCCACTGACCCATGGATATGTGCACTAGCTGAACGGAGATTAGGCCTCTTTTGCGATTCACGCAAGTGTTTCTGATCTATCGTAAGTCCAACCCTTAAGAGCTTATGGGGAGCGAACGGTTTGTCCTACAGAGAGCTCTGGGTAATCTCATTCGATGTTAAAAATCCAATACTATTCTTTTAAATTGATGAAAAACAAAACCTTTATACCAAAAGTGTTTAAACGAGGGCATTTTGAAAATTTCAGCTTATTATTTTTCAACCCTTAGAAATGACTGACATCCACCAAAAGCTTCGGAGCACAACTAGACCCCAAGTGGAGCCTGTTGTGGTCTGCGTGTTGTCGAGTGAGGGCGATGGTCCTCTCGATGCGCTGAATTGTTCCTAGCCTGAATCCTACTCAACGGAGAGATTGCTCCCTAAAAGCCTTGGACTTCAGCACTCCATCTACGGCGCTTTGGGGCCGACCGTAAGGACGAGTGCGTACAGAATCTATCCGACAACCTCGGCGTCTGATAACAGACTCACCGGCGGGAGGCGGAACATTTACCTAGTGAGGCCTACTGTTCTGAAGAGGTCCCTAAGGGGAAGCTAGAGGTTCGGCGCCTTTATGGGGCAAACCGTTCTCTCGGAAGAACTGGGCTGTAGGTAAGACAAGAAATGATAAGTCGGATAGACGAGGTACAAATGCATCTAGGAAGACCCCTCAGTGTGGCTTATATACTCAAGTTAGTATGGTGAGGGGAGAGTGGAAAATAGGTGGCGTCAGATGACGTGTTCTTTCCCTTCCTCACCTCGCCTTTGTTGGTGATGTCTCTGGGTTTTCCTAAACGTCACTTTATTGGAGAACTACTGACCAGAAATGTATGACATTACAGAGCCCATAATTTGGTTTATTATACCAAATTTCATCATAATCGGTCCATGGGAACTAAGGAAAATGCAGCGTACGGCGGATGGCCGTCAAAATTCAACAACCAATGAATTTTGAGGAGGGTTAGAATTGCTTTTCTTGGTCGAGTCCAAAGGTTCATTATTGAAAATAATAAATCAAATGTTAACCAAAATCCAAATTTCCATTCACGTTTTACGTTTTAGACCCTATTGAACGTTTCAAGTTTCGTGTCTGCCTGTGTGTCTGTCATGAAATCCTTGTAACGGCAAAACTATACAATGTTTTGTCCGATTTAGATGAAATTTTCAGATATTGTGTGGGTTGGCGTGTAGATGGTCCCCTATGAGGTTAGTGCAAGCTACATATTGATTGATATTTTGAAAATAACTACTATGCACCGGATTATCTATACAGTGGGGGTTATGTGTACGAGGAAGCTATGTGCCACACCCGCTAGGAAGACGGTTTTTCATTGATGAAGTCAAAATCACTCGTCAAATTCCGAAGGAGACCTTTCGACCTGGTTGACACATCTGATTGGTCGCTGCAAATGACGGTAATTGCAGCGAGCTTTGGTCTCGATTAAGATCCGCCCTGGAAAGCTCGCACTGACCGCTGCAGGCGCCCCGACCGCTAATCCCGGTTTCAATCCCTGATCCCGCAGAATCCCCCTTTCTGATTCGGAATCTTTAATTCGATCCGTGTTACCGACCGCTCAAACCCCGTCCCTCCTACAAGGTTTACCCATTAGTTCCCCCCTCCGCCGCACCGCTGGGTCGACTGCGCCACTTGCTTTT